>CAOQHR010000005.1:0-1200000 GCA_948474695.1 Periconia digitata | reverse complement strand
TTCATCCAGCGCGGGTCTTCCCCAAGGACTTCTCTTGTGCCACCCCATCTCCTCTCAGAATTTTCTTCGTTTTCCTGGGTATCATTTTCATTTTGGTCTTGTTCAGCGTTATCGCCTTCTTTCGACGCTTCGGTTTCATTTGCGTTCTCCGGGGTCTGGGCTGTCTCTACTCCCGTCATAATATACTCGGGAACCTTTTCCATGCCTTTGAAAACCACATCCCAGTATCGCCTCTGCCGTCTCTCAAACTCCTCATTCTTGATCCACTGGCTGCCCAGCAAATCTCCCAAGACAGCGACATGGCTCGGCTCCGTCCACCATCTCAGTGTCCTCACGATATGCCCCAAATACCAATCGTTTCCCCACAAATCGATCCATTTTCTCTTGCCCCAGACCCACTTGACACCCTCGAGGGCCGATTTCTGGGCAAGCCCCTCATCTTTTACTTGATCCCTCAAAGTTTCCCAAGCCTGTGTGTAATTGCCAGCGCGCACCGCATTGCTGACTTCCTCGATCGCGAGGTTGAAAGATGGGAATATAGGCGCGCCAGGTTTAGGTAATGACGAGTCCCCCTCGAGCTGCGGATCTCCTAAAGCCAGGAGTCGGAATGGGGCAATGTGCGCATCAGGTGGGGCGGGAAAGCTGCAATTCTGGTCGAAGAAGGGGTATAAGTAGAGCCATGTGGTGCCGAGCAGGGCTACGGGGGCGAGCAGAATCGCGACGATGAGGAGGAGGCGCGAGAACTGCATTGAAACATTCTCGGCGTGCGAAACATGTGAGGAGAGGAGAGGAAGGACTGGAAAAGGACAGCAGTAGATGTGGATAACATCTCGCCAATGTGCTGAGGGTCGGACATTATTTACTAGGGAGGCATCCTGGTTAAGGGGTCCGCCGCGGTGGTCAGAGCCAATCACTTCCCCGCATTCGCCGCATCTGCGTAGGGTATGGTGTCAGGAGGAGCACATACATGTACACAATGAATCTCACGAAAACATACAGCCACAGGATTTCAATCTGAGCACACATTAGGCACATCGTCTCTTTTTGTAATCATCGTCGCACGCTGAACCTATTTCAAGTCATCCTAAGTAGTAGGTTGTCTGAAACGCTACCCTCTTTTGATCCCAACGCCATTCGCAAATTAGACACCACACGATATGCTCGTCAGGGCTCATCATCTGCTCCCACAGTATAACATTCCACTCTACGTGACTAGCCCAGCAAGTCACCCAATGCACCACCTTGCTTTGCACCGCCCTGTTGTGGTGTCGCTGGGGTGCTGGCACCAGAAGCCGGAGCTCCCCAAAGGCCCTGGCTCGTCTTCTGCTTCGCCATGTCGGCCATGGTCACCTTTTGAGTTGGCGTAGCAGCCTTTTTGGGTGCTACTCCGCCGAGAAGAGAGGCAAAAGCATCACCGCCCGCCTTTTTAGGGGCTCCAGCTCCTATCTTATTACCACCAATGCTGGGAGACGCTACGGACGGAGTTGATGCGGCAGATTGGGGAGCGTTCGCATTGATGTTGACCGAGGTGAAGTAGTTGGGCCCAGCAGCCTGGTAGCCCGCTGGCTTGTAAGAGGATGCTGAAGAAGGTGTGGCTGCGGGTGGGGAAGCAAGCGTGTTCATCGCAGGTGGAGGGGACACTGTTGCAAACAGATCGTTCAGGTTGTTGTTCTGCGCGGCAGACTGAGGTTGAGGGGCAGCGAATTGCGTCGATGAGTTGATGGTAGAAGTGGACGCCGGAGGTGCTATAAACTGCGCTGCTGCGGGCTTCGATGCTGGGGCGGCAGCGGGGGCGGCAGACTGGAAATCGTCGAAGTCATCATCATCTCCGAAGTCGTTGGCAGCGGAGGTCGTAACAGGCTGCTTTCCTGGTGCATTAGAGACCGGCGCGGGCTCGTCATCCCATGCAAGCAGATCAGGCACAGGTTCTGGTGCTTTAGCTTTCGGAGGCTCCTTCTTTGTTTCCCGCCTGGCCTGACTTGATGAGGCCGCTGGAGGAGGGTTTCGCCGTGCTGGCGGGGACGCATCGTCGTCACCCTCGTCGTATTCCTCGAATTTGTCACGGCGGGCTTGTGTATCTGTGAAACCCGACTCGTTGCCCCCGAACCCTCCACCATCCCCGTAGACACCCCCAGTGTAACCTCCATAGCTAGCTTCTTCACTTCCGAATCCGCCGTATCGACTGCTGCCACCTGAGAAGCCTCCGCTTCCGGAGAAGCCGCCCATGCCTGTTCCGCCTTCTACGCCGCCGAATTTGTTGCGGTTTGCACGCGCTTTCTTGCGCTCGGCTCGTATGCGGTCGACATCGCTAAGAAGCTCGGCAAGCTCTTTGGCCCGGTTACGGACGTTGATGCCTTGATCTTTGCCGTTTTGATCGATAAAGTGGAACTGACGGAGCATCTTGAGGAGCGAGACATGGGAGCGTGCATCGTCGATAACCCGTTCGGAGCCATTCTTTATGAGGAACTCGAGCAATTGGAGAGCCTGCCATTGTCAGCAGAGAGTGGGAGCATCGGCCATGAAGCGGCACGTACCTTGTATATCTGTCGCCATTCTTCAGCAGCTTTCTCTGTGAAGCGCTTATAGATCATGGGCATAATCTCATTGAGCAATTGACTGGCCCTGAATTAGTCGAACAACTACTTGACGGCACAGCGCGGAGTTGACATACTAGTTGAACGTGGCGTTGGCGATTTCTTGGAGGGAGGTAGATGAGGCACCTAAGGAATTAGAAGGGTGCGCCCGGAGTGATGAGAGCAGGACATACCCCATGGTTCATTGTTGGTGGCTTCTCGCACTTTTGCCTCCATTTCTGTGAAGTTCATCACGGCTGGGGATGGGTTAGCTTGAGGCCGGTTGGCTACGTGTTGCGATGCGACGCATACCATTCTGAACCTTCCTCACGCCGGCCTTGAGGTCGTATAGAGTGAGATTGCTCACTTGATCTTTGAGATTCGAGAAATCCATGGTGGCGGATATGGCAGTGGTGTTGCGGTCACCGACGGCGGAAGTGAAGGTTGGAGTGGTGGCAGCGTATTATTGAGCGCCGTTCAGGGACAAGCACAAGCGCAAGGATAACGGCACGTGTCAAGAGGGGTCTGGATGTGAGCGCGGGGCTGCTGCACAAGTCGGCGATTCCAGACTTATCTATGGGAGGATTTATTTGACAGATTTACATTGATTATCCCTTGACGTGGGATACGGAACTGCTGGGATGCGCAAGTGGGAGTTGCAGCTCGGGAGACATCTGAGTGGAGGTGAGGGCACGTGATTGAGACACCCACGTTGCCGGGAGCTCAGACGCTAGCGATGCTGATTGGAGAGCGAATAGCTCGAGTACATCCACCTGCCCAACCGACGACCTCGGAGACGGGGAGGGATAGAATAGCCAATGCCACAGCTTGTCTGTGCTCGCAAGGGAATTGATCTGGTCAGGTTGACGTATTGTCTGGATCATCTGATTTAGGAGTGCGCGTTGACTAAGTAGATGCTGCGTACGTGATGGACACCAGCTAGCGCACTGACCGGGAGATCTGAGCATCACTGACAGCTCTCGAACTTTTTTTTCGTCTTCATCACCTCCCGTCTACATCCTTTCCATCAAATCATTGTACCATATTCATCTGTATTTGTCCACTGTATTCTATAGCTACCTGCCCAATTGACTTTTGCCCTTGTCTTCCCTGCGTTACTCTTTCCGCTTCTCCTTGCAAAGCAGACAAGACAGAGCTACAGCTACAGCTTCGACAGCTTCATCCATCCACAGGTCCCATTGACCATTCCATCTCGATCCAACCCAGCCACCTCTTCACCGTCGATTTTTCCATCCCAGTAAGTGACCATCATCGTCATCCAGCGGCCCTCTTCTTCCCGCACCACCTCGCATTGGGTAGCGTTGCGTTGCCTTTGCGACTGATTGATTCCTTGCCTCGGGTCGTTTGGGGGTTGGCCCCCTCTCACCACCACCCCGGCTTGCCTCACCCAGCAGCTTCTTCCCTTTTCTTTTTTCGTCTTCGCCTTGCATCATCCACCGGGCAAAGGCCAGCCATGCAACCATGCAACCGAACCCCCTCGTCGCCTCCTGTCCCTATTCCATTCCTGTTGCCGTCGGCAGGCGCGCGCATCGCCGCCGCCGCCACCAGGTTACGCTCTCACCTCTTGGGCTCCGGCGCTAGACTGTCCTGGGAAACTACTGACAACCTACCCTAGAAAAGAACCCCTCCATTTAAGAAAACATGCCCCACCTCAGACCTTTGACTTCTTCCCTCCTCCGCTCTGCTCAATTCACCACCACTCCTCTTCGTACCCCATCATCCAAACGCTTCTTCACCCCTTCAGCTTTCAACATGGGCATCAAGACTTTCTTCGACGTCTCCTGGGAGGGACCTGAGGTTCAGGTCGACGGTAGCGGCAACGTCACCTCCACCGGCTCCGTGAAGCGTAAGCTCCCCCTCTGTACCATGCCCCTCCATTGCCCTCAATCTTGTTGTCCAGCTATCCACGGCTCTGCGCCAGCGCGTTGCCTTGCTGATGCTGTGGCATTCCATCACCCACTCATCAAACAATACAATTGCTAACACAAGCTCGCTACAGAACAATCCGGTCGTATCAACTTCGAGCTCTATGACGATGTCGTCCCCAAGACCGCCGAGAACTTCCGTGCTCTCTGCACCGGCGAGAAGGGCTTCGGCTACTCCGGCTCCAAGTTCCACCGTGTCATCCCCCAGTTCATGCTTCAGGGTGGTGACTTCACCCGCGGCAACGTAAGTCCTGACCCGCACGGCTTATGCATGCATGGGCTGTGGATGAAGAGGCGAACAAAGCACTGACAACTCTGCAGGGCACCGGCGGCAAGTCCATCTACGGCGAGAAGTTCAGCGACGAGAACTTCCAGCGCAAGCACGACCGCCCCTTCCTCCTCTCCATGGCCAACGCCGGCCCCAACACGTAAGTGCCGCCCCTCAATGTCATCATGTCACCATGGTGCTAACCCTGCTATAGCAACGGCTCCCAGTTCTTCGTTACCACTGTCGTGACCTCGTGGCTCGACGGCAAGCACGTCGTTTTCGGCGAGGTCTCCGACCAGGAGTCCAAGCGCATCGTCAAGTCCATCGAAGCCTGCGGCAGTGGCAGCGGTGCCATCAAGTACAAGACCCCCCCTACCATCACCGGTGCTGGCCAGGCTTAAGCGTGTCGCACGGTTTGGGAGTGAATCATGGCGTAGCAACCGTCCTTCGGGTGTTATCAGTAGCCCTCTTTGCGGGGTAACGAAAGGGACACAAAAGTTCATGAGTAGGATTTGATAGCACTTTATGAATGAATGGCAGCGATTACCTGACCACTAGAAACATTTTGCCCTTGCTCGTAAGCGTGATGCATGAATTTTTGTTCCATGATGTCGTAATTAGACAAGTATCGAGCTTTGGCGATTGCGCCTCGCTCATCGTGGAGAAGTAAGCTGGGCAAATTTTCCGCGGACATTGGAGGGGCAACCCCGCCAGGATTTGTCTCCCAACAAAACCCCGCACTACCCGCATTCGTCATCTTACATGACATGCTACGGCGAAGCCGTGATGGAGATGTGCCACCCACTGAATCTGCAGCCCCCGATCTTTCGCAGAGCAGATGCTTTTGATCGTTGCCTACCCTCGGCACTTGTCTGTGTTTGATGTCATAAAGTTCAACTGCTGCAATGACATCACCATAGATGCTGTGTTGTTGCGTTTGAATGCTGTCTGTAGCTCCTGTATCGAATCAATACTTGCAAAGCCTCCATATAAAAAGCGGATAATGCGGAGATGCTCTCTACAAGTAACGTACGAGAGAGTGGATATAATTATGCATTCTTGCAATGACGTGCTTGTACGGTAGTGCCGATTCATCGATTCATGGAACCTCGGGGCTTTTTACCGCTTGTAGTGTGCGTGTGTCTACTCCATGTACTGCGTAGGGCGCAAAGTGTCATGATGGACAGCCAGAAATGCTTCACCCGTCTATGTGATACTCTGGTTCATGGCAGTATAACGGCGCCTCAAGGTGCACTTGATTTTACTTCTTCACTCGAAATTCGTCTCCATACCGCTTGTCGTACTAAAGCCATTCCCCATGGCACCTCTTCACGCCGCTACAGCTGCCATCCACGCTGACAACCGTCTCAATACTCTCACCGATGTTGCCCCAGCCATTCACACCTCCACCACCTTCCGCTACTCACGTAACGTCTCCGATCTACAGCCAGTTCCCGTCGAAGGCGAATACCTCAATCTCCAATCTCCGCTCGTATACTCTCGTCTCACGTCGTCTAACATCAATCGACTCGAAACCATCCTCACGCCCCTCATTTTCCCTACGGCTTCAGCAGAAGGCGAAGATATCGAGCAGCTCAGCAATCATGTACTCAGCTACACTAGCGGACTCTCGGCCTTCCACGCCCTTCTCGTCAATGTAGTCCCCAAGGTTATCGCCATCTCCGAGGGCTATCATGGCTGCCACGGCGTAATATCTCTGCACTCCAAGATGCACGGCTTGCGCACCGTTGATCTACATGCCGATGAGGCTGCTTGGGATGCTGCTGGAATCGGCCAGGGCGATATTGTACATGTGGAAACCCCATTGAACCCAACGGGCGAAGCCTTCTCCATACAACACTATGCCGATCGCGCCCACGCCCGCGGGGCTATCCTCAGCGTCGACGCTACTTTTGGCCCACCAGGTCTCCAAGATCCTTTCGCTTGGGGCGCGGATGTAGTCATGCATAGCGGGACCAAGTATATCGGCGGCCACAGCGACATGCTATGCGGAATCTTGGCAGTGAAGCGTGGTGAGAAAGGAAAGGCACAAGCGAGGGCCTTGAGGGAGGAGCGGGTGTTCCTAGGTTCAGTTATGGGAAGTTTAGAAGGGTGGCTCGGCGTTCGCAGTCTGCGGACATTGGAGTTGCGGGTGCAGAGACAAAGTCAGAATGCGGGCGAATTGGTGAAATGGATGCACGATGCCCTCACATCCCATTCGCCCAGCGACGACAACGCCAAGCTGATCAAAAAGGTCGTTTCAGGAGTTACTCACGCTTCCTTACAGGCCGCCTCCTCCAACAATTCGTGGCTCTCTAAGCAAATGCCCAATGGTTACGGACCCGTCTTCGCCTTCACTACGCACACCGATGAGCAAGCGCGCCGTTTACCCTCTGAACTTGCTCTTTTCCACCATGCGACCAGTCTCGGCGGGGTCGAGAGTCTGATTGAGTGGCGCCGCATGTCGGACTCAGGCGTTGACCCCAGGTTGTTACGCGTCAGTGTTGGTGTGGAGAACTGGGAGGACCTGAGGGATGATCTTCTAAGCGCTTTCGAAACGTTGGCGGCTGGAATAGATCAGGACAAGCAGAGGGAGGAATTCGATGTTGTTACTGGAGAGAGCGGGGCGAGGGTCGAAGGGAAGGCTGCAGATGGATCCATATGAGAAATCATGGAAACGTGCAAGTCATTCTAATGTAAGCAATGCATATGTAGGTACAATAATCAAGTATGAGCAAATCGAAATACCCCTATCTACAGCACACCGTTTGATACGGTACATGCTGTTGCTTCCTTGACCAAGACGAAGTTGTAAGTCTACCTAGGTATTTCTAATTGTCTGCTCTCATCACCGTCTATCATCATCATCATAACAGCAGCACTGCTCGCATGCTACCACGGGGCCTCAAAACAAGCTTTCCAAGCGCCGGGATCGGAGGAGTTGCAGCAAACTCTCAATCTCCATTGTCCAATCTCCCATGGATCCAGCTCCTGGAAAGAGTGCACATGATCTGAATCCTCCCTTGCCCTCAAACGAAAGCAACCAGCGCAGGCAAAGCACAAGAGCAAAATTAAAGCCGACGCCTGCCGAAGCGCGCCAGCGCAACCCCACAGCAGCAAGCAGCAAGAGTGTCCCGATGTCGGTCGCAGTGGGCAAACAATGGATCACCTCGTGGAGAAAATCCCACAATATCGGACATGAAGAGGCTCTTCTCTTCTTTCGAACGATTGTGGTGTGTCTTGAGGACAGGGCAATATAAGCATCTCAGTAGCGCCAAAGGGTATGCTCGGTTTTAGCGATTGAGGAAGCCGAATACGGCGAGTGCCGCTAACGGGATGCGGTATCGCTTATGTGAAATGGTCTGCCGTTTGTAGACATCAAGTACGCAGATACGACCGGAGGGTAACAATCGCACAAACAGATAACCACGATCAAGTCATTGGTCAATGGCAGATGTATCGTGGGGGGTAGGTCAGCATGTTGGCGAATGCTCATCAAGCAAGCCATACCCTATCACCCAATGCCATGGGCCGATTCTGTCATCATGGCATCCCCTCTCCATGTCTGGAAAGTGATCACGTAGCCCGCAAACCCCCTCCATTCATTCATGCCATTGACCCTGCAGTGCAAGGGAACTGCTAGCTCAATGGACGAATCGTGCGGCAATCGTAGGTCCGTCCGATAGGCGTGCCGACAGTGCTGGTTTCGCCATCTAGAGCGTCAGTCAGTGGCCTTTTTTCATCCGACGGAAGCCGAGCGAACAGTACCACCAGCAAACCAAGGTTGATATCACCATGATCACGAACGTATATATATTTTTTCACGCGGGCACCTCCTCACTGTCTTCCAAGTCATCTCAGAGGAATCTGTCTTACTTCTGCTTCTCACTGCAAACGATTGTGCGCATCCTGAATACGCAACACTGTAGTCCCTTCCTCAAACAACCTACCAACCGTCATCAGATCTTCGACTTCCGCTTTGGGAAATTACAACCAGCACAACACCAAGGCGAACAAGGCACGCGAAAAACGCCGTCGGCAGTCCTTCTCTCACTCCAACACCTACTTTCAATCAACACATCTCATCATGCCTCTACAAATTCAACATCTCCAACGCCTCAACGGCGTCCCCATCTCACACTTCACCCGCACGCTCACACGGTCCGGACGTCTCGTTCACTCCAGCTCACGGCAAAATGTATCCATTTCCTCACCGGCGCCAGTCACTGCACAAATCATGGCATCCAGTGCCGTCTCCTCCCAAACACCTCCTAAAGCGGTACTTGCTCGCCTTCCCACAGCCACCGTTCTTCGCTCGTATCTCATTGGACGTATGAGCTCGTCACCAGCATTGCTTGGTCTTTGCCTGACTGTTCTACGGAAGATGCTCGAGTCGCGATCGTATTTGATGAGTGTCGAGCGGAATCCCGTCCTTGCTAAGCTTTTGAGGTCCACATTCTATGTACAGTACTGCGTGGGTGAGAACAAGAAGGAGGTACAGCGCAATACCGATGTAGTACGACAACTTCTTGGCTACGACGGCATTATGCTCGAGTATGCACTCGAGATGCTGGAAGGTGGTGCTTCCAAAGCCCCCACAGCTGAAGAGACGGCCCGTGAAGTTGGAGTCTGGCGTCAGGGCATGTTGGACACAATCGACATGTCCAAGGAGGGTGATTTTGTTGGTCTGAAGTGAGTTTACAACATTTCCAATATCTGTCTGAAGTGAAATGGGACTCGTTTGCTAACATCATTGGTAACAGATGGTCCGGATTAGGTCGGGAAGCTCTCCACCTACTCAAAGCCCAACAAGATCCTACCCCCGAGATGCTATCCGCTATTCATGCCGCCTGCGATGCCGCTGCCGCAAAGAACATTGCCCTCTTGCCAGGTGCCGAAGAAGAAGCGACCAATGCAGGTCTCGAGAAATGGAACAATATGCTCCAAGCCAAGTACAATACCAATGGCCGCGCCATCATGTACACAACCTACCAATGCTACCTCAAAGCTATTCCCGGCCGTCTCGCCGCAGATCTCGAGCGCGCCCAAAAGGGCGGCTACACTGCTGGCGTCAAACTCGTGCGCGGCGCATACATGGCGAGCGAGCCCCGCAACCTCATCTGGGACACCAAGTCCGACACCGATGCCAGCTACGACGCCTGCACCACCGCGCTCCTCAAGAAACAGTGGAACGATCTCGTCAAGCCTTCCTCCCCATCAGCGGTCTTCCCGGACAATGTGAATATTATCCTCGCTACGCATAACCTCCCCACCCTCCAGAACGCCCAGAAAATCCGGCAGAATCAGCTCCTCTCGTCACCTCCGGAGTCCCTACCTAGGCTGTCATATATCCAACTTTTGGGCATGGCAGATGAGGTTTCGCAGCAGCTCGTTCAGGCTCCTGGTAAAGCAGCGGATACCCAGGCCAGGGTCATCAAGTGCATGACATGGGGCACTACTACGCAATGCTTGAACTTCCTGCTCAGGAGGGCAAGCGAGAACAAAGAGGCTGCTTTGAGAGTTGAGGATACGAGGAAGGCTATGGGGTGGGAGCTGTGGAGACGGGCAAAGGGCATTTTCGGACTGGCTTGATTGCATTGCTGTCTATGACCCTATAGTGGTGGTGACGGGGGAACGATTATTCCTTCCATGAGATTATGACGGCGGTCTTGTTTGCCTGGTTGCTTGCTCTAGGCTTCTTTTCTTTTTGCACTTGCGATTTCCTTTTCTCAACTTGTAGCATACTTAGCGTGGGCATTTGCAGGCCGTACTTTTGTAGGCCTTTTTTTAGTCGAAGCGTGGGCTTCGAAACTGATTCAGTTGGCGGAATGGTGGGAGACGGATACCTCATTATACGAATACCACTTTTACCACATTTATTCTCCTGTACCTGACCCCCGTTCATTATTGGTTGACATTGTGGCGTTGACTTCCGAAGGAATTCCTTTCTATGATCTGGCAGTCAATGGAATTGCAGGTTTCTCTTAGGTTGTATACTACTGGGAGCTAGTGAACGCTCACGGAAGACAATGACCGGCTGTCTAATACGCTCTATCAAGATTAAGCCGTTGTCTCACACAACAGCGAGAATTAGGTACAATACGTTTCATGCAGGTTGCACGGTAATTTCCAGTGTACTGTTATGTGTTAAGAAGCCTAATTAGGTGCTTTGAGCCAAATTCCAAATCGCAATTACAACCCCACAGAGACTCATCAAAGGCCCAACTCTCTTTTGATAATATCTGCAGCCTTCTCACCAATTGCAATCGCCGTATTCAGCGTATTCGCCGCGACATTCAAAGGCGGCACGCTCAAATCCGCAACCTTCAACCCTTCCACCCCAAACACATTCAGCTCCCGATCCACGACCGCTTCCCCGGCGTCCTTCCCCATCCGACACGTCCCCATCGAGTGCCACGTCGTCCCCACGTTTTCCCGCACCCACTGCTTAATCACCTCATCGTCTTGAGCCGTGTACACGATATCCTCCAGGTCCTCCATCCCCCTATCCTTGCCCTCCCCATCATCTTCCAATCGACCTACCGCAGCATTTGAACCCGGTGCGAATTTCGGGTGGAGGATCTCCACTTCGCCGCGGTACGACGTCATTCTGCGGAAGATTTCTCGTTGTTTCTTGTACGCCCACACGTGTTTTAGGATATCGACGTCGTTTGGGTCGACGAAGATGCCCGTGTGGAGATCGGGAGGGGCCGAGAGCGAAGGGCTGCTGATGTGGATTGAGCCTCGCGAGCACGGGTAGCCGGTGAAGATTGTCGAGGTGAGGTATTGGCCCGAAGGTACGAGGGTGGGGTCGCCTGCGAAACTGTGCGGGATGGAATGGTTGAGACGATTAGTATTAATTGATTGTTCGTGAGGAAGAGTTGTGGGGCAGAGAGGGAGTGTTGAGGAATGATTGAAGGAACGGATGATGAACGAGGGGTATCATTTCTTACCCGTTCACGAGCGAGGTCAGCATAAGTGGTTTGTTGGTGTTGTTTTCGTACTCTTCATCCCAGTATTTCTGGAACTCGGGGCCCAGACGGGAGATTTCTGGAGCTGTGGGGCGGAGTTTCCCAGTCACGTCTTGTGCGTTCCATCCCAAAATTGGGTTTTTGCTCTTGATGGCTTCGGCGACGTCGAGACGGCCCGAGAGAAGGGCGTCGAGGGTTTCGGGCTCGATTGCGTCGGAGTAGTAGGGGTACGTGAGGAGGTCTGATGGTTTGAGTGAGCGGGGTTCGCTGAGTTCATTGTCGGGGCACGACTGTATAGAGAGATTGGAAGGTCCATATCGATATAGAGTCTTGATTCAGGGTAGACTTACGATGGTCTTGGTAGTGTTCACCGACATCGGGAAGAGCAGAGATGACTTCGATTCCAAGCTTTTTGAGTAGATTGGGATTACCAACGCCAGACCTCTCCAGTACGGATGGAGTTCCCAAAGCTCCACAAGATACAACGACCATTTTCCTTGCCCTCACTGTACGCAAGCCGCCATCAGCTCGGACTTTTGGATTCGGCCTGAACTCTATCCCAACAGCTTTTTTCCCGTCGAAAATAACACGATTGACTTGCGTGTCGACAAGTACGTTCAACCCAGGATGATTCCCGCTCTTTATTTTTGAATGGACATACTTATACGCAGTATCCTGTCGTAAGCCATCTGTTCCAATGTAGTGCAGAGCAGGTTGAACGCCATTATTGTAGTCCAGAGCCGACAAATCCTTGATTTCAGGAAAGCCGACTCGGTTAGCTGCTTGGATGAAGTCTAAGGTTATTCGGTTCGCGCGATATGGGCCTTCTGACACAACAATCGGACCATCGTCACCATGTAGCTCCTTGGGTCCTGGGCCCATGTATGTTTCGAGCTGCAGCAGCATTAGCCAGAGTTCATCATGCATGCTTACAGTTGAATAGAGAAATTACCTTTCGCAGATATGGAATCATATCATTAGCACCCCACCCCGGTACATTCCAAGCGTCGAAATCAGACCGTTGCGCCCTCGAGTACATCATCAGATTGATCGATGACCCGCCTCCAAGCACCCCGCCAGACGGAACCACAAGCTCTCTACCATTGAGCTGTTTCTCAGCCTTACCCTGATAGAACAAGGTCACATTGCTGGTGGGCAAGATACTGCTCAGGCATAGAGCAGGGTGGATGATGGTTGGGATGCCGAAATTGTTTGGACCTTGCTCGATTACCAGAATTGATAGCTTAGGGTCTGCTTCTGAGAGTCGACCGGCGATTACGCATGCCGCTGTACCGCCTTGTAGAAAGAATTAGTATCGAATGTTGAGTTGGTGAAGGCTAGCTATACCTCCGGCAAGAATAACGTCGACTTCGGACAGTTGGTCGGGAAGTTCTTGGAAGATGGACATTGTGCTCTCAGTGAATCGTGTCGCTTCTCGCGATCAGTTCTTCTCCAAAAAAGACGGCAAAGAAACTGTTATTTATGTTCAGTTTTTAACGCTTGTTTTGTGATGTAAAGACGTGCGCCTCACAGGTGCAACGGTGTTTATGCATGCTGACCTTGGCGGACAACGGCGGCCACTTCGTGCAGTGCCTTGGCTGGTGCGCAACCATCGGCCGTGAGCGTTGGCTGTATACAGCTCCATCGTGGAATCGAAGAGGTAGGATTACGGTATATCGAAATCGATCAGATGTTATAATGACGATGAATATCACCATACTTAGATTTCACGTACGCGGATTAAGCGAGCGTCTAAGTGAGTTGTTATGTGTTGCTTTGGCCGCCTGATGTGAGACTCAATCCATCGCGGCTTGGGTCATGACGCTTTGTCGTAAGGTTTAAGCGTACGGCTATGCGTCCTACTCTAGTTAGATTGATTCACTATATGAACATACATATTGACAGCATATCGCAATACTTGAGCAGAGTTGAGATAGTGCGGTGTGTGGGGTCTTATAGCAGTGCTCCCTAAGCTATATCAGAAAGGCACCAAAATTAGACAAGGCAGTTAGGGGTACAAGCCGGTACCGAACACGAAAAGCAGCTCCGTTCGGTACCAACAGCCCCGGTACCACCGTCTTTTGTACACACCCCACTCTCTTGCCAAAGTCCTCGTTGTCGCGATTGGTGAGCGTCTCAGGCAATCTATCACAGCAACACTGGAATTATTTTTTTCGACCATCACGATGTAGAGGAAGGACATTGATTTTGTGCACGGTTCATTCGCTAGCCTGCTGGGTCGGCCTGAAATCAAATGTCTTCACTGCTGTGCCGCACACTAAACCACTAAGTCTAGAAGTTAAACTACACAGCCCCTGTAATAAAGAAGACAGAAGTCAGCGCCTTTGCATACTTTCCGCCTTCGACTAGCAATCGTTTTTCAGCGTTATGGGGGATCACGAGCTCAGCGAGACGACTAAAACTGATTGCGCATCTTCGTTTCCATCCTTCTCTGAGCTGCCGGCTGAGCTCAGAAACGAAGTTTGGAAGCTCAGTCTGCCGGACACGTCGGCACCCGTTCTGGTCTCCTTGGACGTCAACTCCTGGAATGCTTCCGGCACGGAGCCTGATCTCTGCGTCGAGTATCAACTTAACAAGCGTGACCCGATTTACTACCAAGTTCCATTGGCTTTCGTCAACCATGAGGCTCGCAGTATAGCTCTGGCTTGGGCCCGCAAGCACGAATGCACAATGCTCGCCCGCGACGGGAAGGACCCTGTTTTTGCCAGACCATTCGACCATAAGAAAGACGCGATTTATCTCGATTGTATAGATCTAGTGGATATCAAACACCGATACATGGATAGGACGAATGAGCCCGATCTCCTTGACCGGGATGTCGATATAGTATCGGATGTCGAGTACGTTGTTTCAACTCAAAGCTTTCTCCAAGAACCGACGTTGTTCTCGATAAAAGACGTGTTCGATATCTGGCCAATGGTGCATACTTGGTATATTATCGAGGGCACGCCGTCAAACTTCTCGTCCCACAAAAGCAAACTTGGCGGGCCAAGATGGGAGATCACCAGTGTGGAAGGCATAGTGTCTACCTGGAACCTAGAAGATGATTGTTTTGATTACAACGTTGACTTTGATGACGATGGTGGAAATCTTCCGTACGGCTCGGGGGAAGCTTCGCACGAATTTGGTGAAGCTCTTCGAAGAGGTATTACCCAGTTTCAAATCCGACTTGTCGACATCTGTGAGGCCGAGGATTACTATCTGGAGCTCTAAGATGTATTTTTGGACTTCTCTGACAAGCTATCTGGTAAGTCGTGGTCTTCTGTAATGAGTTAGCGAATCCGAGTAGCTTACATATCAATCATGTAGCAGGCGACGCCGTCTAAGCCTACAACAGTAGAATCAAACCATATTTCGATCTTCAACGGTCTCGTCTCACCCGCAGCCAACAGAAGTCTAGTGGCCAAGTCCCCAGCCGTGCAAGCGAAGATCCTCCACATTTGTATCCTAAAAGAAACTCGCTGATATCCGATGGAGGCTGAGCTCCAGAACACCAACGCCGAAAAGGGAAGGTCGAGTGCCATGCTCAAGTGTTCATGACTCCATGTTATCGTGCAGACTATTTTCGTATCCACCCATTCGATAGCTGGGCTTGGAAGCCATCAAAATGGACCCTACAATTTAATTGAGCGATTGTACTGCGCGAAACATTATCGTACCTGTGTTGTTGAACGGTTACAGCATCTGCAACTAGAAAACAACGTGACCTCACGATATTCCCCAACTACATATCTAAGTATGTACATAAGCGAAAAGTCCACCCACACGCTCGTATCCGTAAACATCAGAGTACCCCAAAAACCGCTCTTCGCAGTAGACATTCCATGCCGAGGACCCCTCCGATATGGAAGGTCACCGATGTTGTGTCGAGGCCAGGTATGCGCCTTACCTCGGCGCATATAGTGCCCAGCTTTTACTGCCAGGGGGCAGCGTCTTGACTTTCCTAAACCGCAGCTTATCTCTACACCTCACGATTCAACGCTTGTCTTGAAAAGGCAGTCAAGTATATTTCTAGTTCTATACGCGTTCATGTAGAGCATACACGCGACCTTTGACTTTCCCAATGCAGCTACTATTGCCCGTAATCAATGACACCGTTATACCGTTCTTCGTAGGTGGGAGTGGGTATCACGGAATCGCTCATGCGCGGGAGGGAGAGTGTGCGGAGTATAAAGGGGAGAGAGAGGTAACTTTGTGAAGAAGGGTAGTGGGATCGGCTCGTTCATTCTTTGCATCCACTGTTTTTTGCTTGTCATCACCTGTTCCCAAGATGCGTTCTTTCGTTCTTGGATCTTTGGCCGCGTTGGCTTTCCAGAATGCTGCTGCTCACCCTACATACAGTGGGCTCTCAAAGAGCTCCCGTATGCTCAGCAAGCGTGCTGTTGATCTAGATTCTTTCCGTGTGAAGATCAAGACCGGTATGTCTTCACTCGCCCAGAGATATGATCCGCCCCAATTCAAACTCTAACGGTGCATTGCAGACTACAAGGACTCGACAAGCATCAAGCAAGACCCGTCGATCTCATCTCTCACCAAGCGTGCCGACGCCGAAGGCACCGCCAACGAATTGGTCAAGACGACCTTCCCCAACGCTGAGTTCCGGATGGCTAAGGACAGCTACACCGGCACCAACGGCGTCTCGCACTTCTACTTCAAGCAGACTGCAAACGGGCTGGACATTGACAATGCAGACTTCAATGTCAACATCGCCCGCAGTGGCGAGGTCTTCTCTTTCGGAAACTCGTTCTTCACAGGCGAGATTCCTCCTCCATCGAAGAAACGTGATGAAGTTGAGCCTGCTAGAGCGCTGAAGGGTGCCGTCAACACGCTTGGCCTGCCTATCTCCGCGGAGTCTGCGACTGCCACGCCCACTGGAGAAAACGTTTTCAAGATTGAGCAGACTACGGGTACTGTTTCGGAGCCGGAGGCGGAATTGGTGTACATTGTGACTTCCGAAGGCAACTTAGCCTTGTCGTGGAAGGTCGTGACGGATATTGATACGGATTACTTGACCACCTACGTGGATGCCACCAACAGCGATCAAGTGCACCATGTTCTTAACTTCGTCAACGAGGCCTCTTATGAAGTCTAGTAAGTCCCCGAAACGTGTTTTAGTCATCCAGAGATAGACGACTACTCCTCTCTCCGAACCATTGCTAACGATCTCTAGCCCCTGGGGCATCAACGACCCCACCGAAGGCACACGAATCACAATCAGCGATCCCTGGGACAAAGAAGCCAGTGAATTCGGCTGGCATAGTACCGGAAGCGACACCTACAACACGACCCGCGGCAACAACGGCATCGCGCAAGACAACTGGTCCAACAGCGCAGAATCGCAATACCTGTCTCTCCCACGCCCATCCAGCCCCACTCTCGACTTCTCCTACCCTTACAGCCTCAACGAATCCGACTTCCGCAGCTACATCAACGCTTCCATCGCGCAGCTCTGGTACACCTCAAACACCTACCACGACCTCCTCTTCCACCTCGGCTTCACTCCCGCCGCCGGCAACTTCGAACTCAACAACAACAACGAAGGCGGCGTCGGAAACGACTTTGTCTGGTTCAACGCGCAAGACGGCGCGGGCTTCAACAACGCCAATTTCCGCACCCTCCCCGATGGCTCGCCCGGCCGCATGCGCATGTACATCTGGAACAGCACCATGCCCTTCCGCGACGGCGCCTTCGAAGCCGGCATCGTCATCCACGAGTACACCCACGGCCTCTCCAACCGTCTCACCGGCGGCCCCGCAAACGCGGGCTGTCTCAACTTGCTCGAAGCCGGCGGCATGGGCGAAGGGTGGAGCGACTTCTACGCTACTGCCATCCGGCTCAAGGAGAGCGATACCAGGGAGAAGGACTACACGATGGGAGAGTGGGCGAGCGGCCGACCGCAAGGGATCCGTAGGTTCCCTTACTCAACGGATAACAGCACGAACCCGCAGGTCTACGAAACCAACAACGAACTCACTCGTGTCCACGATATCGGCGGCGTGTGGGCGAGTATTCTCTACGAGGTGCTGTGGAATTTGATTGATGAGCATGGCAAGAACGACGGGCCGTTGCCCGAGTTTGATGAGAACGGTGTGCCGACGGATGGGAAGTACTTGGCTATGAAGCTGGTGTTGGATGGCATGGCGTTGCAGCCTTGCAATCCAACGTTTGTGAGCGCTAGGGATGCCATCGTGGATGCTGATGAGGCGCTTACCGGGGGTGCGAACAAGTGCTTGCTTTGGACTGCGTTTGCAAAGAGGGGATTGGGTACTGAGGCCAAGTACAGTTCTATCGCTAGGACGAACAGTTTTGCGGTGCCCGAAGATTGTTAGAGAGGGCGCAAGGTCCTGTGATGGGCGTTGGAGTGACTGTTGATTTGCATTGGGCGGAGTGTGGGTACTGTACATCTGTAAACTGATTACACTGTTTTTTTGTAAATGCATTCATGTGGCATGAAAATGTTGTTTGGACACATTCCACTACATATGTACGTTTGCGTGAACTATCCTGATAATATCCCTTGACATTGTGTCTTCGTTAGGCTGTGTTGAGCGAGGTCAAACAGTTGACAACAAATCTGCAATGCGTTTCTATTCTGGCCGCCTGTCTATAGTCTAATACTCGAAAACGCTCAGACGTGTTTTATGTACATATTGATATGTATACGAATGTTACTCAGCCCCGCCCATGAATTTACAGTACGATGAGGTTTGATATCCGAACTCCCTGGCTCGAAAAATGATACTTCCTCCGGACACCTAGTCCCTTGCACTTCCTTAACAACCCCAGCGTTTCATCACCGCCCCCAACCATTATGAGTGGGATAGGATGCGCGCGCTCCAGACCCGTAGGCGTATACTGAGTCTCGTCAAGCAATGGCTGAACGAGTCCTATGTGAACGGAAGAACGACCTGACGACTGATCACTGGAGGCGGTCCCTGTAGCGCGCTTCTGAGTACCCCCTGTCTCGTCTTGATCTTCCGAGTCATACTCCTGCTGCTCGTGTTCGGGATAGCTCACAATGATGACGAGTTTCAGACTGGAGCGTGTCGGTGGAAACGCCGGAATGTTCCTAAGCTTTGCTGAGAATGAGCAGCCTCCACGGCGAATAACTATAACTTGATGACTCTTTGGAATGTCAATTGGCAGACGCTCATCGCAAAGTGTGTCATGGTGTATATAGACGGAGGACCATACGAGTGCGTTCGTCGAGCTATAGGTGGGCTCTGGGTCGGAGGTGTCGGGTAATGGCGCAGATCCTGGGCCGATTGGAAGTGTGCCGCCAACAGCGAGGCGCTGTGTCTGCTTTGGCGGGAAATTGTTGGACGACGCAGCTGTGGGTAAATTGGATGGCACAGCAAGCAAGGCTTGCAAAGACTGGAGGAGGTTGGAAAGGTAGGATGGTTCACCTCCGTCGAGATCTTCGTGATCTATATCCAGATCAATGATTTTCATATCGCTCATGTTACCCAGGTCGCTGACTTCATCGTCTATATATTCCGAGAGGGGGTCTGAAGTTGGGGTGGCTAGGACAGGTTCGGGGGGAATGTCCATGATCAGGTCCAGGGTGTGCCCGTCGCGAGTACGAGTGAAGAAGGGATCGACTGGGTTAATACTGTCGATTGTATTACGCGACATGTACACTTTCTCATCGCGGCCCAAAGCTACATTTGAGATCGAGTAGATGCGGTAGTGACCGTCCAATGTAAGCTCCACGTCCCAGGGAAGTATTTCGGGCTCCTTTACCATACCAAGCCTCAAACCGCTCATAGAATTGACAAGGATACCTTCTTGAACTCTTTCTAGGCCAATACCCTGCACGCTGTTGGGGAGATTTGGAAACGACAAGTCGAATGTAGTACGCGCTACCATCTTGGAACTAGTTGCATTATGTGGAATGAGGCCTGGTGGCAAAGTCCAAGGGAAGTATGTGAAGTTGGAGGGTGACTGCACATCCGAAATGGTTATACTGGGGTGATCAGCGCTGAATTCCAGAAGTGGCGAGGCTGGAGTGTCTCTTGTAGGCATCTTATGCAGCCGGGCAAGACTAGCAGCATGATAAACATCGGGGCGAGCGGCCGTCGAGGAAAAGCTAAACGGAACAGGCGCGGGAGGAACTGGACAGGTGCCAGGAGCAGGTTGCCAGTCATGAACGGGTTCTTTCTTTGGGGCGTTGTTGGCAGAACGCAGACGGTTTGGAATAACCAACGGATGACCTTCGGTTGTAAACACATATGGCCCGTCCCACGTGTTGAGAGGATGTGACGGATCAAAGGTAAGAAAAAGATATTTGGCCGTCTCGCCGAGAAAGAAGCTCTCCATGCGATCGTTCAGCTCGCCCGTTCTCACGTCCTGCAGCCCAGCCCACCCGCATTTGGTCCAGCAACGTCGTTTGATATCGCGAAGGACCATCTCGGCGACATGCAAATACCAAGGGTCTTTGGTTGCTCGGTATATATACCAATTCGACTCGATGAACTCGGGACGACCTCCCCACCAACGTAAGCCACTGTCAATGTTGCCCGTTGCAGCGGACCACCTCTCCGGCATAGCAGAGTAACGGGCCCATAAAGCAGTGTAAAGCAGATGGGTTTCGATGGCCTCATCGAGCTCTCCAGCCATGGCCAGAAGCCCTTGGTAGAAAGCACTTAAACTATCTATCCAGAACGCGCGTACGGCGCCCGTATAGACGTCTACTTGTATATAGTGAGGATGCTGGTGGTGGGCACCGCGGTAGATGTGGCGCTTGATGCCTTCGTGCGCATCTTCCCACGCCCTCAGAAACGCGTCGGGTGAATCCATCTCGGGATGCTGGGCGTTGTAAGGCAGACCAGATAACAATATATGCGACTTGAGGGAGTACTCGAAGAAGCTATCGATGCCCGCACCGATACCCGTATATGGAGAGACCCAATGCCCAGTCTCAGCATCAATGCCAGCACCTATCAAACCAATGCTAGTTCGGCGTGACCACACAGCCCAGAAGGCATTTTTGGCCGCAATCTCGTAACGCGAGTCCCCCGTCAGTCGGCTCAGGGTGGCAAACTCAAGTACCAAACTCCCCGCACCTGCACTGCACGTTTCGGTGATCTCGTGAGCGTCGTTTCGTGGAGTGGTTCCGCACTGACCATATTCAGCATCATTATTGTAGGGCGAGTTGGCATAGAATGGGACGCCATAGCGGAGGTTCACGCGGGGATAAGGCAAGCCAGTCACGGTGTGGAACGCAGGCATGAGTCGATTGGCGAGGTCGGTGGCCAAACGAAGGAGCTGACCATCATAGACCAGGCCGTTGGGCCAAAATATTCCTTCCCTGCCCATATGGCTTCGAGGGCTGCTATCATAGCCACGGACTGGCAGATCCCCCACAGCGAACTGATGTGCGCTCAGCAAGCCTCCCACACCTCGAATGACAGTCTCAAAGACCTGCACTTTGCTATCCAGATCGAATCCCCGGGATCTGGAGCCCTGCCCCGCCTCGCCCGCCGAGCCATCGCCATAGAGTTCCACGAGAAGCATGATGCCATCTTGAAAGTCGTCGAGCGGCTGATTCCTGCCGTCGCTTGTGGGGGACGGTGTAGATGCGAGGATGGCGAGGGTCGACAGGCTGTCTATCAGGGTCAAGGAATAATTGCCCAGGACGTCGTTCACTTCTATGTGGGCGGGGTTCTGGCGGTCGCGCGTGAGGGGGGTACAAGACAATGGGCGCAATTCGTCCTCGGGAAAGGCATGCTCCATGTAGTTATCGAACCCATGGTAGAAGACGTCGAGTGTTTCCTGTCTCAGCTGGGCAATGGCGTTATCGGTCATGCCATGTGCGGGTGTCACCCAGCAGAGCGTGCACAGCAGGCAGAGACATATCAGATGCCAGAACGGCGCGAGCGCAACTCGCCATGGAGAAGCGGCAGTCGGTTGCATGCCCAAAATCGACCCGACGCAGCGAGCGACATGGGTCTGACAAAAAGATGGGCAATGAGTAGAGAAGAAGAGGGGAGCGAAGAGGTCTACGTGGTGGGTTGTTGGGGAAGCGAAGCGCAGTCCATGTCGAGGGCTGGCTGCTATTATTAATAAGTCTGCAAGTGCCTAGCTGAGGACGATGGGATGGATAGCAAGTTCAGAGGGAATGCAATCAAAGTGACACCTTGCCGTTCGGGGTCCACGGTGCATGTGGTGCCGCATCGCTCACGTGACTGACGATGGCTTCGAAAACGGCCTAGTGTGGTTGGTCGGGAAAGCTATGGGACAATAATTTTGTCGGCGGGAGCGTCATGATCGATCGTCCGACCCAGTTGCGGCCTGCTTCTTCCTTCTTGTAATTGTACTTCCTCCACCCGTCCATCCATCTATCCATCACTTTATAATTTCTGTCTCCCCACTTATCAGCTCCCCGAATTTCTTTCACATCTGGTTACCTTCGTTCCTTCTACGCAATGCTATCACGCGCAGCTTGCCGCGCGCTGCTGCGTACATCGGCCACCACTTCCGCCTCGACGTTTCCGCGCATAGCTCCCATCGCCTCGACAACATCGCAATTGCGCTTCTATGCAAACAAACCAGGCCGCGACAACACATGGAAACCGACCGACCCCATCAAGTTCGACCAAGAAGACAAGCAAACACCAAACCCCGTCAATCCAGGCGAGCAGCCCGAGTTTGACGCCGCAGCTACACCCGACCGCAACACCACCCCCACAGAAGCCCCCGGGCCTGGCAGGACATCAGCTGCCGACCAGAGCGCACATAATACTGATTCGGCAGCCGAGAGCTCCGAAGAGAACCACAAGCCTTTGCCTGACCTGCGACAAGGAATCCCATCAACCTTCGCTGCCGAGTTTGCCAAAGCCCAGGAACAGGCTGACAGAGATGCCAGAGACCCAGACAGCAGCACTGAAGACCCCGCAAAGGAGTCTGGCTCCAGTCGCGAAGGCCGAGAGCTTCCCAAATCAGCCTACGAGACGAGCACAGACCGAAGGCGGAATCGCGTGGCCAGCTGGTCCTACGCAATTGCTGCATTCTTTGGAATCACAAGCACTGTATACATTGCTAGGGAGTGGGATACCGAGGAGGAGATTAAGGCGAACCCTGATGCTCCCCAAGGATGGTCACCCGATGCCATGTACAAGCGTGCGGTTGCGCGAATGAATGGTCAACTGGGCTACTACACCGAGCCAACTTTCCCTAAGCTGCTCCCCGACATGGATCCCGCCCCGCCGCTGACTCTTGTTCTAAGCTTGGAGGACTTGCTTGTGCACTCTGAATGGTCTACGAAACATGGCTGGCGAACAGCAAAGCGCCCTGGTGTTGATTACTTCCTCCGCTATCTGTCTCAGTACTATGAGCTCGTCATTTTCACGTCGGTCAAGTCTATGGACGCTGACCCTATTATCCGCAAATTGGATCCCTTTGCTCTTGTCATGTGGCCGTTGTTTCGCGAGGCGACTCGTTTCGAGAAGGGCGAGTACATCAAGGTATGTTACAAATTCTAGGGATTGGCCTACGTGCTAACAGGTTTCAGGATCTCTCCTGCCTCAATCGTGACCTCTCCAAGACCATCATCGTCGACACGGATCCTTCGCACGTGAAGCTACAGCCCGAGAATGCCATTGTGCTGCCCAAGTGGAAAGGGCAGCCTGGCGACGCCGGCCTCGTTTCTCTGATTCCCTTCCTCGAATACCTGGCTATGCTACAACAAGGTGGCAACTTTGATGTGCGACATGCTCTCAAGTCAATGGAAGGAAAGGAAATCCCTGCCGAGTTTGCGCGCCGAGAAGCTAAGCTTCGCGCAGAGCACCTCAAGAATCTCGAAGCCGAGAAAGGGAAGCGAGGCGGCAAGGTCGGTGGACTCTTGACCGGCGCGCTTGGGTTGGGTAAACAAGGTGGTCTGATCCTGGCGGACGGCACAAACATGTCCGAGGGTATGGCACAAGGCAAGATGATGATTGACATGTTCCGCGATATTGGCCGCAAGAATTACGAGGAGCTCGACAGGGAGATTCGCACCAACGGCGAAAAGTATCTCAAGGAGCGTGAAGCTGAGGAGAAGAAGATGCAGGAAGAGTCAATAAAGAGCATGAAGAACAGCGCGCTGGGCTTCTTCGGAAGTAGTGCTGCCGCCCAGGACGCCGCTAACACTGCGCTGCCCGAGAAGGCATCGCCAGAAAACGCCACAGCACCACCATCACAACAAAGATAGATACTCTTGGTGGGTGTGTAGGGAGCATCTTGGAGGGGCTCTTGAGGTTATCTTCTCTGAAAGACTGTTTTGCTGAAAAACGAATTGCATATCCGGCGGCGCTGCGGAGACGAACAAAACCTTTATCATGTCTAATATATGTACTTTATTCATCAAATGTCGTATGGCACATAGTTGGGGACGGGTGATCTAGTTCCATGTAAGAGTAGCAGATGTATTCCGAGAAGATGAAAGTGTACGATACCACAAAGGCGTTCACCTTGTTTGTTTTCGGACCCTCCCGTCATCGAATAAAAGGGAATTTATTCCTAGGTGATATGTACCCATGGAAGTCACAGGCAGTGGAAAACATGTGTTCGCGATTGATTGTGAAAGTCATCACACCGGGACTTACGACATCGGTCGACTGCTGTAACTTCAACTAGCACAGAACAGCGTTAGACCGACCGAGGCATTCGGTATCACCTCTTTCCCCTCCTTCCCACTCTCTCTCTCTCTCTCTCTCTCTCTTTCATGCCTTTAGCGTCAGTTGATTACACGCGGATTCTCGTCAGATTCCCCGCACGATGGCAGAGCCCAGGTCTTTATTTCTTCGTCTGCCTTTGGAGCTGAGGGAGCATATCTACTCGTACTACTTCCGACCCGCGGACCGGCTAGATGTCTCCAACTTCGCCGGAGGTTTGTACCGATTCGAGTTTGACCTCTTGCGTGTGAACAAACAAGTCCATTTGGAAGCACACAATCTATGGCGAAGGAAGTTTGCATACTTTGTTCGGCTGCAGACTCTCTGGCCTAACGCTGGTACGTCGGTTACTATCTTTCATCGTTAACACAATTGTCTCCCCGCAACGAACGCCGCTTGATATCCATGTCTGACGTGCTTGCCTACTCCAGTCCATCACATCTCCAATGAAGGTCTTGTACCTATCGTTGCATATGGCCCGCGTGCATCAAATTTTAAAGAGCATGCGTTTCTCCTCGAAGTTTCGTCGCATCAAGATCCTGATCAGTCTGAGCATCCTATGATTATGCTATTGGACGATATTCCACAGTTCGCACAGACGTGGTTCTATTCAGGCCTCACATATCCAGGCCTGAACGAGGCGCTGAATCTGAAATGCACCGCGCGAAACCTGGAGCAACGAGGCACTTCTAGCAATATTCTAGAAGATGATGAAAAGTCGACAATACCTCTCGATATGCAAAAGCGCCTACTTCTGCCATTTGGGAAAATCAAGGGCTTGTCGGGTACCCAGTTAGCCCACTTCGACAAATCTGTCGAGGACGACCTGCTCACCGCCATGGCAGCCCCATATCCACCGGTTCACGAATGTTTCGAAGAGTGTATCACACTCATCGAAAAAGGTGACGAACTTTTATCCATCACCCCCAGGACCATTGGAACTGCACGATCTGCTCTCGAAAGCTTCTTTGCTGCTTTCCACGCCATGCACATCCTCATCGACGGCCGTAAACGTCGTGTTCTGGCTGATGCCTACTTTCACGAGAACATCACCGAAGGCCGCTTCAAAGGTCAAATGGGCTCTGCGATCCGCATTATCCTTCGAATTCGTCTCGTCAGCCGCTGTGTGCTGGCTTACTTGCGGATGGGGGAATACGGAGAAGCTGCGTTCTGGGGGATGCGCAGCGTGAGAATCATGAGTGAACAGATGTCGAGTGAGTTCGATGCTTTCATAGCTGACTATATAGGGTCCGAGGATATGGGGATGATCAATGCGCGGACAGCTATAGCTTTTACGATGCTGGAATCTGGTGCCCACGAGTTTGGAAGCAAATACGCCGGTATTCCCGGAAATGAACGAAGAGAAGAGTGGGCAGAAGAATTGGAAAGTTACGAAAGTGAATTCCCGGTGAACAGTGAACAGCTATGGGTTCATACCGGGAGGTACCTGAACAGCGCCGCGCATAAAGAAACCAGGGAGACGGTGATAAATGAAGCAAAGGACTTTGGTGTGGAGATTCCTGAGTTTATTTTGTAGCTAAGATACATCGAAAGTGATAGGGACAGCTTGAGCTACTTGAATTTAGCTGGGGTAGGGGATTAGGTGACGGGATGCATCTGGGATGTAGATAACTTTGGCTTTTTCTGAGCTGGGAAATACAATGTCCGTATCACACCAAGTGCTGCAGCATATGAGAATATTCACTTTTTCTTCCCAAGAACCAAAAGACGTAGGCAGAATATCCAGCAGTGCGTGTGATGGATCATATTAATCCTATATCCTATTTAACAATTGCATGCGGATGTCTGTTAGATGACGTTGTGCGGACTGCTCTTTGTTCGCATTGAGATTTGCTGTTTGCTTGCAAATGGTGACCATCTGTCAAAATCATATACCAGAAAAACTTAATTGTTGAAACGCGAGAAAATAATGATTGGGCGATTAGCTCTCGTTTGGTCTATGTTACGAGGGCTTTCGTGTCAGTGTTTTTTTTTTTTTTTGGACCGGGGGTAGTGGTGAAAGAAGAGAGCATGGTTGGACGGCGAGAGGACTTGTATAACTTGCTAAAATGAACTCTTCCGAGCTGAACAACTCCAAAAGAAAAGACGCAAAATTGCAAGGTTGGGATTGAGAGTATAAGAGTAGGGATCAAAAACATCTGCAAGTGATGAAATCACTCTCAGTGATGCCGTGTTGCAAATTCATCACGAGGATGAAATTGAACATATACACAAGAAGAGTAGGGCCGCTGAGTTGTTTAATGTGTCAGCCAGCCAGCCAGCCAGCCAGGGGTAGTCGGTGAGTGCGTTAGTAGCACTGATGCGCTGTTTTGCGAAGAGTCTCAAGGTACAGAGGTTGAAGTATAGCATATTCTAGTCTTTTCCTTCCTCTAGGATTAATTCGTGCCGGTAGCACTGGTGCGGCATCCTTCGGTGTCTGCTAGGGAAATTAGAATGTTCATTGAGTGTAAGTCATGACCTATCAGTCCATCCCACAGCTCACCCACTGAAGGATGTCTGCCCAATATGCGTCGACTCTGCACATGCGCAATCAGACACTCTGTTTGAATCGGGGGGCGACTTGCACTTGACTAATCGCGCAAAACTCTCCGAGACATCCTGGCACAATCGCAATGCCAGCGGCTGTACCCGTGATTTATTGACGAGTGAAGATCGCATTCTTCATATTAACCCCGCTTTGCAGATGCCTGTCCACCTTTAAGAAGTCCACCACTTTCCCAATTAGTCAAACCTTGCCCAATTTGCCATTCGTATATGCACTGTCGGTTGCCTTTTCTCTCTTTCTTTTTGCCACTGCCTTTCTCGTAATGGGTTTGCGCATGAAGAATACCTAGGCATTCATTGTTGGGGCTGTGTTGAATACGTGGAAAGCCTGTAATGGGTCACGATTTCGAAAAGTACGTATCTCTTAACCCACCACGATTTGTTTAGGACCCTAGGACTCGGGTTATCCATCATTCATTCTGTTGCTTTGGGATTAATCACGTGATGTCAATCGAGGTTCAAGGCTGATTCAAACCCCGATGTGAATTTGACAAGAAGGTCTCTTTCTATTGGACGGAGTACAGTTGAGATAGACATCTTTGCGTCAAGAGCACTGCCGTAGTTAATTATGCCACCCCTGGGAACTTTTGATGGCCTGCGATTGCCTGCTTTGGTGATCGCGATGTTCCACGGCGCATTACGCGTGGTCTTCGGTTGACGTTGTGACGGGCTACATTCTTAGAGACATCCAATAAACTGTAGTTTGTTGGGGGCTCTGTTTATGGTACTGCGAGCGAGAGAGATCGTGAAATATGTTGTTTCTCACTATATTTCGCATCAAGAAAGATACCTACACGATAGGACACAAGAAGTCTGAATACATTATCGGCGACATGGTTGAAACTGTAGATGAAACAGAGGGGGCGAAAAGTGAAGTCGTGACATCGAGCAAAGATGGGGAAGGCGAGGAAGGCGAATTCGTGTGGGGGGGTTGATTGCAGGTTGTCGGTCTCCGAAGCGAAAGCATGTCTTAATCTTCAGCCTATCCTGTAAAACTTGACCGCTGATCAGATGTGCGAAGAAGAATCACGTAAACTAGGGAAGAACTATAAGACTTTAATGATCCTTCACTTACTTTACACACAAATTCGCATGGTGCTGAAACGCAATACAGCAACAAGCTTGAGTTCCGCACTTTTTCGTTCCTACTCTGTTTAACACATGTATCAGCGCCACCGTGCTCTCAGCACATCAAAAGTCGAACACCATGGCGGAAGCAGAGGTTCAGCGGCTGCTGAAGAAACTCGCCACAAACTATCATGATCTTACGCCACAGGATCACGCGATCTTATCCCACGTGCCTGCCGAGCAGCCACCACCCGGAGCCAGATCGAATTTCGAGAATCCCGTTAGTCTGAATATGTCGATTGAAGTCGTTACATCGATACTACTATTTTTCGTGCTCGTTTTTGTCGCTATTCGTTGCCATGTAAAATTCGGGCTCAAAAGAAGGCTCACTTGGGATGATGGTAAGCAAGTCTATGTTGTTGCTCTGTAATAACTCGTTCTATTGATGAGATTTACTGATTGGTCTTAGCAACCTTGCTTATGGCTGTGGTATGTCTTCTTGCGCGACTCAATCTTTTGTGGTTCCTAACAGCTGCAGATGTGTACAATGGTGCACATTGGCGCGACGCTGTGGGGTATGTTCGAACCCACTGGACCAAAATCATATGGCTAATATCACTCGTTAAGGTGTTGAGAAGGGCAAAATTGGGATCCACTCATGGGACATTAATATACTGACCTACTACACCATGGACTATCGGGTTGTAAGTTTTGACGCCCATCGTCCTCTAGGTATGATTAATATTCTAATGCATCAAGCCAAATCTCTAGACCTCTTTCATCGATCTTGCCTTAGCGCCAATTACCTTCGCGTTCCTCAAAGCCAGCTTCTTCATACTTTACTTGCAATTATTTCGCACGCTCAAGTGGATTCTCATTTTTTCGTGGATCGGCTTGATCCTAGCGCTCTGTGTATATCTCACATTCGCCATCCTGTTCATCAACTTCGCGGTCCCCCGCCCGGGCGAGCATTTCGATACACGTATCCATCACGGCTCGGTCGCGCAATGTATAGCTCTGTCCACGTTTGGGTTTCTTCTTGATCTGTTGATACTTGTTCTTCCTATCATTGCGGTAACAAATCTTCGTATGCCAAAGAGAAGAAAGTTCGGCGCAGCATTGGTGTTCCTCTCCGGATCATTGTAAGACAAGGAGACCACTCTGATGAAATCAGGCTAACAGTATAAGGGCTTGTGTATGCTCAGCACTGAGCTTATACTATCGGGGATTCCTGCTGCATGTGTCGGATGCGAACTGGAATATTGCTGTTGTTGATCTCGTGTTGTCAGTCATCCTCCCCTAGTTTTCCATACCACCAGATCGATTTCGCTTACACTTGGGTACTGCAGTCTCGTCGAAGCTATGATTGGAATCATCTGTGCGTGTACGCCATCGGCAGCATATTGGTTCCGCCATGCCCCTCTCGCTCAAGCAATCCGAGAACGCTTGTCATCACATCAGTCGTTTTCTCCAGCAACACAGCACACATCTCAACTTTCATCAAGGGTCTGGCCAGCTAGGAAAGCAGAGGCTCGGGGGAAATCTTTGGCGCGTCAGAACGACCGTTACGTGAACCTCGATGAGGCACCTCTGTCTATGGTTGAGTCACATATCGAAAGACCTGCAATGGTACACTACACGCCCCATGGGGGAAGTGTAGAGGATATCGAGGCTTTGCCGCCAATCATCTATCGAAAGCAGAAGTTCTTGTTCTAGGTCATCGCATTGGGTAGATCTGCATACAAAGAGACGATTGTAAGGGAAATATTATTGTATAGAATAGCTCGAATAGACTACTTAGAATAGAAAACAAAAATGTAATATGACGTCACACATGGGTGTAAATCATTTAGGGTCGAGCGTATCAATGTCATTAGTAAATGGTCGCCTTATTGATCTCTGTCAGCTTGAATCAACTGATACAGATGTAGTTTGGGTTGCTGTGTGTAATCGCAGACTCAACGGGGAACATATTTACGTCATTGACTACATCGAGACATGTTCAATTCAACGAAGCAGTCCACTGGCCCAAAAACGATAGGGTAAATCGGAACTGTCTTTTCAGGGAAGCCTTGTCTTGTGGGGTTTGCTTTCGGCACCGCCCGGGCGACAAGTATATCACGTGACTCTAGAGTACCCCGGCCTACGACCCACCCAAGAATTTAGTGTCCCTATCAGCTAATACTCCCAGCAGGAAGCTTATTGTTCCTACCAGCGCATGTTGCATGTTCCACTATGACAGTATATCAAGTCTGTCTTCGACTGTCCTGAACGAAAGTCTACGATCTCGTCAAAAGGCTAACTTTCACAGTCGTTGTTCAGGGATGGATCTGAAGAAGCTTCAGGCCGGCGTAAAACAGATGCAGGGTCAAAACCACTAGCTTGACATGCTCAGAAGCTTCCAGGGAAACAGTTTAGAAGATCTCGTTACCAAAGCGGATGTCACGTCTCTAACGCAGCCTGTCTAGTTTGATAGAAACGGCAATGCTCTACATGGTTACAGCAACTTTTTCCCCATATAAGGAAAAAACGGTGTGTGTGTGTGTTTGTTACCCTGTGGCTTGACATAGGGGTCGAGCGTTTTCGATATTGCGAGAGAAGGACCGTGTACTTACATGCTAAGTATTATCTCAGATCGGATGCCTCACTGTTGTACTATGTCATCGGTTTGCCGAACCCGCCCGGTCATTCGCTGTCTTGACCGTTGCCGTTTGAGATTGACCACCACGCACCGTATTCTGACCATGGACGCCTGCGATCGACTCTCACGGGAGCGTGGTGTTTTATTGATCGCCCCAGAAAATGCCCGTTGCAGTGTCCTTCCGATGTAACCCATTAGTAGCGTCGGGCGGTGCTGTTCGCTTGTCTAGCCCAAAAGAGCCCTAGTGAAGCAAACCTTTCCAAATATATCCCCAACCACTAGATCTAAAACCCCCGTACCCTGAACGCTATGAGCTCACCTGGCCCCGTTGGTAGGCGGCGGTTGCTATACAGAGGTCAGCTGATCGCTTTCTTTGGTTTGGTGTCAATAAATTCCATCTTGGACGCCCTGGATCGTCCCTCGCACGAGCTCACGATAGTGTCGACCACGTCAATGCGACATGGGAAATAAACGGGGAGCAGGATACCAATATGGTCAACTTGCATCGTAGGGAGAATGTATAAAGAGAGCGAGGTGCGCAGGTAGAATAGCCTCATCACAATCAATCAACTCACAGCTTCAATACATCCACTTCACATTCAAACCTCCCAAAACCGCCACTACATCTTCCAAAACAAATCTTCAAATCCCATCTCTATCCAAAATGCAGTTCACCAACGCCATCTCCGCCGCCGTCATCGGCTTTGCTTCCCTCGCCTCCGCCATCACTGGTAAGCGCTCCTACTCCAAAACCCGCCAAATCTTCGCTCAATCTAATCCACAACAGTCTCCTACGACACCGGCTACGACGATGCCGCTCGCCCCTTGACCGCCGTCTCGTGCTCCGACGGCGCAAACGGCCTCATCACAAAGTACGGCTGGCAAAACCAGGGCTCCATTGCCCGCTTCCCCTACATCGGTGGCTATGAGGGTGTCGCCGGATGGAACAGCCCACAGGTGAGTCCCCACTTTCCCTCCCCACATCTTTCTCCACGCAACAGTTTCTAATCAGTGAGAGTAGTGCGGTACATGCTACGGCGTCACCTACAACGGCAAGACCATCTACGTCCTCGCCATCGACCGCGCTGCTGGCTTCAACTTGGCCAAAGGCGCCATGGACGACTTGACCAACGGCCAGGCTGAGGCTGTTGGCCGTGTCGATGCTCAGTATGCCCAGGTTGCTCTTAGCAACTGCGGCTTGTAAATTCCTTCCTTTTTTTTTGCATGACCTCTGCTTTCATATAGATATGATGAATGCGGAGGGGAAAAGCTTGGAAACGATATCAAAGAAAGCATGGGTTGTTGTTAGCCCGCATATTCCGGTCGCATAGCGTGGAGTTTATTTTTCCGTCTTCTTGTTATTATTTGGGACTTTTGGTTATGAGTTAGCACCGGGAACAAACACTCCTTAGTATCTGTGTATAATCTTTAAAATATAATCCGCTCCTTTTACAAAAGAAAATAATCTACCAACGCTGCCTGACTTGTCTTCACCAAGAAACTTCTATTCATGTCCTGTTAAAGTGCGGGCTGTTCCCACTCTCCAGTTTATCCTACCTTGGAATCCCTCGATATTGCACTGCGTCATCGCACACTTCCCCGCCGCAAGATTCCAGCACAGTCTTTTCGGGAGAATAAGCTGCTGCATATCCGAGACCCCGGAATCGAATTCCAAAGCTATTGAATAATGCCGTTTTGAGAGATTGTGGGGGGACACGGGTAGAATCAGACAGGATTTCTAGCTCCCGATGACCTTGTTTCAGGGTTATAATGAACAGGGTATGTCTGATATGGATGGGGGTACGTACTAAGCTTATTTTTGGTTGTTGTTTTTTGGGGTGATTGTGAATTGCAACGATGTTTGATATTGCGATGCTTTACATGCGTGCTCCAGATTTTTCTCATACGCGGAGGAAAAATGTGATTGCGATGGTTACATCTGGGGTTGAGTGTAGAAGCGGGTTTTGCCGATCAGCTGCAGTTTTTATTCTCCCGTGTAGTTTTACCTGTCGACTTGGCCAAGTCTATTGTTTAACTATATGCTTAACTACTTTTGGTGTGTAGCGGTGAACGAAATATGTCACTGCGGTATACCATACTGCAAAAACTGGGTTCTTAAAGCTGAGAAAGTGGAGTGATTATTGATTTCGTGGTTATGCACATATAGACTTGATGCGCGTCATGGTTGTTAGGCGTGCTTGTGAAGTTGGAATCTGTGGATGTATGCTGGACTCACCATCCCTTTGACTCCACTAAAATTGAATTCGCGCACGTGATCAATGGGACGAGAGAAGCGTTTAGCATCAGCTGGGAGTTTTCAGTCATGCGTCCAGACGGGACACGTTGAAGGAGGTGGTTTCATCATGGAAATGGATAACACATCTATTCATATACAATTTGGAAACAGTCTGGTTGGAAAAAAAACATCGCAAAAGCCCTTTCGCGCGATCACTGCTTCTCAACACTGGGTAGCTTGTTGATCTCGTCGAGCTTCTTCTTTCCACACGCCAACACCTCCAAACTGCGACTCTCCACCCCCCTCTCTCTCGTTTCGGGGATCCAATACCAGGTAACGATCGCGCCAGCAACCATGAAGGCGCTCATGACCAGCAGCACCTGCCCAAATCTTTCCCTCTCTTGCTCGCGCTCTTCGTCCTGTTTCTTCTTTGGGTCACTAAAGGTATAGGCGATGAAGATCTGGACGACCCAAGAGCCAAGCTTTCCCGACGCCGCCGCAATGCCATGGCACGTACATCGGTATCTCGTCGGGAAGATTTCGGCTGGAATAATGAAGGTAGTGACATTTGGACCAAGATTGAAGGCGATCTGAATCAGCACGTATAGAAACTCGAGTAAGCGCCGCCGTCCGGGCGATTGCTTTGGATCAATCAGTTTCGGCCAAGCGGCGCCCGTGACGATGAGGAGTACAAAGAGGACGAGGAAGCCCCAGAATTGGATTTTCTTGGGCGATACGTAGCGGATGACTATGATCATCAGGGCTCCCCCAATTATGGCTCCCGTTGATACCAAGACGAGCGCGTTGACGCTGTTGTTGAACAGGAGTTTTGAGATTGAGGTTGTCGAATCCAGACGAATCAAGCCTAGAATATCAGGAGAAGATAGCCCTAGACCATAGAAAGCGAAGTCGAGAAACAGCCAAGAGAGCGAAGTACCGGCTAAGTATTGCCAGTTGCCTTCAACGATGAAGAAGTTTTTGGCGTCGGCCCATGAAGCTAACGGCGGAACGTGGTTCGGATCACCAGGTGAGACTTCGACTGTACGAGGTGCCGGTATAGGATATATAGAGCTTGCTCGCCGTTCGGAATCGCTGTCAGAGCCCATCACCACTTCATCGGGCCCGATCTCGGAAGAGAGTGAAGTTCGTGATGAAGAGATTTCCGCTGTCGGGAGTGAAGCAGAAGCAGGTGCTGTGGTGGAGAGAGGATCCAACTCATGAACTTCGCCATCCAGCCCGCCAAAGTAGTCTTTTGTGTCTTCGAAAACTGTTTGCACGTTGCGTAGAATATCAAGCTTGTAGCGTGGCGATTCGGGGATAGTGAAGCGAAAAGCCAGAGCGACAACCGCCGGTATCATACCAAGACCGATCACCAGCCTCCAAAGACGATCTAGGGATCTGAAGCATTCAAGGCTTCCCGGCTGACCAGGATCCGGACACTTTGGGTCTTTGGTGATCATGGATGACTCAAAGCCTTTCACTGCTGCAAGAGAAAGCACGTTTGCCAAGAGTTGACCGAGCGGTTGGGCGAAGAAAACCCAGCTCAGCATTCGGGCTCTGTGCCTTTTCGGCGCAAACTCAGCTGTGATGACTGCACTCAGCGGATAGTCGGCTCCAATCCCCAAGCCCATGATTGCTCTCCAGGTAATCAACCATCCTCCGACGGCCATGCTGCTCTGCTCGCCTTTAGAACTCATGATCATGAGCATTGTCCCTACGATGATGATGACCAGTTCGAGCCCATACATCTTTCTTCGACCCAAAAAATCGGCAGCGAATCCAAATGCCACCTGGCCGATCATACTACCTGCCAGAGTTGAGCATAACATGGCGGTTTTGACCGAATGAAAGGCCTGTGCGTTTTCCGATCCGCGCAGACCGGGCCCTGCATTAAGTGTCAGCCCAAGAAAGCAAATAAGACGCAGAATGAGTTGAAATGCAAATGGGATGAAAGAGAGATGGATTGAATGCTCGGGTGCAGACGTGACGCAGGCCATGATAGTCTGATCACGTGGGGTGCAAGATTAGGTAATCGCGTGAGATGGAAGATGGGAAGGAACGGGGTGGAGTGTCGTACAGTAAACATAACCAATTATGGGAGTCACGACGTTGAGACAGAACAGACCGAATGAATCGGTCAAAAAGCCGATACCTGCTACGACGACAACCCATACCTGGAAAGGCGCATCGTCGATGGCCACGAGCACCCACTCCCGACGTTTGGCGACCTGGTTTTGTATCAGTCTATGGGCTTACGACGAAGAGAAGCAAAATCTATGAGCACCAGGACCGAAAGGCAGTTGAAGAGAAAATGGCATACGTACGGGAACACTTTCATCACCTCTGGTCAAATCTTCGACACCCAGATGGTGGCCTCTCATTGGTCGGCCGAGCCATTTTCGAAGGCCCATGTTGATGGTTTCGTTGGAGCCTGCAGATCAATGGAGAGAGGACCGGTGGTGAGACACTTTTGCGCCGATCAAAAATGAAGAGATTGTAGCAATCAAGGACCTGTTGGGCGATGGAAGTCTGGATACAAGAGGTAGCAGCAGCAGGAAATTGATGTTGATATGGGTCACGACGAGGAAGGCCTCAGCCTCCGCCATTATTGATTGCACGAGGAAATATCGGCAACCGATGCAGGGCAGCATCGCCCCAGGCTCAATCAGAGCGAACCGGTGAAGCATACAAGTCGAGGGTGTGCCGACACGATCGTATCCGAAAGCAGAGATGGGCGCCAAACCTCTATCCGATGAATGCGCAGCGAGACGGGCAAGCGACGCCGCCACCTTTGAGATGGAGAGACACAGGGTGGCCTCGTGTTTGCCTTGTTGCGCGGTGAGGTTGTTGGCACATGGGTCCACGTTTCCGTGTGGGTGGCCGCGTTAGCTGGTGGGTCAAGTCATGGGCAGGGCCCCGCTGGCCACGAGAAGCGTGGAATGCAGGTACAGGACGAGTCAGGATGCGATGCTGAAGGTTCCAGATGGGCGCCGACCGTTGTGGTTGCGAGAGTTCGGATTCAGTGAATCCTGCGAGTGCGCATGTTGGTGATTCCAGTTGACGAGTCGTGACAGCTTCACCCCCACGTGTGCGTGTCAGACGCTCTGATTGACCATCACCACCGTGGCCTCCACTATGGGTATTTGGACCCGTGTATACCAGCTCCGCACCCACCAAGTTCGAACACGAGCATCCGGCCATTCAAAAGCACATGTATCAGCCCCAATCGCTTGATATGGTTTGGGGTCACTCATGGCTGGGAGCGCCCTTCTTGCCCTGCCCCGGTACATGGGTAGTGTCGAGGGAGCCATGGAGGCATATCTCCAGGCAATATCGCTGCGCCCCCGCTCCTTGACGCCTTGCGAGCCAGGAAGCACCATCGTGTAAGCGACGCATAGTGGGGAGCTCTCTCTTAAGCTGCTCAGCGTAGGCTTGCCAGTGAAAGCCTGACCTTGCGACCGTCGTTCCCGTCGTCACTTTCCGTATTCAGTGCATGAGCGAAACTTACCTTCCACAGAGAGCGGCGCTCCAGCGCGGCCCATAGTGCTTCGTCTCATCATGTCCTTTGGTTACAGCATCGGCGACGTTATCAATCTCGTCCAGATCTCCGCCCGTGTCTACGTTGCTTTCAACGGTATGTCCAAGGCCACGGGGAATGATAGGTAATCAAGGAGGGAACCCCGATACTGATCAAGACCAGATGCAAACAACTGCTCCGAGTCCCAGGTCGTGGGACTCGTGCGCGAGTACACTGCTTTCCATCATTGCTTGGTCGAGCTAGCGGAGCTTATGAAGGAGTATGGAAAGCCGCTTCCCTTCTCCTATCATGACTTTCAGAGCACCTTGGAGCGCTGCGAAAGCACAATCGAGCCCTACAAAGAGAACCTGGTCGACCGTAAGATGAGTGTGAAGAAGTTCATATACACCATCAAATACATGGGCAAAGAGAAAGAGATTGAGAACCTGCGCTCTTTGGTCAACGGTCACTGCCAGTCCCTGCAGTTGTGCATCAGTTTCTTGAACTTGTAAGACAACACTCCCCTCTTGACTCATCTCCAGTCCTGACACCATGTAGACGTTTGCAGGTGGAAGCCACGAAACAAACACATCGGCTGCTGGATATGGTGCCTTTTCGATCTGTAAGCATTGGTGGGCAATATTACACAACCAACGCCATCGGCAGTTCCTCCCGAACTGAACCTCTTGCGCTACCCCCTCTATCTGATGCCGATCAATTGTACAAAGACTATCTGATCTTCAACCGATGGCTGAAGAGTCAGGATGAACAGCTTGTGGCAGAAGGGGGCACTCTAAACAGGCCGCTGTCCCTCGGAGACACACCTTCAGCAGCCCCAAGTCGGGATGATCAAACGGACGCCGTTTTCTATCATCTCCGCCGTGAACTGGAAGATGCCAACGCAATCGCGGAGAATCGTGCGAAGCGGACCGCCGTGGGAAAGAGAACTCATCTCTCACCCAGTGAAGCGGTACGTCAGGAGGTCAGAAATACTCCTCCAGCTCCCCAACGGACATATACGCTCGACACGGATCATTCAGGGCTGTTTTCGCGGTTTGAAAATTACGACACTTCCATGGTGGACTCGACAGCGACCATCCGCCTATCGCCCCAGCAGACGTCGCAAGCTGCTTCTCCGTCAGGCAGTCCACAGATCCCATCATCGAATTTTGAACCAATCGATTGGGGTCGGATTTCACCAACGGCATCTCCATCATCCTCTAGGCCTCAAGCTGTTCCTGGACGTACCCCTTCTGTATCAACCACATATTCCGATCTCAGTACATCTCCTAGATCGCATTTTTCAACCGGTCCAGGTATTAGTACTGCGGACACGAGCCCCGAGGATGTGGGTCGCTCTCTCCGACGAAGGATGTCGGCTGCATCATTGATGAGCATTGCTCTTGGACCGGGAGCCTTGCAGTGGAACAGACTGTGCCACAAAGTTGTTGTTGAGCGAACAACGATGCGGGGTGTTGACAGCAGAGTATGTGATCTACAGTGGCGATTTCGAGATGACGCCGGAATCTCGATTCGCGCTTTGTATCGGTCGTCGACCACAAAAGAGGTCAAGACGTGGACTACACAGCAATTTCTGGCTACGGGGCCCAGTATCCCTTTGACCACGTCGTATCGGGATGGCGACGTTTCGATCGACTTCCCACGATCGTCCTTCGGAAAGTTGGACAAGGGGTGTTTGGACGTCAAATATACCATCACCGGCACCGAAGCGAGCGCTCGTTTCCAGACGTTGCTTTACACCAACAATGGCAAGGACCCCGCAGAGTTGCTGTTCGATCGCCCCATCTCGACAATCTCATCAGACTTGAACAAACCAGAGTGCCGTAGTAAAAATTTGAGACTGTGGAAGAGGAACGAGATACGGGTGGGGCTCAATGGCGTTGAAACTATCGAAGTTCTCGTCATTCTTTTTTACACGAGCGCGCTTGAGGACGAAAAAGCGCACTGGGTGGAAGAACCCCACTACATATTTCAATGGCTTGACGCCTCGGTATACAAGCGAAGTGCGGCCAGGGAGAAGAAATTGCAGCTCATTGTGTCCAAAGATCCTGGGAGATGGTCAAGACATAAGGTGCGGAGAAATTCATCCAAGACCTCGGAAAGCAGTGTGAATCAAGAAACCGGAGGCCGCCCTGGCACGCTCAGACGCGAAAGCACGGCGTCCTCAGCCAAGTCAATGTTTGGGGGCAAGAAGCCAAGCGGGGCGGGAAACCTCAATCGCTTCGGATACTCTGAGCTCGAAATCAAGTTCCAGTCCGAGTTGGATAGGATGGATTTTTTGGAGATTTGGCAGAGATTTGTTAAGCCTCTATAGGATAGACGAAGATGAAGAGGGCAATGGAAATCGTTGATGATGATAGATTAGATTGAAGGCTAAGAAACGCCAAGAGACACGCGACCTCTTACCTTGGTCCTGGTTTGCGGGTGTCTGTGCGGAGTGACGTAGTAACCACGCACCGTCTGTCACCGTTACCCCTTGCTGAACACAACTCGACAGGCGCATAGACAATCGATGTCGAATACGTGGACCAAGTTTCGCGAATTGGCCCAGCTGCCATGCAACTTCCAAGGATTCCGCTAAGCCATTGCGCCTCTCTGCCATGCAAATCCTATCGTTCACATAAGCATGACCATCATCTCTTCCCATCATCCTTCTCTTCTTCACTTCCTCCCACTTTCCTCGCATTCACTCTTTTACATCTGGATGGCCTTATAGTTTGCGGTTGATATAACATGGATACCAGTTCCTCTAATCTCGTGGTGCCCTTGGTGGGCGCCATTCAGGCGTCAATCGCAGTGCTTTTGACTATCGTCTTCGGAGTGGTCGCTGCGCAGTGCAACTTGCTCTCCGTCAAGGCTGCCAAAGAAGTGTCGCGCATTTGTGTGCGAATGTTCTTGCCTGCACTGCTGATCCATAAAATCGGCACGAACATGCATCAAGATACGGCTGTGCGTTATGTTCCTGTCATCAGTATGTATCCCGATGCGTATTCTCTCTACGTGTGTTAGGCTAGTCCATCTATAACCCATCTGATCTAGAGATTGTGATGTGTTGTTGCACAGCTCTTCAAACTCCCACTCATTAATTATCAAAGTTCCTGACTGACCGTTCGAGTACAGTCTGGTCCATCACTTACACGCTGTTATCACTCCTAGTCGGACATATAGCATGCCGTGTGTTCAAATTCCCACCTTGGGTCAAGTTAGCAGTAGGCTTCAACAATACAACGAGTCTACCACTCCTCCTCATCGAATCTCTCAAAACGGCAGGCATTCTGGACTCCATAGTCATCGGTGGGGACACCGCATCGGCTGCTCTTGATCGTGCAGAATCATATTTCCTCATCAATGCCATGGTCAGCAATTCCTTATGTTTTGCAGTAGGTCCGCGCGTGCTACTACGACCCAACGATGAAGATGCGGACGACGATGAATCAGAAGATCCTTCTTCCAACGGAGTCAAGCCAAACTCTTCGTCCTCCTCCGCACACGAACAACAACAAGAGGAACAAGACGAATTAGAAAGAGGACCCGACGGTATCATCGACGAGGAAACCTCCCTCCTCCCGCAACGGCTCGTACAGTCGACCAACAACGTCACACGCCGGGGCTACAAACGCTCGCAGGCCTGGATATCGAGCCTCCCACCTTCCCTTCAAAATGTGGTAGACATCCTGTTGCAATTCGTCAACGCGCCCCTCCTAGGGGCTCTCGCTGGCGCCATCATCGGTCTTACCCCCGCCCTCCACACCCTGTTCTTCAACCCCCCAAACGAAGGCGGACACTTCAATGCCAACATAACTTCCTCTATTCAAAACATCGGATCGCTCTTCGCATCCACACAAATCATTGTCGTGGGCGTCAAATTAAGTCAGTCCCTTCGCAAGATGAAGGCAAGGGAGGAAAGCGGCAAGGTGCCGAAAGCAGGCCTCGCATTCATCACCATCGTGCGGTTTTTCATCTGGCCTGCGATCAGTATCCCGTTTATCTGGGTGTTGGCAACGAAGACTGGATTACTGGGCGACGATCCTATGCTTTGGTTCGTGATGATGTTGATGCCGACCGGGCCGCCTGCTATGCTTTTGGTGGCGCTTTGCGACGTCACGGGCTGTGAGGAGGAAGAGAAGATGGCCATTGCGAAACTGTTGACGGTAAGTCTCTCTAACTATTTCTCAGCCTTTTTCTTTTTCCTCGACCTCGCTTCTTGTTCGAGGTTTAGTTGTTTCTGGCCGGATCGATTGCTGACTTTGCTGGTGAAACAGATTAGTTATGGCATCACGCCTTTGATATGCTTTGCCGTTGTGGGCAGTTTGAAGGCGAGTGAAATGGCTATAGGTCACCAGTAGGCACGAGTCTCTCTACACATTTAGTGTATACCAGCCGGATATAGAATGTAAAACACAAAACATCAATCGCAGAAATACCCATCGATCATTGCTACCTTGTACGTGTGTTTAGTGTCACATGCTGCCATGATATTTAGCTATCTATAGAGTAATACTTGGGTCGGGAGGACTGCCGCCCGGCTTACGCGGGGATACGTACAGGGGAGTGATAAGTCGGGAGCGCTAGCATTGCAGAGGTCGAAAGGATTATCCCCAGCTTCTGTTGCACCTTTGGATGTTGCACCCTTGCCCAGTGCCGAAAGCAAAAAACTCTCGTGAATCTTTTTGTGCCTGTCTACTTTTTGTGAAATCATTCTGTCTACCTTTTGAGTGTAGGAAACACTGAAACTCCCAATAATAAAAAATCAATTCTATCGCACCTGGTTCGCGGCGTTGCTTCTAGTACCCTTCTTTCTCGGGGATGTCACTGGGATAATCAGTGGGAGATATAAGCACAGCAGACTAGTCCCAAACAAGTACATACTTCGAGATTAAAAAAAGGCAAACTTGCATAAATCAGCAGCAATAAGCTGAGATTACCGTGAAGTCGAAATGGACTCGTTGAGTGGGTGAGATTCTGTGATATTGGATACTGTTTAGATTCCTAATCACAAAGTTGGCTTTGGGTGCTTCTTTCAACATTCGCTCTCGAGATGCTGCTATGTACACACTATTTGGAATTGGAGCGCACGCGACCGAGATTGTACATTCTATTATCGCCTAGTCTCAATATCTATTCATGGAACTCAATCGGCATAAAAACACGATCAGATGTCGCTTAATCGTTAACGTAGATTAAATTCGATCGAGGAGAATTGTGTGGTCGCTCGGTTTCCGAACAACACAAATCATGCACGCCTCGGGGGCTTGGGGGGCGAACCAAGATGCACGGGCACCCAATCAACGGCAGCGTGCCTAGAAAGGGGATGGCCTGTCTCCACACCTATCCCAAGTTGCTTACTCCCTCCTTACTCCCTGTCTCTTTCATTTCTGTATTTAAGATGGATGGGATCGTCTTTTTCGTTGATGGGTAATTCTCCGTGTTCACCCCCGGTCTTTCAGCAATAATGTCCCATTGATCCCTTAAATCGCGACGCAATCGAATCAAGTGTCTCTTTCCCACGAGCTGAGATATCTTCTTTCTACGAGCGCAAAAAAAGTGGAATCATCACCGCTGGTTGATCTTATCGCAAAATGTCTCCGCCCGGCACCAGAGTTGCGAAGCCAGTCTTCTTGGTATGTACGCTGTTTTCTGCGTGGCCAAAAACTCGAGTTAACATATCAATATTAGGGGATAACTTCTGCGCTGTTTGCACTCTGCCTGTTATGTTCCCTGGTCCGCTTTTACATCCGGCTGGCCGTGCAGAGGGAATTCGGCTACGATGACGGCTGGCTTATCGTTGGCCTTTGCTGCCTTATTGGTGGCATGATAACGATCTATGTATCGATAGATCTCATGTATGAAATGCAGGCTGTCGCGCAAATGGCCGCCACGGGAATGACCACAATACCCACTACGCCCGAAGAAGCTGCGATGCTAGCTACTATGCTCCGCAAAACCTTAGAATTCCGCAGGTTGGCGGCAGCATCGACCACCCTTGTCTGGGCCACTATATGCTCAGTCAAGTTCAGTTTCCTCGCCTTGTTCAAGCGGTTGATCAGGCAAATGCCGCGCTTGATGCAGTTTTGGTGGGCGGTAACGGTTGTGAATGCCGCCATTGCCGTATATGGAGTCACTGTCTTTTTCATCGCGTGTCCGAATTTTACGGAGAAGGATTTGGTACAGAAAAGTAAGCTTTTCCCCCTCGGTCCTTCGACTTCGCATTCGAGTGCCATCAAACTAACAAACATAGTGGCGTCATGTAAATCCGGAGCTGCGATGGCCCGCCAAATCAACCACGCGACGGCCCATATGGTACTGGATATTTTTGGCGATCTGCTTAGTACGTCATCGAAACTTCTTTACTGACTAAATGATATACAGACTAACAATCTTGTAGTTCTCACAATTCCCGTCGTCATCCTGTGGCAAATCCGCATCCCTTTATCTCAAAAGGTCGGTCTAGGCTTCACCCTATGCTTGACCATTATCATGATCGCCGTGACTGCCGGACGCATGATCGGTCTCAAGTACCAAGGCCAACTCGAACACATCTGGGAAACTCTTTTCCTAGCAGCTTCGGGGGAGATTGGCTTGATTCTGGTCTCCGCGTCGGCGTTCCGCTCACTGTATATCTCCAAGATCAGAGTCAAAGATCGAGGGCATCAGACCATTACTACTCTGAACTGGTATCACAGGAGCAGATCGGCTTTCCGCAGGATGGCTGGCTCGGAATCGGATCAACCGCGGACGACTGTTCTGGTTCGCGATGGATCGGAGGAAGTGAAGGATGGGGAACGCATCGGTGGGAAAATCCCGGGAGCCACCATGACTGGTATTCGTACGTTCATCGATGGGAATGGAAAAACAACCACGATAGATGTAGAAAAGCAAGATCAAGAAAGCATTTAGATATTGGTAGGCGGAGCGCCTCGTCAATATATTTTCCACTTTATGATCCACCAAAAGCATGATTATACGAACTCATCTCACCGTTTGAACCTCGTGTTTCCGACTACCGACGGACTAACAACCAACTAAAGAGCATCCATAGAACCGAACGTTCGGTCTGACAACATATTCCGACAATGACAACCCGAATTTGGAATCCCCACACCCTCCGCACATCAGACCATTCAAACCATGTCTCCAAAACTCCCATCCTTCGGACCCCAAATGACGCAATCACATACCCAATTTATCCCTATACCCGCGCCATCCCTCACCAATCAACCCATTACAACACAAGTAAGCAGAGCAAAGCATAACCTACGCCCGTAAGCTAAGCAACAAGGCGACCGTAAACAAGCCACAACAGCCGAATGCTTATTTTTCCCCTTATCCTGTAGACTAGACACCGGATCTTACCCGACGGAATCAAACAAAGAAAGAAAGAAAGAACGAAAGGGAATGGTACTTGGAACCGTCCCAAGATACATCATATCAGGTTGGATTCCCTTCGTTAATTTGTCCCAAAACGGACTGCTTTCTCCATCATTCTGTATGTATGCGATTTACATACTTTCGGGGTAAGGAAAGCTGCTCGGGTTCTGTGGATCGGCATTGTGTGGCGTAGTTTGGTGAGGCATTTCCACGTGCATAATTTGCAGCGGCATGGCTCGGTCGGGGGTCATTTAGTCCGATGGAAGGTGGAGGAGGCATGGTCCTGAAGCGGAAGTTGGTGTGTGTGTGCGACCGTAAGTAAGCTTATCGTCAGAGTGAAATGGATCGACTGTTTAGGCGCCCTGGGTCGTGTCGAGAAGTTTCGTGAATTTTGTTGATATGTTAGAAGACAAATGCGGGCAATTTCGACGATTAGATACTTCAAACTCATGGACGTAGTTGTTCTGAACAGTGCAATACTATATCTGTAGGACTTCCAAATCTGGTCATCATCAAATTGTGTTGAAGACTGTAAGCTGTCCTTTGTGTGGAGGCGCCCTCATCCATGCACTCTAGTCATCAATTCATATAGTCTGATGAGAATTTGCCTTTCACAGCTCTAAACAGAAATTTCATTGTCCGACCCTAATCCTAGTGTCATCAATATGTCGTACAAAGGCTACGTGCGTTGGAGGGGGAGCACGTTTACGTATAAATTGTAATCCACTCTCGGGCTCTCTGTGCTTTGATCATAGAATATCGGGGTTCCTTGATTCTCACATCAGTATCTTTCAGGGCTTAATTATAAAGAATAATATCATATGATCATTCCCAATATACCGTCAGAGCACCTGTATCGCATCATGGCCCCACACGCAGAACCCTACACACCATCTTTCACCACTCTCAAAAGCGAAGCAGACGTAGATCGAGTCAAGACTCCCCTCGAAACAATCGACGCCACTTTAGCCTTCAAAACCCCCAACCACATATTTTGGTGGGCAAGAACCGGACCACAGCTGGCAACACTTCTCCATCACGCAGGCTACACTCCATCAGATCAATACACCGAACTCCTCTTCTACGCTCTTCACATCATTCCCTCACTCGGACCTGCTCCTGCTATCGATGGAACACTCCAGTGGAAGAGCCCTCAAACACCCGATGGCACGCCATTGGATCTAAGCTGGGAGTGGGGTCTGGATGGGAAGGGTGTGATCCGAACTTCCTTCGAGCCCATCGGTCCTCTTGCTGGAACTGCCGCAGATCCCTCCAATAGCTACGAAACAGATCGTTGGATTCGACACCTGGAATCGCAGGGCCTGGTCAAAGGTTTGGATCTTGAATGGTATGGATACTTCGCTTCGAGCGTGTTGCCTGATGCGGCAGAAGCGCAGATCCAAAGGACGAACAAGTTGGACTTCGAACTTGCACCTGACGCGGGAACATTTGTGACGCGCGATGTGGACTTAACCAAAGGTCCGATTGTGAAGATGTATATGTTCCCTGGGTTGCGGGCGCAGCAAGTCGGCGGAAGAACGTCAAACCTCGACGTCGTGGAGAGAGCTATAAGAGGCTTGCCGAAAGAGCAGTTCGACGCCTTAGCTCCTGACCCTTTACTTGATTTCTTGGATGAAGCGACACAGAAGTGGAATATGGAGGTCGGAATTTTCTCGTTCGATTTGCTCAAACCGGAGAGCTCGCGCATCAAGCTCTATACGCGTGCGCCGCACACCTCTATCGAGTATCTCATGGATGCGCTTACTTTGGGCGGAAGACAGAGCATATCCATGTATAGTGAAGAAGCATTCGCTGATCTCAAGGACTTCTGGAAGATATTCATTGGAGAGGCACCAGCGGTGTTGCCGAGCGGGGGTAAAGAACGCGCGGGCCCTGGATTCTATTTTACCATCAAAGCGGGGAAGCCTGCAACGCCTAAGGTATACATATCACCAGCCTCATTCTGCGAGAGTGATGCCGAGGTGTTGAAAAGATTGTGGAGGTTCTTTGAGACGCGGAGGAAGCCGGGGAAGATGCTGGAACAGATGGAGAAGTATGAGAAAGCGCTCGAGGAGATGTAGTAAGTTTAGATGCGCATTTTTCTGTGTGCACTATGCTAATTGCACCGAAACATCTAGCGGATCACAGTTCTTACGGGACCAATGCGACGTCCATTTCTATATCGGCTGTGCGCTCGAGGTAGACCAGTTGCGTGTGGTGACATACATGTGTCCACAAATATTGTCTCGCGAGGATTTGGGGCGTAACGGGCAGTCCAAGTAAGTGAATATTCACGAGACTTAGGAAAAAAAAGGAACGGAACAGAAAATCATTTCATGCATAGTTGCAGATGGAAGGAAGGCTTCGGTCCTCAACAAATGGAATGGGGCAAGAGCATCTCAAAGTTGAAGATGATTGGATATCATCGATATGTACATAGCCAACAAAATTATACAACCAATCGCCGCGCAATTCAAATCAAGCTGCTTCATCCTCAATTTCCAGGTTCCCAACTTTGAACTTCTTCCCTTTCATATCAGCGTAGTCGTTGTGATTATGATAGTTCTTTACCCTCTCCCGCACGTATTCCAATCCCCTCACCGGCTTCTCGTTCTCCGCATCCTCTCCGACTAGCCCCAGTCGCTTCAACAAGGGCGAAGCAGCCGGCTTGATATCAACTTCATTCCCTGGTCTAACGAAATAAAACAGTCCCAAACGATGGATGTGTGCCTGATCGCTCGGGGGCCGTACCACCCGATGGATTGTAGATTTCAAGAACCCTGCTGACCAAAAGTCCAAAGTATCCCCGACATTACAAATTATTCCATCATCGACTGGCGGCACACTTTTCCACTCCCCAGATGGTGTCTTGAGCTGCAGTCCTGCAACGTTTTGGCTCCAGAGTAACGTCAGAGAGCCGAAATCCGTGTGTGCACGTGACCATGTGTTTTGCACTTTGGCGTCATCGGCCGCACTTCGTGGGCGATAGATCATATAGCGCAAATGATCTTCGCTTTGGTCTTTGTAGAGATGCTGTTTTGAGAAGTAGTCTTCCGGGAGTTCGAGAATGATCGAGAAGAGGGTGAATATCTTGTCCGCCAAAGCTAGAGAGCGACGCGAGAAATCCTCGATTTCGGTGTTGTATTGGCGCAAGAAAGGATGGAATGGTTCACTCGCATTTTGAGGAATGAATTTTGGAATGTTCACTGATTCGACATTGTCCAGGATATCAGTGCCCATGATTTTCTTCTCGTTTGCTGCGCGGTATCCAAAGTAATTGCCTTGGGCAAAATCGCATCTATACTTTGGATTGCCTTTTTCTTCGAGAGGGAGTTCAAAGTAAGCTTGGCCAATATCGTATTGTCGATCGACTTCAGCTTGAGTAAACCCTGTACCGATGACACTGAAGAAGCCCGTTTCGTGCACCTTGTAATTCCAAGTGTTAGTAAGTAGTTTCAAAACGTGGTGCTCATATAGCACTTACGGCGTCACGCAGTTGCTCTGCCAACTTTTGTTTCTGTCCAGGTCCATCAAAATTCGATAGGTCAATCACCTTGATGTCTGCCCAGTCAAGGATCTCATTGGTTTTCTCTGGTCTCTCCCATTTCGGAAGCGCGTGGAGCTCGGGAGGTACAACAGAAGGCATCTTTCCACAGTATAACAATGAGAAATGTGAATACAGTGCCTGGCCGCGGAGTAGAAGCATATAATTTATCACGTTCATATCGCGTCGCTTATGAGTCGCACGCTCAAGTCATGACCGAAAGCGGAGGTATGAGCACGCAATTCCTCGCCAAGATTGGTGCTCACGGCAGCGACGTTTCCTTATGGCAATAATGTGTTAGCGGAAACGTAGACCCGGACAGGATAACAAATGACCAATGATGAGGCAGATTTTGGTGGATAAACAAAACGATCGCTCTTGGTGTCGTTCAACATCAAGATGGAAGAATCCTACTAGAAACAGCCTACACTATCTTGGGGGCAGCGCTGTATGACGTGCTTCAAGGGAAAATCCATCGGCAGCGAGATCGGAAGATTCTCTTTTCTTTTTATACATGATCAGTGTAGAAATACCAACATTCTGGATCACTAGCATTCTGCAGAACAGTGTTTCATACGCCAACGATGACAATCACACACGCGTACGAGTCAGAGAAGACGATTCCACAGGCAGAGCTCGGTTCTCCCGCTGAATCCGATGTCTCGAGCAGAGATACCGAAGCTCTTCGTAAGATTGCACATCGAAAAGTTGACAAGCGACTGTTGATCTGGTATGCTTTCGTGTACCTGGTATGTTATAATCAGTGCCTGCACACCCCCTATGAAACTTCAAAAGATATCGCTGAAGCTTTGTTCTAATTTCTTGACCTTTTACTAGATCATGAGGATTCATGTTTCCAATATATCCAATGCCGCCATCATCAATCTCGAAGCAGGCACGGGAATACGCAAGCAACTCGGCAACCTCTCGTCATCCCAATGGGCGTGGGCCCTTTCCATCTTCTACTATCCATATATGGTCTTTGAACCATTCGCGACGCTGGCCCTCAAGCATTTCAATCCCAATGTTTGGATGTCAAGAATTATGCTCACTTGGGGAATTATTAGCATGTGCCAGGGTGCGACGCAGAACTATGCGGGCATTCTAGCGTGTCGTTTCTTCCTGGGTGCTGCCGAGGCTGGATTCTATCCTGGAGTGTTGTACCATTTCAGTTTCTGGTATCCGACAGATAAGCTACCCCTACGCATTGGGTTCTTCTATGCGTGTGGTATGTTCTCTGGGACCATCAGTGGGCTTCTTGCGTACGCCATTTCTTTCATGAATGGTGTAGGTGGGCTAGCCGGCTGGCGCTGGGTAGGTTGTAGAATTAGTTGTGTTCCGAATGTGGCTGATAATGCTTATCTAGCTGTTTATACTCGAGGGAATTCCTGCAATCCTCTGCTCTGTGTATACGTTTTTCTACTTGCCCAACTATCCGGAGACAGTCAAATTTCTGAACGAAGAGGAACGCGAAGCCATTTTAACGACTCTACCTAAGCAAGCGCCAACAATGACAGCGAAGACTTTCAGTTTGGACCAGGCGAAGTCGCTCTTCCGGGATCCTACGTTTATCCCGTTTTTATTGATATGGATTACACATGGTATTGGAGGTTGGGGTATTTCTTTCGTACTGCCCACTGTGATATATGTGAGTCGTACCTCAGAACGACTTAACTCCGAATTGGTACCAGCTATTTGTACTACATCACATATGCGAAAAGAATCGCTTGTCGCGAAGCTGCGTAACACGGTGCATTGAAGCACATCTGATGCGCATCAAGCTGACTTTGCACCGCAATATAGGAACTCGGCATCTCTGGCACAGCAATCAGTCAAATTATGACCATGGTAAGTGGAAAAGAACAGGGGTAGATATCCCAGATCTGACGAGTAACGATAGCCTCCATTCACATTGGTCTTCGTCATCCTTCTATCGCTGGCATTCCTCATCCACACAAAGCGCATCTCACCATGGGCCGCTGGTCTCGGAGTGGAAATAACGCAAATCATCTGCTATATCCTCCTCATCACGGTCAAAAACGCGGTTGCCAAGTATATATTCGTCATGATTGCCACCGCAGCGTCTCAGTCGTTCTTCGCAATCATCTGGCCAGAACGAATTCGCGCCGCAAAGGGAACGACAACAGCTGGCCTGGCCATTGGTATCACGAACGCGAGTTGCCAGTTGATGGGCATCGTTGGGCCACAGATATATCAGCCTAAGTTCGGTCCTACGTATCGCGTTTCGTACATATGCTCGATCGCTCTGCTATCTGCGTGCTTGGGTGCGGTGTGTACGAGTTGGTTTTTGGTTAGAAAGAGCGATAAGAAGGAGGCAGAAGTGACAGTCGCCGCATCATGAATTGCGCATCTCGAGCGATTGGTGCGAAATAATGACAGCGTTGTTTTAGGGGTGAGGTCGGCGCGTTGGCTTAGAGAGGATAGCGCTTCCTCGGAACTCGGCAAGAATGCAGGAGTGTCTTCCAGAGAATGTTCTGTTCGCCAACACTGAAACTGCAAAGACTGGAGTAACAATCCAATTTTCGTTAGAACTCGAAGGATGGGTTGTTATGCTGTAGCATTGCGGGAGGATGCCTTCGAGATGGTTTCCATGCGCCGCGCTAATGTTTCGTGCTCTTGTTTTGACAACCTTGATACAGACACACCCGCCACACACAGTTTCACTAAGTTTCGGTTCGAGCTGCCATCCAGGACACCCATAGTTTTACATAGCTGGAGCTTCTATAGCGCAAACATCTGTCATAATGACTGCCAGTGGGGTTTTGTGACAGCTGGTATTTCCCGGGAATATCGACTTGCTTAGTGACGAGTAATTTTCGCGGTTAGTATGATAGAATGAGAGGAAAGCAAAGGATCATGGTACTTACTGCACCTTGCTTTCTTTGTCCCTCTTGAGCCCTCGCCTCTGTCTAAATGTCGGGGCCCGTCTCGATCTGTGTATGATCTGCGCATCGTGAGTTTCCTTAATCGCTCAAGCCCTTCATCGCTTAAGCCACAGACCAAGGACAAACTAGCGCCTTTCTTCTCTCCTGGGGCATCAAACGTCTCATCGAGACCAGGTATTCTCAGGACAATGCTGAACCGTGCGATCAAAGCACCGCGAATTTGGATGAACCCGGCGCTAAGGCGTTCGAAGCGGAAAACAGCGCCGCGAACATACCCCGGTCTCATGGTGAACTTCAAAGTATAAGAGAGCACCCTATAGCCGCCTCAACATCCATCATCACTCCAAAGCATTTCCAGCATCTTCAGTACTTCTTTCTTCCGTTCTATCCTTTTACCGCCGGTTCGGTCTTTCGTTCACACGCAACTACCTTTTTCCATACACAATCTTTATTCTCTATTTCAGATACCCCATCTTCCAACAAACACCAACAAATCTCAAAATGCAGTTCACCATCGCTACCATTCTCTCCCTTGCCGCTTTCGCTGCCGCCTTCCCCCAGCCCCAGAATGCTGGTCGCCCTGTCGCCAACGGTGCTTGCTGCGTCGCCAACACCTCGTTGAAGCAAGACGTTTGCAACGTTAATGGATCTACTGGCCGCTGTGTCCCCTCCGGCTCGGCCAACTGTAAGCTCGATCCCCTATACACAGCAAATACCTCTTCAAGATCAATAACTAACTCGATCATTCAGGCGGTGGCCAATTGACCTGCGTCGCTGACGCTCAGTTGACCTGCGACAACTCCAAGCAGGAGCGCGGCAGGACCTTCTGCCGCAAGACCGGCGAGAACATCGCTTAAATGCGTAATGTTCGGTACGGGGCATAGAAGAGGGGAAGGGGAGGAGTGATGGAGCTCGTTCACAATACACACTGTACAAACACCTACACTGATGGATTGTAAATATTCACCATCGAATACCCATCGTTTCTCACTTGAGATACGAGACAGACTTTTCCTTTATTTCATCTCAAATATTGATCAGCGCCAGAGTCGTCCATTGGGTGTGACAGCCAGGGCAGACGACTTGGGGATGCAGACTGTATGTTAGTAAAGCAACAGCAGGAAAAACAACTATAACAGGAAACGGGGATCCGACGTTTGCGGACGCTGGGTCACCATTCAAACTGTATACTTCACATTCTTTGTTTTTCTTGTGACAATCTGCGTACTTGCATGGTATGCGGGTCAATGAGTGATGAGTGATGAGTGGGCGAACAGGTCTTTTTACTTGTAAAGTTGACAATCTGTTGACTGTATATACCATGGTTCCATGTCAAATAAAACATGGTTCTGATATGATTGAGGCGACTGCGATCAATGAGATCTGGCCTATCATAGAGTAAAATCACGAGCCAAACAGAACAACGACAAAGCAGATCATTCTCGTGAAGTAATTTATATATTTTGATTGTCTGCATGCTCACATGTTGAATGAATCGAGCTGGAACAACGAAGTAGCAACGATACTTCTGTCTCGTCCTCACGATATGTCATAATCATAAAATCTATTTCAATATCGCTATACCAAAACATTACGTGCCGACAATTTGTTCCGGACTGGGTTTCCAAACATTATCTTCGGGGCGCCTCGAATGCGAAAACCCCCACCTTTCGTGAGCCTATCTGTTCTTCGCGAGCCTGTAGCCAAGCCTCAGGTGACATATCGTCATGATTTCTGGACTCGTATGATAACATCGCATCTTTTGCACACTCAGAATTCCATACAGGTTTGGTACCACATACTTCTTCCCCGTGCGTAGAATCACTAAGATGCAAATCCACCGAGGCCATGGACTTCGCGTCCGTTTCTATTGGCGTAGACGTGTATTTGGCTTCCGAGAGTGGCGCAAAGGGTGGGGCAACGTGTGTTGTGCTGTTTGCCTGGTCTGACAAGCCTTCAGACTCTTGTTCCATATCGTAATCGATAAAGTCTGCATCGAGGTTTTGGGCACAAATAGGCATAGCATCCGGCGTGGCAAGCGTAATACTGGAACAGGTATCTAATTTGCCCTGTGGAGATCTTGATGCAGGTGGTTTGGCATCGCACTCGAGCTCCATCTTCGAATGAGGCTTTAAGACATCGTGAGCTTGCTCAGTTACATCTATATCAATGTTAGCGGGTTTCTTGACTCCTAGTCCCATGTGTGTAACAAGAATCTGAACTAAGTCGCTAGCTTACCCATATCCAGATCAAGCAGATCGAAATCAGTGACAATGCCAGTTGCAATATCGATTTCTCCAATCGTATCCATCTGCACATCAACATCAATCTCAGAGTCGCGCCCAGTAATAACATCTTGAACAGCACCATCAAACAACGGCCCAAACGCCACCATAAAATCGGCAATATGAATCTCCATCCCATCCTTGAACATATCCCAAGCTCGATCGTGGAGCATCTTTCTCATAGCTTTAATATTAACATACCCCTCTCCCCCCACCATCGATTTATCTTTTTCAGCTATAGATTCTTTTTCTTGGCGGCATTTCTGGCATTTCGACAGCGCAGCGACAGGGCCGATGCGAGTGGCGATACCTGAAGGGATTTTTTCCTTGGGTACCTCGGGAAAGATGATGGAGAAGGCTAGTTTCCACTTCTCTTCAAGTGATTTTAGCGAGGTGAATCTGCGGCTTTTGAAACTCAATTGCGACATGAGACTCTTGGTCAGATTGTGGCAGTCTTTTAGGTGGTCTCTGTGAGAATGGTTAGAGATGGCTCGTTTGTGATGGAGTTGTGCTCGATGGAGTAGACAGAACTGAAAGCTCCACAGTAGCCTACGCTTAACGCAGTCAAACTGTAACATGAGATTTGCAGGTAGAGATTTAGAACGCAGGTCATGATGGACAACATGTTTGCAAAGCTAAGATGTACGTAGCTAAATCAAACATGAAGTACTAGAACAAGACATGTACTAGCGATGCTCTCATAAAAACAAACCTTGAGTTACCCTTGCTTGCGCATACAACAACAAGATCATTGTCCAGAGTATTATGTGGTCAAGGTTCTAGTCAATGTATAGGATTGATATTGATTGAAAAAAAAACATAAGGAAGTAAATGTACAACGTACTTAAGTTTTGCAATTTCTTTATATCCATTGCCACGACAGGCTGCTTTCGCGCAGGACTGAGGGTCTTTCATATAGTAAGGGCAGCCTACCCGAACACCGCTGGCTATGTTATACTTAGATTTGTTTACTATTATTGCGTCGCCCGACTGTTTACGTCGCGATGCTTCGCGATTTATATATTTCTTGTCGCCATTGCACTTGGCAGCCCTTTTATCTGGAAATGCACAAGATTTGTGGCTCATTTTTACGGCGACCATTTGTATATCAATGTTGTTTGTTAAGGCCAGTCTATGTAAGACTGTTGTAGAGTGCTTGGTGTTGAACAGCGAAAGTGCGAAAGCGAGAAATCGCGGCTGTGTTACTAGGGAGGTCAGTCGACAGGCAACCAAGATATAGCACCGTTGTGATTACAGACCACGGACTTATGCAATACGCTTCGTGCTCCTCTTGTGAAAGATGATCTATCCTCACTGGATGCGACTCCAATGTTGGCTACGCACAAGTTAGGTGGATTATGTAAGCTAAAAAAAGTAGGAAATCATCAAAGAAAACTGGTTTTATATGCGGGGAAAACGGGGCACTATTTATACCATTAGCGGCTGTGCCAAGGCGCCAGAAAACTGTAAAAGTATCGCTATTTTTTTGTTGCAAAAAAGCAAAAACAGGTGCATGGTCAACAGGTTGGCTGAAGCCCTGGCTGGAACAGCCAAGGAATTATTCAACCAATGATCAATTGGATGGGCTTGCCCCTTAGTCATGATTCGTTGCGACAGGGCAGTTACTGAACAGTCATTAAATCATGCTTGAATACCCCTGCTACCGAGAACACGAACGAGTGATCCACTAGACGAGACGTTGAGACGAAGTGAGATCATAGGTCAATGCTAGTTCAAGTCAATCGATCGATTCATGAGCTTCACTCACTTTGTACCATCTCTGACAGCCAGTGTATATTTGTCCAACTATATGCTTGATATTGATGTCTAGCAAGGAGAAGAACGATCATATAGCGAAGCCCTATAAGATAACAGGTTCCGGTCATAGTCTGCTGGTCTTTGATTTGAGCCATAACTCTTCATATGGTCTTCGCCTCCGTTCATGGACCTGCAGTGTGAAGCAAAAGGCTTCCACACTACTTGGTGCATTTCTGAAAGTCATAGCTGAAGCCTTGCTGAATGCCATAGTTGAATTTCGATCCATCCGTTTGAGTGATGAGTTCGCCCTGCACTACACCCTTTGCGCCTTCCTTGTTGGCCTTCACATACAAGTCGGTCCTGTACGTGAAGCTTGTTGCACCGCACTTGGACGCTGGGACGGGCTCCGAGTCTTCAGGAGCTTCGGTAGCGAGTTCGTACTGATAAGGTAGTTTGGTGATCGGTCCATCAACGGAAAGTTCGTCGACAACCTAGGATGATCAGCCTCTTATCATTAGATGAAGGCGTTTGAATGTTATGATACATACCTCTTTGCCGTTGATCTTGTACGAGAACTTCCACTCGGCAGTGACACCTTCCTCTAGATCATAGGTCGAGATGATTCTCGACGCATTCTTGTGCAAGCGGAAGTTGTAATCTGCTGCAGGTTTATCTTTTTCGTAGGTGGTGAACTCCTGGTAGTCGATCGTAGTCTCGCACCAAGAATGCGCCTCGTCGACATCGTCCCCAACTGCCGCCTTGATCTTAGGGTACGCAGCAAACCAATAGTAGATCTCAGAGCCGTCCACAGTATTCTGGCCATAGGTGAGCCGTGTTTCTCTGTCTTTTCCGTCAGGCTGGGGGCAACCAGGTCCTTCGTAAGAGGCGAGCGTAAATTCCCACTGTGGGGGAAGGATGCGGACTGGGTCGCTCGATTGAGGAACTGGGGCTGGGATAGCCAGTGAAATTCCCGGAATGGCAGCAAGAGCAATGTATAATTTCATCATGTTGGCGATTGACTCGGATTGAGGAATGATTTGAGAATGAGTTTTGAAAGTTATGCTTGTAAGTAGGCACAGGATATCTTGATTTTATATGTTCAAGCTGTTTATAGTGGAGAACACTGTTTTGGAGTTTTCACCAATTATGCTGTCTTCTGATGGAGTCTTCCAATCTGGGTCGTTGTTGTATTGATCTCGTATTGAGGTGTCACGTCAATATCGACCTCAAGCAACAGTCCCATCATTTTGGATGTGACTAGTATTGCATTTCCACAAGAAGGCAAACATAGTGTTTACCCGATGTGGGAGAGTATAAATATATTGGATAGCAGTGCAAACCCTTTCACGAATGCTATTCCCATTTGCACATGCGCCTGTGACATAATCTATCGTTCCAAGTGAACTCTCCCCGCACTGCCGGATGTTGAGTGTTCGTACAAAGGATGCGGCTTGTACGATGAAATCCGGTAAAATTTGTCCGATTTTTTGTCATCAATAGGATCTCCCGGACGACTCGTAAACCTGGTTGCTTGATGCGTGCCATCATTTACCCCGGATTTTCTACTTTATCCTGCAGATCACCCCTCTCGATCGCCCGCATGTAATCGCCAACGGCTTAGTATAGATACGCGCGAGAACTCATCTATTCGTTTTTTCGCCGTGCATACGGCTCGTGGCATTCCTGTCCGTTTGCGACCTTGTGCAAGCAGGGCCCGAAAATTTTCGGGGCCCAACAGGGTGTTCCCTGAGAAACTGACACTCTGTTTGAGAACAAAAGTTCCTGGAATTCCGAATATAGATGGTATTGAACGAAATGCATTCGGGACACCAGTTCGATATGAATCAGAGAATCGTAGTCGATAGCAACATGCGCTGATCCCGCATGCGTCTAATATCGAATTACGGCGCCGGTATCCGCTAAGATCCGACTCGGTACACAACCTTCGCACCGCTCACCTTGCCAGCCTTCAAGTCTTGCAATCCCTTCACAATGCCCTCAAAGCCACCCTGTCTGACATCTAGTCGGTGCATCTTGAACTTGCCATCTCGGTACAGTTGTTCGACCAGAACAAACCACTCCTTGATGAAATCATAATGCTTCGGCATCGCCGGGATTTTCCTTCCCATTGCTTCAACATCCTCTCCCACCACAGTATAGCCTGTAGAAAGGGTGTTGATGACTTCACCCTCCCGAACAGGGTTGCCTCCCACTATGGTTCCGTACCGTATCGGTTTCCCCTCTGAAACTTCCGAAGTAAGTGCTGCTCCACAGCTCTCTGGAGAACCATGTTCGCCAATAGTATCCCAAGCAAGGCGAAGTTGGTTGTTGGTGAAGACACGAATGTCATTTCCCGTACTGGGCGACCGTGAGTCAAAGACGTGGTCTGCTCCCAACGACTTAACGTAGTCAAAGTTGTTGGTCGAGCAAGTAGTGATGACTTCATATCCAGATCTATATTTCGTTAATAATTGCTTCATTCCATCGACGGGCCAAGATTTTGTATTGACAAAATCACTCACAGCTTCGCAAACTGGATGCCCAACGCTCCTGTAGCAGAGCTGCCGCCCCAAATCAGGATTTGCTGCTTCTCCTTCAAGGGTGCATTGGGCCACGACAGGGCCATTTCCTGGTACATTCCTTGGCCAACAGTCAATAGGCCTATGCCTCCCGACACAGCCTCCTCGAAACTTTTGCCTTCTGGAATTGGGATCAATACACCTTCCCGTGTCGTCGCGTACTCTGAGAAAGCGCCATTGTGAGGGCGTAATTTGTTGCCACCATGAGTTATACCAAAGACTCGATCACCTTTTTTGAAGCCGTTCGTCACATCAGGACCTAGATCTTCAACGATTCCCGCGAGGTCCAGACCTAGGGTGCTGGGTTCACCATAATCGAGCTCTTTCCAGTCATGGGGGTTGAGAGCTATAGCGAAAATTTTGACGAGGATGTTGTCGGACGACGGGCGGGGTGGATTGGGGACATCCGTGATGACCTTGGCTTCGCCTGGACTGATGATTTTCACCGCTTTCATGTTGATATGTGTTATACTCAGTATAAGAGCTCGGTTGTTCAGAAGCGTTTGTCCCTGGACGAAGGCTGTACTTATAGCCACATCATCAACATCATCATAACATCGAATAATGTGGAAATCTACAAGCCAAATACATAGGATGCAAGTCAACTTGCCTTGGGTCTTGTTATTCGCATGTCTGTCAGTCACAGTGACGGATGAAAGTTGTGCCTAGCGATCACCCCGAGCTCCTTCAACTTGACATTGAAGCAAGAAGGCAGGATCATGCCGGATGGATATATAACCCGCGCTGCTGCGCCGTAGTTAAGCAACCGAATGAGTGAGGCAGAAGGCTACCATTAGTCATGATCGGGCAATTGATCCTCCGAACACTCGGAGGATTTTCATTTCAGTTCACCCGGCTACCACCTGATTCGGGACAACTAAGTTGATCATCACAGTTGCTTCTGTGAAAGCTTCGAGTACCACTCACCTACTTCTACCACACTCTTTGCGAGACATTTGAAATCTTGGTCTCCCATCAACAAGGATCTCGTCAATCTCGAATCTACATAAAATGGCATGTTGAATGGCACATTTTCTCTTCCAATTGTGAACAGACCTTTTTCAACGTCGACGTTTAGTTGCTCCTTTACACGATCTCCCGCCTCCCGCCAGACGTCTTCCCCACTCTTTCCCTGTATACTACTTGCTGCAGCAATGAACCAATGTGGTAAATTGCCTTCAGGCACTTTCTCCTCATCCAAAGCTTCAACGTGAACCTTTGCGCAGTCTTGGACATGCACGAAGCCAAATGCGTATCGCGGTTTAGGATCATTGAAAAGAATAGCCCGGGACATGCGATCCATGCGTGCCGCTGCTTCGGCAGCACTATTAATCAGCTCAGATGGTCCTATGACAGTCCCCGGAATGATTTGAACAATAGAGAACGGCAATGTCCCAGATGAGCGCAGGGAGTGAAGATAAGTCATAGAGTGCGCTTTGGCGGCGCAATAAGCATGATGCGGTGTTGGAATTGGGTGATTGACCCCTTTCAGTTCCGGGTGCACAGGAACAGACTCTTCAAGGCAAGGTCAACGTCTATATCAATGAATAGAAAGTTTTATGGGAACACACCATTCAGAACTCTATCCATAGCTGTTCCTAAGGTATCTCCATCGTCGGGATGGACAAGAGCAGCTCCTGCTTGTGTAAATACAATGCGTCGTATGGATCCTGATTTCTCGGCCGCTGAAATTATGTTTTCTGTTGATTTGACGAATGGATAGTAAATTTCGTTGTCCGGATGATAATTCTATCGCACGGTGAGTATATTCCGACTTCCAGAAATAAGAACAGCAGTGTATTACCGGTTTCGGCCACACGCCAGCTATGTGTATAGCTGCCGTAGCACCTTCAAGAGCCGAATCATATGCGCCTGGGACAGTATTGTCGGGGACGACAGCGTATTGTACTTGCCCCGCAAACTGCTGAATGGAAGGCCCCGCTTTGATAGTGTCGATAGCATCTGCTCGACGAACTATACAGCGAACACGGTATCCGAGTCGCAGGGCATAAACTACTGAAGCGTATCCTATGGTGCCATTGGCACCAGTTATCTGTATATCGATGAGTCCGCCGGCCTTGCCTTCGATGGGAAGAGCTGAGATTTCGTACCGCTACCAAACCACGATCTTCGAGTACCATCGCCGAAACAGTCCTTCAGTATTATATGAAATTTCCCACTTCTTGGAAAGATGCAACCATACTTGTGGTTATAAGTCCAGGACGCGACGATTTCTCAGAGTCAGCCAGTACTTTGCGATGTGGGGCCTAGTAATCACACATTAGCCTATGCTGCTTCCGGTCGTGATTTTGGCGGGGTGCGTCATCCATACATGTCATATCCGCCTACTGAGTCGACGGATATTTGCGGAGCTATCAAATGTTCCATCAACTCAAGCTTTTTTTTCCTAGTATTGTTGTCGACTCCTGTTCATTGTCGCGCAAAGGCGGGTCTCGATCCTGGATGAACTTCGTAATGGGTAGCCAACTTCCACATGATGCAGACGCAACCAATAAGTTCCCGTTCAATCCACACAAACGGCTCAAGATCATAATAGTAAGCTGATATTTACAAACATTGCGTATATTTCCTCATTATTGAGTACAGATTGGGGGCTCCTTGGGTGGACTATGCACAGCACTTTCCCTTAAATCACTCCCATTGAATCACGACATCACGATTCTTGAAAGGAATCCAACGCCGCTTCTTCATAACCAGGGGGCTGGAATTGTTGCTGGCGGCGATACACTTGCGTTCTTCAAGCGATATGATCGATGCAACAGAGAACTCGCCGTGTCTTCGCAAAGGCGACAGTATCTGAATCGCGATGGCGAAATCGTCCACAAGGAAGATATGGTGCAGAATATGACGAGTTGGGATCTGGCGTATTACATTCTCAGAGCCAACGTAGATGGCGTGAAGAGTGAATACTGCGAAATCCCGGCGGAATTTGAAGGGGAGAAGAGAGTTCGACACTTGCACGATCATAAAGTAACGGGTATCCGGGACGAGGGAGCAATTGTGGTCGTGTCATATACAACAACTGGCGGCCAGAAAGAGGAGATGGAAGCGGATCTTGTGATTGGTGCCGACGGACCCAGTTCGACTATACGATCGATCCTACACCCTCCTACCCAACGCACCTACGCTGGGTATGTTGCGCTTCGAGGCACTGTCCCAGAAGAAGACGTAACACCTAAAACGCGCGAAGCCTTCTCGGAACGTTTCACCTTCTTTCACACGCACGGTGTTCAGATCCTCGCATACCTAATTCCTGGCTCAAATGGTACCCTCGAACCGGGCAAGCGCCTCATAAACTTTGTATACTACACCAACTTTCCATCGCAATCTCTAGACGAGCCTTCTTCAGAGCTTGCGGAGCTGATGACAGATGTAGAGGGTGTGAGACACCGAATCACAATGCCGCCGGGAAAAACTGACCCCAAAGCATGGGAGAAACAACGCGAGATCGCGAAGCAAAAGCTCCCACCTCAGTTTGCTGAGATCGTGAGAGCAACGAAAAAGCCGTTTGTACAGGCCGTTACCGATGTGATATCGCCTACGAACGAGTTCATGGGAGGAAAGGTCTTGTTGATAGGTGATGCTTTGGCTGGCTTCAGACCACACACTGTCGCGAGCACCAGCCAGGCCGCGTTCGATGCTATGATTTTGGCAGAGATGGTTGAAGGGAAAGTGAGTAGAGAAGAGTGGAAGAAGCAGACGATGGCATACGCTCGTACGATCCAGAAACGAGGCGTAGACATGGGTGAGCGGAGTCAGCACCAGGATTTGCCTTTGGAGGAGCACATAATGGACCGAAATCTCGCATCAAAACCTAGACAAGATGAGGTATGGCCAGATTGGGCAACTCAAGACATTGAATAGATATATGCGCAGCAACGATACGATCACCTGTGATCCACGACCCATTTTCTATTACCACTTGAAGCTTTCCTCAAAGTACTCGACTCCTTTATATCCTTTCGCAAGCATGTTAACACTACTTTGTCTTGCTTGATCCGCCATTTGTCCTGGGCCACAAGCTACGATCGCTAGACCCTCCTGCCCTCCTTCTCGTGCAGCTTCTTGTATGACTTGGTATACATCTGGCCTTCCGACCTGTACCTCTACATTCTTCAATACGTCCATCAGCAGGTCATCTTTGCTTTCTTCATCTTTCGTTATGTGTACCTCCACTTGTAAACGTTCATCCTCGAACAAGAAGCCGAAATCCCGGATCACAGACGACAGGAACGCGTGCTCGCGTACCGCCCATACAAGGCGAATGCTGATCACACTAGAACTTGTAGATAGCATCGCACGTAGATGCGATAGTGGGACTGCTATACCAGTGCCGCCAACAATAAACAAAATATTGGGATATTCGTGTAGCGCAACACTGTGCCCGTATGGGCCCTCAATTAGTACGCGCAAATTCTTCGGACCAAGCGACGTTGTTTGTGCAAGGCGAGATGTAAATCCGTCGTAGGGCCGTATCAGGAAAACCAACGAAGGAACAGAATTTTCGTCTTGTAGAAGCAAAGAGTCCGATTCAGTCGAGCCAGTCCGCCGAAGATTCGGTCTCAACAGCGAGCGAGTACCATCGCTGTCGCTAGTATTGTTGGATCTAGATCCCGGATTGATATACGCTACTGTGAATGGATGATTTTGATGTGCATAGATCAAGTTCCTGGCCTCGAGTACGTATATGTAGTAGTAAGTTCCCGGTTTTGCTTTCGAGAAGGCACGCTCGCATGGGACCTCCATCTTGACCAGATTGGAATTGGTATCGAAAGATGCAACGGCTCTAGTTCTCCAAAAGTATGGATCGAATGCAAAGATTTTGAGGGCACGAAAAAGTCGATCAATGAGCCAAATGGCGACACACGGATATATGAAGATGTTCCATTCACCATTGGGGAAGATGGCGACATGACTGATTGGACTGGATCAGCTAATGCAAAAATGGGACGGAGATTCGTGAACATACTAGTACATCGTAACGAGTACCAGCACAGACAGCACGATGTGCAATGTTAGAAATATTTCGTAATGACCACGGCGCAGGCCATAGACGGAGAAGATCAGGAGTGCACACATGGCGATGGTTGCGAGCTCCCCGTTCCAGAAATAATGCTTGCTCAGGCTCTTGAGAAATGATGTCCATCCGCCGCCTAATGCATTTAGTAAAGGGTGTTGTCTGCATAGCAGAATGACTTACGTTCGTATGTCATAACTGTATATCCGATTGAGTGGACTACCGCTTGAACTGTACTTACTCTAGCCACCCAACGATGGAAGTTGTTGTATGTTCCATAGCCCCAGCCAGTAATCCATAGGAGTACATTGTTTCGCATGCCAAATAACCATATCAGCGGGAAGTTTGCAAACGATATGATTCCAGTTCGATCAGATACAAATCGCCACATCTGACCTCGCTTTTGCGGCCAAAAAAGATTTCCATCCGTTGTGCGATAGTCGATCATGCAAAGACCTATATTGAGCAACACAAAAGATAATATAGTCAAGGTTTGGACGCGCGAAGGCATGGTACACCAGCCGATCGGTTCTGAACAACGGTTATTGAAGGTTGCGGGAATACTAATGTGGCGTTTTAGGTGGGCTTGGATTTTGCTGGTTGCACCTCTTCTACGTGATAATGCAGGAGGGAAAGTCTCGTGAAGATCCGGGGAGGAAAGATGTGAACCCTCTGTTCGCAAGGCTGCTACACGAACGGCGAGACGACTCGAGATTCCGATAGTGACTACTGCTGCCCAAAAGTAGAACATGAACCACCTAAAGAATCAGAGGATGTTCAGAAAAGCGATGATGAGGAAGCGAACCCACCCATATGTCAGATGGACGTCGTACTCGTAGTATGCTGCTTCCTACCACGTGTTAGAGTTTTCTTACATATTCCTAATAGCAGGCCTACCAAAGTCGTGAATGCGCGCTCGTGGAGCGAATGCTCAGGTATAACGACTTCTCCTAATATCGGAAAAGTGAGAGCTTCGTCTGCACTGAGCCTTCTGATTGTTTGCGTATCTTTCGATGGATACCTCCTCATTACATCATCGTAGGCTGGCATCGACGCATTCGCAATTTGCAGACATGTTTCGTTCGCCTGAATCACCCAATCTTTCAGCCCATCTTCCTCACAGTACTCCCTCGCGCAAAGGTAGAGAGAATCCGAGCGTAGCCGGCTCTGGCAGGCTCTCGTTTTGTGTGACCCGAGCGCCAAGTTGGTATCATTGAATTCAGCATAATTGAGATCGAGCTCACAAGCGTCAAAACACCATTTTCCGTGTCGAAAGCTGAGAGTACTTCCTATAAACCATGTTGACAGGATGGTGAAAAAGTGGTGAGCGCGCATGAAGGATGATGGATCTCGTGAGAGGTGGGATGTGTGTAACCGGACGAGATCGGAGATTGATGAAAATCTTATCAGATGGAGCGCCTTGGCGGCTGATGTAATCACTGGGCATACCTCACAACTACATATGCACTTCGCTTTGCATCTTCAATGGACGAGCTGTATTATTCTCATCCTGACTGCTGAGACACAATTAGCTTGCAGAGACAAGTTTTGGAGTGTGTTTCTCTCCGAGTTGAGTATTGATGCTCGGCGACCACAAATCTGTCAGCTGAACTCTTTCCTTCCTTCGCGTGTATGTAATCCGCTCTGAAATTTGGTAGGTAAGAACACCATAAAACTGGGAAAAATTAGGCTTAATACTCCAATTCAAACGTACCGTCCCGATATCATGAACGCCGAAAGCGATTAGACAAGAACCGAGGGAAACAGGCGAGCTGCCCGAAGAAAACCGAGAAGAGCATATGTGGGGCGTCACTCCATGCAACAAAGCGCAAAATAAACTTTACAGGAATCGAAAACAACCAAACAAATAAAGGAGGATTACGAAGCAAGCAAGTATCTATGACTCTCCATAGAACTGAAGCATTTCATCCCGACGAGCCTTCCACATGTCTGTCAGCTTCTGAGGTCCAGTGACCCAGAACTTCTCGTGCAAGCTGTGCACACCCATATCCAGGTCTTTTTCGCTCGGCCATGTGGCACTCCATCTCCAGTTGAGCTCCCTCCAGGGCATGGCACCTTCGCGACGGAAGACGTAGTTCAACATGCTTTGTTCCATGCTCCAAGAATCGAACCTTCCCTCGTGCTTAATGACAGAAAGGAAGTGATCGAAAAGCTTCTGGTCGGGGGCAGCCATAAAGAACCCCGCGGTAAGAACATTGGTCTGTAGCGGTGGAACAGGATGGTCGCGCTCTCCCAGGAACGCATTATCCGAGCGAGCGGCAAAGAGCCACTCTTTAGGTAGCTCCGCCTCGTCGTCCTTGATCTTGTCTTTGCGGTGAAACAGTGTGGGCGCGAGCGAAGCGACTTCGGGTTCGGCGAAGATATCGTCCATGGGCTTCGTGATGAGGGTATCGGCATCGATGTACAGCACTCGCCTGTACTGCGTCATTTCGAAAACGCGGAGCTTAGTGAATTGCTCTTTCCATCGGTCAACCTGGACCTTGATCCACGAGTTGAGAGTGATGTCCTTGACCTCGGCGACGATAGCACCATCTTCTCTAAGCTGAGCGCGTTTGTCTTCTTCCAAGCTCTCGGAGCAGAGGACTACGAATGCGATAGACGAGTTGCGGATCTTTGTGGAAGGCGCGTGAAGGACTTGGTAGGCGAGGGTTCGGGTGGCAGTGAAGTAGGAGTCGTCTTTTGCCTGGCCTGTCAGAAATGTGGCAATGGCAAAATCGTGATTGCCTGTTGACAGTGAGACTTGATCAGTGGGTTGAATGCTGTCCTGCTCGTGCAAGTCATAGTTTCGAACGAAGCTTGGGCCCGCAGATCGTCCTGAGCTGTGAAAGAATATGATAGCGTAGAAGAGAGCGATGATGAATGCGATCGGTAATATCGTTCTCGATTTTGATTGTGCCATGATGGTGGTCCTATGAGCGTATGCTTTGAATGCGGCAGATGATTGTGCGTGGCGCTGACAGTGGCGGCGATGAGAAATGATTGAATTGATGAATCAATGGGCAGTACACGCGGTCTGCTGTTGACGAAAAGCTAGAATGTCGTCAACAACGTTCCACACCATTAAGTTTGCCGTGTTCCGGATGGGAATCAGAGAACCTCAGGCTAAAACCAACCAAAACGCCGGCGATAAAATTCTGGGGTTTTCTGTAATACAGGAAAAAAGTGGAAGAATGGTCTCTAACCTGTTGTCTTTCTGTCGCGCTTCGGCAGCAAGCTTATCATATGTGATGCTCGATCGCTATGCAGGGATCTATGGTTTGTTCTAGATGGTAACTTTGTCCCACAACTCTGGTTAGTGGGTGGAGAAGTGTATCCTAATACGACCGAAGTTGCTCCAAGTGATGTCACCTTCCGCGGCGGGAGAAGAAAAGAACGAGTAAAAGAAGAATGTGGTAGCAGTTTTGGTAAACGTGGGGAGGTCGAATCATGAGAGAACTCGTACGAACGGGTTGCTGTCCTACATATACCCAAGGACCCAAGTGATACCATTGAAGAAGCGCTCATCGACATGTGTTCGTTTGTGGTTATCGTTCCAGCTGGTTGGCTTGTAATTGGAGATTTGTGGCTGCCGTGGTCCAATGCAACGGCGCCCCGGCGCACAATTCTGGTAGCCTGTGTGGTACAGCCCTCATTGCTCCAGTCAATGCGTGCCCGAATATAATAGCCAAGTCATTACACGTATCTTACATTTTACGGCCCGTCATATAAAATATAATATAGGCTGGAAAAGTCTAGTAAAAACTGTGCCCGGTTCCAGAGCATCAAGATCTTGTTGTTGCTATAATATACGGAAAAGCAGCAGCGGTGTTGAGTACTGAAAATCTTCATATGCGAAAAATTCTGGTTAGAGACGAGGCGCAAAGATTTCTCTGTTCGACTAAAAGTGGGCTTCAGTCGTGTTGTTGAGGCCATAGCTACCAGCAGGTATTGTGCCGGTACGCAGGTATTGGTGGATCACATCAACGAATGACAATCTGCAGAAATATGCTAGACGGAATTCTTTCGGATGCTTCCTCCACGAATTCCCAATAGTGTTGAAACACATCGATGAGGTGCCGAGTCATGAACCCGTTCGCGCTTCACGTGCGAACGGGGGACAGGAAGTTGTATGTTGGCGGGATTGCGGGGATGGGGGGGTGATTCTAAAACCGTATGAGGCTCTGACCGTGACATTCTCTAGGCTCCGATATAATGCAGAGTTTGCTTCAAAACAGCAGAATGGTTGTTTCGATTCCAAACCGGAACAACACGGCAGTGTGTTTCCTGGAACTCTCTCTAATGCAAGTCACAAAGCCAGTGGTGGCCGTCCATTTTAGTCACGCAAGTGCAACCGTACGTTCCGGCGACTCCATACTCCACCGAGAGAGCCCTCTAAGCCCGTCACCAACGAAACAATAACAGATTCCCCATAATCCTAAGGGCCGTGCCAGTATTCCGCATGTGAATACTGACAGTGATGAGAGCTTCGTCTAGCTTCAGTCCTCGTAGCGGCGCAATGAATCGGATGCTTCATAGAACATAACTGGCCGATATTCTGCTTAAAAAAGCTTGATGCATGCTAAGCATCCAAGAAAATCGCCCAAAAATACCCCGAAGTAGCTTCTTTGAGACGGTACTAAGATAGTGTCAGTAGCTGCTCGAAGACAATGTGCACTAGTTGCTGCTAGCTTGCCACATGTCGTTATTTATGGCACAATCGAATGCTGGTGATTTAAGGCTGAGCCGACCCTACCACAGCGCGTAGACCGAATATTCTATCTGAGAAATCAAACTCGTTGAGAGCGCGTCTCAACAAGACTCGGGGTATTACCCTGCGTCTGGGCAAGATGATAAGAACCGTAGCAACGCGACCGAACCAGATTGACTATCGAGCAGTGGAGAGAAGATTCGTGCCACCGCTTCCCATAACGCGTATAGATAGAGAATTGCGATGCTTGTTTCTCCCCTCGATAAATTTCATGCTTGCTGTTATCAAAAACAAATCATCTGTTCTGGACGGCTTGGTACCGCTAACGTGGGCCTTTGCAAATATTAATCACAGACTCCAACCGTGCGTGACTACTACATTCCAACGGCCTCTGCGATGCGACATACATCGAACTAACATAATCTCGCAAATGGTCGCAAGCTGGCCGTTTACTGAGAAAAATGGTCAATAAATAGATTCATGGAAAGATGCCCTTCCAGCTTAGCGCGATAGTCCTTGTTCTATTCCTGACAATAGAAGTATTTGCAGCCCTACAGACAGGTGGGTCGAACATGGGGTGGCCGCATATTGGGAGGTTAGACTGAACTCTGTATTCCAGCTTATAATGCCTGGAGCCTCTATCTTCTGTTCAATAGATTCGTTGCTACTATTTGCGTACACTACCCTCCTGATATGCGGCCACCCGATTCTCGACCTCCTTATACATGTGCCTAAAAACTGTTGGCGAATCAGTATTAGACAAGTCGCACAGGATTCTGCAGGGACAAGAAACTTGATTAGATTCGAGGTTGGCTGATAGTGTAACGCCGAGTATCACAGCACCTGTGCGCTTTGGTGGATCACTGAAAAAAAGAAACTCGCGAACGGCATATCCTCATCGATCTTCCAGCCTCCGACGCAAGCCACTACCTAAGAGGGAACTGGGTTTTGGGCACGCAGATTCACTGCGAAACGTGGCGCATCTCACGACAGCTTGCCCAAAAAGCCCAGAGTGACCTCACCAACCAACCAGTCACTCTCCCCCCGCCAATAGTCTCTGGAGCCAAAGATCATCATCCGCATCCAAAAATTGTTTCAAAAAGTCATGGTTCAAATCCCCTTCCACTCCACTCCCTTCCCTGCCTTCCTCCCCACCGCCATCAAACTGTTGTTCCCCAACGCTCCGATCTAGACGCGTCTTCACCCCTTGTCGAATAGCCTGAGCCATCGGCTTCAATCGCAAATGATAAGCTGGTACCTCGCACTTCGGTGTGCTTTCTATCAGTTCGCTCACTTTCTCCTCCACACGCGCAAACATGCTCTCGAGCTGCAACTCGTTCTCGACGTACGCGGCATCAATCCAGCTGTAGTTCAACGAGAAGAGCTGCAGAGCGATAGAAATGCTGTGGTTGACGCGTGCGAAGCAGTATAGTGGCAGATCGAAGATGGTATGTGGCTCTTCATAGAGGGGAAACAGTGCAGCTTGGAGTGATTTGAGGGAAGAAATACAGTCGAGCAGAGTTTGCAGCCGAGTTGTTTCGGTCGGAAAAAGTGTAGGTTCGAGGCTACAAGAGTGGATGTAGAGACTAGTGTATGTGTATTGCTGGAGGAGAATCGCTGAAAGTGACATATAGGTCAATTGGGGGTGTATGGACGGATGAAGAAGAACATACGTGTCTTTATATGATCTGGGACAGAGGCCCATCTTTGACCGAGAAGTTGATTCCAGTATTTAACGCAATCGAAGCCATCTAAAAATTCTGATGTACAGGGCTCCGAGGAGGGGTGATCACTTCTGTAGCTTTGGAGTCGTAATTTTGCAGCAATGAACCTCTCTGTTAAGTGCTGCATGCGGCACAGATGCGAGATTCTCTGGTCTGATAGGAGCTCAAGACCTCCAAACTCCTGATAACAACTCTCTGCGTAGGTACAGAAATATGAGGGTGCTTCAACACTGAGAGACGTCGTAGCGATGCTGTTGATCGCTTAGCTTTACCTCGGCGTGATTTTGAAGCATAGCAACTGACGATGATGAAAGGTATAGACATCCCAAGAGAGCGCGTTTTTGCTCCAGAGTATGGTGCGCTACAGTTTCCGCATTGGTCTTCGATTTCCCAGCCGCTTCTTCTGTCGTCATCAATCGTTGACGGGCAAGTGGTGATCGGATAAGCCCTAGATCAGCAATCAAGCTCATTGCCATATGCATGAAGAGGGTACGTTGACTACTCAACCCCCATTGGAACGTGTACCTTCAAAACGTCAATACAATTGGCATGCGATTAAGGCACGTTGATTGAATGACTCACCAATGGGTAAGTAGTAAAAGACCCTGCAATATATCGAGCGACTTTTGACCCTCTTGCATCATGTGCACAGCCAACCAGGTACGAATATTAACAGCTAGCTCTCGCTGTCTATCGCGATCGCGCACGCATCCTAGCATTGCCATGACAATTGAGAGGAAAGGCTGCTCTTGTGAGAACTCAACAGCAGGCTTTCGCGAATCTGGTAGTAGAACAAAAGGAAACCACGGGGACAAGGATTTTCTGTAATAATTCATTCCCTGCTGCACTTCGGAGATCTGCATGCTAATGTTGGGAACGGATATATGATTGTTGTTGCTGGAGAGACTGGGTGTAGTGAAGGCAGTATTTTCGTCACAAGCTTGCGTTTGAGTGTCTTTCCGGCGCTTGCGGGATATAGGTTCCTTGAGTACGCATTCTATGTTTCTATCGCTACATCTGAAGTAACCAATTAGTTTGGTGACTTGTGCGATAACTTTGCTTCTCGGGATGGGGCTGGTAGCTGGAACTAGGTACCTTTTACATCGCGAGGATCCGTATTCTGGGACACATTTTGCTTTTGCGGTAGCGCAGGGCTGACAGGATCCCAATTTCGGCACGCTGTAGATTTGCGACATAATGTTAACAATGTTTGATTGAATAAGTTCCACCTTGTGGTGGTCTGCCTCAGTAAAAAGTGTGTAGCCACGACGATGATTAAACGGTAAGATCAAGCCTTCCCTCAGAGGGCTCGCTAACCGAATCCAGACGAACGGATCCCACCATCAAGCTTTGTCATCGCAATAGCCTGGCATAAAAGTAGACCCCCATCTTTCTATTTCTTTTATAGTACAGTCATATGTAGTCCCTCTGGAATTGGCGCAATAGAAAACATATCTGCGAAGTGTAAAACTACAGACGAAATCCGAAATATCTACATTCCCCGCCCAGTTATTCGGTGGTTCATGTATGCGTAATGCGAATGGATCTGGCTGGGACATCTTACACAAACATATTGTTTGATAGCAGGTCTGCTCACTGTTCTCTAGTCTTCTTATCCTTGCCTTTTGCACTCTATTTTTCCCTTACAGTTTTGCCATTCTCTCATCGTGTGCTCTCACCGACCAAACTTCGACTTGCGATGTTTTACAACGTGCCTGTAAAAAGGTCCGGCGCTCGATTCCGCAAAAGAAAAAGAAAAAGAAAAAGGAATAATTGCAATAACTCTGCAAATATCTCCGCTATATGTGCCCAATAAGAACAACCTCTTCCTTCGCTGCGTGATGATCTAGAGTAAACATGATGACGTCACACCAACAACAACCCCCTCAACCAGCCTTCACCTAACTGCACGTTATAGGCATATAACCCCATCAACCTGGCCAATGAGCCCTTATTTCTCATTTCTTATCGTGCTTAACAATGCAGTAGATGATGTGAGATCAAGTGAGATCGGAGCAGACATGCCCGCTTTGACCCTCCTTCCCTTTCGGGAAATAGACTTTGATACGCTGTTTACCTAGGTACTTACCGCTGGTCTACATAAATGTGCACTTGGGCCCTTGTAGCTCTTACAACGAACTCGCCGTACTGTATATAGTGTTTCCGTATCTATCTTACGAGTGAGGAGCTGTTTCTACGAGGTAAAAGGGACGTCCCAACAAAACACGGTGAAATACCTTCCAGACCGACTACGAGTAGATACCGGTGTGACGTGATAGTGCCTGACCACCCTGTGGCCATCACTATTACTTAGCGCGAGTACTTTTAGCACCAGCAGCTACTCAATCGGTGCCTCGACAGCTCTTCTACAACACACTCACAATAGTCGTAGCACCAAAGCAGCTCAAAGCCAGTCTTGCCCAACGACAAGCTCTAACGACAATGTGGTTCACTCTTGCAGCCATCCTGGTCGGCCTCGTAGCCGCAGGACCTATCGCAAAGGACGACAAGAACAACGTGATCTACGAGGGCATCGACCGCAATGGCATCGAGGTCTTCCTCGGGATCCAATACGCCCAGGACACGGGTGGAGCCAATCGATTCAAGCCCCCTCAGGCTTTCGTACCGGCTCAGGGCTCAAAGGTCGATGCCACGAAAGCAGGTCTGCCTTGTCCTCAGCAATTGGGCCAATGGAACGCGCCCTTGACTCTTCTTAATGTCACCGAGTTCTCCGAGAACTGCCTCAACTTGAATATTGCGAGGCCGCACTCAGAAAAGGCTGCTGTAGAGGGTGGACTGCCCGTCTTGCTCTGGATTCATGGTGGTAGCTTCTGGGTCGGATCTAATATTGAGCCTACGCATATGCCTGATGGCTTCGTTCGGGAATCGGTTGAAGGTGGAACCCCAGTCATGCATGTCGCTATCAACTACCGCCTTGGACTCTTCGGGTTCGCACAGTCTGCGGCTCTGCGGGATCAGAAGAGCGAGAATGCCGCTCTTCGTGACCAACGATTTGCGATTGAGTGGGTTAGGGACAATATCCATGTATTCGGAGGCAATGGAAACAACATCACCATTGCCGGCCAGTCCAGTGGAGGCCTCGCTGTGGGCTTACATCTGCTAGCATATGGAGGCACCATCCCGCTCCCGTATCAACGAGGCATAGCCCAATCCCAGGCCCTTGAGCCTGGCATCGTCAATGCGGGCAACGGCTTCACGCAAGTAGCCTTCCGCAAAGTCGTGGATCACATCGGCTGCAAGGATGGCGCAAACTACGACAGTCCTCAAGTGATTGACTGCCTCCGGGGCAAAGACACGTATACTCTGTTCAACTCTTCGCTCGCCACTTACACAGGCGACATCGCTCACAATATCGGCGACATCTGGCTACCTTCAGTTGATGGTGATTTCCTCCCGGAAGCGCCATCGCAGCTCCTCTCGAAAGGAAAGTTCGGAGACGCAACCTACATGCTCGGCTGGGCCAACGACGACGTCAACTTCTACACCGACGTCACAATCGCTAGCGCCGATGCCGCGAAGAATTTCATACAGACATATGTCCCAACCCTCCCAAATTCCGCAGATCTAAACCTTGTTGACATGTACAACATCAGTGACTTCGCGCCACCAAGCGGCACCAACCTCACGGCTGAGTTCTACCGCGCGGCTCGGGCCTTCCGCGACATCCTCATGGTCTGCGAACCGCTTTACATGGCCGAAGCCATGCACAGATTCGACAAGAAAGTTTACCTGTATAATTTCAACCAGACAATTATTGACCCCATCCTCGCGGCCGTGTATAATGTGAGTGGCATGGGCGTCGTGCACACGTCCGAGTTCGCGTATATATGGGGTAATCTATCCGCGTATAACGTCTCAGGGTACCCGTTCAATCCTACAGACGCGGACGTGGATCTGATGCATCGTGCGAGTCGCGCATGGAGTCGCTTCGTGAGTACGGGGGTGGTGCAGGAGGTGCAGAATCCGTCGGCCAATATCGACGGGGGGTTGAAAGGATGGTTGCACGCGTTCTGGGACGCGAACGATCCTCTTGCACCGCGGGATTCACCAGGCTATCCACATGTGTTTACGATTGGTGGACCGTCAGAGGGGCTATTTCCCATCGATGGTCCTGACAGTCCTGAGGTATGGAAGAAGCAGAAAATGGTCGAGAAGTGTGGGTTTCTCAACACACCTTCGGTTGTGCGTCAACTCGGATTCTAAGTGGGAAAAATCGGCTTGGGTCAAAATAGGGGTGTTATACCTGATATATAGGTTTTGCTGGCCCCATCCCAAGGGAGAGAAATTAGATCGAGGGTATCGTAAAAGGGCAACCTGAGAATAGGGAATATCCAATGCAATCTCATATGCTCCACTGAATGACATGTCTTCACTCGGCTTTCTTCTCCTTCTCCGCAATTTCCGTAAGAAATTGCCATTCCTCCCTCTCAACCTTGCAAACACTCAACCGTGCATTCTTGATCAGCTGCAACGTCTCCAGCTTCCCTCCTTTGCCCGCCTCCTCCTTAATCCGAGCCAAACTGACCACTTCGTCAAATTTCTTCACGAACTCGACTCCAACACACCACCACTTCGGCGCCTCTCTGTCACTCTTCTTATCGAAGTACGGATCTTCGGGATCAAACGCTGTTTCGTCGACCTTTGCCTCCTCTACGACGCGTAGAACGCCTACAATACCGCTAGGCTTCGCATTGCTGTGATAGAAGAACCCTAGATCCCCCCTTCGCATAGAAAGCATATTGTTGCGGGCCTGGAAGTTGCGTACGCCAGACCATGGCTCGGGGGTTGTGCAAGCGGCGAGATCGTCGATGGAGAAGGAAACATTTTTGCCATTTTCGTAGCGTGGAAGGGGCTCCGCTTTGAGAAGCCAGAATGTCTGTTGGGAGCCGTTTGCATCGCGGTTGGTGGAAGAAGCGGCGGTGGTGGTTATGGCGGGAGGTGTTGAGGAGGATGCAGAAGAGGGTGATTTCTTGGAGTCTGGTGATGCGATCGTCGATTCGGGAGGCTGGGTGGATTTACCGGCGCGTTTGGAGGTTCTCGAAGGCTTCTTCAGGGGAGCTTTTACGTGAGTGTTTGCCTTTAAGTCGGTGTTCTCATCGTCATCTTGGTCTCCATTCGCTTGCTCAGTACGCGTGTCTTGGGTACCATTGCGTTTTGTCCTCTTGGGTTTGGGTTGAGTTTCGCCATTCGTGTGCTTCAACTCATCTTCGACGACTGATTGACGCGTAGCTCTTCGCTTTGGTGCCATCGTGAACGCGGTTGAGAATTGTGGAGTGGGCTTGGAAGTGGATTGCTAGACAGGTGCGGAGATGAGTGGCACTCCCGAGATTTCTTGGCACAACAGTAACACCAATAAGACCTTCTCTATCCACCAAAGAAAAAACAATCGTTTCGTAAAACCGATGTGCAATCGCAATATCGCAAAGCATATTGAATTCATAGGTCACAGCCATGTATATCAATGGTTATTCTAAATGGCGCACCTAAATCGTCCATCTTAGTTGGAACCATTCACTGCGCGATATGACACATCATCGACAGATGGCCTTCCCAAGTATCTATTGGCATCGAGCGGTGAGTCCCATTACAGTCTCGGACGCTCGCTACGCACGCTCGTGGCCAATTCATGGTATCTTTTATAGCAATCTTTCTCAGCGTCAAAATCCAGCAACCATGCTTCGCGCGTCAAATGGATCGCTTCTGGCGTCTTGTTGATCTCGTCCCAGTTCGCCTTATGCCATTTCTCTCTGGTCTTCACACCCGTAGCTTGCGCTTGATGTACTCTTTCATATCTGATCTTTTCGTGTGTACGGAGAGCTAAAGGCACCTCTCCTTTCCCTGCAAGCTCCAAACATGAAGCCAAAACGACACCATCTTCAATCGACTGACTGGCCCCTTGGATGGAAGTGGGAAGAAAGGGGTGAGCTGCATCCCCAATGAGGACAATTCTTGCCAGGGGCGATATGAATGTCGGGAGTGGATCGCGGAACACAAGCTTGTGATCAATGAGTCGTGCGTCCTTCGGCGTTGACCGGACGATCTCCTGGACGACCGGCGCCCATCCTTCCACATACTTCAAACAATCTTCTATCTTCCCCGGGAACTGCCAGCTCTCCTCGATATTCCCATCGTCGACATGCGTAAAGACCCAATTAAATTCTTTGCCGTCTTTGAGTGAAGAAACTAGGAAATGCAGGTCCGGCCCAATGTAACCAGAATGTGTATCACCTTCGACCACCAAATGTTTGATCGTGTTGTTGTCTTTGATTGCGTCGCTTGAAAACCAGCACCGATATACTGCATACCCGCTGCTCTTTGGTTTGTCGTCGAATCCGAGCACAATCTTACGTCCTCTCGATCGCACGCCCTCGGCAGCAATGACCACATCCGCTTCCATCCGTTCACCATTGACAACCACTCCCGCCTTATCCGCATTCTCGAAATAATCGGACACCCTCTGCCCGAGACGGATATCGAGTTTTCTCTTCACTGCATGGTCGTATATGATGCTGTACAGCTCCCCGCGGTGTCCGTTGATTCTAGGTCCCCATTTCTTCTCCCCTTCAAAGCTCTGCCGCGTGACAAACTCACCTCTCCAATGGTACAAATCCAGCCAGGATGTCTTGCGGGCGATTTTGTACATGGCTTCAATGACACCGGGCCACCGCTCAAAGAGTCGTGCACCATTTGGATCGAAGCTGATGATGTCGCCGAAACGCGTGATTTCTTCAATAGTAGAAGCTTTCTCGAGAAGGGTGACATGGTGCCCTTTGCGGTCGCACTCTATAGCTGCGCTGAGTCCAGCGAATCCAGCACCTACAATGATCACGCTGATGCCGGTGGATGGACGGCGCGGAAACTGCTCAGTCATGTTGGGAGAGTCGAATTGACGAATATGTCTCTTGATGTACCTATCCGGGGAGGGGGTGGGCCATACTACACGTGGGATATCACTGAATATATATCACGACCTGTGATCTTTAGCATGTGGCGCCGCGAGGGTCAGCATACACCGACACAGGATGGTGGGGTGGTTGGTTGTCGGTTAAAAGATACAGAATCCTTTATGCGGCCCCACATTGTCATTTGTATTTTCATTCAGACTATATAATTGTAGGAAGTGATGGTACGTGGGAATCGGGCCTGATGAGACAAAATTGTATTGCTCCAGAAAAATGGTTTTCCGTGTCTGTGAAAGCCGATTTCTGCCGAGAAGCACACTGTGCAGTTTTTTCTAGGCGGACGGAAATTATCTACGATCTGTTCAAGAGTGCCACGAAGCATACTATGACAAGGTCAATTTGTGACCTTCGTCATACCCACGGTAGGGCGCTGAAAATTTGATAATAGCAAACTAGAGTAAGTAAACACTGACAGTCATTGTGGACGAATCAACACCATCGCTTACATACGTTGTTCATTGGAAGTGGTCCGTCTCTATGATGAATACAAGGTGACGGTGGGTGGGCAATCAAGCTCGCGACCATAGGACCTGCAGCAACAATAACTACTTCTGCCAGTCACAATCCGATGATTATTCAGGTCATCCGGACAATAGCAATGAGTGAGCAAAGAATAGCAATCGTGGACAGTGAACTCTAGCGCGGCTTGGCGCACGGGTCTCCTAGGCGAGGGCTCTGGGACCTGGCATCTTTTTCCGCACTCATCATATCCTCCTTCTTCAATCTCTTATACAAAGACCATCCTTTCCGATTGAATGCCCTCTATCTCGCTGCATCACGAGCGAAGGCTATCGATCTGTAGTCTTCGCTTGCCACGTCCTATCGACAATTGAATCTTCAACCCAGGAGAGACCTTCCGGAGGATCGCTTGTTGACCGACAACTTCGACGTTTTGTTGAGTAGAGTACCACAAAACATCTCCATCGAATTGACTGGAAAAATCGACTTGACACTGGTATATTGTACAGCAACGGACACGCTTCAGAGTCCAGTCTTCGCCCACTTAACGAGATTGGCACGCTGGAGAAAGATCACCAGACACGGTCTTAGGTGCAACCGAATCATCTGGAGAAAACAACATTTGACTCACCACACTCGACTCTACCACTTTCGAGTCAGTCCCTTTCATTCAAACACGACACAATAATCTCGTGGATCACGCAGTCACTGGCTGGCGGCACCCACTGTTATAAGCAGATCGAGGCCTAGATCAAGTATCCCCTCCTCACCTGGCCCTTCGGTAGCGGATATCCCGGCGACCTGCCTCAGTCAAATTTCGAGGGTTCAGACCAGCCATTCGCCATGTCTACGAAGACTCAAGATTGCGCGCAGATGATGATTGTGCAAGCAAACGACAAGTCGGTGTACCTTGCCGAATCCGTCCACGGAGCAGGCGACATCCAGCAACTCGAAACAGGATTAACTACACCCACCCTCGAGGACTGGCCTGCACCCATCATGAGCGGCACTCATGAAGTTTCGAGTGCGGCTTCTCAAGACATCAAGCTCAAGAGTGAATCACTTTGTTCCGACCTCGCACCTACGGTTGAGCAAACTCCTCCGGGTTCTGTTCAATCGGCGCCTATTCACAGTCTTGGCAGCCCGAGTGAGAGCATAAGAGGCCGCAGTACTCCCCTCGAAGCCAGAAACTCCCCAGATAATCTCAACTCAACCTCCTCATTCCCCTCAATCTCATCAACTACTACTTTCACCCAAATTATCGGGCTAGACGGAGCAAACGACTTGGACGAACTGCCACATAAAGCTCCTTCACAGACCCCCGAAGCAGTTGTCAAGGTCGAGACTGGACTAACTGTCAATCCCGAGCTTAACATCGTCCCTGAGGCTGTTGTTGGCTCTGAGGCCATCGCAGTCCCTGAAACCGTCGCCGATACTGAGCTCAACCGTCTCTACCAGATCTTAGGACGCGAGCTACTTTCTCACATGCCTCAATTACACACAATGACCTTCGAAGAAATCAAGGCCGGTCAAGTCGGCATCCTTCCCCTCCGAATGCTACTGGGGACATTCAAGCAATCCGCTGACCCCTCGCTCCGTGGTTCCAAAGTGTGGGTTTATTTCAAGCTCCACGCCATGCGAGTGAAGACAGCATCTGCTCCCCGTCTGTATCTTTGTGCTCTTCGCGAGGATACTGGCGTCGCCATCAATGAAGACCTGAAACTTCTGGATATCTTCCCGCATGTCGAATTCGTCCCTATCCTGCGCAATCTCGAACCTGGTAAACCAGGCGACATGCAGCTCAAAGCCGTTGTCAAATTCTACTACATCCTAGCGGCCAATGCCAAACTCAACGGCTTCGAAAAGCACTTTATGCCCATCAACAACACTTTCACAGGGCAGCTTCGTATTGTCTGCGAGAAACTAAAGGCGGACACCACCGGCGAGCAGCTACCACCCCGGAAGCGCCGCAAGATGCACCATTCCATCGGCGATCTTCCATCCCCACCTAGCTCGGAAGACGCATCACCATCCATCCAAAACTCAGGTGTCACACGCGCAAGCCGCCGCCTCCACAACCCGTCGACGGGTTCCCTCCCGAATTCACCACCTCCAAACCCATTCCGTCGTGCTCGGGCCGTCGAGCAAAACATCGCTCCTCCCCGCAAGCTCGCCCTCGGCACCATCTTACCTAGGAGCAGACCCAGCCAAGGCATCATCAACGAATATCTCAACCCGGACATCGAACCGGCCGAATCCGACGGCGACTCAGGCGATGAGATCCCTCCCCGCATCCACCCCCAAATCTCTTCGACCCTCTTCAACCGCCGCGAAAACCAACGCATGATCGAATTCAGCCGCACCAACCTCAAGCAAGCCCACGCGAAGAAGGAGTCGGCGCGCCACAGGATGCGTAGTCTTAAGGGGCGGATCACGCGCGGCCTTGGAGACGTCGAGCGGATGCAACGCGACTACCACCTTCAGGAGACCTGTGTCGAGGTCATCGACAAGCGCATCGAGACCTTCGATGGTATGGTCAAGGGTTTCGTGGAGTTGAAGAATCGCCTTGACGATGACATCAGCCACATTGACGATGGCGTGAAGAAGGTTTGGGACGCGCTTCAGGCCCAGGAGCTGGAGTGTTTCTTGGAGGAGCAGGAGCTGAGGAGGGATATGGAGCGCGAGGCTCGTGAGGCAGCGAGGATTAGGCGGGAGGAGAGGGGACGCGCTCTCGTTGCTGCTGCTGCTGCTGCTACTACTGCTAACGAGGCCAGCAAGGCCAAGGAGGAGGAAGGAACGGGTGCGGAGGCTGCTGTGGTGGAGGTCAAGGAGGAGCGGGCCACGAGCCCTGCCGTGGAGATCAAGAAGGAGGAAGATGTCGCCGTCGAGAGCGTAGAGAGTATTTTCTAATTTCCTTCCCCCCTCCTTTCCTATCCTTCTTTTTTTGCAGCATCAAAATGGCGTTATTGCATCCTGATATGTGGGAAATGGGTGTTCAGCGGGATTTTCTTTTCTTGCATATGATACCCCGACATCCCACCATGACATTATCTCTTTTTTAGTCTAGAAAAGCATCATGAGCCATTCCTTCTCGCATCACATCCTTCTAGAGTATCAGGATAAACTATGACATTTTCTTTATCGGCGAGAGGCGCGAGGACTGGAAAAGGAAAAGTTTTTTGCATTGTTTTATTGGGTTATAGCTGCTTTCACCGTATTGTGTATGTTACTATGTTTCATCCCATCATGGAATCAAAGCACTTGACATAATACACTCAAAATATAACATGACATGATGAGATTTAGTGATGAGGCAGCGACATGAGTGTAGCTGATCCAAGACGAGATGGTAGAATACAATATCCAAGAGTAAAAAACCCAGGTGCACTGTACAAAAACACATAATAAACCATGTTTTCAACTCCTTCCAACATATCTATTTCTTTTATCACTCTTCAAATGCTACACCTCAAGCCTAATTATCACACCTCTGGATCCCCTATCCCAAATATCATACTAACCTCTCCTCAACCCCTCTAATCGCACCCCCATAATCCCCTCCATTCGGCGTCCGAACAATCGTATGCGTATGCCACTTCCCGGGCTCCACATTCGTCAAAAACACGCCAGAATGATGATCAAACTCCAAAACAACAACATCGCTCTGCACTCTAAAGTAAAACGCATCATCATCCGCATATCCGCCTATCCACGTCCACCACGTATCCCCAAAATGCGCTTCAATCTCCGCGACGCGAAGTTTCCGGGATTTCTCAGGGAGATACGCGAGCATTTCATCGATGAGAGCGAGGAGCGTGGCGCGTTGTTCAGCCGTCAGCGTGAGCGAGGAAAGAGGGAGACCAGAAGGAGGAACGACGCGATTATCGCGGAACGCGCCGAGCTGGTGGCGTTGGTCGTCCTTGTTCCAAGTATCCGTGACCAAATCGCCAGTGATCTTCATCCCTTCGTCTTTCAAGTTCTTAAACACCTGTGCGGTATCGCGCTGCGGTTGGGAAAGCGAGCGCATGAATTGCAGACCTAGTTCGCCTTCGCGGTGGAGGATGGCGGTTCCTTCCCATTCGCCCGAGTCGATGACGTTGGGTTCTGCGCCAGTGAAGGTCGGGCTGATGACAATTTGCTTGCTGTGGAGGTAGACTGCGATGCAGAGGTGGTGGCCGTAGAGGAGAAAGCCCCAGGGGGATGTTGTGGAAGGGGTGCCGAAGAGGAGGAAGTTGTAGGAGTATTTGTTCATGATTGCTGGGAGGTGGACGCATTCGCCTAGGAAGTGGTTGATGCGCATCGCGGCGAGGGCTTTTTGGTAGCCGGATGGGGAGAGGGTAGTGGACAGGAGGGAGAGGATGGACTGGGCGGTTTCCTCAGAGACTGTGTAGTTTTTGTGTTAGGGGTTGGGGATCTGAAGTTGTAGTTGGTGGGAGTTAAGGCACCTTCTTCAAGTCGTAAGCCGAAAGGTCGGAGGACCATCTCTGGGTTCGACCAAGCCCTCCATTCTCGCGCGTTGATCGGGTACATGAGTTTTTGCTTCTGCTGTTCATCTAGTAGTGATAGTAGTTTTTCTGCTTTTTGTGTGATGCTCTCGATGTCAAGACCCTCATCTCGTCTCGCGAACAAGCCCTCCTTGACTGTCCCGTCGGTCGTCACACCCTTGAACGACTCTTGATACAGCTTCTCCCACGCCTGCGTAAGGTCGAATAGCCATGGCGGAGCGTGATTGTCCTTGAAAAACTGCGCGTACTCGTATAGATCTTGTTTGGCGGCGGTAGTGAAGCGGGGTGTGTTGAGGTCGGGAAGATGAGCACGGAAGGCTGCTGAGGCGTTTTCGAAGGCTGTAGTTTGGGCCATGGCAGTGTATGTCGGAAGGATGAAGTGTGAAAGAATGTGTGAGTGAGATCCAGATCCCTGCGATTGAGTTAATTGAAACCGATAATTCAAAGCAAGCAGTTTATAGGCACATCGTACCCAGGCTGTAATCTAGACGAGAGAATAGGGATATCGCTCACTTTTGGGGACGATTTCTGTGTATTCTCCTTCAACTTGCTCAATTGATTCAAATCCGCTCAAAGAACAATATGCGAATATATACAGTAGAAATTGAACGCAGGATAGGGCTGGATCCAAGAAATAATAGACTTCGTCTGGACGTGCATAAAGATACGGTCTTCGCAGATTCTCAACGCAGGAGCTGCCCCGCATCGCAATTGCGGTGGCGCTGTCCTCACCCCACCCCACTTCACAACAAACAAGCGTCATGCACAACAACAACGGCGTCAAATATAATGCCGAAGCTATCTGCCGTTCGGTGGAGCCCTGTAGATACAACGCGTGATTCAAAATGGCTCCTTGCCGTGAAAACTTCATCCTTCTTGTCAAATAGGGACAATATTGCTTCAGTCAATTAAAAGCACTAAATCAATTCGGAAAGATATGTCGAACGAACACATGTAAATCTATTCCTTTCCAAATGCAAGCTGGGGTATCCTGCTATGCTATCTATACGTGGATATTTATTATGGCCGTACTAGAGGCTTTATAGTGTACACAGTAATTAGACAATAACCATTGAAGCTTTTGCATCAGCATTCCGGACAACGCATGATGCCTCAGTACACTCATTTGCACTCCCAGTTCTTAGCCTCATCAGCGTTTCCTTGACCTTTGTACTTCGCAACCTTGGGGAGCATGCAGAGCGGCCTCTGTCGGTGCACCTTGTCATGCTTGCTCTCATCCTCATACTTCGTAGCGATGATGGCCTCGGGAGCCTTGCCCTTCTCGACCCACGCCATCATGGCCAGCAAGGCATCGTGTTGCTCGTCTTCAAAACCAGGTACACTGTGAACGGTGTTACCAAGAACAGAGGCTTGGTTAGGACCAGCGAAATACCACGGCGCTTTGAAAGCATCTGTGGTGCGGCTGCAGTGGCCCATACCCGGGACAAGGAAGTAGCGGAAGAAGGAGTTCACATCGACACCTGTGGAAGAGAGCTGTTGTTGAACCTGATCATGGAACAAGGGAGTGGAGCCTGTTGGGATCGAAGCGTCAGAGAGGCCGTGGTAGGAGAGAATTTTTCCGCCTTTGCGGTGGTAGGCGGAGAGGTCGTAGCCTACGGTGGCGTTGCCTGGGTCTTGCTCATCGGCCAGTCGTTCGATGTCTTCGTTGAAATCTTTGGGTTGCCAATCCTTGCCCAATCCGAGGAAGTACTGGACGTAGTGAGTACCTAGGGGGCTGGGACCGCTGGCGGGTAGATTAGCAGCCCAGTCACCTTCACTACCAAGGTAAAAGCTCGGGAACGGGTAAGTCTGGTTCGAGCTCATCGTGTCGTGGTAGATGTTGTACAGGGTGTTTAGCTGGGGAGAGGTCAAGCAGTCATCGGTAGCACCTTCGGCGCAGAGGAGCTTCTCTGGTTCAAATTTGCAGCCGACGGGGTCTGAAATGATGCTATCAGTAAGACCGTCTTGAGAGTCGCATTGCTTGAGCACTTCTTTGCCAATCACAGGGTACAGCACGGGTGGAATATGGTAGTCCGCCGTTGCAGGGAGATTGTAAAGAGCAATCTTCACAGTCCATGGTTGCATACGTTTGGTGAACCAGGCAGGTGCTCCGGCAACGATACCATCGAAATCCTCGGGGTACTCTTCAGCTTCTTTCAGACCTTGGCGGCCGCCGGTCGAGCATCCAGAGTAGTAGTTGTATGAAATCTTCTTCTTGTAGTAAGATGCTGTGATCAGTTTCGCGGTAACCGTAGAGCCGTGCATAGCCAAATGACCCCAGTTCTCCACCTTTTCAGGTGCATTCGCCGCCCATGTTCCATCGACCACGCTCGAGTTGTGGCCAGTGTCTGTAGACATGGTCGCAAAACCATAACGAGCGCCAGCTGACTGTAAGGCTAGGTTAGCTCCATGCTTCCAATTAACTCAAGACGACTAGAACATACCATATCCAGGTAGTGAATACCACCCGCAAAGCCGCCGTTCCCAACTGCGAGGAACCTGTCATTCCACTCATCGGGGAGAAAAAGTCCAAATCCATATGTGGAGTCGCCAACCGACTTCACCTGTACTGAGACGGCGCATAGAGCAGGAAGCCCTGTGGGATCTGTTTTATAAAACGTATCACTCTGGGGAACTTTGAATGTTTCGCCTGCCTTGACGGGGTAGGCAAAGTTGACGCTGGCGCCCTCGGGCAGCGCAGCCTGGATAGCAGACGGCGAACATTTGTTTTTGGACGCATGCGCACCTCCGGCGAGTATGCCACGCAAAAGATATTCGTACCAACGCATTTTCAGTGAAAAGTACAAATACACAGGGTCGCTCAAAGAATGAGAATGGAAGGTCAAGGTCGGATCTAGCGAGACATGACGAGATTTTTAAGCGTAGGGTCGGCGATGATAGACTAGCACCGGTGATTGGCCCTGTGGAGACAAGTACCGACTATGGCTGGGGGCCTATTGAGTGACATGTCTGGTGGATACAGATGGCACGATGATCCCGTTGAAATGCAGGGATTACTGCCGCGGAAAGATATGGTCCCCTATTCTATGGCGTGCAGCTCGTAAAATTGGTGAAGTCATAGCGTGGTGATTGTTTCCGAGACCTGTGCGTCCATCAAGCTTTACAATCCCGAAGCAGATAAGGCATTGGCCACTTGTGAGAGGATGAGAGTCAGATAGGAAGCATGGTGTTGAGGTGTCTGGAAAGGGGGGATTTGTTTGCCCGATGTTCATCCAGACAGAGGGCATGTGGGGTGAATGTTTATGCGGGGCACCGACAGGCGGGGATCGGCATCTGAGAAACGTGCAGCCACGCAACCTGGGATCATCATCCCAACTACCATCACCCGGTGCTTCTCTCTTTGAGCCTCTCTCCTAGAACCAAAATGCCGACCCTCCTGCCGTGAGCCCCCGGAGGCGCCACCGCCGTCGTCGACTACTTCGTCCGCTTCTTGTACCAATAGTTCACGCGACCCTTACCCGGGTCTGCCTTGCATATTCCACCCCGTGGGGACTCTCTCTAGTGCTAACCGGGGACAACTGTATCTCCAGGTACAAAGCCCACATGTTTGTGCGATTGAAGATTAACGATAGACGTGGACACAAGAATTGATAGCCGAGGGCAACATCCCCAGACCTCATCCTTCGCACATCCCGTCTTCGCCTCGATTGCCCGCACTTACCCTTCACCATCTTCACTACTTGAGGCAACCATGGCAGACAATCTGAGAATAGCAATAATAGGCGCAGGTATGACGCAGCAGCATTGTACTTCATCCTCAGACATCACCATCTAACATTGTCCAAGGTATGGGAGGCCTCGCGACCGCCCTCTCCCTAGCCAAGTCAGGCCACAAGAACATCACCATTTACGAAACCGCCCCAGGCCTAGGTTTCGTAGGTGCCGGAATTCAGCTTGCGCCAAACATGGCACGAATCCTCGACCGACTCGGCTGCTGGAAGCAAATTGCCGCAGAAGCTGTCCAGTGCAGTGACACGTACATCCGCGAGGGCAGCACCAATAAGGAACTTGGCCACGTCAAACTTGATTACGTGGAGAAGACATACGGGTACCCACACATGGTAGGCCACCGGGCCAGTCTAGCAAATTCTCTCTACGACGGATGCCTTAAGGAACCCAGCATCACCTTCAAGCTGGGCAGCCTGATCTCCGAAGCACAATTCGGCCCAAATCCATCCTTCAAACTCACACCTGTCGGTGCTCCTGACGAAGAGCGCCGCGTAGAATGCGACATCCTCCTCGCTGCCGACGGCGTCAAATCGCAAACCCGCGTCTCGATGCTAACCTCCCTCAACGAAACCGCGACCGTCAAAGACTCGGGCCAAGCCGCCTACCGCATCATGCTCACCCGTGAGCAAATGGCCCACGACCCCGAACTCCTCGCACTCATTGAGGCCGATACGGTTACGCGCTGGATTGGCGAGAAGAAACACATCATCGCATACCCAATCCACAACAAGCAGATCTACAACATTTCGACCGCGCAGCCGGATACGAATTTCTCGACTGCGCCAAATACCACGTACACAACCACGGGCTCGAAATCGGCCATGATGGGCGTCTACGACGACTTTTGCCCCATGATTCACCGTATGCTGGATCTAGTGCCTGACGGGGACGTCGTAGAGTGGAAGCTGCGCGTCCACGAACCCCTGCGTACATGGGTACACGGCAGTTCCGCTCTTGTAGGCGACGCATGCCATCCCACACTACCACATCTCGCACAGGGCGCTGCGCAAGCCATCGAGGACGGCGCTGTTCTTGGGGTCGTTCTCGCCCCGTCACGGATCGCGGATGGATCCCCTGATTCGATCAACGCTGCGCTGAAAGTATACGAAAGTGTGAGGAAAGAGCGTGCCGAGGCTTTGGTAGAGCTTGCGGCTGAGAATGGAAGGCAGATGCATCTTGGTAGCGGGAAGGCAAAGGAAGAGCGAGATAAGATCTTTGCGGCGTTGAAGAGTGGGAAGGGCCCTGTGCCGGACAAGTGGGCCGATGCAGATGTGCAGAAGATGATCTACGGCTTAGATGTTGTGGATGAGGCGGAAAAGGCTTGTTTGGCGCAGGGACTTGTTGCGAAGTTGTGAGGGTTGGAAAATGGAATGTTTGGAGGAAGAAGCTGTTCTGTATATGGTTGTGAGGGAGGTCTACGTTATTACGATTGGGAGAATTGCATGTCATACTTGCTAATGCCATTGGTATCTGTATAGATCAACACAGCTAGAGAATTGTCACTTCTACGTTTGAGCGATGCGAAGCCAGCTCATTGATAAGTGTCGAGACCAAATGTCATTGACAGACCGGCAAACGATACTGAATCGTCCAAATGTCGATCCGCGGCATACAATTTAGGCCGGTCTGTCGACCGTTTCTCGGGGACCTCTGATCGATTCTAGTTGTCTCTTCGCATCCCTCCGCCCTCACATCTACGATTACCGTATGTCATCAATTATGGGCATAACGAGTAGGAAGAGTAGCTTACTTACAGCCTCAACAGTCTACAAAGCCCAACATATTCGATCACATCTATCCCCCCAGACCTTCCTAATCTCCGCCCCTCATCGCAAACCTCCAACGCCCCTTCACACACTGCAGCACAACAGTTGGCAAAAACGCACTAGCCACCATCAACCCCACTGCCACCCCAGCACTCCCAATAAGCCCAACCGCACGAAACATCTGCGGAAACCAAAACGGGCCAATAAAGTTCCACATCTGGCGTACAAAAGTAACAAAGACGCCTATACTAGCAGCTTCTTCGTGGTAGCAGTCTACAGCGTATGTGATGAGCACAGTGGTAAGCATCTGCTTACCTACAGATGCAACGCCCGCGCCGACAATGGGCGTGACGTTCCATTGACCCTGCGGCGCTTGCTCGGTGCGGACGAAGAAGATGACTGTGCCGGCCATGCAGAAGAGGTAGCCCGGGTACGCGAGCCAGAGTCGGTGCTCGGGGAGAACGGTGTTGTTTGCAGATTTCGAGCGCGCTCGTTTCATCCAGTAATCGCTCAGCCGGCCGCCGAGTTGCTCGCCTATCAGGCTACCGATGATGATGCCGATGTATTGGAGGCCTAGCTGCTCTGGGTTGAATCCGAACTTCGCTTTGAAGAGGGCGGGGAGTTCAATGATGATTATCGTGCTGGCACAGAGGTATGTCATTGCGTATGCCACGGCGGGGATGAGTACGCATGGGTATTTGACTAGACGGAGTGGGGATATGAATTCGAGGATGGTGAGGGGAGTCCGATCGATGCGGCGGAAGCGGAAGTATGATTCCTTGAAAGTGGAGAGTTGAGTTTGTGGCGTTGTATTGTGGCGGTTGAAGCGTGTTTCTGGGCCTAGGAAGATGTAGAGGATGAGTTGGAATGCGTTGATCATTGCGAGGATCCAGTAGATCCATCTATATCCCACGCGGTATGCGACGAAGCCGAAGATTAGTGGTGCAGTCGGGACGCCGAGTGTGAACATCAGAGTCCAGATACCCATACATTTCGCTCTTTCATTCTTGAAGAATGTTTCTACTACCACGGCACTCCCTATTGCTCCGGCGGGACAGATGAAGAAAGTCGTGAAGGCGCTGCAAGCGGCCAAAGCATCGTACGACTGCGCTTTTGCCGAGCCGATATTGAAGCAGAAGCTGCCGACGAGCGAAGCAATGAACATGGGTCTGCGCCCATACCGCGAAGACAGAGGCCGCCAGAGGAGAGGACCGCAACCCAGTATGGCAATCTGCAAGGCAGTCAAATATGAGGCCTTTTGGATAGTGACATTCAAGTCCTCCGCGATATCACCAAAGGCTGGCACAATGGTTGCAGGCGTGAAAGTGGCGATAAGAGCATGGAAAGCCACTAGAAGTAAGTTGGTGTTCTTTTTCCATCTGGGCCAGTTATATGGATCCGCGTCACTCATAGAGGGGACTGGGTGCAGGTCCAGCGTGCCATGTTTACGAAACAAATATTGTCGATGATCCTCGGACAAATTTGCGATATCGTCTCTTTGAGGAAATGAAGCATTGGTGTCAGCGTGCGCGAGGTCTGTCCTGTCCCCATGATCATGCTCGGTGGTGTTCTTTTCTTCCTTCGGCATTATTAAATGAAAAGATGAAAGGGTTCAAGTAAATTCGAAACAGCGAGTGATTAGAGTCGAGCCAAATGTGCTTGCATTCTGCAAAGATAACTTTCTCTGACACGGCAGGGTTGAGTATGGAGTCTAAATACAGTTTCTTGAGAGGACATCATCGCAAATGGCATCACAAAGAGATACCTGACTTGTCACGTTCGCCCTATCAGGACGGTCGGACCAGAACGGTGAGCATACAATTGCACAGCATTAGACGTTGGTGTAGATCTTGGCCTCACATGTACTCATGTACTTAGCCAGTGGGGCACAGGTACGTGGTGCACACTGCGAACAGCGCTTTCGATGTCAAAAGAAATCAGCTTTGAAATATCAAGCCCATGATATCGGTGGCTCGCTGCCGGCATGACTTGAGGTGTTAACATCTGAACGGTAGGGAAACAATGTCGGAGATAGAAAGAAGCTAAGTGGATCGGAGAAGAGCCCGGGTGTGACGCTAATTACATAAGCTTTTCACTCCATCTCGTCGCCATTCGCTCGAATCTAAACCTTCACCATGCACATGTCTAGTGTACTCATAAGTTTTCGCTGGGAACGAATTGATTATTCAATTGTGACAGAACTATCCCCTGGTATCTATTAAGATGCGTTCACGATAGGTTTGCAAGGACTGCTGATGTTGCTCGCCAGCAATCCTTGGTTGCACGCAAAACAAAAACTTTGGATATCCCCTCAAATCATCAAGTGACTCAAATTTCAACTGACAAATAATCACGCACTACTGTATCTTTCAGTGCGGCGGTAAAAGATACTTGCCGTCATCACGATCCAGCTGTCCGAACTATCCCGTACCGGGAGGCCCGAAAAACATGCTACGCGCACAGATGCGTCCACTGGTATTCCCAGTTGGAATTTCCAGCATTGCTTTTTCCACCAGGCTCACAGCTTCCTTGTATGCATGCATACCACGCGAATCCTCTTGATATAATCCGGCCTCGTATTCGCTCGCTAGCTCTATACAAGAGTACAGGCTGAATAGCGTCGCTACACAACAATGAGCAACTTATCAATCCCCCCTACACATTATTCAAAGGTTAAATTAGAAGCCTGGGAAGCTAATTCAAATTACAGGCTGGATTTCTTCAGGTGATGTCCGAACCGGAAAAAGTCGACCAACCATTCGTCCCCACAAACTCGGTTGGAGCTGTTGATATGGTACCGTGCATGAATACGAGCTTTCCCATTATCCCGCAAGGATCAGTAAGAGCTAGCTGAATCCTCACTCGTAAAAGCAGACCACCACTACGCGTTAGGATTGAGTTATCTCACGACAGAAACGTCATCGCTGTCACGGACAGTTCAACGGCGAGCTGTCACACTGTTGCGACCATAGAAGAATTGTTGTCGTGTGGTCTTTTCGGGCAGATCCTCATCATCAGGTCTTATGGCGTCGTGGAGGCGCTTTTATGATGAGCAAAACCTGTATTTGATCCTTGAGTTTGGCTCGACATTGGTTGCCACTTTCCGATACCTCAGCTCGATACTTGCCAGTGGAATAGTATCGACCAGGACATCAACAAAGACGCATCCGTGATCGGTGAAGCCCTGTACGTAGCCTCATGAATCGATTCAAGCATCGAGCCAGAGTATACATCGTACGTGCATATGGTCAGCACCCGAATTCTGAACATGCAAATCCTTTTCGTGTTGCATACTTGTTTCTTTCCCGGTTCTGCGTCGGCAGTTCGTATCGCCACGTTGTTTTGATGACGATAACTCGGTTGCAGGAGCTACGCGAGGTTCGACTTTGACTTTTTTCGACGCGGAACACATCCCATTGCGATAGCATCGAGAAGCGGAAGTCCCACAAACAAACTAGCTATGCAACTCTTGCTAGAACCATGCACCCCTGAGAGAATACGCGCCATATCAGACAGGGTCGGCCCGTTGTCTCACCATTCAGAGGTTAGGCTATTCCCTTCATCTACCCTGCTCATTAGCTCACATGGAGTTTGTACTCCACCCTAACGGATGAAGACCGTGCTTTACAACTTGACCATTATCCCAGTATGCCAATATTCCAAGTATAGAATACGATGCATAGTTATCGTATCCGAGGTGCAGCACCAAAAGAAGCTCGACGATGGCATATAAAGTTACAGCCAGACCTTAAAATTCGATAGTCATCTCAACACAATGGCGCCCTCAAGCTTAATATCGGCTTCGCTGCTCTGCTTCGTAACCTTTGCTCTTGCCGCACCTATCAACCCCAAGGACATCCTTGTCCGACTCAAGAGCGAGGAAACTTGTGTAAGTAGATTACTCAATGTGACCATAGAGGTCTTGACTCTAACCGCAATTAGTGCACTGCCTTGGAATATTTCCTCCCGGAGAAAGTCGTGTTCCAAACGGAGTCCAATTATTTCAAGTCACAAACATCGTTCTATTCCGCGCAAGAACAGAGCATCAAGCCAAGCTGTATTGTGATTCCGACAAGTAAACAGGATGTATCGACTGCAGTCACGATACTCAATGTGGGCTTTCAAGCCTCGATACCCGGCTGCAGCTTTGCCGTGAGGGGAGGAGGGTAAGCAATTCTCTTCTGTACATTATCAATTGAGGGTGCGAAATCGACGTGCCGTCGAAGAAGTCACTAACTGCCGCCCATACAATCCTTTTCTACGTGTAGAACGATTTGATTCCAATATTGTACTACGCTGACTCTAGCCTAGACACACTCCGTTTGCGGGAGCAGCGAACATCGAAGGTGGTGTAACACTTGATATGCAGAGCATGAATTCAGTCACCATCGCCAGCAACAAGCAATCCGCAGTCATTGGAGCCGGAAACCGCTTTGGTAACGCTTATGGCCCATTCGACGACCAAGATCTTGCAATGATAGGAGGTCGTTTGACCACCGTAGGAGCCGGTGGCCTACTCACGGGAGGTAAGTGCATTGTTCTGAAAAAACCACACTTCTAATAACTTACAAAATTTGCACAGGTGGCGTATCCTTCTTCTCCGGTCTCTACGGCTTGGCCTGCAACAACATCCTCTCGCACGAAGTCGTCCTCTCCAATGGCACAATTCTAACCGCATCCCCAACATCCCACCCAGACCTCCACCGCGCCCTCAAAGGCGGCAGCAATAACCTCGCAGTTGTAACCTCCTTCACCGTCTCGCTCCACGACCAACCTGCGTTCTGGGGCGGCTCCATCTCGCAGCCCGTCACCAACAAAGACGCAGCAATCTCATTCATGGCCTCCTTCTCCCGCAGCGAAACATACGACCGCAATGCCGCCCTCATCTTCACATTCGTCTGGGTTTCAGGCCTCCCACTATCCATCATCCATTACGCCACATACGCCAACGGCAGCGCGACATGGCCTCCTCCAGCCTTTGCGCCTCTAGACGCACAGCCAAAACTCTCGTCGTCAATCCGCAAAGAGAAAATCTCTAGCTTCGCAACCGAACTGGCAAACGAAGCGAACCTGTTCAAGGGGCTGCCAAACATGTTCCTCACCGTCTCCTTCGTCAACGACGGAGGCGCTAAAGCCGAGGAATACATGTCAAAGGTCGTCCAGCTCTCAGACCAAGTCACAAAGGACCTTCTTCTCGTCGTCGGCTTCGCTCTGACACTGACTTTCCAACCCCTCCCGCACGTGCTGTACTCGCAAGACGCGTCGTCCAATGTCCTTGGCCTCGACCGCTTCGAAGACGACCTGATAAACGTCTTGTACGTTACGTCTTGGACGCTAGCACTTGATAATGAGATAGTGTATGCAAGGCTCAAAGTCCTGGAGCAGGATTTGGTGGCGCTGTCGCGGGAGATGGGGATTAGCAATGATTGGTTGTATTTGAATTATGCGGCCGGGTGGCAGGATCCAATTGAGAGTTATGGGGAGGCGAGTGTCGGGTTTTTGAGGGATGTAGGGAGGCGGTATGATGGGGCTGGGATTTTTCAGAGGGGGGTTCCGGGTGGATTCAAGCTGTAGTGGGTGGTTCAAGGGAGATACGCTGTGGGGTGAGGCGGGGCGGGAGAGGGATGCAAGAGAATTTTAAATGGGCGTTTGTGATGTTGTTGTTATCGTATAGTAATGATTTTTGAGTGTTTCCACTGTTTAGTAACAGCAAGCAAGAATTCTTGACACGAAGAAATGATTAGATCGTGCATTTGAGTGGACTCACTCCAACCATTTCGCCATAAGCACAGCTTAGGTACTAATAACATATATAGAAGTCGCAGCTCACGCTCGATGCAACCAACACTCATAGCAAAAACATATCAAGATCTTCACGGAGTCAAACGAGGAATGTAGGCAAATTCTGTTATTATAGGGTAGAAGCCTGAACTAGAGTGGAGTTTTTTGTTCGTCCCTCCTGCCAAAGTGTACGAGGGACCAAACCAGGAAGACGAGTAAATACACAGGATAAGGGTAAGAGAAAAGGACAGGACGGATCGACGGACAGCAAAGCCATCCTACTCTATCCGAAGGCGTTCACAGTTCCTATGCTAGCAAGCATATGCCGAGATGAGGGCAGATAGCCCACTGTGACCGTCTTCTGTGTGCGGATTATCAAGCAAAACATCTCCAAACCGCCACACAAAATTGAAGACCAAAACAGATAGACGCACTATGGAGTGCGGTCAAAGGCGGCAGGAGTCATGCGATTACTCGGACTCATCCTCCTCCTCCTCCTCATCATCACTGTCGGGAGTGTTGAGCCAAGTCATGAACTTCTCAGCTGACTTGCGCACAGCCTTGCTGGTCTTGATGTCGACGTATTTCTTGCTAGCTTTGGAGCCCCACGGCTTCAGAACTTCATCGGACACGAGATCGTGCTCATAGTACTTGGCAAGAATGGCCGAGACCAAGGGGATCAGCTCAGGCTTCTCGACACCGACGAAGCGCTCGGTTCCACCCAGGAAGGCTTTCTCGTGACGCTCCGAGGTGATGAGCTTCTTCAGCATGCCTGCACGGGGGGCAACCTGCTTGACAATGTTCTCGTCGAAGATGGTCTGAGCGAGCACAGTAAGGGTGCGATGTTTGTTCTCGATGCCAATCTCTTTGGCCTTGAGGTAGATGTCGACATTCTCGAGTTTGTCGACACCGCCCTTTTCAGCGGCGGTGGACTGAACCCACTTTCCGAACAGATCATAAGCGCTGGAACCGCCGCCTTCAGCGTCGCCATCCTCATCTTCAACAACGAGAGCACGCTTCAAGTCTTCGGGCAAATCCTCAGCGCGGGACTTGACAGCCTGGGAGGAGAAGTCGGTGGCCCATTCCACCTCCTTCTCGCTTTGCTCCTTGATGTGTAGCTCTTTTGCGCCCTCGGTGATTTGGCGAGTGACTTCGTCGTCACTGCCGGCTGCGATCTCCATGTCGCCATCCTCTTCGGCGTGGTCGGAAGCGCTGTCGTTGGGGCTGTTGCCGTTCTGGGTGTCATCGTCTTTGAGGCCGGCCTCTTTACGGGCACGGCGCTCTGCCTTCTTGGTAGACTTGTCCTTCTTTCCCTTCTTGGGCTGGTTCTTGATGATGTAGCCGCTGAGCTTCAGGCGAATGTCAACGTCGGAGCGTTTGCCACAGGCTTTGCAATCGAGCATAATGTGGCCATCCTTGAATTCCATGACGGTTTCGGGGTTCTTGCACGACTTGCAGAGGACGAACTTGGAGATGAAACCGTCCAGGTAGTCCTGGAGCTTGCTGGCATCGTGGGCACCGTTGATGATCCAGCGGTCGTCGTTGGGGTTGTTGTTGGTCTGGGCTCCCAGTTCGAAGCCGAAGTACTTGATGACATAGGCTGGAGGGCGGGCCAAGGAGGCGGCGACGCTGCTCAGATTGACGATGACAGTTTTGATGCCGTTGCCCTTTCCCTCAATCTTGGACTGGATGCGCTCCATCTTGTAGCGGTAGAAGGGGTCGGAGACATCGCGGCGGACGTTGACGGTAGCCATGTTTGCGGTTGGGTGGTAGCTGGGAAGAAGTGGCGGGTGGTAGGCAGGGTTTTTTGATTATTTGAGGTGCAGCGAACAGGCAGGTGCAAGGAAATGGGGTGAAGGTATAAGGGCCTCGTTAGACATGCAGTAAATGCAGAGGGACGGAGTGGTGCAAGATGGGCTAGCCGTTGGTGGAGTGATGGACACTGCTAGGTTTCCGCGTACTGCGAAATGATTGCAGATCGGGGGGAGGATCGAGACGGAAAGCGTGGCTTTGGGGCGAATACATATACTGCAGTTGTCGGAGACGCAGGGCGAGTTTGGTGCTTGTACAAGGCGCCGGCTGGCGGAAGGTAGGCGGGTTGGGTGGTGGGAGAGAGGCGAGGAGGGGAAGCCGCAGTTTGCTACGGGAACAATATGGAGGGGCGGCAAGCGGATGGCCGGACAGGGGCGGATGGGTAGGGCAGATGGAGATGGGCTACGGTGTCGTGGTAGTGGATTGCTGGAGTTGCAACGGACGGTGGTGGTGGTGGTGGGAGGAAGGAAGAGGAAGAGAAAGAAGACGTGTGTGCGTGGACTTTAAACTAAGTTACATAACCCAACCATCGTCGAGGGGTCAGAATTTTGCGGAGGCAGCAGCGCCGGCTTTAAGGCCATTCGCCGAAGAGTCCCCGACCACTACCACTACTACCACCACCGCACAATGCGATGCGATGGTCAGATCCATTCTACAGACAATTCAGCCCATCAGGACCGATGTGTCTGACGACCGGAGCCCAAGCCCCCTCCCCTCCTTGCCCATCGTTCCGCATTTACACGTTGCGTTGAGACACGATTGCTTGCAGTGAATGCGCTCAATCCCGATCCATACCAAGATTCATTTGTTAATCCATAATATTATTTGTCCATGGATGCATCTGCAAAGACAGCGCGGCCACGACAGCAATCGATTGTCTGCTTGAGGATGACATATGCTCCAGTAAAGATGGGCTGCCTGGCCATGCCTGCGGGCTGTGACATGCAAGCATGACGGAGATCACGATGCGACAAAGAATTTTTTTCTCTGGGCGCTCTACCCTTCTTGTCTGACTGTCCAGCGTCGGCCATCGGTAGTGCATCGTATGACTGCTACTATCATCCGATTATCAATAGTCTCCATCCGGTCGGTCCCTTTCAGATGGAGACAGTAATCTGTTATTTGGATTTCCTGGTTTAGCTTGTTCCAATGTGTAGATGCATGAGATGGATTTCATCTCTGCCACCCACCTCGAATAGATCGACAAAATGTTCAAGTCTTCATATCCCTGCACTTCAACTCAACCAAATGTATGCGAATCGCAATCACGCACTCTGGTGAAGAATATCGTGTGTATTCTGTCTTTGTTTTGCTCCCTCCATTTGGCGTGGGCTAACTTTAGCGACTCCACCTGGAGCCGGTTGTATACACTTGCATGCCATCATCATCGTGTTGATCCGCCCGCTTGCATATACTAGTCAACTTGCACCCCAACAGCTCTCATACCGGAACCTCTTTCAGAATTGAAAGATTAACCCAATCCTGTCACCCTTTGTGATACGAAAACAGGTTAGACGTGTGGTAAACACGCACGCGACGTTGCGGATTCAGACACCCCGCCATCCCCTCAATACCCGCTTCACTGTGACCAGGACGTCAACCCATCACATCAGGACAGCTTAGCTCTTTTTCCTTCAATTGGAAATCGAAACGCCAAAATGAAACCCACGGTAGACTATTCCCTGTACTTGGTTACCGATTCCACCGAAGCTATATTGGGCAAAAGGAACTTGGTCCATGTGGTTGAAGAAGCCCTCAAAGGAGGTAAGGACATCCCCCATTCATCCCCTTCCATCACTTGAACATGACCCAACCTGCAACCCTGTTCTCTCTCGTCTCGAGTGCTCTAACATGATCCAGGTGTCACCGTGGTCCAATACCGTGACAAGAAAAGCGACACAGGAGCCCTCATCAGCACGGCCAAGGCACTTCATGAAAAATGTCTTCAACACAAAGTCCCGCTCATTATCAACGACCGTGTCGATGTCGCTTTGGCTGTGGACTGCGAAGGTGTGCACCTGGGCCAAGACGACATGAGCGTGTTTGAAGCGCGGAAAATTCTAGGTTCCACCAAAATCATCGGAGCTACCGTCTCTACCATCCAAGAAGCCAAGGTGGCTGTAGAGCACGGAGCTGATTATTTGGGCATAGGAACTGTGTATGCCACTGACACTAAAAAGAATACCAAGGATATCATCGGAGTTTATGGCGTCCGCCAGATTCTTCATCATCTGAGTCACAATGAAAAATCCTTTTCCATCGACACTGTTTGTATTGGGGGAATCAACGCAAGCAACATCCAACGAGTGCACCAACAGACATGTGCACGCCCTGGATACTCTAAGCAACTCAGCGGTGTTGCCGTTGTCTCCGCAATAATAGCATCTGCAGATCCGCAGAGCGCAGCCCAACATCTTATCCATCTTTTCAAGAATAGCAATCGTCCAAAATTTGCTCCCCGAATCAGCAAGCTTTTTTCGTCTTCAGTAAAAGGGCGTAAGGTGCTTAACGCTATTAAAGCTGTTCACAATAGCAAGCCGTTGACACACAACATGACAAATCTCGTTGTACAGAATTTCGCTGCGAACGTGGCTCTTTGTATGGGAGCCTCCCCTATCATGTCCAACAATGGCAGTGAAGCGCCCGATCTTGCTACCCTAGAAGGCGGCCTTGTCGTCAACATGGGAACATCGACCCCAGACGCTTTGTTGCAATATCGCCGCGCTATAGAGGCTTACAACGCCGTCGGCAATCCTGTTGTGCTTGATCCCGTAGGCGCGGGAGCTACGACAGTGAGGAGAGATGCTCTAAAATATTTGCTCAACAGCGGATACTTCACTGTAATTAAGGGCAACCAGTCGGAAATTCTAGCAGTGGCCAAGGCAGCCGGATTACCAGATCTATCTCTAATCACAGCTTCAGACTCCTCGGAATCCCAACAACAAAGAGGCGTAGATTCTCAAGGGTCTCTATCATCGAGTCAAGCACTCAATTTAGTCTCGAAACTCGCTAAATGGGAACATACGACGATATTAATGACTGGTAGCACTGACTATCTCTCTGATGGCACCAGCACTGTCGCCATCAAGAATGGCCATGCTTATCTGGTACGTGGAGGAGCAATTCTCGATCCTGCAATCCCACAGTTTGATCATGTGCAGTGTTTCGGGTGATATCTACCTCGTGACATTCCACTCGTTGTGCTTATCAATTGATACTAACTTCGCATTTCCATTTTTCCAGGGTTCCATCACAGGGACAGGGTGTACCCTCGGCACGGCAATCTCTGCTTACCTCGCTGCATCCAACTCTTCCGCATCACCCGAAGAACTGAAGGTTGATAGTTTCACTGCTGTCTTGGCTGCCATTCTCCATTTTGAAATTGCGGCTGAAGATGCTGCCCAGAAAGCCAGTGTGGAGGGCCCAGGAACTTTTGTCCCTGCGTTTTTGGACTCGTTGTATAAGATCCGCATGGATGTTGTTGAGGAGCGATTGGACCAAGGATGGTTGGATCAGAGGAAGTTGCTGGAGGATCTTGATGTGGATTCCAATCAGATGCAGGAGTAGTCGAGGGGTTTGAGGAATGTAAAGAATATCGTGGAGTGAGTGATTATAGAAGAAGAGTTCAGTTGGTAGCTTCCAGTATATAGGACTAGTGTATCATAGACAGTCGTGAAGGAATAGAATGGGCTTTTTTTGGCATTAGCAGGACTCGCGGGTAGTGCATGTATACTGATGTCAATATTCCTACTGATAGATACGCAGTGATTGCCTGTGTTCGTTTCGATGAGTCGTGCATCGTATAATCAATCGCTCTAAAGTATAAAAATAATCACCCACATCGTTAGCATCTCTCTCGTGCTCATCGTAAGTAGAATGATCCAATCGTCGGGTTCATCACTATTCACAATCGCCAGCTCAAAGAGTTTACGAGGAAAGTCGCGGCTTGAGGTATAGATTGGATTTGAGTAAGTTCAGAACCAAATTTTTACTCTTGTTCATCTGCGATGTCATCGTATACTGCTTCTCAACGCTTCTATCTTTTCTTAGATTTATTTTACAACAGATATCTCTAAGCTTTGATAAGGAGGGAAACAATGATGGAAAGTAAAAGGATTGTTTTAGTATGTTCAGGATTCATAAATTCCAAGTTGGAGTTCGAGTGATCGTGCACACAGCGATGGGTTTACAACGATAAGAGGGAACCAAAAAATGCCCTGGATTGCTTTGCAATAGTCACAAAACAGGCGACTTGGATATACATTATCCAGGTATGCCCTAGTTGCGACTCGTTGTATTGCATTCCATTAAAAATACTAACAAAAATTATAAGAATACTTGATGACTCAATGGCGCAGAGCCTCGCTGTTCATCGGACCAACAAGATAAGAAGGTATGTAGGGAGCAAGGCTGCGTGTGCAGTGAAATCGAATCCGTTGGTTGCGAACGACCGTGGATCCCTTTTTTGAGCATAGCCACGCAAAAACTTGTTTCTCCATCTATTGCGCATGCACATTGAGCAAAATGGCAGTTTCCCTCGCTCGTCGAATCAATGCGTTCCGGTCCTAATGAATGGAGGCTGAGCATGGGACTCGAACATTCTGAAGATGTGCCTGCGGCTGTGTTTCGTATAATCCATGTAGAGATCACCAGTTTTGCGTTCAGCCTGCGGTTTGGCCTCCAACACCTAATTTCTCGACGATCACCCCGTAGAATCCATCATCAATATTGATATTTCTCCCCATGTTTTTCTGCATGTATCAATAAAACTCTTGAAGTTATTTGAGTTAATTTCCAGAAAGAGCAACCGTCGCGTACTCACCGTGCGCCCGTTCGAAGTCGGAAGTGGCGATCGCAACGAGGCTGATCCCCCGCAATGGCTACGCAAGCACCGCCCACGGAGCGCAGAACTCACAGTGACTACACTGTGGGATGGATTTGCGCTTTGGCCAAAGAGCAGACTGCAGCAACGGTTATGCTGGACGATATACATCCTGATCTTGCTAAACCACCACAGGATGACAACACCTACACCCTGGGATCGATCGGCGGACACAACATCGTCATAGCATGCCTACCAATGGGAAAGTACGGGACTGTCTCTGCAGCCACCGTCGCGACAAAGATGATTGGCACGTTTACGGCTGTTCGCATCGGTCTCATGGTTGGAATTGGTGGCGGCGTTCCTCCCAATGTTAGGCTCGGTGATATTGTTGTTAGCACACCAGTTGACAAGTTTCCTGGGGTGGTTCAGTGGGATTTTGGGAAGACGGAGAAGGGCGGTGAATTCAGACGAACGGGTGCACTCAACAATCCCCCGGCCGTTCTGCTCACAGCTTTGACGAAGCTGAAAACACAGCACGACATTCGTGGATCTAAAATACCGCAGTATCTCGGGGAGGTGGAGAAGGCCGCGCCTAAACTGAAACCGAAGTTTACCAGGGCTACATTACTCAGGGACCCTTATTCTGAACATGCCAAAAGTCATGGGACAGACACTGATATATCTGAACAAGACTCCAGAGAAATATGTATACATTATGGTCTAGTTGCATCGGGTAATCAGGTTATCAAGGATGCTGAGCTTCGCGATCGCCTAAACGACAGTCTCGACGGCAATCTACTTTGTGTCGAAATGGAGGCGGCAGGTTTGATGGATAGTTTCCCTTGCATCGCTATCAGGGGCATATGCGATTACGCAGATTCACAGAAGAACAAAGACTGGCAAGAATATGCTGCGACCATAGCGGCAGCGTTCGCCAAAGAGCTGCTGGGGTACGTACAGCCTCATGATGTCGATAGAGAGCGCACGGCGAAGGATATTCTCGGTCAAAGTCAGTAAATGTGAGAATCTGTTCCTTAGAATGAAACCTCTTACCGACCTCGTAGTTCAGAGTACGCTGTCCTCCGTCGGAACTCACACTGAAATTATGAGATCGAAGCTGGACAAAACCGAAAATACTTATATACTTGACTGGCTCACCCCAGTCGACTACGGCCCTTTGCAAAGTAGTTTCATACGCAAACGCCAAGAGGGCACAGGAATGTGGGCACTAGAGAAGCCGGAATACATGACTTGGTTACAAGAAAAAGGGAAGACTCTTTTCTGTCCCGGAATTCCAGGTGCTGGCAAGACAATCCTCACGGCTATCGTTGTGGACAACCTTTACGAAAAACACGGTCGAAATCACGATACAGGAATTGCCTATATCTATTGTAACTTTCAAAGACAACAAGAGCAGAAGCCCGAGGATCTTCTGTTAAGCCTTATCAAGCAGTTCGCGCAGTCGCAGAGCTCACTTCCTGAAAGTTTGAGACAATGTTATGGTTACCACAACCCCAAGCGCACTCGACCATCGATGGAGGAAACAGAAGAACTCCTCCACTCAGTCCTAGCGCTTTACTCTCGCGCATTCATTATAGTCGATGCGCTTGACGAATGCAGTGCTTCCGAAGGGGGCCGCGAGAAGCTTTTTTCCGTGATTTTCAGATTGCAAGCCAGAACCGGAGCTAATATCTTTGCTACTTCGCGGTTAGACGAAGACATTGCTAAGATGTTTCAAAATCCCCTCTCATTTCACATTCGCGCGAGCGACCAAGATGTGGTCAGATACCTGAATAAACGTATATCACTTATGCGACCCGATAGCACGAATGAGGAACTTGAAGGCACAATTAGAGAGGGTGTGTCATCAGCTGTTGATGGAATGTATGTCTAGTTCTCCCTTTATATGCCCTGATTCAAGGCGTCTCACAAAGTGTCAGGTTTCTTCTTGCAGAGCTCCATATGAACATGCTTGAAGACCAACCAACAAAAGGGGACGTCAGAGAAGCATTGCAACACTTACAGAGGGGTACCGCTGGACTGCAAAACGCCTATGAGCAAACAATGGAACGAATCGAGCGTCAAGGAGAGCACACACGAAAACTCGCTAAACAAATCTTATCATGGATCGTTCATGCCAAAAGACAGCTTACGACGTTAGAGCTTCGCCACGCCCTCGCTGTGAGGCCACAAACAACCAGCCTGAACGAAGAGTACATACCGAGCACGCAATTGATACTGTCTGTTTGCGCAGGCTTAGTTGCCATTGATGCAAACGGAGATCGTGTACAATTGGTTCATTACACCACACAGGAATATTTTGTACGAACCAAAACAGCGTGGTTCCCTACCGCTGAGAGAGACATAGCTGACGTCTGCGTCGCCTACTTGCTGCTTGACAGTTCAAATCCCTCAACAAGGCTATCCAATCACGAATCTACTGGCGAGAACGATGACTGTTCAGGATCATCAAGCGTCGCGAAATGGTTGAAAATCATCCATGAAACGAATACACTGCCTCTATACGATTACGCGGCAGGATACTGGGGAAGACACGTTCAATTAGCTATGACCGAAGGACCCGACATCGTCAAGCTGCTAGAAGACGAGGCCCGAGTGTCTGCCTGCTCTCAAACCTTTTTTTCAATACGCCTAGGACAGAGCTGGCAGCTTAACAGATTTCGTCGATCAAAAGGAATGAAATATATCAACAGTACGAAAATCGACACCAGGATGTCAGGAATGCATCTTGCAGCATACTTTGGGCTGGATAAAACACTGGCTTCTCTACTTCACAACCAAAATGATCCCAACTCAAGAGATATATTTGGACACACGCCATTGTGGTGGGCGGTATGGAACAAACACGATGTAGTAGTCAAGCGATTGTGCCACGCTGACCAAGTTGACATCAATTGTAAAGATGAGATGGGATATACGCCACTGCTGTTAGCGGTGGATAAAGGGAGAGAATCCATAGTCAAGATGCTCTGTTCTACTGGTCGCGTTGATCTAGACTGCAAGAGTGACTCGGAGCTCACGCCATTATGGTTGGCTGCAAGTTGTGGAATGCAGGCGATAGTCGAGCACTTCCTTCACACCAAGTCGGTTGATGTACACTCTAAGTCAGAGTTTGGGGCAACACCACTGCTGATTGCTTTGAGCAATGGATACATGTCAGTCGTTGAAACATTGCTCTCCAGCGGAGTTGACATAGCGTCCGAGTATGAAGATCAACATAAATTACTCGCAACTGCGGCAGAAAAAGGGTTTGCGCAGATCGTGGAGCGGATACTCACCAAGTGTGAGATTGATATCGAATTCCGAGATGAGGGGGGATACACAATGCTTCTTATGGGGGCCAAGGATGGACGTTCGACAGTAGTCGACTTGTTACTCACGAAGTTTGCAGCGGACATAGGAGCTCGGGATCATAACGGGCAGACGGCACTTCATTTGGCGGCTATGCATGAGCACAAAGGAGTTCTAGATTTGCTACTCTCGAAGCACGGGGCTAACGTGGAATCCCAGGACCAAAAGGGGTATACGCCGCTGATGCTGGCGGCTATGCATGGGCATCGCGAAATCGTGGAATTCTTACTTACAAAGTGTGGAGCTGATCGATCAGCGAGGGATTTTGCAGGCTTGAATGCACTGGCCTATGCTCTTAAAGCTGGGCATGACGAGATCTGCGAGTTTTTGCTCGATCCAAAAGTCATTGAAATCCGGTCCAGGCTTCCTGGACTTCTACCGCGCAAGCGGAAGCGATATCTTGGTGACCTTGGCGATGCTTCATCTTTGCCACTTCCCGTGGATATCGACGCGGGAACTTATCAGCCACAGGATAAGCGTGAGGACCTAGCTTCAGCGGTGGCGGGACAATGGGTTGAGCCATGGAAATGAAAATCTTGCAGCTCGACTCGAGACGCAATTGGTGAAATGCTGAACAACTCTGTCTCGTTCCTCGGTATTGGGAGACAATGAGAAAGAGTTGATACGTCGGCAGCGTATGGGATTACGTTGGTGAAGGCAAAAGCATGCAATCCCATCAGTTGCTTTTTTCAATATGTAATCTAGTTCTTGTACCTCATCAGAATCATCTCCTCGATAAATTATTCGTAATTATACAGTTAATTCCAACTTCCTCGCTCTTTCGCCGCTAGCCAGATACTAATACCCATTGTCAGCATACACCCTACAGCTTCGTTTTGACAACTTCCTCTATTTCAACACAAATCTATTCGCGGTCTGTATATACGAGCAATCCGTTCCTTTAGAGCTTTCGAAAACTGATGGGCTATGATGTTCTTGTTTTCATCGGGCTAAGGTCTTGACTGTGAGCGTCTCGTGATAATATGCTTGGACAGGCCTCAAAAGTGTCATTCTGCAAAGAACTATCGAGATCTGTCCAGGGAGATTACACATCACGAAGAATAATCATCACAGGCTTCTTTTGATAGAATAGTATCCATCATGCCCCCATGTCATCACGCGCACTCATCTTCATAGGAAGTGTCGAATATCTGGTATCATTTTTCAAATTTGCTTCCTTCCTATCCCGCTAGCAAATCCCATCTCAATCAATAGTGACACACATGACACCCAGCTCGATAACCCAGGACTTTTCACTCTCCACGCCTGCATACTCGCCCCTTAAATAAAAAGATCCGCTCAGACCTCTCACCCGCGCTGTCTTTTGCGCACTACCGAAGCTGCGAATCTCCTAGATCGTACAGAGAAGAAAGAGACCAGAAGATGTGTCACGAAGACGAGGAACAGAAAAAAACAAAGAGGCGGAATATGTTAAAAATACACAAAATCTGGCCATCCCATCTCTAACCGAAGTTGTTCACGCTCCGAAAATGACCTAGAAGATAAAGAAGAAGAGGGGAGCCGTCACCCAGAAGCCCCCAAAACGTACCCAGATCGAAAGAGTCCTCTTAACTACCCAGATCAGGCTTGAATGAAACAGTGAAAGGAATCTTACAGCGTTCACCGTTTCGTTCGATAATTCCCTCTCCGCATTTCGGCTTTCAAGCTATCCTGCTGACTCGGTAGCGGCCCTCTCTTTTTTATCGTTCCATCCGGCGCAGTCACCAAGCCCTGATCACCGCCTTGCCCCTGCGAAAGTATACCAGGTGGCGGAGGTGGGAATGGGAAGTTGGGAAACCCAGGGGGAGGGAATGGCATACCATGACCAGGATGACCAGGTGGAGGTGGTGGTGGCGGCGGCGGCCCTCCATTTGCGGCCATGTTTGGAGGCGGCACGGGGAAATTCGGAGGGAAGGGCATATTTGCGGGGAGACCTGGAAAGGGAAGAGGTGGGGTGCCAGTGCTGTGAGGAACGCCTGAGCCTCCTCCAGACGGAGGGATAGGGGGCGGTGGGAGTGCGCCTGAGGCGATCAGTTGCGCCAGGCGCGAAGGATCCATGCCGCCAACGAATGGCGGTGGAGGAACACCTGAATTGGAGCCTGGAGGGGGTGGGGGGAAGTTTGGAGGCAGGTTTGACGACGGTGCAGATGCGCCGCCAATACCTGGAAGGGCACTGCTTGAGCCGTCGGCAGCTGTGTTGAGGCCGGGGAGGGTGAGGCCAGGAGGGAGAAGTGAGGCAGGAAGCACGTTTTTTGGAGGCTGTTTCTGATCAACGAGACCTTCGGCTTCGTCTTCGGCTTCTTGCTCTTCTTCTTCCCGGGTTTGTCGTCGGTGTTGGCCGCGATCGTAGGTTCCTTGGGCCTCGGCGGCGGCCTGTCCAATGTGGTGCTTGTCATTCATGAAAGAAGTGTCGCCAGGCCTAGGGCGGGTCCAAAAGCGAGTCACTCTATCATTCGATCCAGACGCCAGAATGTGGCCTAGCGGGTGCCAATCTAATGTCCATACAGTAAAGTCGTGCGCATATTGGATGCTGTGGGCAGGGTAAATGGTTTGGGAGGGGGCGTTTTGTGGATCAGCGGAATCATAGGGAGATAATGAAGGAGCAGCGCCTGCGCCCGCGGGGGAATTCTCTTCGTCGAGGAGATAGTGCATAATGCTGCCGTCTACACCACCCGTGGAAAGCAGGTTCCTGTGCTGAGGATGCCACGCCATGGTAATCACATCCTTCTCGTGACCTCGGAGGAGCAGGACATCGCGCATCATACGCAGATCGAAGATACGAGCTGTATGATCGCGAGCGCAGGTAGCCATGAGGTTGCCGAGTACCGGTTCGAACATGGTTTTGGAGATGGGGTTCTTATGCCCGTGAAGCGTGGTTAGGCAACGGCCAGTCCGTGGATCCCACAGTTTTACCTGGTGATCCTTGGACCCAGATACCAGCAGACCTTTGTGGGGATGCCAGTCGACCGACTTCACCTCCCAGCCATGGCCTGTCAAAGTCGACTCTTCTGTGCTAGAGGCAAAGTCCCATATCTTGAGTGTGGTGTCATCGGCGCAAGTTACAAATTTGGCGTCTGTAGGAGCAATTGCCAGACCTCGAATGGCTTCGCTATGGGCCTGGATCTCTTTCACGTTGTTCATATTGGTCTGCCAGTATTTTATGATGCCCGTTTGGTCTGCCGAGAGAAGCCAGTCGTCTGTATGTGTGTATTCGACGCAGCGGATGGCCGACTCGTGAGCTTGCATGATGGTCTCAAAGTTGAAGCCCATGCCATTCCACAGCGTAAACTCTCCACTAGTAGAGCCGGTGAGCAGGCGCCTACCCTCGGGGGTCCATTTGACGACATTGATGGGGTGCTTGACTTTATTGAGCGAGGAGTGGAGGGCTTTGGCGGGAATGGCTTCGGCGGCGTTTGTTAGCCTAGCTGAAGGAGGCTCCATGTCGACGATATAGCTGGCGCTGGGGCGCTCGACTTCGGGGAGCAGGGCATTCTTGTAACGCGGTTTGCGGTTGCGCATCCAATGGACAGTGGTTGCGCCATAGTCGGTAACAGCACCTGGCAGCGGTAAAAACTCAGTATATTAATTTGAAGCTGTTATTTAGTAGAAGATAGAAAGAGTGCGCAGGAAGTCATGGCTGGCAAGTGGATGCGCTATGTGTACACAATGGGTAGAAGCAGCTACGTACGCTTAGGACGAGGTCGTGGCGGGCCATCGTAGTGGTGGTATTCGGGTCGGTGGTCCATGGTGAACGGCACCAGTTGATCAACTATATCCGATACTGTAGCATCAGTTGTGCGTGTGTCGTCGGTGCGGGAAAGGTGCGTGGGTGTGGGGATGGGCCGGAGATTTGGAATGTCGCGAACAGTCAATGAATGAATGAAGACATGCGGATTGATCGCGTCGGGGGTCGGAGAAGCCAGTCATGTGACCGTCACCAGCCACACCGAGGCTCAAGGTCGATCTCTCGTCCCATCAAACATGGATTATTTCGAAAACCTTGAAACGAGAATATTATCGATCAATTGCAAAATCTTGGGCATATACAACACCAATTGAAAGATTGCCAGATGAGAGACCATGTGCTCCGCAGCCACCGTATCACTCGCCCACTGGAGTCCGTCTCCCCGCATCAGCATATGATAGCAGCAGGAGATAGCATCCCAACATTTTCCTCTACCACCCTAGGCTGAACGAACTACTGGCCATGGCACATCTCATATCTGACGCATCTAGTCGAGGCGATCCGAGGGCATTGGGAACATGCCTTACCACATTCGTTGGTCACCGCGAGCCAAGCTGATGAAGCTGTTTCCGTTCAGCGTCCTCACTCCATTCCTCCTTCACCCATCCATCAGCGCCGCAAATGTAATCGCCGTGAATTCCACACCCGCCACTCCGACTCTTGTTGGCTGAACTGTACTTCAGCCTCATAATTGCTTCCCGACTGCCAGGAGCCGAAATACAAGATTGTGATTTCGTTTTTTCTTTTCCTTTCTTTTTTTCCCCCCTTGCAATCCATCGCTTCGTCATGGCTACTCTGGTTGACACTGCCACGGCTACTGCCGTTACATCCGCAAGTGATGTTCTGGCCAACCACCACCCTCCGACGGATCCATCAGCTTCAACATCTTCATCGACGACGACGACCGATCATACCAATGGAAAACCGACTAAGCCTTCAAAGATGGCCTCCAAGTATCGCCATGTCTTCGCTACGCATTCGAAACAACAAATCTCTCCTTTTACCCAAGGCGCTCAAGCCCCCAGTTTTGTCGGCTTCAGGAATCTCATGATCCTGGTCCTCAGTACGCTTCCATTCCTCGCCTACCCAAAACCGGAAGCTCTGCATCTAACCATGTGTAGTCGTTTCTAACCTCCGATTGATGATTGAAAATTTCCAAAAAGTAAACCTCCATACTTCTGATCTCTGATTATTCAAGTTTCTAATCTGTGCAACAGTATGGAGTTGTTATCTGCATTCACTGCCACGACTACAGACGAGAAGATGTCATTCGAGGGTTACTTCTCTATCTCTCTGTTCCATTTCATCTCTTCATCGCCTACTTGATCGAGCTTGCAGCCGCTCAACAGGCCAAAGCAGCTGCAGCTCGCATGAAGAGAGCCGGCGAGGACCACGACACTCCCGAGAAGCAAGCAGCCGCCCGTCGCAGTTTCCACTCAACATGGCGAATCATTGCCATGGCGCATGGCATTAATGCCAGCGCTAGTCTCATGATCGCATCGACCGTCGTTTACTTCGACATCTATCATCCAGGCATCGGCACCCTCTGCGAACTCCACGCCATCGTCCTCTGGCTCAAAGTCTGCTCCTATGCCTTCACCAACCGCGACCTCCGCCACGCCTACCTCCACCCAACGTCCTCCGCCCCGCTGCCCGATGTCTACAAGGAATGCCCTTACCCCCGTAACATCAATTTCAAAAACCTCTGCTACTTCTGGTGGGCCCCAACTCTCATCTACCAACCCGTGTATCCTCGCACCTCGCACATCCGCTGGGGGTTCGTCCTGCAGCGCATCCTCGAAGTCCTGGGCCTCAGCATCGTCATTTGGATCGCCTCCGCGCAATACGCTGCCCCACTTCTTCAAAACTCCATGGATAAAGTTCTCCAGCTGGATGTCGTCTCCATCGCTGAGCGCGTCATGAAACTCAGCACCATTTCCATTTTCTGCTGGCTGTGCGGCTTCTACGCACTCTTCCAGTCTGCGTTAAACGCTCTCGCCGAAGTAATGACGTTTGGTGATCGCGACTTTTATGCGGATTGGTGGAATGTATCGAGTATCCGCAACTACTGGACATCATGGAATAAGCCCGTCACGAATTTCATGCGTAGACATGTGTACAGTCCGTTGGTAGGACGTGGATGGAGTCCACAGGCCGCGCAGCTCGCAGTGTTCGTTCTATCCGGAATCCTCCATGAACTCGCCGTCGGTATACCTACGCACAACGTCATTGGTACGTCTCTCTCTCCATCCATCCATCCCTTCTCACTCTCCTGTTTTTTCCATCTGTTACTCTCTAGGCCCAGAGCCGCCCATTGCTAACTGACATTCAACAGGCGTAGCCTTCACAGGCATGATGATCCAAATCCCGCTCATCCTCTTCACGGACAAACTGCAGCGCTGGAAGGCCATGAACGGCCAAGTCGCCGGCAACGTCATCTTCTGGATCTCGTTTTGTCTCGTCGGGCAGCCGCTCGCGGCGCTGCTGTATTTCTTTGCTTGGCAGGCCAAGTATGGGAGTGTGGCGCGGAATCGGGAAGGTTGGGATAGGAGTCCTGTTGGAGCGATTTTTGGAACGCGACGCTGAATCTTTTCTTTTGGGGAAGAGAAGGGTTGTATATAAACGGTTGTTGATTTTCTTCGTTATTGGGAAACGATGGGTCTGGGTGAGATGAGGCCAGAGTGAATACGTATTTTGATGTTGATTCAAGCGGAGAAGCATTCATCGTTTTCACATTGACCATCTCTCTGCCCGTCTACCGCCGAAACGTGGAAGAATAAGTGAAGTGAAATTACTGCATGCTCTATATCTTCACACACAACACCGCCGTCTCGATCATCATCATCGTGAATAGTTTCATATCCTTCCAATATAGGCAGCTGCCATATTTTCAGCTGGAAACTCAAGCGCCGGACCGAACCGTCGTCCTTCCGCTCCCAAACCACAAATCAGTCGAACCCTCTACTAGCCGGAAAGTCCCATATATTCTCACCCTAAAAAGTCGACGTAGCTAGCCGGCTCGCCGCATTCCTGGCATCGATCCGATCCTCATCGTCATCCGCATCTGCTTTACTGCCCGCGCGTCTCCTTCCTCCGCCAACTCCATCGTCACCTCCGCTTTCCCCTTCTTCAGGTACAGCGCCGGGAACCCCAGGCCCCGCAAATCCACCACCGCTAACACTGCGGTTCAACCCATCCCCAGGCCGTCTGGGGACACCAGACCACGCGTCGCCCTTGGGTCCCTGAGAGCTAGCGAGTGAAATACGTCGCTGCGGGGGATGCGCTTCACGACCAAGCCTCGAAAGACCGCCGGAAGCGTCAATGTTGCGGATATCTGGGCGCACCGACTCAAGAGTCGCGAGGGTGCGGCGCTCGGCCTCGATCTGGCGGACGGCGTACTCGCGCAGAGCGAGTTTCATGTCGGTGGCGGTGCGCGTGAACCACTTACGTTGCTCCGTGAGCAGGTTGGCCGTGACGCGCTGGGATTTGGCAACGAGGTATGTTTCGTGAGAACGGGCTTCGTCGAGGGCGGCGATTGCCTCGTCCACCTTGTCGCGTTTGACCGAGGACGAAGCTTTGAGGCGGTCTGCAGCGGAGAGCTTGGATTTCGTCGACGCTTGAGCTTGGAGCAGTTCGCGGAGGATGATGTGGCGGTTCGTTAGGGTTTCCTTGACGATGAAGGCGTCGCTGCTGTGGTATTGGAGGGGATCACCAAGGGTTGTTGCTTCAGCCGTGCCTTGGGCTGCGTGATAGTCTCCCGTTGCTTGAATGACTTTTCCTAGCTTTCGGTAGGCGAGACTGAGTCCTGGGTGAGTTTCTTGCACATGCATGGCTGAGAGCTTGTGGCCGAGGTCAGTTTCGGCGACTCCAAGATCTGGAGTATGTTAGTGATGTTGAGTTGGGATTGGGAGCGAGACAACGTACTTCTCCGAGACTTGACAACCTTTTCCACGCGCTGCTCGGTCTCCATTGTGCCGAGATAAAAGTTCTTTACGATGGGACGTGCCTCAGCCAGCTCTGGGGTATCATCTGGTGGCGGCGCAAATTGTTTAATCACCTTGCGCCTGACGCCGGTTGCTGGCTGTTTCCGCCGTATGACTGGGCTGTAGCCAAAATCGCTTTCGATAAAGAAGACCATTTCCTCGTCGCGGATGAGCACATCGTTGCTGCAGACGACGTTCAACCAGCGTTGTATCGATGCTTTGACGCGGGCTTCGTCTTCATCCGTTCCAGCGCCTGCAGCAGTGGTGGCAGGCGGGACGGCAGGAACCATGGCCTCGGGACAGGCGGATATCAAATGCTCGCCAAGCTTGACGAACTCAGAATGCTGGCGTCGGACGTCGCGGAATTGCGTAGTGCGGAACTTGGGGAGGTTGGTCTATACAGAACAGGAGCAGGTCAGTACAATGTAGAGTATCAAAAGGATGCTTGCTGCAAACATACGTAAACGTCGAATTTGAGGATGGGGTCCTTCTTGCCAGTGCGCTCCAAGCCCGTCACTTTGGCCTGAAGCTTGTACTGAGGTTGTTGGCGCTGTGGGCGATTTCCATGATAGCGTTGCGGCTGTGAATGCGATTGCTGGCCCTGCTGGGGATTTGCGGCGGACTGTGGGGGTTGCTGTTGATGCTGCGGGGGAGCGGTTTCGTCATGGGCTGGTGGAGGGTGGGTTGCATCGCCGTTCTCATCAGCGGTTCCTGGGCGACTCTGGGGACGGTTGCTTCCCATATAGCCATAGTTCTCGGAGCCATCGCCATAGGGTGAAGCCTGCGGGGGCAGCGGAGAGGAAGGAATGTCGGTGGTGGGCGGTTGGGCAAAGGTGGACCTGCTGTGTTGCGGCGAAGACGACGCCCATGGATCTGCGCCGGCAGGGTGGTCTGGGTCCGAGGCCGAGTAGTCCATGGCGATGGTTTACGGGCAGACTGGCGAGAGTTGCGGGGGAGCGCAAGCAATTGGAGTGCGAGAGGGGAGGTTGTCGGCAGGCTCTCGCGACTCGGAGGTGTGTGCGGGATGCGATGATGTTATTACCGAGAAAGTAGGTGGTGGGTAGAGAAGGTAGCTAGCTAGCTAGGTAACTAAGCAGACCACCCGTCAGTGGCTACTTGCAACGAGAGTTTCTGTTCTTCCATGGAGGTTAGATGGAGAATATCGTCTGATACTTGAGGGCATGCATGCCAGCACTTACGTGGAAAAAAATGGCAATACTTGAACTACTGTACGTATGCAGATGCAGGCGATGCCTAGTTGCTCTTGTCCGTCCACCATGAAGCTGTCGGGCACGGGCGCACTTGGCAAGCTCGCTGTCCATCTTCGCCCATCCATCTCTCCACAATCTCAAATGCTTTCACATATAGTCACGTGCTATCCGTCATTGATCCATTAGTCCGCCGAATCGACATCCAGCTCGGGAGTCCAAGTGTCTGGAATGCAGCCAAGATGGATCTTTTGTGCTCGTCGAGTCGTTGCTCGCTCTCACCATTCCAGCCTCAGCCTTCCTAAGAGACTGCTGTCTACCACATCGGCAGAACATTTATCAAAAACGACGCGAAATATTGGCATCATTGCTCACATCGATGCTGGCAAAACAACTACCACAGAGCGCATGCTCTACTACAGTGGATATACCAGAAGAATAGGAGACGTTGACGAAGGTTCAACCGTGACCGATTTTCTTCCTGCTGAGCGTGCACGTGGAATTACTATCCAGTCTGCAGCCATCACTTTCCACTGGCCTCCTGCTAATCCAGCCGATCCGAACCCACCTCTACCACCCACATTTGATTCGATTCCACCGTCTTCCATCTCACACAACATCAACTTGATCGACACTCCTGGCCACGCCGACTTCACTTTCGAGGTACTCCGCTCCTTGCGCGTCTTGGATGGCGCCGTCTGTATCCTGGACGGCGTTGCCGGTGTCGAAGCTCAGACAGAAAAAGTGTGGACTCAGGCTGGCCTCTACCAGATCCCACGAGTCATATTCGTGAACAAACTGGACCGCGATGGTGCCGCTTTTGCAAGAACCGTCAAGGAAGTAGGTGTGAGGCTGCACGGATGGCCTGCCGTGTGTCAGATCCCGTGGTGGAAAGATGGGAAGAGTGAATTCGTTGGCGTCGGTGATGTAGTCAATCTAAGGGGCATGCTGTGGCAAGGCTCCTCGGATGGGAGCCAGATCCAAGCATTTGATTTGAATCAGTTGGAGACCACAAATAAACAGTTCGCCGAGGAGCTCAAGAAAGCTCGAGTAGCTCTAGTAGAGCTTCTCAGCGAGCACGACGATGTCATGGTGGAAAAGTTTCTGGAGTATGATGAAGACCACCTGGCAATCCCGGGCCTCCAAATTCTACAGTCCCTTCGTCGCGTCGTTCTACAAACCCCCCAAGTGGTCATCCCGATCTTCGCTGGTGCCAGTTTCCGCAATATTGGCGTGCAGCCTCTTCTGGACAATGTCGTGGACCTCTTACCCTCCCCACTTGAACGTCCCGATCCTGAGATCAGCATTGGTAACCGAACTAGCACTCTCAACCAACTTCTTACCGCCGGCCCAACACCTAGTGCAAACCCGACCAAAAAGCAGAGCAGTAAAAAGAATGCTCTGAATGCCCAGGACATTCGTAACCTAGCTGCCTGCGCTTTGGCCTTCAAAGTAGTCAACGATCCAAAGCGTGGCATATTAGTCTATGTCCGCGTGTATTCGGGCACTTTGGACAAAGGATCCGTGCTGTTCAACACCAGTCTTTCCACGGCCGAGCGTGCTCCACGTCTCATGAAGATGTACGCAAACGATGCCGTCGAAGTCGACTCGCTCTCTGCAGGCCAGATTGGTGTCATCTCTGGGTTAAAACATGCCCGAACTGGCGATACGCTTATCGTATACAGAGGTCTTCAGCTGAAGGGGCAACCTCCTGGTGATTTAAGCACTTTGCAGCTCAGGCCCATCAACGTGCCGCCGCCAGTCTTCTTCACCAGCATCGAGCCAAATAGTCTAAGCGAGCAGAAACACGTACAAGAAAGCTTGGATATCCTCTTACGAGAGGATCCAAGTCTGCAGCTGTCGGTTGATGAAGAGTCAGGCCAAACCCATTTAGCGGGAATGGGAGATCTTCACCTTGAAATTGCTCGAGACCGCTTGCTGAATGACTTCAAAGCAAAAGCACGAATCGGCAAAATCGAAATCGGATATCGCGAGGCCACCACAAGTTCTACCTCACCATCCACCTACACCCTCGACAAGCCAATCGCCGGCAAACCCGCAAAGGCAGCAATCGGCGTCTCCATTGCCCCGGCTCTCCTCCAAGACCAATACGACCCTTCGTCCCCTCAACCCCCCCAAAACGAAGACGAAAACCACTTCGAAACAATCTACCCACTCCCAGACAACAATACACTCCACATATCCCACCCCAAACTCCCTAGCCACGATTCTTCTTCCCACAAATCCCACCTTCCGCCTCACCTCTCCCTTCCAGGTCTCCTCTCCGCCATTCACGCCGGCGCAAGCGCAGCACTAGCCCGCGGTCCCTTCAACGGCTTCCCAGTGTCAAACACAAATATCTCCCTTACGTTAGACACAGCAACGCACCTCTTCTCTACTGAAACCACGCCGACGGCAATGAGCATGGCAGCCCGCGGCGCAGTAGCCACGCATCTCCGCCAAGCAAACGACGCTTCGCCAAACGTCCTCATGGAACCAGTCATGCGCGTCACCATCTTCGTCAACGAAGCGGCCATGGGGAAAGTCGTGCAAGATCTCTCCTCGTCCCGCGGCGGTCAGGTCATCTCTCTTGATGGCGACGATTCATCGTCGTCTTCCTCCCCTGCCTCCGCGGCAGATGTCCTTGTTAATCCCGCGTCGATATATACCCCGCCTGACCCGTTCAGCTCGACTGCCACGACGGATGCGGGGGTTGCGCCGGGACAGTTGGCAGCGGGGCAGAGGCAGATCGTTGCAAGGGTGCCGTTGAAGGAGATGGTGGGGTATTTAAATCAATTGAGGGCGCTGACGGGGGGAAGAGGCACGTTCGTGATGAGTGTTGATGGGTTTGAGAGGATGGGCGGGCAGAGGCAGAAGGATGTGCTGGATGCGTTAAGGTTGGCCGAGTTTTAAGGTCGGGATGCGGTTGGGTTGGCATTGAGTGAGTAGGTAGTTGTTCCTTGTGAAGTTGTGGGTGACAAAAGGGTGTTGATGTTTTTTGTTTGTGTACGATAGATAGATGGATTGAAATGTGTACGCTCGCGCGAAGCGCGCTGCGTAGCTTAGACCAATGTAAATATACTTATCATATGTGAGACTATTTCAACAAAAATGTCGATATCACATCACATGCGAACAAAAGAAAACCCCGCGGAAGGGTACTTGAAGGCGGAGGAGAGAGACGAAAGAGACACGTATAAATGGGCTGGGCCTATTTACTTGATGACGATTGATAACTAAGAATAAGAGAGTGGCTCAATTATAAACCAGAAACAAAAACTAGGTGGTATCTTTTCATAATCCCGAGTGTCCCCTACAATATACGCCTCATGCCTCCTAGCTATAAAGAGTACTGGCAGTGACCCTTGCAGTCGTGCCAGATGCAGTGCGCCAATGTACAAAGAATATAGCCCGGAAAGATGTCAAAATTCGCAAAAGATATACAGTGAGCCATGACATAGGGTAACGCCTGAATCCGGAAGGAAACGGAGATATGTCTCTCAGCCCTTTGTACGCCATTTTTACTCCATTCGTTATGATCGTCGACGTCATCGCTTTTGGAAAAAAAGCAAGTGCCTAGCATGCATGGAACAGTTCACCGCTACGACGCCAAATGCAAACATCGCAAAAAAAGAAAATCAAGAACAGATCTTGTAATCATCGACAGAAAAACCTTCGATACACGGAATCAAGACGGTGAGGAAGCAGAAGAAGAAGCGACATCTTCGGTGCCACCAGCCACGGCCAGAGCGGCAGGCATGTCGCCTTCATGTTTCTCGTTGTGGGCTTTGATGGCGCTTTGAACTTCATCGTTGGCAATTTCCTGCCACTTTGCTCGCGTGGCTTGGTCAGCAAGAGCGGCGGGACCAGCGTCACTCACTCTCTCGTATAGCGAGCGTGACACTTCGCGATTGACTTCTGTGTAAACATCCTTGGTGATGTCCTTTTTAACGTACAAGGGCTTCAGTACAGCCGATACCATGCGCTGAAGCTCCGCCTTTGTAGAGTACGAGAGTGATGGGGGGCGCGTGGGCGACGAGTCTTTGGAACGCGACGGGCTGGACAGTCCCGGAGAACGAGGTCGCACGACCATTCTCTTCCGGCCTGATCGAGAGTCATCGTCCGCTGGCGAGTATGGTGAGTATGTAGGTGATTTTTGATCATGATTCTGTGCCGGAGAATCGGTCCGATTAATATTAAGTGGTGGAGGAGTAGTCATCCCCGCACGCGGACTTGAATACACTGGTGAGAGCCCAGGCGAGGAATTCTGGGGAGACATGGCCCGCTCAATGATGATACGTTTTGGCTGTGGTGCAGCAATCTCACGTTCGTGTTCGGCAAAGCGATCCACAGCTACCTCTTGCAGAATGGACTCCAAGAAACCCGGGGCAGCGGACGCATCACCATTCACGCCGTTAGGTGGGGACGGGTTCTGCGCGACAGTGTTGCGACGAGCTGCAGTAGCTGACGACTCAGCATTATCCAAATGGAGTCGGGTGCGAGGACGTTTCAGTTTGCGCTCTGGTAGAGACTCTTGTACATCGGGCTCAGCGTCATTGTGAGTGGAGTCCATTGATTTGCGCTTGCGCCGACGATTGCTGCTTAGCTCGGCGGGCGGAGGACGACCTTCTGTCTCTGCAACTTGTTCCCGGGCCTTATCAAATGCGTTCCAAGCCCTTAGCTCTTCTTGGGATTCCGGATTGGGTGATTTTGGCGTCTCTATATGGAGGGTGCGATTGGCCGGACGAGGGCGAGAGCCACGGCTCACATGTATGTTATCCGCAGCAGCACGGAAGCGGGTGCCAGCGCCCATGCGGCGAGCAAGTTCGAAGCGCGCTTCCCATTCCTGAGCCTCCCGACGCTGGATCTCGGATCTTGTTTCGGATGCATCATCCTCCTCGAATGGGAATTCGATGTCGAAATGGAGACGATTCCAGACGCTTTGCCAAACGCCAACCCAATCGTCGGGAGCTCCACGGCTGCGACGAGGGATCCGGTTCCGACCGTTCACGTATGCAGCAGGACCTCGCGGAACAGGTCGCCTGGACGCCTCTTGTAAAAGAGCCGGGTTCTCGATGCACCCCTGGCAATACCATGCGCCACGGGCGGGCATTCCGTCGAGGCCAGCACAGAAAACGTGACAAAGCTGCTCGCAACTATGACAGTACATGAGAGAAGATGAGTCGCCGAATTCGTCGCAGACCATGCAAGCATCGTAGCTTCCGTCGTCTTCGAGGACTTCATCCTCCTCAATTATCATCGAAGCGTCGATTTCGGCAACCTGCTGTTTATCCTGAACAGCATACGAGGAGATGGTAGGACCTGGAACAGACGTTAGCATAGATTATAGACTTTATCACAGATTGCCAACTCGAAAGAGAGGGGTACCTTCAGACATCCTACACCAACCGGATGACTAAGTGGTGTCCTCTCTCGCAGAGGGTCCAAGCTGGTCTGCATGATGCAAAACGCAGGGCGGGAATGGCGGGTCCTCGATCATGGTCTACATACCTCCTGGCCGGGCGCAGAGCTCAACCATATTGAAGCTGGCGCGACATATAGGGCAGCTGTTGGCGCGTTCCACCCATGGCTTGAGGCAATCGTCGTGTAGATTGTGGCCACAGGGCAGAAGATGGGCAACTAGCTCCGGGTCCTTTGTGTCGGATTGGGAGGTTGGTGGTGGTGGTGGATGGTGTGCTGATATCTTGCGAGGGTTGCTGATACGGGACTCGTTGTCCGTATGCAGCTCACCTTCGGTCGCAAGCGAGGCGGCGGCAGCGTCGTCAGCGGTAACGGCAGCGGGTTCTTGATTTTGGGGGACGAGGTCGCCTAGGCAGACTATACAAGTCTCGGCCATCGGAGCGGTATTCAGGTGAAAAGTATCGTGGAGAGGCGGCGGCGACGATCATAAGTCAAAGATGGTTGGTGAAGGAGGATGATGATGTTGGTAAGTGGGGATTCAACTTATAGTCCATTGTCCAGCGCGCTTTTCCCCATTGGGAGGGAGCTTTGACCCCCGCCAATGAACCGACGTGAATAAGATCAGGCAGGCAGCGTGGCCCAGATTGAAGCTTTGCTCCGGCCGAAATCCTACTCCAAGGAGAGAGGTACAAGCTGGTCTGTGAGATGGAACGTTGCGAACCACGAGGAAACCGCATTGTTGGAAGGCTTCTCTAGTGTGGACCTCCGAGCTTACATGTTCATACGTATAGAGGTACGTACCTTTTCCACGTGTCACCTCGAGTGCTAAGCGGTCCGGATGACCAGGTCACATCCATCCTCAATACCCTCGAGGAATGCACACAAATGTCTCATACTACTTTTTCTCTTGCTACTGCTGTGCGCATCTGAGCTCCTGGCTTCGTGGATGTGCATCCAATTCTCTTGAGAACAGCGTCGGTGACTGCCACGGCTACGCATCAAGGGGAAGAAAGTTCGAAGCTTCACAAATTCGGCTCCTGCGCCAGTAAGTTCGCATAGGATATTTGTTGATACGGAGTCATCTTCGACCCATTCGAAGAGCGGAAGATGTGACAAGCCTAGGCTGCTTTGTTTCGGAATCGAACCGGACCGCAAAAGGGTACGACTAGGTCATTCTTTGCTATACAATGTAGCCATCACGAGTTTGCGCTCAAAATCCGGCCCATGTGAGAGCATCTCATGGAATACTATACAAACGGATTCACGGTTCGCGGCTTGTAGAATTTCAGAAAAATCTCTACGAATTTCGTGCATGAACGCCTGGGATATATTTGACGGGCATGCGGCTCGCAGTGACGAGTGTGTCTTGAATTGCAGTAGTTGGCTAGGCTTGACAACAAGCCTACACATCTTGCGTGGTGTTAGCGACGGTGCTCGAAGGGAAGCAGGTGAAGCTGACCAGTGATCCCAGCCATTAACCCCCAACGTTAACGTCACCCTGTATGTTCGCATACCAATGATTTGCGCACTTCCAGAATTTTACGACGTGAACAGGTCATCTAGAAGTGGGGTGCTATCGTGGAAGCGGGATAACGATGGGTGGCGGTGAAAAGATTTTGAAAATCAACATTTGAATGTTGAACGGCCGCTGAGCCAAGCCACGCTAGCCGCTTCCAGTCGAGGAGATAGCATTGAGTGTTCTGTCGAAGTGGAAGAAATTTGAAGTTCCACTGATGGAAACTCAAATACATGAGGAAGGATGTTCATATCATCATTGAGAAGGGAAATCAGTATACTCTTGCATAATCAGGTTTGGTTGCAGATTAGGCATGGCGCCAATGAGCGGACTCAGATTCCGACGACCTCAGCTACATCACGTGACACGTGGTTGCCTGTATGCACATGCTAGAGTTCGTATGTAGGCAGATACTCTCATATGCGTTTGTACCCGCTCTTAATTATCATGCTGCACTCAATCACAGCCCAGCGTGATCCTCTTACGGCAGTGATCCAAGGAGAAAATCGATACATCAATCAAAACCACACATATGGAGTGGATGAGATTTCAAATAAGTGACTATAACGCATCGGTTCACACAAGACTCGACTCTTTCAACGCAACTATCGAACTTCCGTCCCTCTCCTATCCGTTACTGTTCATTTATAGGTGTAACAAAGGTATCCTCCTGCAGGATCCATCACATCTCCAACAGTAGCATCCGGTATAATACCAAGCGAAGTCATAATATGAGACAACGTGACAACATTCCCCGAGTCACCACTACGCGGGTCTGGAGTAACAGCCAACATGGCAGCAGTCGGCTTACCCCACATGGACGACTCCTGCTCAATACCACCAGGAAACTCTAGAAATCCAGTCGATGGATCCTGAGCATTGGGTCCGCCCATCTCAGTGAATCGCTTGGAGGGATCTTTCATCTGCCAATCCCACCACATCTTGTCAACGAATCCGTGGTGTAGCATAAACAGCGGGTCACCGGCGGAGGTGATGGAGTCACCATTCTGTTTGAATTAGTTAGATGGGGAACAGAGTCGAAATTCAACGTAATACGTACCATCATAGCAAGTGCCATGTGCCCACCAAGATGAGGTCCATTGTAGATCGTGATCCAAGCCTCATCGTAAGTCGTGGGCGCTATTGCCTTGTCGACCGCGGCCTTGTTCGTCAAGCTACTAAGCGCGTTTGTGATTTTGCGGTTCACGCAGCGCGGTTGAGTAGTGAATCCAGGCCCGATGTTGACAGTCAGGTTCTTGAATGGGCCATCTTGCACGCAGGATTGAGTACCGGATCCTGAGCCGCCAAATCCAAGCTTCGTGTCGAAGACCGGTGATTGAGGGAATTTGCCCGCATCACGAGGTTCATCCCAGTAGCTACGAAGAGCAGTTAGATTGATTGGTTTCTTGGGGTTCGAATGTTTGTGAAGGGCCAACTCACGGGTGTGCGCCTGTATAACCGCACTCGGCCAGCAGAGCCTCGTGAATATGTAGGAAGTAGCGATGGTAAGGAAGAAACTGGCCAGTGCTGTGGATCTGCAACGCGTGAAGTTGATGTAGAGAAGCGAACTCATCCCACCTGGTTTTCGCGCCAGGCATCTTGCTTGTCTTTGCGGGTGCTTTGAGAATACATAGTTCTGCTTCCAAATACGCCTTCTTGTCAGCTTCTGCCATGTCGTGCCTGTATATCGCAAGTCAGAATAAGAAACCATCTTTGGTGATTTTGGGAATATAACCATGAGCGCCGAACGGTAGGCGTGGTACAGTTTGCTTGTACTTTCACTGGCGATGCCGAGGCATACGTAGCTAGTGATAGCAATAGAAGTGAAAGTGTTTTGAGCATTTTGAAGATCCTTGGCCTAGAATGATGGGTTTGAAGGACTAAATCTTGTCAAGTTGAGTTGATAACAAGTTCTACACGACAGACATGCACCAATAAATCATTGAAGAGATGCCGAGTTCTTTCAGAGGTGATCTCCTTCTTATCCTTATCTCGGCCAGTGAATCCGAGGGGTGTACAGGTGGCGGCATGGATGCAGTATCATGGCACGGAATATAGTTTGTTTAGATCACTTGCACTCCGTATATATGCAGAGAGTAAGCTGTACATTAATGAATTCTATTTCTAAACAGCTGCACACATAGCGCTTACTGCAGGTCATGTGTACTGCGTGAGGTGAAGGAGTGGACAATCGTGTGTGCGTTCGACCGAAACGTTTCTCATTTTTATGTAGTATACCATACTACCCACTATCAAAGGACCTATCACAAAGCGCGTATATGACGGCAGCTTCCATAATTTAAGCTTTCCGAGTTTGCCTTGGATTAATGCGTCTAAAGTTTGGTACCGCGGCGTTACCCAACGGCTGATAAGTTGGCGATCATCACACGTAAGAGCGAGAATCGGAATTAGTTCTATGCAGGGCCTCGTGTTCATAGATGAGAAAGCGGTTATAGAAATGGCATTATCTGATTTCTCCCCACTTTCCGAATATTCCTCGCTTGTATGCATTTGAAAGACCTTAGAAATTCGGTTATAGCGGCGAAGTTTGCGAGGATAGGAGTTCATGGAGTTTTATACAGAATTGCTGTTTGTTTGACTTCAGCAGTGGGAAAGTCCGATGCTGAAACACCAAAGACCGAAATACTGCACATCAATCCCCCACCTAATCAACCTGGAAATAATCTGGTCGATTTTCATTGTGGTTCAAAATTGGGTACAAGCTGTGAATGGGCCTGACTCTAGTGTACAGTATGATATCAAGCGAGATGCAACGCCGGAAACATCTGCCGAATCAGATCTCCAAGAAAACACAACCATCGAGTCGGATATATGGAACCCGAAGCCGCACATCAACACGTGAAAATGATTTTTTTTTTCTCCAACGAACCTGATTCATTTATATTGAGATTTATTCCAGTACTACATTGGGAACCCGCCACGTTGTGAATGACCGACCATGCTATCGTCTGGTTACATCCGATATATCGCAAAGTTTGCATTGCACATGACGAACCAACTTGCTCTTGTTACCATCTGGGACCATGCAGCGCCAGTTTCTTTCATATGACGTTCGATGGTTTACCATCACACATTTATGCATCTGAAGTCTTTGACAATGATGATTTCGCTATCTCAGAATGTTACGTCTGTCTTGGAGTTTTGACCAGTAGATGGAAAATGTCAAAGAATTGCCATCAGATGTAATGTCAAGTCATTCGACTCTCTTTTTACTCAGACTCAGACATGATCTGAGTTTGGAAGCCTGACTGGAGGAAACGATCAGTATTCTGCTTCTCAACCTCAGGTACCGCTGTTTCCACCGCATCTCGCTTGAAACCCGGCTGGAAAGCAGTAGGAAACCCTCCGGGAAACATGGCATCAAAGCCAGGCAACTTCGGGTTCGTGGTCACCATCTTCCCCCCCTCTTTGAATTTCTGCGCAACTGCCATGATAGGTCGAGAATAGGTCATGTTGACGCCAAAGCTGAACCAGCCAAAGACTCCGTCTTTCAAGTTTGATCCCAACTGAACATAGTTAAAGAACGGATCTGCGCCGTTACCGGTCTCTTGTATCAAGATGGCATCTTTCGAATTTGCAGTACGTGCCTGTTTGTTGGTTGAGTATGGAGTGGTGGCTTCGACGGCATTGATGAGGGTCTGATCGAAAAAGGCTTGCCCGATGTGACGAACCCTGGTGTTCCACAGTGTGTTGTTCTCCTTCGCTTTTGCTTCTTCGACGTGTGTAATGATGTGCATGTGCGTTGTACGACCAACGTAATGACCAGGGAATAGAGTGTCAAATTGAGCTACGCCATCCGTGTCCGTTACCTGGATGCCGCGGAGAAAAGCCTTATTGAGATTGGGCTTATCGTTCATACCCCCATTGCCATTGACTACGGCAAGAGCGCCGCTATACACGCCGGTCGAATTGGCGCCTATCACAGGTGTTATTCTTATACTTGGTACTATCGTACATCAGTTTGTGATGATCAGAACACCACTTACCCCATATCTCGAGGAAGACGCCTTTGACGGGTTGACAGGTATTAACATCAATCATCTGAATATCTACATGGAGTGGTACACCAAGCTCCCCATCCACGAGGTTTGTGCGAATGGACTCTCCGGTAACGTCTAGGCGTTCTCATTAGTATCAGTCATTTTTCAATAGTACATTTACTAACAGAATGGGCCCTCTGTTGTTTCGGGACTCAGTACGCATGATTTGCTATCAGCGAAGATCTCAGAAGGACTGGTGTTCGGGGTATATGGCTTGTTTGATAAGTGAGATTTGTCAATGGGCGAGGTTTGTCTTCCTAATGACATAGTTAGTTAATTATGATAGAAAAAAAATACGATGTTACCGTACTTTCTAAGCCTCGAAGCTTCTGCAGCTGATCTACCCGAGCGGCTCTTCGTTCTAAAGCACGCTTGTCTAGGCCTGCTGCTTTATGCACCGAAGCACAATGGTCAAGATTGTTCGTATGAGTGGCCAAGAACTCGCCGCGTTTCTGCAACTCGTCTTTGATGGAATGGCCTGGATGGGCTACCGCCACTGAAGATAGCAGTGCGGAAAACAAGAAAGATTTCAGAAACATAGTGATAAGAGATGTTCGCGACCTAAGCCTGCGGAAAGTCCGTGAATGTGCGATTTGAAAGGATGTCAGTTGCTCAATGGGAAGCTGGAACTCGCTTTGTCTGGAGATAGCTCAAGGAAAGGATCGTTGGAGGTTTATTTAGAGTTAGGCTAAGAAGTCCTACCTAATATCGGTGTCAATTTGCCTGGAAATTTATTTGTCTGCAAGATAAAATGACTTGGCCCAATATTCACTACTCGGTATTACCAGGCTATGATCATCTGGCATAAACCAAGATCTCTACGCATATAACTTCCGGTTAATCTCAAGGACTCTGATTCTCTCTACAACATCAAACATGATCGGGATGTGGAGGAGAGGTGACTTGTGAAATGATAAGTGCAGATCCACGACAATCAAAAAAACCAATTGTCTTACTAGTCTCATATCTCGTATAGAGTGAGAACTCCAATATATTGCCTTCAATATGCTCAGTAAACTCGTGGAGGCCCTGACCCCGCACATATATCTTCACCGGGCTTGAAAATCGGTAGAGTTGGCATGGATTCTGTGAGGACCACATAGAGCTGATATATATCGAACGCGTAAATCCTGCACCTCTCACTCAATCATAGGCTTTACATAGTATTCTCATATTACACCATTCCTGAACTGCCGTATCCATTTTGGGTCCCAGACTCCCCGGGGGGACTGCAATAATCCTCGATGGGGCAGATGCGTTTTGCTTACGGGGGCTCTGGTCGACACTGAGAACGCCGTCACCGTGCCAATAGTATGTCTGAATGACTGAGCCCGGCATCAATTACTATGGACAAAAGGATCAAATTCCCAAAGGATGATCACACTACCGCGAAGACCAACGGTATTTATGGTTGGACGTGCTAAACAATCTGTGATCAAGGGCATGATCACGAGCCGGCCCAAATTGCGGGAACCGCAGACTGGACGCTGGCGGATTTTCAGCTTGCCACCGTGGACTGACATTCACCTTCGAATTAGGTCTACGCCGTAGGGCTGTGTGAATTTGGAGAACTGCGCCGTAGAGAAAACGGCCCTAGCAGGAGCTGAAAGACGACGCCACTGTAAGAGCATACGGCAATAAGTCTGGTATCACCATGAATATCTCCGCAGCACGCTGCATGTCAAACGTAGATAATTAGATCCATCTAGATTTACACACTTGATTTGTTCCAGGGAAGCACTATGATACACATCAAGATTGGGTTTTGTGGGAGCTCGGTGCACAGACAGCTGTGCCCTGTGCCCTAGGCTCAAACCTCGGTAGCTTCGTAGTCAACTCATACAATCAATGAATCCTTTAGCTACTGCTTGTTCTTCCATTCATTTTCGCAGCCTTTAGCTCGGCTCTCCTCATCCAGCTACATTATATGGTTGACTTTACCGATCAAGCTTACCGGGATATTAGAATCTCTCTCCCACCCAGCCCGTGACTAGTTTGGGTACAGATGACAAGACAGTCACCGCACGACGTCACCTGCACCTGAATTGGTTAATGGTGAATAAGAAAGTACCACCTGCGCCGCACTTCCTTTTCTTTATGAAGGGCACGCGATAACTTTCGGCCATTGCGGAGTGCAATTTACTAGAACGTGAGCCCTAGTCGTGGCACAGCTCATCAAAAAAAAAGAGCTTAGCGGCGTAATCGAACATTATGCATCACCGAAACACCAAAATCTCGAAAACCTTGAGTACTGCACGATCTGCTTTCTGGAAATGGTCAAACATCATCTTGAATCTGTGGAAATGAATTTGAGAATATGACCTGCATTTCCTCGCATTGATGATATTGTTGTGCATCTACACACAACAACGGGAAACACGAGACTGCATTGCTCAGTTGCGATTTGGGCGATTTTGACGCTGCGGCGAGCTACAAAAAGATGTTACGGCGTAGGCTGATGGTTTGTCAAACCGATCCTAGTTAGCAACACCAAGTATGCATTTTTTGAACTCCGGAGGATTTCATGAAAACTAGAATTATACTTCTTGTTTACGAGTCGAGTTTGAGGCACAGTTGAAAGTGATCAGGCAAGGTAAATGACATAGCTATAAAGACAGGCTGATTTTCTTTCACTATTGTGTATTCATCAGCATTCTTTAAGTTTGTCGTCTAAGTCTGTTTCTTTCAAACTTCGCCACTCGTTCTCTTTCGCTTCTTACTCATTTGAGACACACTCATTGCATAGATCTTGCCCGCTGCTTCTTGTTTTGCTACGCGTTAATTAACAATCGTCGTGTACAATAACTTTCTTGTATTTTCGATTTCGATTCCAAAATCTTTCTTCCAACTTCTATCACTGTCAGACGAATCATACTTATACGTTTTCATCATGCGATTCTCTTTAGTGGCTCTGTTGGCCTACAACGCGGCATTCACGTACGGGCTAGCGATCCCTGAGACTGAGTGAGTAGACCTCATCCCCATCGACTCTTGCTTTTTACTGATTCATGATCAGCGCGATCAAACGTGATGTTTCTCCAAACCGAGCAGCCGTTCGAGATTTGAACGCAATCTTTCCTCGCGCACCGACGTGCGGAACACTGGAATTGAAAATCGAAAAATCAGACTGCGGTTCTTCTAAAAATGGAAAAAGACAAGCTTGTGAGCTTCCTGCTAAGTCATCAGCCTTTTCTTCTGTCAAATCGTCCACCAAATCCGCCTCAAAATCCGCTTCCAAGACGGCTTCTGGATCGACAGCGAAGTCCTCTGCCAAATCCGCTTCTAAGACGGCTTCCAGATCGTCTGCAAAGACCTCTGGTAAATCCGCTTCTAAGACAGCTTCCAAATCCACCGCCAAATCCACTGCCAAATCGACTGCCAAATCGACTGCCAAATCCGCTTCTAAGACGGCTTCCAGATCGTCTGCAAAGACCTCTGGTAAATCCGCTTCTAAGACAGCTTCCAAATCCACCGCCAAATCCACTGCCAAATCGACTGCCAAATCGACTGCCAAATCGACTGCCAAATCGACTGCCAAATCTACGGCAAAGTCTACCGCCAAACCTTCAAAGACAAAATCGGCTTCATCCCCCAGCAGAACATCTGGATCAAAAAAGCATGTCAGGATGGGATACCGAGGCCTTGATGTCACCAACCATAATGCGGAAAAGAAACATCTAGCAAAACGCGTCACCCATGTAGTCAGCATGGGCCAAATCAAAGCCGCTAGATGGGCCAATGGAGATAGAGCAGTTTCTGGAGGGTTTTCTGGATGTACGGGTGTTTTCTTGTTCGATAAGAATGGGGTCGTACTGGGACACCTGTCTCCAAAAGCCAAGAAGGAGGATGGTTCAGAGCCAGACAGCGATATCTCGGACGAGGAAAACGGTGTCGTAAACCCTAATGCGCCTTACTTCAATGAACAAGAGATTGACACCGCCATCCAAGCACTTCAACGAAAGGCTACTTCAGTTGGCATTGACTTGAACAGTGGCTTGAAAGGCGGGTATTTCATTGACAGGAAGGGAGCCCCAGAAGTCGCAAGAGCTCTCGACACTGCTTTTGCGGCATACAAACCTCTGAAGATGGAAAGATACGATGCAGAAGACGGAGCTCAAATGTTCGACCTGGTTCTTGACAGAAGAATCTGGCCCGTGAAGGTTAGCTTCAAGAAGATCTAGTAGTCACCTTTATTTCTAGTCTCTAGGGTCTGCTGTATGTCCATTCAATCTGCAGCTTTATGGTTCAGATTCTGAAGCTTGATATGTAGATCTTCATTTCTCTTGCTCCAGCGGTAGAAGTGAACAGCTGCTTCCGCCCTTTAGTTAGTTACATTACTCTTTATAGAACTCTTTCGCCACTAATCTCCCATATCTCAAGTTTGATGTGTTCGAAGTTCGATGATGGACGACTTATTCTCATACATTGTAGATCATTGTCATGAATGGAGACCATGACGATCAGTGAGATCTGGTAGAACACAGCATGGAAAGAACAGAGCAAAGAGTCCAGGGACTCAAAGCTAGTGTCACGCAGTAGTACGTGGCATGTTTATTTGACTGTGTCCTCGGGCAACTCACTCAATTTTTCCATGTGCTGTGTTGTGCCAGATCCCATCGATTGTTATGACCCTAAACTCTTCGTAGGATCTCCAAGATCCGCATATTTCACGTGAGTCTATGTGGCGCCGAGTTATTTGAGATGGTTTCGAAGACCTCACTGTGGACACAGTAGAGCTTCAGTCTGAAGTTTCATTTACTTGCCTGTACTTCTCGAACATGATCCCGACGACATACTCATCTCCCATCAAGATATCATTTGAAATATTACATTGCAAGTAGAGAGTGACGGTCACTGAAGACTAGAATCACACCTAGGAATGCTTGTTTACTAGATAATACAATTATAAAGAAGCTCCTATTAAAGATTTGGAGTACATTGGAGTGTTATAGAGACAAAATTAGACCTATTATGTGAATAATCTATGATTTCCGTCGAGCGTGCCTATTCAGAAGCTTTGACAACAACCAGACGCCCTTGAAAGGTTTCAAAACAATCGAGACTACTCAGAAGAAGTCTTCCCGGGCGCACTATCATCCAATAGATCTCTCAGGTTCTCATGACCATGGCTATCGGCCAATCTCACCACACTCATCCATTTGTGGCGCGAAGCCGGACCAAAGACTCGCAATTGTGTAGATGCACCATGCTTGAGAAGATACTCTACGAGATCCCTATTTCCGTCATTGACTGCGAGATGTAACGCTGTTTGATGTCCTGCCCATGGAAGGTGAGAGCGTTTGGATCCCTCTTTGGGTTGCATGAATAGTGCATTCACATCAACGCGGTTAATAAGATATTCTATGATGACACGTCGATCTGGTTTTTTAGGATAAGAGGCAACAGCGTGGACGAGAATCCCGCTCGAAGGGGACGTTGCTGAAATGTCCCCGCCAGCGCTAAGCAGCATCTTTAGTGTCGACAGGGATGCGTTCCTAGCAGCACAATGAAGAACCGTCACACCATGTACAGACATCCCGTTGGGGTCTGCTCCGCGATCAAGACACCACTTGACGGCGGCTTCGTCCTCAACTACCAGACTGTTAATTTTAGTATAAAATTAATCAAACAAGAGTTTAAGCCTGTGTAACGACCTACCATAGAACTGGCCTCCTATTTCCTATCCCTCCAGTCAGCGCATTCAGATCCCACCCATTCTCCGTGATAAACTCGAGTGTCTCTATAATATCGCCACTCTTCTTGGCCGCTTCGACCAGATTGAAGACTACGGTATGATCTAGTTTGAAACCGCAGCGCAGCAGAACTTGAATAAGATCCATGCGGTAATTTTCGGCAGCGATAGCACATGCCTCATAATTTTCCATCCATTCGAGAACCATGGGCGGGATCTTGTTCGTGCTTGTGTCTATCCAGTGCCGAAGAAAGTCTTGTGTAGCTTCCAAGGATGGATCTTCCTCCATGAATTGTGAGAACTGTATTGCAACCTCTTTTATGGTACGGCCCAACTCAGTTTCTGTTGCGCTACTCTTAAACACAAAAGAATGACCGCAAGGTTCGAAGGGGCTGGAAGTCGTTGTGGGAACTTCCCATTCTGGCGAGAGCGGCGATGTCGGGATCGTACCAAGATCAATTTGTATATTCATTGCGGATGTAATAAATAAGGTACAGAGAGTAAAGTGAGTGCAGCTTTCAAAGCAGTTTTTCAAGGCCAGAAATGCGCGTGTTAGAGTAATATATGCAGAAGACGCAGACTGTGCCTGAATCCCGCAGGAGAACTATGGGGCTGTGTTTCACATGATTGGCCAGTTTAGCCCCAAGCAGCAATGTCCGGCCCCCAAAATAAGAGCAGCTTTCTTCGTCGTAACACCCTTCTCACACCTCAGCTCCCTGGTCCTCAACAGGTATCGCCAGAAGCACCAGTCACCGAAGATCGGAATGCGCAATAAAACGCGTATTTGTACCATCCTGAGCGTTTAATTCATGTGGACGTGAGCTGGCTGTCTAACTATCAGATGATTGACCATAAAGCTTGTTACCTTGCCTTCACCGGATACTTCCTTATTCACTTACCAGGAAAAGATGCCGCTCAGATGCGAATCCCATACATAGTGCCGATGTTTGACGAGTGGAACGAACGAAAATGCTCGAAGCTGTGTGAGGACAGACTCTGGAATCACAATATTCATCTCCGCCGTGAATGACGGCGCCGAAAGAGTTTTCAAAGACTCCAAGATAGGTAACAATGAGGTCTCTTCGACGTCAGAAGCATTTACACGATCATGAAGATCCCAAATCAGAAGTTCAATGTACAAATAGCGCAGTCTAGACAAACCCTAGAGATGATGGCAAACATATAACCAATCGTGCATGCGCTCAGAGGGGTCAGAAATAACGTCGAGATTTTCAGTGTCGGATAATTCCACTGGAGTAAAAGTGTTACGGAGTGGAAAGCTCTCAGGCCTGTGCTGCCCCGGACACTGAATTGATTGGCCGCGTATAGGACATCGATTGCTTCCGTGTAGCTATCGATAGATACTATTAGCTATGTTAAACTAAGAAAGATTAGGAATAGCACACATGCGATAGCAACTCAATAATCCCAAGTAGCTGATGACTCGACTCGAATGAGTTCTGAAGGCGTAAAGGTTCACCGCCATTGTTGCATGGTAGGCCCCTCGAAACCTGGAACCTCACATGAACATCGCCCGACTCGAATCGACCCGTCGATATAAGGAATGATGTGCAGAAGCTGCCCAGCGTCACTAGCGACAGCTGCCTCGTGGATGGCCAGACGTATCTCGAGAGGGAACCTTGGACCAAGCAGTGGACAGTGGAGCTGTTGATTCCCCGGCTCCTGGGATATGGGCAGGTAAAGTGGTGCTGCTGATTTGGAAGGAACTACCTAGCAAGGGTACTGCCGACGGCACCTGCTAGGTACACAGCCTATCAGCGAATGCTGCTGCGGAATATCAAATACTTAGTATAGAAGCTACAGTCTTTAAGGATAGATGACAACTAAGTAATTATCCTTCTAAGTAGTTAGCCTGTGCGACACCGCGTATTGATCGCGCTAGCTGTGCACAACCATCCGTCGTCTGGAAAAATTCACAGCAAACAGTTCATCCTTTATCTGTATGGGGGAAATTTACCTGAGAACTACAAACGCTTCCGAGACTGGCGGCCTCCGCTCTTCCCCTAGTATACAGAATCAATCCGTCACAGATAGATCTGGGACGTTGCACGTCTCACATCCCTAGAAATGAATTTCCACTTTCTGATAATCACAGCTGTCATCGTTGGCAGTACGAACGCTGTTTTAGGAACAGCCGGAACATCGAAGCCTACGCCAACACAGGTTGAACGGAGGGCCGACACTACAGAAATTATCAACCTCACTACCTTCACCTTTCGCCCGATCGATTCATACCTGGTCAAAAAAGTGAGTGTTCTCCAGGTGGCACAAGCGAAGTCAGCAAAGCCAATGACTAAGAATGAACGCAGGATGGTCACCCGGATCCCGAGAAAGATGCTTTTCAGATGTACCCACTCGGAATTTACGACGATTTCCCAAGGGAAGGTGTGACGATCGCGCTTGGATCAGATCTAAAGAAGCGTGTCATGGACACCATGGGCGATGGATGTAAGGCAGATCCTCAGGCCTGCCGCAACAAATTAATCCCCATCATCCACAACACTGACGTAGGCGCTCATACAACACGTTTTGTTCTGATCCCCAGCGCATTCCTCGTGGCAGCCATCGTCAGGACTACAGCACAAGTACTGGTAGCTGCCACTGTGGCTGGGATTACTTACGAAATGGCGCACAATTTAAAGTTTGAATACGAAGACCTCCATCAGATGGATACTTTGGGTGATCCAGACGTTATGGCCGTCAAATTCGGAATGGAATCTAGCCCTACAACAATCACGGTATCCAAGATGCCTTCCACCCCCGAGCCGACTGGATCAGGCGAGATCACATTCGAGACGCTCACCGCCGACGACAGTGACAGAAAGAAGGGAGACCTGGTCTTCCACATTCCTGCAGACGCTGCTCGCCAGATACAAGACTACCTCAGGGTCATCGATATTCAACAAGTGATCAACATTTGTAAAGGCCATGATCTTTTCAGCCCCCAAGATGTTGGCGTGCACCGGCAGTTCGGCTCTGTGGTTAACAACATTCAGTTCTGCCTGGATTCAGTCAGTCAATTTATTCCTAGGCTGATTAACGGCGTGCCGCAGAGTGCAGTGAAATTTTCGCAAGAGAATTTACCGCTGTTCCATGGTCCTGGACAAGCGATCGATTACCCGTTGCCTGCGATATCTAAATCCGATGGTGCTATAATCATCCCGATATACCACCGAATCGTCGCTCATATGTCTCTTGTAAAAAACCTCCAAGATGATATCCTTCTGAACCTGAAGATTGACGCCACGCTTTTGTCCATGACTGCTCTGGGTGTATGGCTACTTTTCCATGCGACCCAGAACGGAGGTCGCATTGCATTGGACATTCGAGTACCCTTATCCGCGTATAGTAGAACAATCACAGAAGAGAATTTCAAATGCCCGAAGGATATTCTCTGCATCAACAAGAGGTGTGCTGCTCAAGTAGATGGCCAGCCAATCCCTAAAAGGAACGCTGTCTGCAAACTCGTAAGTTGCTCTAGACTCAGCACTTTCCCGGCTCTCGCGCACTAAATCTGTCGTGTAGGAACAAATCAAAGGTTGCCCATGTCGTCGTGTGCACTATCTGCAACCAACCTTAACGGAACTTGACTGGTGGAACAGTCAGTATACATGGATGCAAGAACTCATCAAGAAGTCCAACATGCCCCAATTCGAGCCGAAGTGTCAAGGCGAGTTGCAAGAAAGCATGGACTCGAAGATGAGGTTCAAGGAGTAAGAAGTCTCATTTCTTTATTGGGTGATACAGCTGATTGACTACTTCATAGCAACATGCAAGAAGCATGCCGAAAACACAAAGACATACGTTCGGGATACACCATTGTCAACAGAGATGGCACTAAGTTCTGGGAAGAGGCATTCACCATGGATGGCATGACTTGGACTTTCGATTTCAAAGCCAGCCCGGGTGATCGAGTAGATACCTGCTCCTTTGACTGTGAAACCGTTTTCACGGCATTTGCCGACATCGCAGATTGTAAGTGTAAAGCCCGACAATTCTATACCTGGAAAAGGATATAAGACCTTTTGCTATGGATGATGAGCGACGTTGCTGATTCGATTCAGGCGTGATGCCCCAAGGCGTAAAAAAGACGGGCGAGATTGAGACTGATTGTGGCTTGTTCTTTTACAGCGCTAACAAGCATGGCGGAGACTGAATGGAATACTAAAACATGATCATGGTTAAGCGATTAATATAATGGCTGGCGAATACAAACTAATATATAGTCTATGTATGGATATATATAATCAAATCTGGTCGTCGAAGTGTTTGTCGTAGGAAAAGTGATTGATGGCCATCGGGATCCAACATAAACAGGGGTTCCGTAGGGTAAGTCGTTCCTGTTCGACGCAGTGATGCGCAGCGCAATTCTATATTGCTTATTCTCTTGTAGATAAGGCTGGTGTTCCATTAAGTCAAGCTTGCAGAGGGGCGATGGTGCAAATGGGCGGGAAAATAGTAGCCCCGGGAGCCGTTGCAGATTTCGTGATGCATCATTCGCAGCACAATATTTTCCAGCATTTTTTGGTGATAGCGTCAAGCACACTGCGTAGAGTCTAGCTTTCAGACTGGAGCTTTCTGGTGCGGCATCATTTGGGTGCGGAGCGTCTCCTTGTTCAACAGGTCAATACACGTAGCAAACGATGGCAGATATTCGCGACTTCCAAAACAACATGTGATGTTGTATAGCGAGTACCTGTACATCTGCCCGTGCGTTAAAATTTTCTGTCGTTGTTTGACATTTCTCTGTAATCCATTTAATGAGATAGGATGTGTATCTCCCCCTGCGATCACGCTGTTCATAACGCTGAATTACTCATGGAATAGAGGTGATAGTAGTTGAACTAGCATAGCCGCGAACTGGTGTCTGTACAAAACCTGCACAAAGGAAGCGTATGTATGATTCGACCAAAGAGGTTCTATCATATGCTTACCGGTTATCAGTCCACATATTTGTGGTCTGTGATTCCCGTTACACCGGACACCCAATCAAGATCCAGACTTCTCAAAATTAACCTCGCTACTGAGAACTATGTTTTTTACGCTTTTGTATGTTCATATATGTCATCAAACGCTGCGATGCGACTTTACTGTGCTCCTACAAGCTTCTTCCCATTCTTCTTCGCCTCCATGACCTCATCTCTCCACTTCGCTACATCATCTAGTGCCTTTTGTGGTTCGTTTTTCCTTTTCAGCAGATACCCTTGCAACTCCGCGGGAGATAGAGTATCTTCAGGCAACTGGTCCGCGAAACGCTTTGCGAGATCTTCTAACGTCTCAGGATCCGTGATACTAGGTTGACGAGACTTTTTGGCTAAGCGACCCTTGAAGGCTTGCTCCTCGGGGGTGATGCTGTACATGCGAATGAAAGTCTCGCGGATTTGCTCCCGTGTAGCCAGTAAGAAGCCGACTTGAACGTCTACGCGTCCGGGTCGGATCAGGGCGGCGTCGAGCGATTCCGGCGTGTTCGTCGTCATGATAAGGACGTGACCCTGTGATTTTCGTTAGTTTGTGTTTCACATTTAGTGACATTTCAAGACTACTTACTTCATGGGCAGCAGCACCGTCGATCACATTGAGTAACGCGCTCAAGCTGATTGAGCAAGTTGACTTTTTCGCCTTGGATCGTTTTTTGGGTTTTTCCTCCTCCGCCTCTTCATTCGACGCAGTACTAGAATCGTCCTTTTTTTCTGCAGATTCTGCAGGTGTAGACTCTTCCTCTGCTCTTTTCAGACCAGCGCTGTCAACGTCTTCGAGAAGTACAATGCAGCGATCAGGAAGGTAATTGAAGAGTTGCGATAGATCCGATTCTGTTAGTTCCTTATCGTTGAGGGAGAGACAATAAATCCGTAGACCGAAGACACCAGCTAGCGCGAATGAGAAAGACGTTTTGCCAGTGCCGGGTGGCCCATAGAATAAATACTACTCAAATGTCAGTAATGTGGAAATTCGGTTGGGGGTTCAGTAACTTACTCCTCTTCGATGCGGAATTCCACGCGCGGCGTACCAGCGAGCAGTAGCAGGATGCAGGTACTCATTGATATCATCCAAAACTCCAGATTTATCTTTCTGGTTCAGTGATACAGTACTCAGCGGGCGGGATGGGCGTGTGCTTTGCCGATTCCAGTGCCCACCACTTGCCGCGCGGTAGACGCTAGTCATGGGTTTTGCTTGGGTTGTTTTCCAGTGCTTGACGTGAACCATCAAGTCTTTGATAGGTTGCGTAGACTGTCCGTAACAGTATACATCTAGTACTTCTCTCCCGGGGATGAATCTTCCACTGCCGTCTTCGCCTTTCTTGATGGATCGGATGATCTTGAAATACCGACCATTGTGATACAGCTCTTCGGTTCCGTGAATGGGTTCATACCGGGTAACTGGCAGCTTGTGCTTGTAATACCCTCTCTCGTCGAAGACATCATCCTCGTTCTTTTTACTATAGTCGGTGATTGCTTTTACTAATGAGTGGGGAGCAATGTTAGTGATGACTATTCAACCGGCCGTTGTATAGAGTACGTACACTTGTTCATGGGTTTTATTGTCTTTTGCTCGGCTAGCCAGTCTCTGACGTCATTGAATAGATTGTCATCTTTGTCGATTTCGATAGAAGAAGTGTAGTGTTCTTGAAGGTAGGCATGAACCAGTGCGTAAATGTGCTGCCAAGCAGTGCGGCAGCCATAAACAAAGACCCATCCAGTTACCTATGAGCCAAGTCAGTGTGATTAAATTTGTTTAGCTTCCGTAAGCCGCTCAGTGTCATCCCGGGATAAGCAACACGATAGCCGACGTTGCCGGATCTTTCGCTAGACTAGCAGAGTGCTCTTACACCCTAGCTTCGTGTGCTATATCCGGGAGCAACAATCACTGAGTTGCGCGTACAGAAGACCTGCCTGGTTCTCCGTTCAAACCAGTGCAGTAATGAATGTTGACTTACAAGAATTCCGATATCAAGGCCGAGGAACCGTAATGCAAGCTGAGATATCGTACTATAACCGGGGATCACGATCTCGAGTATCGTGGAAGGGAAATCGCTGGCTTTGGCGGTAGAGTTCAACTCATGATGAAGATATTGGAGGCGTGAGAAGTCCATGACGATTATATGCTCACGGAATGAGCAAGTGAACTGGAATTTATGATGAGGCGGTAGCCTGGGGAGGCTGCTTTGTACAACAGCGAAGCGTACCGCAGCCTAGTATATCTACTTCCTGCAAGTGCCTGCTGTGCTCTGCACACACACGTGTCCGTCCTAGGCAACAATCAGGTGACTCACCGGAATCATCAATACATATACAATCGACTCATACTTCAGTGACATAAATGACAGTAGAAGGGCGGTCCTTGGCACTTGGGTGGGGTGTAGATCGTGGCTATGGTGGCACAGCATAGTGGTATTCCAGTACTTTTGATCTAGCGCAGGTGGGGCGGGTAAAGCAACCCCTTCAGGCAACCGCAAGGCAACAGCAATAAGTTTTTTTCAGTCAGCCCAATGTCTATAGAGAGGAATTTCAAAGTCCTTCGGATTGATAATGCACGTAACGGATGCAAATCCATAGTAGGCTCCCGGGTTGACGTCGTACCCGCCGCCGAGCTTAGCATTTCGGTGAGCCTAAAACCTCTTGCTCTGTTCCAGCCCGATTCACCCACAGCATAGATATGCAAGCTGTTCGATGGCTACATTTTCTAGTAAAATGCCACGATTCAGTTTGTTGTTCGTCTAATGTTGATATCAGACTTCACACTGAGCCACAGAATACTGGAAGAGACAGTTATCCGAGGTCGAAGTACAGCCGCAAAGACCAATAAAGTCATGCGATGAGAAGATGAGTTAAATTATCTCTTGCTTCCCAATACAGTTACCGAACTTATTTCTCAATTAAATCCTCCAAGGGGAATAGTCCGCCGGGCCTCTGCTTACTTTCACCAGGGCTCCGCACCGTCGATCCTTGTGCATGGGTTCACAGCTGATCATGCTGAGCACAGCCCGGATTGACAGGCATTTATCGACATCGTGAAGACTAGCCCCCCTCGACACGCGCAATTACATGCAGTCCCATTGACCATGATCTAAGCCCCGAGCGCGTATCTACACAACTACTGCGAGCCCAGTTTCCATCTACACTAAACCTGTTTCTCTGCCGCAAGGGTGTTCATCTTTTGTGGTTCTGCGTTGTCAGCCGGAACACCCGCATTCTCAGGTTGCGAAACTTGACCCTTGCTCAGTTCCCCATCAACGTGATTATGGCCACCAAAAATGACATCAATCTCTTCAATGCTGACGTTCTTAGTCTCGGCAATAAAGAACCAAACATAAACAAAAAGTAAAACGTTGATAGCGCCAAACATGTACATAGCATAGAAGCCTTTCTTTGCTAGGAAGATAGGGAACACTTGCTGCAGGACAACGTTGGCGACATTCTGAGCTTGACTAGAGATAGCGATGGCCTGGTTGCGAACGTTCATACTGAAGATTTCGCCAGTCCAGATCCAGACAGTAGCACCCCACGAAGGCTTGAAGAAGAATGCGAAAAGGAACATGAGGAACACTGTCGCGATTCCCACACTTTGCGATTTGCCAGTTGTAAGGTCTCCGTGAGTTTCGGTAACGACTGCTGCAGCGGTGATCATGCAAGCTGCCATACCAACTGCACCAACTAGGAAGAGGAAACGGCGTCCGAATCGATCGACTGTCCATGTGGCATTTAGGGTAAAGATTATTCCAAAAGTACCGTTAAGAGCGTTGATCAACTGGATGGTGCTGTTGTCTGTGAAGACGGCTTGATAGATTTTCGTCGAATAGTTATTTAGGGAGCCTTGGCCCGTCAACTGTTGTCCAATGTTGAGAACGATAGCGAGTACTGCCCCTTGATTAGTATCATACAAATTTATCGGATGAGTGGTTTGCTACAAAGACGTTTTCTGACAGAAGGGTCCTTCCAGAGCGCAGAGTACCCAGATGAGATATTCTCTTTCTCATACTGCATTGCCCGTGTAATATCACTCATCTCAATCCGCACGGCTTCACGATCATCTCGGACTTTCGACAATGACTTGAAAGCGTCCTCCATTCGGTCATTCTTGGCCAGCCATCTTGGGCTTTCGGGACAGAAAATTAAGACAGCAATGATGAGAATAGGCGCCAGCAATTGGAAAAGTTGGACAATCTTCCAATCCCAGTCGCCAAGCGTCTTTGAATGCTTGCTGCAGCTATTCGAACGCTTAGCATAGCCTTTTTATGGGGGATACGATGTCTCTCACGCAAAATTAATCCAATAGGCCAAGAAACTGCCGACGCTGAAGTTCATTTGCCTTCCAACCATGTTAGCTTCAATATTTGGGTGAATTTGCAGACTTCTTCCTCAAGGTCACGTGATGGCTGGCTCAGTCAACTGGTGTGAACACAGGGACGATGAAGGCATATGGTCTCTATCAGGAAGTGAAAAAAACACACTGGCTGAAAAATACCAAATGATACGTACCAAAAGCTCATGATCTTGCCACGACTCTCTGCCGGAGCGAGTTCACTGATATAGGTTAACCCTGCAGGAAGAGCAATACCTTGTCCGATTCCGACAATAGCACGTCCAGCGATAAAAACACCAATGTTACGAGGGCTGAAGGTCGAGATGAAAGTCGAGATGATGACAAAGACGCAACCGACTATGATTGCCCATTTGCGGCCCCATCTATCGGAGATCGGAGCAGACAGAAAAACACCTAGACTCTGTCAGCTTCAAGTTTACTCGAGATTCATGGAAAGCCAGTGAAGCATACCAGCAAGAATGCCGCCGACAGAGTACGCCGTGTTGATCGAGCCTACTGTGGCAGGGCTTGGTTTGTGGAAATAGGCGACCCAGTTTTTGGAACCTTGGACAGCATTGAAGGTGGACGAGTCGTATCCATACAGGATCATAGTCGTCGCAATTACCATACACACATACCAAGCATACTGACTGCCTTTCCCCATGATTCTTGCTCGATGCGCAAAATTGATGCAAAACCGAATTGTGTGGAGGATGGAAACGCAAGCTCTTCTAGTGGCTTCTGTAGTACAGTAAAGGAAAATGATTGTCTGGTATGCAGTCCTTGGAACCTGCGTGCAATATATAACTACATTTGCATTATCAACAACTGTGGAGAATAACATCCTCGTGAACATTGCCAACAATAGCATGCGAATAGGCTTGTTTCCCCGCAACGAACCCCACGAGCGGGTGAACATGAGTCGCCAACGTGAGATCGTACTATTGGAGGAATGTATTCTTCCGTTGTTCCTATGGGAATCAAGATCGAACCTTACGTGACTGAAGGTACGTGAAGGAAGACTTATTGGAGGAAAATATTACTTCCTTACAGAAATCTGTTAGTTGCGGCTCGACATCACGCGTGTTTCGTAATCGCCAGTCACGGTTCAGCGTTCCTCCAATGCGTCTAGCTAACCACCGCGACATTTGATTGAAAAGTTTAAATACTTATGCGCTCAGAAATGTTTATGGTCTCCCCAATGATATCACAACTTGACTGGACCACAGGAGGATGTAGGGGAATAGTTTTGGGGGAGGGTGCGTGTCTAGCTTGATACAAGACTTGGAATCAACGTCCTTGAGCATACTCCACTGATAGTTAAAATCGTACATTTCGAGAATTTCAAATTTTACATTTTTTCTTCTTTCCTTGCTCAAACGCTTAGCTTCAGTATTTTGACACGTGGAGGCATGGTTCTAATCTCTTCCCGCTTTTCGCAAGCTTCAACACCAGCCATTCGCGACTTCATCTTAGATCGGTTTTGTAATTAGTCGCTGTCCTGCTCGAGAATATCTTGATAAAGCTCTGCAAGTGGTTTGCACGCAGCAATGATCCTCCTTCGATTCGCCAGGCCCATGAAAGGCCCTGGTCTGTTGGCTCTCGCATTCGTTGCGTACTTCATGTACAGATACGCGCGCTTGAGATCCACTCGTGGTGAAACAAATTCCGGGTCGTTCAGCAAAGAGTGGAGTTCGGGGCACCAAGGCACGATGTCCGTTCGCATCATCCATTTCCAGAACGAATCGCTACATGATTGTTGATAGACGTGATGGGACGCAGTTAATAGCTTCAAGCGGGATGGACCCAAAAGCTTAGCCAGGATGATGTGAATTACATCGAACGGAAGCTGAGAAAATGGATCTTGGACGATCTTCTCGCTGAGAGTGAGGTATTTTGGAGGTCCCGTTGGTAGCGCACTCATAATATCCCCGGAGGTCAGTATGTTGAGCCCAGGGTCGCAAACGGTAGCCTATAGAAGAATCAGCAGCTGCGTCCACTATTCCGCAAATCTAGGTTGCAACAGACCTCTTCACCGGGATAGCAGTTCCAGTATTGACTTTGGCCGTGCATGAGACCGTAGGACAGTTGGAGAGAGCGATCACTCAAAGTACTTGACGCAGTCTCAAGTCAGTATTTTTTAGCATGAGAGTCTTGGTGGATGCTTACAAGTCTTCCATGGCGGAATACATGGCTGCTTTGTCTATTTCATTGATGCTTTTGTACCCAAGGACCAGTTTAGATATAATTTCCCAGCATTTTTCGTGGAATGGATATCCAACGGTTTCGTGGATGGTTTCTTGGTAACTTCAATCATTTAGCAACTGATCAACATTTTTCTTGATTGGGTTGACCCACCAAGCGTGTGAGTAGAAGCCTGGGTCGTTTGGGTCCAGTTCTGCAGCTGTTACTGATGTTGCATTTTTATGGTTTTTGCGAGGCGTGCTCCCGTACCTTCACTCTGCCTTTCAGCCCTATCACCAAAGATACCAAAAGACCCCTACACAGATCTTATAAATATGTGTTTAGTGATGCAAAAGAACCAGTCATGCTCACATGATCACCATAGTACCCTCTCCGAGTGATAAACGCTCTATCAACATTAGCGTTCGCTCTCCACTGTTTCCGTTTCGGAGCACACATACTTGTTAAAATCGTCCTCAACTAATTTTCCCAAGAGCCTGCATGTAGACAACCATTCCACATCTTTTTCGGCGAGGACATCTGGGTCGTATGCGTGGGTTTCGGTGGAAAAGGGGTCATTACCAGATGCGCCCGAGTCCTGCCCGTCATCGTTGTTGTCTTGTTCTGCGGTTTGAGTCGGGCGAGATTTGAACTGGACACAACTCGACAGCCTCGCCCCGCAAAGAGCACAGAAGCAATCCCAAGATCCCATCTCTTTTTGCTTTGCTCTTACGTAGATGCGATCTGTATAATAAATCGAAGATGCCGTGTTCCTGCTTCGAACAAGGCGTGCGGTGTTCACGCTGATGGATATTATGTACTCAGGCAGATGTAAGCAGGACGAGCTCAGGGGCTGGCAGAGTGTAATTTATCTTGGCTATGCGCTACATCAGCAGTTATCATATTAGGCTTGAATGGTATTTGACGGTCGAGAAAAAAAGAGGGTAGATGCTTGATTGAAGAAGTTCGAGATATAGTATGAGACAGCATAAAAAAGGCGACTTTTATATTACTGCGTTTGGTAACGTATTGGCAACAAGTTGGGGTGGCCATCAGGCTTACTATCAATTTCCCAAGGTTCGATGTTGCTGAGCGCTCCACTGCCTCGGCATGACGATTTGCCTCGTGTTCGCAGGCGTGAGATAGGGTTCATCAACATTTGAAGTGAAAGTCTGATCTCACCTTCCAACTTCATCATCAAGCATCCATTGCTGAGCGATGGCACAAGAGAAACAGTATGAGCTTGTATTGCTCGGAGCGACGGGTTATACCGGCTTGATCGTCGCGGAATGGATCACCAAGCAACTGCCGCAGGATCTCAAGTGGGCTGTTGCAGGCCGCAACGCGAAAAAGCTCCAAGGCGTGGTTGACGAACTCGCCCAAATCGATCCAAACCGCAAACTCCCAGGTAAGAGATGTTGAATGGATCATTTCCCAGCCATGCGACGAAATTTGGTCCGCACGCAAAGCAGCGTTAACCCACCGCAAACAGACATTGAATCATGCGAGCAAGAGAAAGACCAACTCGTCAAACTTGCGGAAAAGACAAAACTCATCATCACTACTATTGGCCCTTACGCACAGTATGGCGAGCCCGTACTGGCAGCGTGCGCAGAAACCGGGACCCATTACCTGGACTGCACCGGCGAAGTTCCCTGGATCTACGACATGGTCGCAAAGTATCACGACACGGCCAAGAAAAACGGAGCCATCATCATCCCTGAATGTGGTCTTGACAGTGTCCCGGCCGATATAATGGCTTTTGCGCTGACGAACTATATCCGGAAGACGCTCAATGCGCCCACCGCCAACGTCGTCATGTCCCTTTATGAGGGGAAATCAGGCATCAGTGGCGGCACGACACACTCCATTCTGGGACTGTTCGAGAATTTCTCACCCGCGCATTTGGGGGAATCCATGAAGCCTTTCTCACTCTCACCTGTGCGTCCTACAGCTCCATCTAGCCCTCCCAAGGGAAGCTTCTTCTACAGGCTATTCGGGCTCTTGAACCTCCCCGAGATTGGCGGGATTCAAACGACCTGGCTCATGGCTTCTGTAGACACATGCATTACGCACCGCTCATGGGGTCTTTACGAAACCAGCGCGAAGGAGCGCTCGCAGCCGCAAGTTGCATACGGCCCAAGATTTCGATTCGACGAGTATATGCGCGCCAAATCGCTCCTCTTTGGCCTGATCGTGAAATTTGGCCTCGCTTTCGGCGGGCTTTTGATGCTTCTCCCACCTTCTCGCTGGCTCCTAGCACCCATCATCCGTCGGACAATGCCTCAGGGGCAAGGACCGTCCAGGGAGGCGATGAAGAAGGATGTCATGATATACCGAGCTGTGGGCATCACAGACACAGAGAAGAAGGAGAAGGTGTACGGCAGATTGGAAATTGCCCTCGGGGGCTACGGTATTACAGGGTTGACGCTGAGTGCAGCCGCTGATGTTATCTTGAGGGGTCGGCTGGAGGACACTGAGGCGGGAAAGATTGGTGGTGGGATCTTGACGCCTGCCACGCTGGGCGAAGCGTTCGTTGCAAAGCTGAAAGAATATGGCTTGAAGTTGGAGGTCGGATCTGAAAGTCCTTGAGCGATGATATAAAGTATGGCAGGAAGAAGCCACAAGTGGTGATCAACACGAGTGATACTAAGCTCCACAGGCAGAGATGCTGAATGTTTTCTAATTTTATTTCTTCCATCTAAAGTTGACGGGTCAACAGTCTTTCAGTGTATGCAGTCATGATGAAATGCCTTTTTACTTAGCGATGCTTAGAGCTCCTATCTTCTGCGGTCGTTATTCCGTTTCACATGGAACGCGCCCCTCATCACTCACTCTAGATGTCTTTTCCAAGCCAAAATCAACCCCTCCCTCCCAAGAAGAAATTTGCCTCCACCAACAAAAAGCAAGCAACCTCTTGAAAAGTCCCGAGCCACACATGCTCAGGCGGCCCTCGCCTAATCGCGAAGCTGCAGAACAAATCGCCGCTTACACACGCCTAACAACCACCAAGCTTGCGCCGCACCCTGGCCATTCCACTCGGGAACGATCTGGGCAAAATGGAGCTCCTCCCCACTCCCAATCCTCTCTGGCAAGCTCCGAGGCTGGACGGACATTGCCATCGATAATTGGTTAGCTCATGACCCCCGAGCCTTTTTTTTTTCTTCTTTTTTGGCGTATGCGATGCTCGTATTCGAGAGCTGTGGATGAGAGTGGGTGGCGCTATCTACGTTTTTTCTCATCTGAAAAAGAGCTGCCTTCCTTCCCCTCACCTCTTCCCCTCTCGCCTTTCACAAGCCAGATTCACCGCCGTCCCTCGAATCTTACTCGTCGCATTTGTTTGCGCATTGGCTTCGACTTCTTCTTTACCCTAATGAGTAAAGAGCCTTGAAAGCATTGTCAACCCCGTGAGCGACTTCTTGGAGTTTTGCGCTCGCGTATACCCATCGCAAGACGGGCAGAAAAGCTCCAATTCATTTTACGGAAATCGTCTCTTCGCCTCTATCACGCTTCGCGCATACTGCACTTCTATACCAACCGAGCGAAGGAAAAGTCTCGGAATGGCAGCCCCAACACCAGCTGTGCAAGAGCATTACGGCAAGCGCGCCGAGGCCGACGGCGGCGTCAGTGCGATCGATGCGGAAACGCACATCGTGCAGCCGAAAGGCAGTGACGCGGTAACCACCACCACGGCGGCGGCATCCGGGAACGGACACGGCGTCGCGCAGTTTGTGGATGGAGGGAGTACCACCGAGGGTGGAAATGCGGTGCTGGAGAGTGATGCGCAGACCAAGGGGCAGTGGTTTGCCTACGTGAAGACGAAACAATTTTGGCTTGCGCTGCTTTTGGGCCAGGGTATGTTCACCCCGTTTTGCTATATGTCCTTTCCTGGGTGAGATTCGTAGAAGCTGACATGTAGAATAGTTCTTGCCATCTGCATTACCTCCACCAACACGCTCAGCCAGTTGCTCTCCTTCGAAGGCACCAGCATCCCTGCTTTCCAGACCTTCTTCAATTACGTCCTACTCAACATTGTTTACACCGGCTACACGCTCTACAAATACGGGTTCAAGAAGTGGGGGCGCATGGTTATCAAGGATGGCTGGCGTTTCCTGATCCTCGCGTTTTTCGACGTCGAGGGTAACTACTTCGTCGTTCTGGCGTACAGATACGTAAGTTCCCCTATGCAATACAAAAGCGGGGAAACGAATAGAAATAGAAGGATGGAAACTGACCAAATTACCAGACTACCATCCTTTCTGCGCAGCTCATAAACTTCTGGGCGATCGTAGTCGTCGTGTGCATATCGTTCTTCTTCCTCCGCGTACGCTACCACTACCTACAAGTCCTCGGAATCTTCCTCTGCATCGGAGGAATGGGCATCCTCTTTGGTTCCGACCACCTCACAAAATACAACGACTTCCCTGCCGCAGACGCTCTTAAAGGTGACCTCTTCGCCCTCCTCGGAGCCACCCTATACGGTATCACCAACGTCTTCGAAGAGTACCTCGTCAGTGAGCGTCCGCTATACGAAGTTGTTGGCCAGCTCGGATTCTGGGGTATGCTGATCAACGGCGCACAAGCGGGCATCTTCGATCGCGCTTCGTTCCGAACTGCTACGTGGAATTCTGCCGTCGGCGGTTACCTTACTGGATACACTCTTATCCTGTTCTTGTTCTATACACTTGCGCCAGTCATGTTCCGTCTCACTTCGGCAGCCTTCTTCAATATCAGTTTGTTGACGGGTAATTTCTGGGGTGTGGCTATTGGTGTCAAGGTCTTCCACTTGCAGATCCACTGGATGTATCCCATTGCGTTCGTGTTGATTCTTGTGGGCCAGGTCATTTACTTCTTGAGGCAGGGGACATTGGCTGAACAAGTTAAGCCTTGGCTTGGAGAAGGCCAGGAGGAGGGCGTTTCGGGGATTGGGACCGCGAAGAGAAGGGTCGAACACCCAGATGCTGTTGTGTAGGCTCAGATTTCTGGATATGTTGGTGAAAAGTTTCTTCTTTGTTCCCGGGGCTCAGGATTTAATGTTTGGGTGTGTTATAAGATGATGGTGATGATAGCATGTGTTCCACATTGAAGTGGAATCTGTCCATTGGATGATGATATTTATATCTGTGGTTATGGTAAATGATATTTGATAATAACAAGGCCTGCTTGCTCTCTCTCTGACCCTCTCCATCACTGACACCGCATAGTCCGAAACTCCATAGCTTGAACTAATTGACTCATTGAAAGACATTTGGAAAGAGCTATTGTAAAGCCGTGCCCTTACACTACGCTTGTCACTACCTTGTCTTGGGAGTTCGTTATCCAAGACCTTGACCAGCACTCGAGTATATTTGCATTGAAAGATAGACAGATCATTTAATCGAACGCATCGCATTTCCAAACCCAACTAATCCACTCGTTCCGTCATACATTCTTGCCCCTGCCACTCTTGCCCTCATTCATCATAATGCAGCGTCAAGCTCGTAGGAATCGGCGACTCCTTCGCGTTAGAATCAAGATAATGCCTCATCTTCACCCCAGCAACCTCATGCTCCGTAATCGTAAACCTCCCCTGTTTCCCCGGCGCACGCCTCACATTCTTCAACTTGAACACCTCCCTCAACGTAGCAGCCAAGGAACACCCCACAAGCCTCGCGCCAAAGCAGAAATGCAGCCCATGCCCCAGCAGGATATAATCCTTGAACGGCCGATGCGGGTTCAGCTTGTCCGGCTCCGGGAACGCAAGCGGATCCATCGCAGCCCTCGACGTGGCGATCAGAATCGTATGACCAGCCGGAACGAAAACAGGACCGCGAACTCCATCATCAATGGTGATATCTCTAGTCGCAATGCGAGGTAGACCTGGAACCACACCAGCATGCCTCATCCCTTCCATAACGAACCCTTGCAGCTCCCTCTCGGAAGCGTCATCCTCTCTGTGCGCAAGCTCCACAATCCGGTCTTTGTAAACCTCATAACCCTCGCTCAAAAACAAATCAATCAGCAACGAAGCCTGCTGTGTGATGTTGCCCGCAACAGGCGCACCCATCCCTATGCAATCTCCAATCTTCTCGCCGAGCGGTAGCCCGCTGTCGTTCAACGCGTGGTACAGACGGTCGGCGGTAGGGCCGACTTCGAAGGCGCTGCCTTTGGCCAGCCAGTCTACAAGGTGCTCTTTGAGGCCTTGTTGGGATTTTAGGTGTGCTTCGAAGATCTTGCGGAGCGGTTCTGCGGCTTTCATGGCGCCTTCGCGGAGCTTGAACTCGTTCTCCGGGATGATGTTGAAGCTTTGGTACATGAAGAGTACTAGGTATGCCGTGAAGGCTTCGTAGATGGTGATTAGGCCGCGGGGGTGTTCGGGGGTCTTGAGGGGGAGGGCGAAGCGGTCTGCGAGCCAGAGGATGGGTGTGATGTTTGTTACGTCGCGGACGATGTCGATGGACTTGCGACCCTTCTTGAAAGAGAGGGAGTTTTTGGCGATGAGGGATTTGACGTTTGTGCGGAAGAATTCGGAAGCATTTTGCTCGAAGCCTTTCTCGAAGAAGACTTTGTGGAGGATGGTGGAGCGAGTGTCGTGCTTTTTGGCGTCATCCCAGCCGATCATGACTACATATCATTAGCTGGGGATGATGGATATCGAGAAAGGGATACTTACAATCGTTGCCTGCTGTGCAGTTCCGAATAGCCGCTTGGTACATGACGACGAATGTTTTGCGGTCCTCCCACACTCTCTTGCAAGCTTCGTGCGTTTGGATACTGATCACTCGATGGTTGCTCGGAGATCTAGCAATATCGTACTTGGCCAAAACCCCATTATCACTGAGGATACTCTTCGCAGCCTCCGGTGTATAAAATGGCAGTAACACATAAGGTGACGTGCCAGTAAAAGCAGTAGGAAGTCCAGTGAAAAATAGCTGAGGTAGCATCCCACCGTAAGAGCCAGGTGGAGTGCTCTGGAGTTTCGCAGCCCCCCACTGCGTCAAGGTATTGCTATTGAAGTCGTAGCTCAAAAAGCGATCCCCTCTAACAAGAGCAACCGCATCATCTAGAATACCGCGACCGGTGGTCTGGCCAGGACACACGCCACTTCCTGGCATGGGCTGTTTCGTACATTCAGCCATGAGGCCAGGATATAGCTCGAGATTTTCGATGTTGCCGTAAAGGAGCTCTGCGGCTTTGGCTACTTTGGTATCTGGGTTCCATTCTTCGAAGTTCTTGTACGCTTGGAGGTTCAGGTAGCGGCGAAACTCGTTCAGGGTGCACACGTTGAAAACCTGGTGGAATAAATGTCAGTCCTCGGTTTGGTTATCTTATGATTGGAGACTGAAGCACTGACATCACGAGCCTGCAATTGTCCCATGAGATCTACCACCTTCAAGCTAGCTGGTGTCCCATGGGCGCCAAACTCATGAGCAGGCTCTTCAATACAATTTTTGATCAGATCAGCCAACTGCGCATCGTCGAAGCGCCCATCAGGACCACGTTGGAGACCACCAAAAGTCCATTTACGCGGTTCGGTTTTGGCAAACTCATGGCCATAGTCTTTCATGATCTGCCGATACATGTCGACAGTGACGTCGTCGACAGACTCGACATGCGGGTGTGTGCGGCGGATGATGTCTTCCATCCATTTGTCGTCCGCGGCACTGAGAGCAGCATGCCAATGATAGAGGACGGCGAACTCGACAGATACGACGTTGCCTGTCCCGCGTTCGACGCGGGTTCCTTTATCGCGGATTTCTTTGCCGAGATCGAGCGTCCAAGTCGAATTTGCACGCGGTGTGTTGAGGATTGCAGCGACGTAATCTTTTAGGACGCAAGAGGCGAAGAAACCAACGTTGATGTTGCGTGAAATCTGGAAAATGTCGTTGTCTTGCCTAGACGAGCGTAAGTTTTGGTCTAGCACAGTTACATTTTGAAAACAACTTACCATTTCTGTCCATCCTCGTCTAGTTTATCCCAAGGCTTGTACTTCCCGTCTTCGTTAATAGAAAGCAGGCTTTCGGCAATATAGTTGTGATTCCTTGAGAACATGAGTAGTACCGCAACGACACCAGGCGGCATCATCATAATACGCTCTGAGGCGATGGAGTCTGGGTAAATCAAACCACTCTTGTATGTCCTTACACGCAGCTGCTCTTTCTCAGTGTTGCCGTAGAGAGTGCTCAGATCCACATAGCTCGAAGTCTCGTTGATCCACGGGTCTTTCCGAGAAGTTTGAAAGCATTCGTGTATGACCACCGTCGCGAACGAGAAGAAGAGACGATTAAGGCCAGAAGGATGCTTTCGAAAGGGCCCTTCACGCTTGAGCAGCGTTTCGTACACGTCTTCTACATTAGGTAGATTGGGGCCTTTGGTCTTCAGCGGTGGCACACTCCGGGAGTATGGCGATCCCGCTTTCCCCATCTCAGGATTCCAAGGATTGTTGTCGCCGCCGTCGTGTCGTCGATATCGAGAGTTAGGGCCAGCTAGGGTGGGAGGAGGGTGCGGTAAATCATGCCAAAGCATTTTGATGAAGCCATTTGCTGCCTTCTCACCAAGTCCACTGTTAGCCGGCAAACCCTGCAGCATTGCTACTCCATGCTCGAGCAAATTGCTCTTGTCATCGATGGGCTCCCCGCTTGCAAGCTTGGGAATGGCCTCGGCCACTCCAATGGTGTCTTTGACACCGAGGTGTGTCAGGTCATGAACAATACTCGTCTTCTCGTTTGTTGCTGCCATGCCGTTTGTCGATTCGTCTGGTCTTCCGTCTGGTGCCTTCGTCGGCTTCTTCCTTATCGTTCCGAGGAACGATTTGAGTTGGCTGGGCATAATGAATTAAATAGCAAAGTACAATGCACACCGCAATGGAGGAGGTATTTGCTGTTCGATACTATTTAGGGGAGTTTCTTTTTACGTGAAGCAGCTAGAATATGAATGCTGCGGGCAGAATGCCGTAAGTCATAAGTGAGTTGGAGTCCTGATGGGGCAGACAAATCATGGCATCCAATTTCATATGGTGTGTTATCGAGTACAGTATAACTAGGCGACTACATCTGAGCTGCGCGAATGACGGGTCACCATTGGGTCCAGTGTGGGACCTGTGCATATGGATGAGGTGTGCAGCTTGCGAAAGAGATATCGTGGCGTCAATAGAATAGGAATGATCCACGTCGTGCACGGTGTTCAGCTAGATATGTGCAGTGGTGGCGCAATGCCCATCTGTCGCGATTGGGCACATAGACTCCGAAGCTGGTGATCTCCCCCGGCATTTTCTCTTTTTTGGGTTTTTGCGATAGCTTGAGATCTCGTCCAGATTGTTTTTTCTTTCTGTTCTCTCTCATTTTGGTTTTTGCGTCCTTCCTTTTTAGCGAGATGACAACTCTTGATGGCGTTGATGGGGTCAATCGTGTCCTACCGATCCAATTAGAGTTTCGTTTAGAATCAGACAATTCCAATCATCGCGAAGATCTCAGAGAATTGCCAGCGAACCACTGGATGAGAACGACCAATCGTACTTTCGTATCCATTCGGAAATTATAGATCCAATGCTAGCGGGAACTAAAGCGTAATTCCGTTTGACAACGGAAGCGGTGGCATTCTGGTCACACGCAGCATGCAACATTCGACCAATGACATTGTTGAAAGGAGGAATTGCTGAGTTTACTTCAAAGGGTGCCAGGAAACTCCTAAGACGGTCTACGTACAAGAGCGGGGTTCTTCGGAAATCAGGAGACCCGAGATTGAGTCTGGCGACACAGAGTGTTTTCAGCGCTGGGGGACGGACTCCTTGGAGTATACCAGGTTTCTTTGCATTCTCGTTAAGCTAACGACAGAAGTTCTATTCCTTTCCCGTCTCTGGCATCCAGTTGTAATCTAGGATACTTCCGCGAGCATTCCCGGCAGATGACGACTGCGACTTGGCAAACTCGTTCGCGTGTTTACCACCACCTTTCCCCTTCATGCTGAATTTCATGCTCTTCATGCGTCGAACCGGACCCAACTTATCTTTGATGTCCTTGTCGCTGCGGTCCTTTTTTTTTGTCGTCAGGCACGGCAAGAGTTGCAGCCCGGGCTGAGGGGACTGAGGGGGTCGGTCTGCCATTTTTCACGAATGGGGAAGATTTCCGTGGCGCCGATCTCAAACTCTGCTTGGGCAACAGCTTCAGCAGCTTCAAAGCCAACATCCGCCTCTGCTTCAGCGTCTTCCATATCGAGGTCTTCAGGATCGTTTACGTCCCCGCTTTCGTAGACCTCACCGGTAGGGATTGGTATCCCTAAAGATTTCAGCATGTGAAAAACGCGAGGAGATACTCAATAATCCTTACCATAAAGATCCTCATCTCTAAATGCCCTCAGCTCATCCAATTCTTCGCGCACATCACGGAGAGCCATGAGTGAGATTTGATCCTTCCCTTGGGTGGATTTTACTGATTTGGGGCATGAAGTTAGCAATGATGCTGCTGTATGTACCCGCTTGCGTGAATTGATCTTACCGAGACCTTGCTTATAAAGCTGCTCCGCGCGAAGCCTGTACGTTTCTGCTTCGTCCCAGCCTTCGATTGCGCAGGCAATTAGGATGCAGTTCTTCATAGAGTAGAAAAGAGGGATAGAATCATCGCTAGGGTGGTGTATTAGGTATCTATTAGACGTGCTCATCGAGAAAGGTAATTACCTAAGGTTTTTCTTTATTTTCTCAATACACTTGTCGTACTCATCTTGCTCAAACAGCTCCTCGGCATATTTGAACTGCTGTTCGTAGAGGTTCGGTTCATATGGGCCTGACATTTTTGCATGGTGGGTGGTGGTAGGTGGCTGGTGGGCGGCTGGTGGAAGGAAATGGAGACGACACTAAACAGGCAAACGGTTACACAAACAATTTGTTTTTAATCCAACTTCTACTTAAATTTCTAAGACATTCTACGTACAAGAACGGGGTTCACGCTAATTTACAGCTTTATAATTATTTTTTAGTTTTTTATCATATGATAATACTACTTGTAATATAAAAGTACTAGTTTTGAGTGTACTTTAGGTGTTTTTGCATAGAGCGTGGCGCTTATTATCTGACTTTCACGTTCCCAGGAGAGCCCAGCTGTAGTAGACATCTGGAGCTACAGAAACAATTAGTCACATGCATCAGGCTAACCAAAACGCTGTAAAAAGCGTGAGCTGAAGCTAGAGGACTGATCAACAAGCATTCATAGCGTCAATCTTGTTTTTTGCGGGATCTAGACTGCACGCAATAGAGAGGACATGTGGAGCGAATGAGCGAAATTGATCACAAAGAGTACACAGGATAGCTCGTTGGACACGTTATCATTATGCAGATATTTACAGATAAAAGGACCTCCGCCATTACATTACGTCCATTTAACATTATGAGACAACAGTAACCTTCTTCTCAGCCACCAGATCTCTGCTGCTGAATCCAGTCCAGAAGGTGAACTCACCCTCGGGAATGACCCACTGCTGGCTCACAACATCCCAGTAGCTGAGATCTCTCCTCATGAGCTCGAAACCGACCGACTTGGACTCACCAGTCTCAAGGTGAACCTTGTCGAAACCTCGGAGCTGGCGGATGGGGGTTCCTGCAGGTGCAGAAGAAGGAAGTCCGACGTAAAGCTGGGGGACAGCAGCGCCGGCAACGTCACCCGTGTTGGAGACGGAAACGGTAACGTTGTAAAGAGCCTCCCAAAGAGCCGGGTTGCCACCTTGCTCGATGGGCAGATCCTCGGGGAACGAGGAGATGTCGGATGCAAGAGGGGAAGCCTCCAAATCGGACATGTTGAAGGTGGTGTAAGAGAGACCGAATCCAAACTCGTAGCGCACAGAGATGTTGTGCGCATCGAAGTATCTGTAGTCGATTTCAAGCTTCTCGTCGAAGTTGGACTGCCAGTCATCGAAACCAGTGGTGTTGATGGCAGTGGTAGGAGGGGCGTTGTAGTCGCTGCCGTTCATGGCGATAGTGTAGGGCAAATGGCCGGAGGGGTTGACCTCGCCGTAAAGGACATCGACAAGAGAGTGTCCGGATTCCTGACCAGGGAAATGGGCAGCGAGAATCGCGGTAACGTTGGGGTGGTCAGCCCAAGGAAGGGTGTTGATACCAGGAGAGTGGGTGATAACGACGGTGTTGTTGCAGTCGCGAGCAACGGACTCAACGACCTTGTCACCATCCCAATCCACGCTCAAGTGCTTGCGGTCATCACCTTCTCCAGCCCAAGTCTTCAACATTACGAGGCAGACATCGGGAACGGTGGGAAGCCAGACATTGTTCCAGTCTTCCACAGTGGTGATGTAGGTGTTATTGAGCCAGTGCTGCACAACCGACTTATCCTCCATAGCTCGGTCTTGAATGGCGCGGAGAGGAGTAATGAGATAAGAGAATTGACCGGTCCCGGAACCACCACCAGCGGCGAGAGTACCGAACTCAAAGTCAGCCTGGTTGAGAAGACCGGAGACATCATCGCCAGCATCGTTTCCGAAGACAGCAATGTTCTTGGGGGCCTTGAGAGGGAGTGCCTTGTTCTCGTTCTTGAGCAAGACAGAGCCAGCAGCTCCATGCTTGCGAATGAGTTCGCCGTGGTTGCCACGTACATCACGGCTGCGAGTGCCAGTGAAGGTGTAATTACGAGTCCAGGTGCTGCGAGGAGAGAAGGTGTTCATGTCGGCGCTGCTCTCATCGACGCTAGGGTAATCCGTAGCATCTTGCTTGAGCCAGAAGTAAGGGGTCATGATACGGATAACCATGTCATCAACACGAGAGATGGAGCCGTTGTTCACGCCGATGGTGATGTTACCGCCGAAGAAAGAGGGCTCTCCAAAGTTCATTCCGTACGGGCCCAAGCCACCGGGCATGTTCATGTCGAGACCTGCGTCAATGGAAGCGACGCCAGAGTGGGTCGCACCCCAGTCTGACATAATGTAGCCTTGGAAACCAAGCTCTCCCTTGAGGAGTCCGTTCTGGGAGGCAGAGTTCTGGCAGCCGTGGCTACCGTTGATGCGCTGGTACGAGCACATGAAGCTGGCAGCCTTAGCTCTGACGGCGTTCGCAAATGGCCACATGTAGAGCTCGTGCATGGTACGGTCATCAAGATTGGAGGAGAGGGCACCCTCGGTCTTGACGGTGGGGTTCTCCTTGGAGTATACCGGATTTCTCTGGACTTCCTGTTCGTTTGCTATCCAATGTTTGGCTCTATCGATCAAATTTGTTAGATTTGGGTGTATAAGGTTGGACGAAGGTTGGTTCATACGTGGCTTGAACACCAGTGTTTTGGTGGCCATTGATAGTCTCCTCCATAGCAACACCACTTAGGTAAGGATCACTGCTGAACCCTTCCCAGTTTCGGCCTGCATAACCAGATCTGCCCAAAGGACCAGCGACTGGGCCTAGGATGACGTGGGCGCCCTTGGCCTTGAATTCCTCGGCCATGGCAACACCACGCTCATACATGATGTCTCTGTCCTATTGAATCATTAGCGAAGAGTAGTATGGATAACGAGTTGGCGATAAGTACCCAGGTCGCACCGGCAGATACACCTGCGGAGAATACGCTTGTGTAGTCGGCAACACGAATAGCGAGCGGGCCATCGTGAAGGCATAGACCGGTGAAGTTGAGGCGGGGAATAGCCACAATGTTGCCCACGCAAGGACCGGCTTGGCCAGTGACCATGTCAGCCTTTTCTTCGAGTGTGAGCTGCGCGACCCAAGCTTTGGCCTGTTCCAAAGCTTGTTCCCAGCCACCGATGCCAGTGATGTTTGCTGGAACGATGTTAGCTACGACTTCTATGATTCACCTGGTGGGACAATACGTACGCGAAGGGTACACGGCTGGCGAATGGCCATACTCTCCCAAGATGGTGGTGTTCAATGGCTGAACATATTCGAAACCACCATCACTGGATGGACCTCCATCAAAGTTCTGAGCAGTCACTGCACTGAGCAGCGCTGAGCCGGCGATCACTGAAGACAGGAAAGATGCCATGGTGTATCGACTCACTGGAGTATCCGAGTGCGGTGAAAAAAACATCAATTGTCGAGGTCCGCTGCCTTTCTTATAGACACCTGCCCTGCCATCCTAGTCGCCCACATTTTGCCAATCTCATTGCAGCATGCAAGCCCACTCTTGATGAAAGTCGTTGGGCCGAAGATTAACCATTATGGAGAGTGGAGATCTGGGCATCCACGTCATTATTGGTGCCGAGCGGCAGACAAGCTGGGGCGTGTGCACAACTCTGAGCCAACCTCGTGCTTGTGGGTATTCGTTAGGCCGACCGTTGCACATTGGCAATTGGCATTACGATGATTTGGAAAAAAGGGCCATTGGCTGAATTGTACCTTTTCATTTACATTTCCTCTGCCTTCCCTCCTCTTCTTGATCCAAACGCAAATGCTTCGTGTTGTGTTCACACTCTGAGGCTCACATCCCCCTGGCTGTCGACCCCAGAAAAATGTACTCCCACACTCCCACAATTACCGCGACTCAGGTAAGCGGGGGATGGGGATTTCCACGACTTGCTATTCCCTGCCCCGTCGCTGAGATTCCTGTAAAGCTCCGCGTTCTGCAGGGACATTTACAGGCGTCATCCTGGACCAGCGTGCGCGAACTAGTGTGAAAGACCTCGGTTCCCAACGTCGGCATCGACATCAACTTGTCAAGCATGTATTTGCTCGCGCCGTGGCCAGGAATGTATTAGGCGGACCCAGTTGTACTCCACGTTCATAATAACCCCCACGGCACTCTCAAATGCCGTTCGAGCCATGAGTGGTGCACTTGACAGAAGTAGTGGAGCTCCGCTGCGACTGTTACTCCAGCTGGGGTATCGGTCCGACCTGTGGGCTTCGACACATGTTTCTCTTCCCCACGGGCCACGGGCTGGGGCACCACCGATGATGAACCGACTTGGGACATGCGACCGTCCCCTCTTTCGTCTCCACGAGCACTTTTTTCTTGGTCATTTGACCGTGACGTTGTTCGATAATACCCCGGCAACGGACCAAAATAGCGGACCTGCACCGAATGTCGAGTGGAGTCTGGAGCAATGAGGCTCGACTAGCTCACCTTCCGAGGCTTCTTCCCTGATCGAGGTGTGCTGTGCGCGGTGCACGACATCACAACGAAAGAAATCACAACGAAAGAAAAAAAATCGCTCATCCCATCATCACGTTTGTTTCTCATGACCAACTTCGAGCTGTTCAACTGCATCATGGTGGATCACTGCATCTCTCCTGACGAACGCTCGTCTCTCGTGGAGTCTCAATCTGCTTGCGCTCTAGATTCGGGTAAAATGTTGCTAGCAACCATGACTCTTTGGAGATATTGTTCTCGTCGTATACCTCCTGACTTCCCGCTCCATCGATTGACGACACTAACTTCATGCGTCCAACATGGATGTGCTTTTGTTTGATAACTGACCAGATTCACGCTGGAACTTCATCCATGGGAAAACAGTAAACATGCAGTACACCAGTTTTCCTATGGCTGCCCTCCATTTGATCCCGAAATTAGGCTGGCGCCAACTCAATTAAAGGGTTCAAAGACTGATCGCCTACTGATCATGTTCCAAGCTACACAAGACCCTGTCCTTGCGTTGTTCATGCATTACATGGATTCGCAGAGCCTCATAACAGATCCAATAGCTCGAAACGTCCATGTTAACTGGTCACACGTCGCACTGAATATTGCAGATCTTACACGTTACCACGATGAGCCCTGAGCCTTCATCAGACAACACTCCTTTCTAATTTATACATCGTACCAAGCGCCCGGTTTCCGACCACCAATATGACTTCTATCTTGTTCTCTCCATTCGTTTATGGACGGCTCCATCACAGTCATACATGAACAATGCAAGGCTACAGGATATGTCTCCTCTGTTTCCAAGACCACCCAAAGCTAAGGGTCGGAACATTGGCAGCTAAACTAGAACAGCTGAACCCTCTCTACAGACAAGATTGCAATTCACAGTTCAAGCTCTGTGGGAGATTTGCATCCAAGACTTCTAGCCTGCACATCCACTGTCAAATGCCGGACTCCTACATTATATCGCAATTACCAAAAGCAAAAGCAAATTCGCACTAATGTGGAGCACGCAAACTTCCAGCCCAGAAATGTTCTACGCCACGTGCTGCTCCACCCCGGCCCCCTCAACCCTCACTTAGCATCGTGAACGTCAACAACAAAAAAGAAATCGTTTCAATTGCATCGGCCGGGAATCGAACCCGGGGCTAGCCGATGTTGCTTCACTCGAGGAATCGAATGCTTGGCAACGGCTAATTTTACCACTAAACCACCGATGCGAAGAAGTTGGTGAGTTATCAGGTGATTGATGGAGAGAATTGGGAAATAATAATACATATAGCTTGAGCAAAAGGGACTGAAGGATGAGTGACGGACCGAAGATCCAGAGAGCAGCGTGCTCCTTTCACACTAGGCTTATTATGATGTAGGATGGTGGGGCAAAACTCCGTGTGGAGAACACATCATCCACTCTCAAGGCTGGCTAATGCGTGAATAATGAAGCTTTCCAAATTCAGGATCGACCTATCTGCATGTTCTCTTCGCTAACCGCCCAGCTTTGAGAGACGGGAGAGATGTACATAACTCCCAAGCCCCATCTCGAAGGCAGGGTATCAAGTCGTGTATTACTTAGAGTTCATATACCTGAGTGAGATTCTGAGACAGAAATAATAGGCGAAGTTAAAAGCAACATCCTGCAATGTGGGTCCGGAGGTTGTGCGCTGATGAATTTTGAAGTTGGAATTGGGCTGTTCCTACGCAGAGCCGTATTCACAGCCATAATGGAATATCAAAAAAAAGGAGAGCAATTACCAAGAAAGACTGAGGTATTCGAATTTGTATTCGCGGAAACCCACATCGAACCATAGGGTACAGAATGCTGACTGGTCACTCAACAGCCAATCGCGTTCAAACTCTGTGTTACACTGGAGATCAGTGTTAAGCGAAGTTGTACATGTTCGAGTACCAACCATCTAGCCTCACTTGAGCAGAACAATCTTGTTCCTCCTTCAGCTTCAATCTATGTTCTGTAGCCTCCTCTGCAGTCATCGGCGATGTATGATCTCCGGCGCAAAAGTGCTCGTGAACCATATTCTGCAGCTCCTGTGGAAGTCTCATGGGCTGCGCCGCTGTGACATCGATGCCAGCTAAACGATCCTTCATCAATTCAACAACTTCGCCCGGCATCTTCGAAATGGCTTTTGAACGAGTTGTTTCATTCCTTCCAAGAGTTGCCTCTATCCACCAATCTTGCTGTTGCGGAGGCACGTTTGCGGTGGAGATAATGCGTTGATTTGGGTCCACAAGCCACAATGCGATATATCTCATATGCCCCGGTTTAGTCTTGTCGGTAAGAGAGAACGGCGAAACAGCATGGTGAAAATTGTTTGGGAAGGCAAGGAGCCGGCCCGGGCGGATCTGAACGTCCCCGTAGTGCTGCAAAGCCAGCGATCCATCGTACAGTGTAGTACCGTAAATTTTCTGCAACCAGTGGTAACACCCTTTACCGACATCTATATCCTCGTTTATGTAGCTGTCGGTCGACATGCGAAACGAAACTTGACTGTCCGTCACATTTTCGATGTCAAGATAGTAGAGCGCCGTTCCAACAATATGCTCGTTCATCTGGCCTTCCACAAGCCAGTTACTGCCGGTAAAATTCGGTTTCTCTGGGGTAAGCTCAATCGAAGTCATCTTGACAATGATCTGCAATCCCGAGTCATTAAACACGTTGGCCAGCTTCTGGTCCTCTTCTTGTATATAACTAATGTCCTCGAACGGAACTTCGGGGATTCGAGGCTTCCGGAGTAACTCCCACTTTTTCTCGGCTTCATCATCCCATTCTGGGTCATAATCGTGGTCCTCGTGTTCATCCCAATTGACCGGGATATTCGCACACTCCTGTGGGTCTGATGGGATCCAATTCTTCTTCACCTCCTCGTCAGCGTCTTCCGGATAAGCCATTCGGGTTTCAGTTCGTCCGGCTGCTGTGGTGTCGTAAGAGTCATAGGCAATTGCAAGACATTGGTCCCACATTGGCAGACAGATCCGAACCAGCTCTTCCATGGTACGATACGTATCATCAAACTTCACAGGATGTAAATTGTTGATATAGCTTGTGAATCTGACTGTACCATCTTTCTGGAAAGCAACGTTCGCGGGAAGCCATTGGTATGTGTCCGACCATAAGTCCTCGGGTATCGAGGTCTCAAACCTGGATCTGCTCTTCTCGAGAAGAAACCCCTTCCCGGCCCATCTACCAATGGCATCACCCACACCGACAAGCTCTTCCTTTACGACCCGGCTGCGTCCATATACCAACGGGTACATTGATGGGTCCACTAAATTCTGGACTATTTCATTCATATGGGGATACCAGTCGCGCCGTTCAGCGCGGTCATCCTTAATCTCTTGAAAGGCCACTCGTAAAGACTCGCGCAGTTGAAAAGACACGAGGACATCAGATTTCGCGATACTCGAAGACGCGTCCAATGTTGGAATGATACCCGTCTTCTTAAAATGGTTTGCCTTGTTTTGGAGTTCTTTGATGATCTTCCAGGCCAAAGTTAGCTCAGCTCTCCGGCATCGCGGAGGCCTACTATACCGTTTCAAAAGTCTCTCTGTCAATAATACCCTTTAATTCTGGAGTTGCAGAGTCGTCTTCATCATTTCTGCTGTAAACATTTTCTCCGCCCATAGCAAGCCTTTCCCAATGAATATCCGGGACAGCGATAGCTTCGGTTTGCCATTCATATACAATCTTTCGTCGGGTAAGCAAAAGCAGCGTTTGCGATGTGCTTCTGACCATGGCAATTCTACTGACCTTTTCATCAAAGACTTTCTTGTGCCAGTCCACTTTGTCTGACAGTTGATCCATGATCACCATCATGGCTAGCTCTCTAACTGACACCATCATAGAGATTGCACCATCACACTTGATGCTCGCACCCATAGCATACGACTCGCCTTCTGGCATCTGCCGGAGCGGAAGACCTAAGCCAGGGTACTTTGGCCTATCGGTCAACTCGACTGCGATTGCCTCTTCCATTGTTTTGAGTTCAGTGTATCTTCCAGGATTTGATTGTTGATTTATTTCGGTGAAAAAGACAAAATAGTTCTCTGTACATTGGAGAGGAGATAGAGTCTTAAATATCGTATGCGGACAACAGGGGGTGCATCCTAGCGAGTAGGCACCCGTTTCCCACCATGGTAGTATTTATGCGGGACAAGGGCGCAGTGCCTTACTCAAACGAAACCGGCTAGCGCGTTTGATTTCTCGCGCGATAGCTATGTATATGAGCCTTGTGTCCAATAGACAACATAATATTGTCATTCGAGAAAAATAGGTGATGGCAGATAGCCTAAATATGGGTTCGGCGTGGTATTAGACTGATCTGATTATAAAGTATAAGGTTCTGCAAGAGGTGAATTACGGACTTGGGCTCAGAGAAACGACTTGTACCAAACATTTTCTATCTTTGCAGTTTCTAATCGGAATTTGCCGTTGATGCACAGCGTGCCAGTGAAAGCCCGCATTATTCATTCTTTGGGAAATGTTTAATGTAGTCGCTTTACTTGGGCTCAGAAAAAAACTACTCCATGCTTGAATTACAACGTTTTTGTCCCCTGGCATACATTGGTCAGTCGCAAAGAACCAATTTCTCATGATATCTTCTATCTATGACATTTCCTACTTCTTGCGACCCAAGATCATTTCTCTATACATTGGTATGTCAGATTCGCAACGAAGTCCAGTATAAAGCCGATGTCGGGGCCGACTGGCGACTGACTACTCCACGAACCCATATCCACGGTTCTCATATAAACAATCGTGTGCGTCACGTTGCTACCGTCATCTATGATCCTACTGGTTTCCCATGGTGGGGTTGGCTCGTGGCCGCCCTTACCAGCATCATGATTATCAACACGACGCTCGCAATTGGCACTGTTCTTCGATATCGTCGTTATGCTACGTCAGTGGGCTTCACTGCGGATATACTCAACATTTAAGGTCTTCCCAGCGAATTCGGTGTTTTCTCAACACTCACTTCGGCGATATCCTCCCCAGTTTGTGTATGAGTTGTCGACAGAACCTAGGTGCTACAAAACTACCTCCAGGTGTAGTAACACTACGTTTTATCTGGTCCCAATGGATCTCGTACGATGCATTCAAAAATGGCGGTTTGAACGCCAATCCGCCAAAGACACACGCAAGAACGAGGAGTGGAGCCGCCAGCTCGTCTACGTACGCAATTCCGAGAAGCAACAAACCCCCAATCTCATTCTGAGAACGCTGCAACGCAACATGGATCCACTGATAGCCGCACAAGTCTACAACATTCGCTACTGTCCTTTGACCAGCTGGCTCCCGGAAGAAATCCTGTTGTGCGTTCTGGGGTTTTTATGTGACGATCCCGCTGCGCTACACTGTCTTCGCTCAGTGTCCAGGATATTCTTCCGCTTTCTCGATCCCGGCTCGGCGTTCATGAGAGGTGTGTACAGCAATGTGGCACAGGTCGACATGGGAAACGTTTCCAAACTCGAACGCCGTGTTCAGCTTCAACTCCGGCAATCGCTACAGAGAGACGGGCGGTGCGATGCCTGTATGCGCTGGAACGAAGCTCACCAAGATTACGTCTTGGACGATTGCAAATTCCGGCAGTGGCGCCATATCAGTCAACCTGAAAGCCCCCATGATATTCGGCGGTTCTTCAGGGTTCGCGAGAAGAAGCACGACATCTATGGATTCTTGCAGATCGATGAGTCTGCGCGGTTATTGGAATGCAAACGTCTAGGAAAGCAGGGCACGGTGCAATTATGTGAGCATGTTCAGATCACGTGGGACAGCGTTAAAAGCTACTTGAAGAAATTCCAACGTCAGCGAACCGGAAAAAACTGGCAAAGGTGGCTCGATGCATTCCAAATAGAATGTAGAAATAAAGGCCACGATGCTCGCTGTACATCCTCAGAAATCCCTACCAGGCCAACGGCTCGTCTCCGTACTTGCGACAAGGGTTCCACGGTGGTTCTCAGTCTCGAGTGGCAGCCCCATCACCGTATGGGGTTGTTTTCTCTGACTTCTACTGGAAAAATACCAGCTCAAGACTTCAACGCGCAGCTGCGAAAGCTTCGCAGATCGGGACCAGCCGATCTTCTCTGCCCTCAATACCCCTCCGGCACACTCCCAGAAATGGTTTGTTTCAGCCAATCAGCACTGGGAAATTCGTTCATCTACTACAAAAGAGAAGGGGATGAACTCGACGTAAAACGCGACCCACTATCACCATTTCAACCTTTCCCCTCCTCCCTTTCGCTCTCCTGGCTCTTCTCCGACGAAAATGTCCGATGCCGCAAAGTACGCCTGAGGGAGCAAATGCCCGTTTACTACGCCATGCGACACGACGTCGGCTTCGATATGAAACAGCAACGCCTGGATCCCGATAGCTCCTACAAGAGCGGCAAAGAGATAACCATTACATCTCACTACATGAGCAACGCCATCGGCACCTACATCTCGCAGCAATGTCTGAAGCTCAGCTACAGGAAAGACATCATGATCTGCAGGAGCGCAGACTTGCTCGACCCCAAGAAGAAGATTCCGCCCAGCGATGCGTGGCTTCATGCCATGGATCCTCGAACATATCCTCATCCGCAGGCAACTGGTATCAGGCCGCTATGCGTCAGCGAGCGATGTGTCAATTATAATCGAAGACCAAAGATTTTCAATGACTGCGCGCTTTGTCCCATCACTCAGGCTTGTCCGACAATGGCGTCGACCTTGGAAGAGGTATTTGAAGCATACATGCGTGAGCGGACGAACGTCCCTGCTCAGATGTAAGATTTTTGATTTCTTCATTTTGAATCGATAAAACACTACAGCTCGGAGCCAAGAGTCTATCAGGACCATTCCGACGTTGTTCTTCTTCTTCGTTTGCTTCGCGTTGAACAGCGACCCCCATGATCCTTGACGTCTTTCCTGTGGAAGGTAATGATATGCGGGTACCTATCTAGAGATATATTCTCTCCAATTTCGTCCCCTCAAGGAGTTTAATTAGAGTTACAATCTTTCAATCACTTGCGCAAAGATGATAAGAGTGTACTAGATGAGTAAATATATAAACCATCCCTCGAATCCCCCACAGCAGCATTTATCTACCAATCCCCGGACTTAACAAAGACAAATATATGTACTACATCTCCGTGACAAAATATGCATACATCAGACAGAGATAAATCATCACTATGCTTTTCACTAGCACAAGTCCATCACTGCGTGCCAAACCAAAAGAAGAACCGAATCATTCATGTTTGTATATGGATCTCTTATAATAATCGATGGAAGACATGGTATCCGTGCTTATATTCACCTTTTTAACCTTTTTGTCCAGTGCTAAGACAGCAAGTAATTACCAATCCCTGTGTTATCGATCACTGCCTGACCGACCGACAATCCGATTACACAGGATAAGAATACAAGAGCGAAAAGAACACAGGAACAAGCAGAAAACCGGAATACAAAAGACGAACATAGATGTAGATCAACGCTGTGAACATCTCGTGAAAAAAGAAATAAGTGGCGGGGATAGAAATAGTTATTCCCCGACGTGGTATCGTATCCGTACATAATAGAATAGAAATGAATGGTGAGAATGATGACATATTAAGGAATATGATAATATGATGTAAGCACATGTACTGAAAAAGAAGGGAGCCGAAGTTCACCAGGGGGTGAAGAAGAAAACCTCGCTCTTCTCAAGTTAGGAGAAGGGAACTGCGAGGACCCAAGAAACCGGACGCCGAGGCGCGCCGAAGAATAGAAACGAAAAATAAGCCAAACCACGAGTGCGTGGATTAGCTGTTCATCGATCATCAGAGAATCAGAGGCCGGGATGTCCATTAGAGTGGAATCCTGTCTGCACACCAGGCCACTGCATGGCATTGGTACCAAGACCTTGCATCACGGACCCATCGCCCATACCCTGGCTCTCATTGGTGTGAGATTGGGACCCGCCATCTCGGCCACTGCCCAGTGCCATGAGCGTCGTTGCTGTATTCAGATAGTCGCCCTGTGGTGTCGTCTGCTGGATATATGTTCTCGAGAAACGACTCCAGTCCTCAGGGCTGACGCCGTTGGTTGATGCATAAGGATGTTGGCCGTTGTTAGTGATTTGCGCGTTATTGTAACCGTAATGATCTTCCGAGCGTGAAGAAGCGGCATTAGACGCTGCCGCTTGGAGTGCGGCGGCATGAGAAGGCGCCATGGCAGACTCTTGATCATTAGCATACGACCGCTGTTCATATCCACCAGTCGAATGATGAGCTACGGCATTCGAATTGCTTGTAGTACCGTTATTGAAGGCGTACATAGCAGTGGCTGGCGGATTGGTGTAGCCTTGATTCGAGGTGGTCATAGTAGATTCGCCCGTGGTGCTAGCAGAATTCGCATATGGGCCGTGGTGATTACCGTTAGTGTACATGTCTGCTGGTGGGGGCTCTTGGGGCGCCTGGAGTGCAACTTGAGCTAGGGACTGACTCGCTGTCCTCTTGAAAATGCTGTCGCTAATATCACTTAGTGATCTCTCGACAATTGAATGGATGGCATGCTGCAATCTATTTCCAGAACCTGTTCATCAAATGAGCACAGTGTTTTGCCAATTTTGAAAGACAAACTTACCAAGAAGTTGACCCCAAGCTCCTATAACATCGACCCATTGATCCATATCCTTTCGTAACTTAGCCATGTCTGCTGAGGCCATTTGGTCTTTTCTTTGGAAGTTGATGAACAGTGTAGTGAAAATGGCAGCAATATAAGTGACTGCGTTAATCCAAGGTATATCAAGACTCCGCAGCTTCCTGAGCTCATCGCATGTATGAAGCATCTTTTGAGAAGCCACCAAGCATCGATCCGAGTTCGAACTAATCACTGTCGGTTCTCTCGATCGACATACAGCGGGATGATACAATAGCAATATGTACTCTTGGTACCAATATTCCAAGAACAAAGCAAACACGAAATCGTCGCGAGAAGCACGGTTTGGGTCCTGCAATTCGTAAGGCTGTTCATCTTTCCATTGTCGGAGGCCGGCTTCTAGCAGTCGCACAGTGTCGGCATAAGAAGATTTATCCATGCGGCTCAACGAATAAAGTGTCCCGAACAATCTTGACAAGTGAACAGTGAATTTGGCAATTTGGATACCAATCTGAAAAGAGCACTTCCGAAACGGAGTTACATTGATGTCTTCTCCGGGAAGGCTGTCGTCAAGTGCTTCGGGGAATTCGACGTCCACCTCGTCGAGGCAAATGGGCAAAGGCCGACCTAGCTTGCCGCTGAGATTGATTAGGAGCGCATGCATAGTCCAGAAAATGCGCTTGCGCATCTCTATCTCTAGCGTGTCCATCTTACTACTGCCATCTGCCCATGCTTTATGAGAACGATGAAATCCAAGTTCGACGGCAAGCAAAAAGGTGGTTGAGCTCATATACCAAGCTGCACCAGGCTTCGGAAAGTTGCGCAGGTGATGGCTTAAGATGGCCAAGGCCTGAACGTCTCGCCAAGTATGAGAGAGCAACAACTCCTGGTAGAAGCTCAGGGCGTAACGATAATGTTGAATAGCATCTTCTATAGACGATTGACCGTTACGAACAGCAATCTGATACTTCAGCGTGGCGAGCACACCATGAAGAGTCGATGTTTCGGCTGCGGTAGGCTCAAAATGGGGTTCGTTTCCAAGACGCCACACCTAGATCAGGTTAACAGTATCCTGGGTGTCATAAAGCTAGGTGTCTTTACCAGGTGCATCAGATCACGCTTATCGACCAGCATGGTATATGGGTTGAGGGAACGGAGGTATATCTTGCAGTACTCGCTCAAATCCTGGTACCCAGGTAGAGGCACAGGTTCGACGCGGTCAATGTTCATTGCAATTCTGATGAAATGCTTATACGTCATGGCGGAGTTGTCGTATTTCTGACTGTCGACGAAGTCGGTGATGTCAATGTCCTGGCCGAATACAGATATGGAGGTCCCTTTGATATTACTCAAAAGAGGGTCTGGCGAGGACAGGCCAAGATAGTTGTCGCCAAACGAGGCATGCTTGAACTGCGGCAACGGTTTACTATTCTCCAGCCCACAAGCGGGAGCATAGTCAGGCATGTGCGGTGGTGTCGCCGGGCGCTGAGAAGTCTCGTTCCAATCATTGGGTGCGCCTGGCGATGCCCAAGACGTGTTGGGGGGAGGGACGAGGTTTGCGTGGGCGGGCGTGCGCGGTTCTACACCCAGGTCCTTCAACTGGGCTTGTAGCTCAGCCAGCTGAGAGCGGAGATGGGCATTCTCGCCCTCGAGAGCTTCGACTTGCCCACGAGTGGTTGCGCGGCCAGTGATTCTGTCGGTGGTCTTGCATGGGGTGCGGTTCTGGGCGCAAGGCGAGCAGCCTTCGGGCCGTGGGTCACATCGTATCTTGCGTACCTGCGACGCGGTCAGCACAAATGAAGCGATTTATGGCCGACGACAATGGCAGCGGGGATGCGCGCGTGGGGAGGGAGCGGATGGGAGAAGATGATATGGGGATGCTCGTGCAAACAAAGTCATATGACGTACCTTGCATCTGTCGCACGCTTGCCCGGTACGCGACGAGTTGGCGAGCTTCTTCTTGACGGGGCCCGAGAAATCGCCAGGCAGCGCGTGCTGGGCTGGCGGTGGGCTCTGGGCAATGGTGGGCTCCGGCTTGGGAAGCTTCGTGGAGGAGGGAGGGAGAATCAGGTCACCATCCGAAGGCCTCTTCGGCGCCATGGTCAAGAATAGTGCCTCCAGAGATCGGTTGATGGAAATCGCCGTGGCGGAAGAAGCCGCTTCCTGTCATCCGCTCCGCAAAGCTGGGATGTGCTCTTTGGGCGGGGCGCTTCGGCGTGTCAGCCGCAGCTCATTTCACGGTCCAACAGGCAGGTCGGTCGAGCCCAACACAGCTTCGGCCGTGGTGATGGCCGGCGTGCGAGAGGATACAAAAGCGTGGATGGTGACAGCCTCGAGCGTAGAGGGGGTCGAGGAATGCGGGATGTCACTCGATTGCTTGCCCCCAACGGCCTGCCTGCCCTCCCTCCCTAATCATTTCCCGTGACGAAGGTTCAACGCTGCTCCCCCAACGCTTAATTCTACGCGAGTACAGTACACATCTATGTTGCTCGACTACGCAGTTGCACATTGTACCAATGTACTATCCGTGCAAGGGCAAACCATTCAACATCACGGTTGCCATCTTCCGATCTGCTATACAATTGATCGCTTATCGGTGCACAAAGCAGACTCTCGTGCACAAGACAGAGAACATTTGAACGAATGAACCATTGGCTCGTGCCTCGCGCGCCAAGTCACTATCCCATTTGACTAGCAATCGCAAACCCCCAATCTGGTCGTGATTTTAGAACAAAACACAGCACAGATTGATTCCGAAATCCACGTTCACATTTATACACGAACCATATTTTTGAAGAGGCGACCGTACCCACTCTGAAAATTGATACCATACTGAGGCGTTGATATAGTTGCATCGCTGCAATCCACCAACGTCGAGTCATCAATCTCTCATCAAAGCGAGCGGGGGAACCAGCATTCACCAGAATTAGTCGCAGAAGGAAGAGCAAGGAAATTCGGGATCGAAACAGAGAAGAAGGAAAATGGCCATCGTCAGGACATTTTCACTTCCCCATTTCGACGACTATCCAGTCCAAGTGGCCATGTTCACAGAAGTCACCAATGCCAATTTTCTTCGTTCCCAACTTCTCGAAGCAAATCCAGAATTTGACTACGCATTTCTTGACGCATCCATGGTAGGACACATTCTGTTTATTACATATCGAATTCTGCATTGTTCCTATATACGACGCGTTCGCCCGTCGTCTCGCCAATCACTAACTCGTCTAGATCATCTCTTCCCTGCCCCTCTTCCACGCCATAGCCCATGCCATCCATTCTGTCCTCTCCCCCACGACCTCGCCTCTGCGGACTCGGACGCCTCACTCTGAAATAGTCTTCCGCCTGCATTCCAACAACAATATTGGCGAATCCTACCGCAAATTCGGCATTGCAGACGACACCACCAACCTCATCGCCATCAAACTCTCTCTCACTCCAGAAGTAACCAATGCAAGCGTCGCCGACCACTTGACGGCGGTGGTGCAGGGCGTGGGCGTGGATGAGGGTGAGGATGGGGGTCAGTTAGGCATGTTTGCAGACATGGCTAAGATCAGGAAAGTTTACAAGTTGAACGACGTCCGATCAAAGGGAAAAGTTGCAAAGAAACCAGAGAGCAAAGATCAAGATGAGCAAACAAAGGTCAACGAGAGAGTTCGGATGGAAAGGGACATCATGGGCATCATGACATTAAAAGGGTCGTAGAGTGACGAGTGCCCTAATTCCGTGGACACGGTCGACTGTAAATAGCATACAACGCTATCAGATATTTGTGGCATCAGCAAAACCAATCTAAAGCGTATATTAGTGTGGTCTTGACGACGCACATGGAAGTATGCAAGCATGACAAGCTGAAACAAAAGGACTACTCCAATTCTACTATACTACAATGATGCAGTCGGGGTGCTGATAACGAAATTCTACTGTATGATAGTATAGATACACGACCGTCTTTCTCGAGCTCTGGATCCAGCATTAAGCAAGAAAGCTTTAGTTGTGCATGTATTCCGGCTTGATGAAATCAGCCATGTTCTTTGGCCTGGGATAGGGGTTCTCTGCTACGGAGTCAATAAATAGTGGTGACTGTGCGACCTTGGCCTGAACATACCGTGGTGACCATGGCCGTGGTCATGTGCGTGCGGGTCGTCCTCTGGGCCAATGTAATGCATCTTGTAGGCAGAGCCGCACTCCATGCAGCGACTGACGGGCTCCTCACGAGTGAGCTGCATAGCATTAGTACGTGAATCGCATCATGTCAAAAAAGAAACAGGGCGCCATACAGTAATCCAGAGAACCTCGTGCGAGTCGGCAGGGCAGCCGGTGCAGCCAACGTACTGCTCGTTACCAGCGGAGTTGACGACGATGGGGTCCTCCATGGTGCCTGCAAACATATCAACCTCACGAGTTCGAATTTTCTCATCCTCCCCTCCAATACGAAATATCCTTCGCATAGGAGCATAAGTTCACATACCGACACGGCTAGCATCCAATGGCCTCATGTCGAAAATATCGACACCCTGCATCTTTCCCAAAATTTCGAGACGCTCAAGACCGGTGGCTTGTTCGAGATCAGTGGGCACGGTACCGGGCCTAGCACCACCAGGGGGAAGAAGATCGGCCTCGGTCTTGATATCTATTCACGCTGTGCATCAGCAATTGAAGCGTTTCAGTCACCTCTTTCGCGGTGGGTGGGACCGGGCTCGGCACAGAGAGACAATGGTACAGGCGGAAGTACCTTCAAGCTTCTTGTAGCCCTCTACAACGCTAGGGGAAGAGGCGGAGTGGCCGGCGTCCTTGTTCTGGTTCGCATCGCCTGCAATGGATGGTCAGCGGCCTGGTTCGATCGTATGATAGCTTTGCTCCCCTGTCAGGACTTACGGCGGACGAAGGAGGTGGTAAATGTGCGGCGGGCAATGGCGCGAGGAGCAGCTCGTCGGGCGACGGCGAAGGCAGAGCGCTGGAGGAACATGGTGGGCGCAATTGGAGTGGAGAGGCGGTTCGGGGTATAGCTATGAGGTTGTGCAGATTGTCGTTCAACATCATGCCATCAATTGGACCTCTTGGCGTCGGATGAGTCAGCAGTTTCTAGCTTTAGCGCGAGGGGAACATCGAATGCCTGCCTGAGAGCTACAGCCACAGCACGGGCGCCACCCATCACCATCCTCCGCCGCATTGGGATCATGTGGGCTGTGGTACCAGGTACATACGTTGGTATGTACGTTTAGTCAGACGCATCCTTACTCGGGCATTCATCCACCAGGCGTCAGTGATGAGAAATAGGTAGAGCTTGACTTGATGCCTAACGCCTCGTTGCGTGCGAACAAGATCCGACAGGCATTGTGTAGCATGACTCCTTGATAGCAGACTACGAAGTGTGCTATGACGGCGACTACATAAATGTACAAACCCTCCTACACTCCACCTTCGACTCTCTCCCATCTCTCGCCTCTTCACATCCGACATCGTTCCTCGCCTCAGACATAATGACTTATGTTCCCGCCCTCGTCATTGTAGACGTACAGGAGGATTTTTGCCCTCCAGTGAGCAAGCCCGGTTGCCACTTCGTACACGCGACTGCGAGTACTAACAAGTAGCGAACAGAACGGGACCCTCGCAGTAACCGACGGCCGTACTATCGTACCGCTCCTCAACGAGCTGCTCGATCTTCCCTTCGTCATCAAAATCGCAACCAAAGACTTCCACCCGCAAGACCATGTCTCATTCGCCTCAAACCATCCTCCCCCCAACAACAAACCCTTCGTATCCATGGCCACGATCATGAACCCTCAAAACCCCAAGGAATCGATCGAGTCGAGATTATGGCCCGATCACTGCGTGCAAGGCACACCCGGCGCGGAGCTTCTCCCGGAATTACACGTGAACAAAGTGCACGAGGTGGTAGAGAAGGGCAAGGACAAGCGCGTCGAAATGTACAGCGCTTTTGCGGATCCTTTTCTCAACCCGTGTGTGGTAAAGAGTGGCCTTGCAAAACTCCTTCACGATAAAGGTGTGACGGACGTGTTTGTGGCTGGACTGGCAGCCGACTATTGTGTACGATATACGGCGCTCGATTCCGCAAAGGAAGGCTTCAAAACAAGGGTCGTTGGGGAGGCAACTAAGCCGGTTAGCCCAGAGAGCATGGAGGAGGTATTGCAAGAGTACACGGCGGCCGGGGTGGATGTGATTGAGATGAGCAACGATAGCATTGAGAAGGTGAAGCAATTGAGATGAATACGACACATGCAACTCGTTGCACAGTGGTCACGGCAGATCATGAATTGACTGTCTCCGGCTAAGTTATGCCAGTTTTCCCAAATACACGGCGATAGATATGATACCCTCTGGAGGTGATGGATATGACACGTTTATAGCATGGTGAAGGGGCGGCTTCTCATGTACCAGTGTCTATAGGAGACTGTTTAGAAGATACCAAATACTTTTGCCCCAAGCCATGTACGAAAGGACTTGAGGCTTTATGGTGACCTTTCGGGTACTCTTAGAAAAAATATAGGCTACTCTGGTTCGCTGCATGAGGTAAAAGATCAGTACACTGTTTGCAAGGGAGGCATGTAATTAGGGCGGGGTTGTTAGCTACCCCACGTGAAGACCTCACCAAATTTGCATCTCTGCCCGCGCGTTCCGTCATCGCTCACCGGCTTGGCTGCAGTCACTCACTTTACAGAGTTGGCAGAGTGAGAACTATGCCACTATTCACTCTCCACGGCACTCACTTCACTAGTTAAAGGAGCTAGCTTTTGCCCACCCACAATTCCGCGTTCCGGTGTTCCGTCCACGGATTTACGCTTCTCACCTCTCTCTTTCTAGGTAACTGCCTGCATACCCAACTACCTGCTACACGCATACTCTGCATACACCAGCCACCATGGTTCTTGGACACGGTCACAGGCGGCACTCCCTGACAAGTGCGTCACCTTTCAGTCCCTCGAGCACGAGATTTCCATGCCCGTGGCAAGTGAAACTGATTTCGAATGGCAGGCAACCGGTCCTCGACCGATTCCACGAGGAATGATGGAGGAACCACGGCCGACGACGAGACTGTCGTGGACGCCGATCAGGGCAGCAGTATGTAAAACTACAACTTGTGTGAGCTGGAGAGTGGAATGGTTAGCTGACACGAAAACATTGCAGTGCTCTCGCATATGATTTCGCAGCTGCGGCCCGGTGCAGACCTCAGTCGAGTGACATTTCCTACTTTTATATTGGAGCCACGATCGATGCTCGAACGTATCACAAAGTGCGTCCAATTCTTCCGAGCATTCCGTAGCCCCGTTCTCGATCACTCAGTGACTGACGCATGGCTCTAGTTTCATGGCACACCCAGAAACTCTGCTGCCCTTGACCAAGATCGAGGATCCCGTTCAACGATTTGTCGCCGTAACCAAATTCTATCTGAGCGGTTGGCACATCAAACCTCCGTACGCTCTCTATCATACATACACTATCCCGCGAGCACCGGCTGATGTAAATGCAGGGGAGTCAAGAAGCCGCTCAATCCCGTCCTCGGTGAAATATTCACTTGCTATTGGGATTACCCAGACAAAACGCGCGGATACTACATCGCTGAGCAAACGTCGCATCACCCTCCAAAGTCCAGCTACTTCTACATGTCGCCCGAGCATCACATACGCATTGACGGAACACTGAAGCCAAGGAGTAAATTTCTGGGTAATTCGGCAGCCAGTATGATGGAGGGCATAGCCGTCATGAGATTCTTGAATACGGGCGAAAGATTGTATGTTCCATACTTGCAATGCACACGTTATAGGGTTAACAGCGAACAGTTTCATCACTCAGCCCAATATGTACGTCCGAGGTATCTTATTCGGCAAGATGAGATATGAGCTTGGCGACCACAGCTACATTCGCTGTCCAGAAACTGGCATGGTAGCAGATCTGGAGTTCAAAACTAAAGGCTACTTTGGTGGGACTTATAATGCAATTGGCGGGTTTATTAGTGACAAAGACGGCAACCATCTGTACGAGCTCTCGGGCTTGTGGAATGAGGAGATGTATATCAAGGATTTGACGGTCAGTTCACCCTCGATTTTCTAAATCCGACTGGTTTGGGCACTAACACCTCGAAGACTGGAAAAAAGGAGCTTCTATTCGACGCTACACACGCGAAGCATACGCCCCCAGAAGCTCGGCCATTGGAAGAGCAGGATGAGCGCGAGTCTCAGAGACTATGGCATGTTGTAACCGATGCTGTCAAACGAAAAGATCATGATACTGCAACTGAAGACAAAGCAAGGATAGAGAACATTCAGAGAGAAGAAGCCGCTAAGCGTATGAATGATGGCGTTGATTGGCATCCACAGCTCTTCCGAGCAGTAGATGGCAGCCATCAAAGTATTGCAGAGGGCGAAGAAGACCTGGACTGGATCATCAATGCGAGAATGTACGTCGAGCCGATTTTCAAATCTCGAGCAATTGCTAATATGGACAGTGACGGCAAAACGCCAGAACAACAAGTGGAGCAAATTCTACAGATTGCAGCTATACTGCCGGGTCAGACGCTCACCCGCAAATTCAGCATTCCCTCAAGGTCCGGTACTGCAAACACTAGTCGCGTTCCACCAGCACAACAGCAATCTACTTTGGGCGATGAACAACCACAGCACGAAGCACAATCACAACACCAACTAACGCCACAAGAGAAACAGACAACCGACGACCTAATTGATCTAAGCGACCCGGTCGTGCCTGCGCAAACCAGCAAACCGACGACCGTTACCACGGCACCTGTTCCACAGGACCAGCCAGAGCCAAAGCCAGCACCACCCCAGCCCGATAACAGAGAAGACAAGAACCATGCTTTTGCGAAAGAACTACCACCTTCCAAGCTGCTAAATTCAGTGCAGGGAGAACCAGGGGGTGGCAACGCCTTGAGGAGGTACGATTCGGAGACACAGGAAGAGGACGAATTCCACGATGCTGTATCGTAAATGCCTGTGTCCAAATTATTCTCCAGCATTGCAGGAATCTGGATGCCTTTTTTCTATTTTGCCATTGTTAACTTGTCTAATGCGGCATTCGGGCGATGCATAGCGGGCTGATAATTCCTTGCGGTGCTTTGTGCTGGGTCTATGCTAGCTGGGTGTAGCAATGCTATTTTCCCTTTTTGATACCAAGAAACGAGGTTTATCTAATTAATGAAAATGAATACTTTGTCTGTATCCCGCGGTGGTCTGCATGGCACTTCCTATTGATTGATAAGTCTATTGTGGATGTGTACTGCGCTTAGCTGTCAATCGGTACGTGCATGTAAATCCTCTATGTGACTATGGATTGAGCGATTCCATATTTTCAAGTTTGCTTGCCTTCCACGCATGCACTAGTCATATGTCAATATCTTGCCTAATATGTCAGCAAGACGTGCTTATATTAAAAAGGAGGGTACTGGTCAATATATGGAGGGTATGAATCTGAGCTTGAGCCTTCGACCTAATTTTTATACGAATGTTTTGGTTCAAGCAGCTGTGTACGTATATAGTGTGCACTTGCCAGCCCGGAAGTGATGACGTGACGGTGATGAGATACATGAATTTATTATTCATCGTTGATCATCGCGCTCTTCACTTTGCGATAGCTCTTCGCGGGAGCTTGCTCAATTATATATATTACCAATTCAAATAAAACCCCAGGTCTTATTATCAGCATATCCTAAATGCCAGGTTAGATTTGGAAAGCAGATTGGTAAAGTGTAGAACAAAAGTTGAGATTATTGCTTCGAATATGAATCGCAGCAATTCGATAACTGTGTAGGTTAACAACGCACAAACAAAAAAAAACTTGGGTGTTTTGGTACACGAAAGTTCCCGCGACATTGCTCCTAGCTCTCTATCTACACTTATTCTTCGTCTAGCACCCACTTTCAAACTGTGCATACACATTCACGCTCAACACTTACATCATTGCCCCTAGAATCAGAGACCATATTGAAACAAAAGCAAGTATCATGGATATGTACCTATATCATATAGCTAATCAACAGGATGCACCAATTCCTTTTCGTGTATCCTAGTGATAACAGACTTTATATATGACATCACATCTGTCATATAGATGTTCGCGCTGCCCCCTGGCTCTATAGAATCCGGTGAAGTGGTTCAAAATAACAAGATCCTAGACATATTGGGCTACGATAACTTGTCTGTGGGATTATGATTTGCTGTGTATTATGACTCCTAGAAAGCTATCAATTTAAATTTCTGTTGGGTCACAGCAGAATGGTACCGTGAGAGCTTTAATTTTTACTACTCTCTGTTAGTGTCGAGATTAACATATCTGCAGGATACATTCATAAGAACAGAGAAATAAAAACAGTCTTCCCTATTGCTTGTTTTTTTTCGTGGTAGTTTAGTGTAAGAGTATGGAGTTCCAACTAATTATATGTAAATTTTTCTCTGTGTTCAGATTCAAGACAAGATTTGCTTGTAGGTGACGGTTGTTTCTCATGATCAAATTCCAGCGTAGCATTATCCATCTTCGGTAGCATTTGTTAGTTGGTCATCGAGAGACGTTTAGACAGAGGACAGTAGTAACTTCCAGTTGTCATGGATGTTCTGTAATGGCAGTGAATACCTTATTTCGATATATAAGCAGATGTGGAATTCGAAAAAGCAGGCCACATTGACCTACTGTTGTATACTGCAACGAACTATATAAAATCGCCAACTCAAAATACGACCCCCGTGGTGATGGTTCTCCGTCGAATGTGCTCTATCCGTACCTGCCCTGCGAGATCTATAGTCCGAGACCCATGATGCTGAATTGCATAATGTCTTGTTGCGCTGCCTTCCTGTACCCCTTTCGATACAAGAGATGGTAGTATTGAAATTTCTGTCCGGGGTCACGTACTCCGGATATTGACAAGACTGATCCAAACGACTTTATTGTTAACATATACCACTATTGCAAGCTTTTCACTCCCAGGGGTCATATTGCAAGATGGAAGTATGAATTCGTGCCGCATTGTTTCATTGGAGATATATTTTCGGAGCTTAGTTGAATCTCCTATCTTCCGGCGATTATGATATATAAAGACTCGTAAACCGCACAATTGACATTCTTGAGAACCAAGCAATGCGGATATCTATTCCAAAGATCAATATCGAATCATATTTTGATTTATTACTTTAATGCATCTCAATCACCACGACGAAACTCGAAGTGAAAAAAAATCGCTGATTCGACCACGGCTTCTGTATGTGCTTTGCTTCTGTCTGTCCTCTTCCCCTCTATCAATCTCTATGTCGTCCTTCTCACGACTATGGCCAAATCCACTCGCAGTGCCTTCACCCATCTCCCATCTGACGTCAGGCAATCCATCACCGCCCATTCCATCCTTCCATCCCCCTTTTCCAGAACATGTCCTATTATGAACTAGGCATAGACTCGGTCCATTGGAGACGCACATGGACCGGTTTTCTCTTCGCAGTCTTTGCCAATAATGAAAGACGCCCTTGCGCATTCATGCGTTGCAGCGCCAACATCCGTAGCTCGTTCGGGACATTTTCCAGAAATTCTACAAGACCACGAGTCCTACACGACCACGATGGCTAGGCTAAGGATCAAGGGACGCAGATGAGGTGGCTAGCGTACCGGTAGGGATGGTAAGGGTACAAAGCCAGGATCAACAATTTCGCTAAACGGTGGCGCTAATATGCCGTGGATTGCTATGAAAATCATGCAGAGCTCGGGACAGTGTTTCGGAGATGGGGAGGGTGGGATTGGGTCAAAGTCGGTATTTGGAAGAAGATAGGGGAGATGGCGTGAGGTTAGGACGATGAAAATGTTGGTGGGCGGACAAGAATAGCATCATTGCATGGGGAATTGGAATTGGGGATATGAAGGAAGTTCATGCGTGGACGAGATAGGGTCCCAATTGACGTAGTTTGGCGCAGAGGCATGCCTGCAGTGACGTTCGCGGCCGAGTCATGACTAGGCGAGCGGTCAGTGTTGAATACTGTATACACCGGCTGGCCGGCAGGGTGTGCCTAGAACGCAGCAGACAGCGAACTCTTTACGGGCTGCTCACCAGCCATCTGTTCACACACGGCCATTTGTGCATATGGCGACAAGACCAGATGAGATGCGACTCTTTCGACCAGCGGTGGTCGGAAGGCATGGACTCGTTCCTTCAGATCCTCTTCCTGCCATGTCACTCTCCTCCCCCATGCGTGCGTGAGTGCGTGCCTGCAAAGACCCGAGCTATGGAACCCGGACGTGCGTACATGTACAGGTTTCTGTTTGTATTCGCCGAATGTCCACGATCCCTACCAAACCTCGCTGGCGATGGCGTTTGCGCAATCATGGGCCAATTTACCCCTATCTACTCGGTCCCACGAACCCACGCAAAAGCAACAACACGAACAACTAACTCCATGACGGCCCACAAAAGATGCATCCCATCCTACTAACACCCCCCACCGACAAGCCACCTGCACCGACCTCCCCAGGCAACAAGCTCAGATCTTCCATCGATCATATCAGCCCTGCGTACATGGTATAACGGCTCCCTTGTAGTTCACGCACGCTAGTCAACCTTCCCCCAACCACACACACCCCAGCCCTACCACACCCATCCACTTCGCCGGCGCGTCATCCCCAAATCCAGATCCCAAATTCATGCGTCACTGTCCCAGCCCTCAGGCCTACCTACACACGCTTCTCCTTTGCCCTCCCCTTTCTTTCTTCTGTTCGCCATCCACAGGGAATCGTGTTGCGTGTCGTGTCGTGTTCGTGCTTCCGCTCCCGGTCCCGGTAACTCTACGACCGACAGGGGAGCACCCAGAGGAGCGTCAATCCACACCCACCCACCCACGTACGCACACGCCAGAGAAGCTCGATGGAACATCCAAGGAAGTCTTGCCCTTCTCGCTCGCTGCCCTTGTTGGAAGCGCCGCCGACTCGTTCGTCTGGGTCCTCCGAGGCTACTTGGGGGCGTGTCGGAGGCGGATTGATTGGAGTCGGTGTTTTGGCAAACAGATAACGCGGCGGGGAGACGATGATAGCTACGGAAGGGTTATTTTCCCACACACTCGCTCGCTCCAATAGGCGAAGAGTCCAAGCGATTGTGCAAGAGTGGTCACGGAAAAGCACATGACCAAATGTCCTATGCTTGTCAGCTGATATCAATCACGCTGAGTGAAAAGCGCACGGGGCATTGGCATTCGCGCATACACTCCTCCCCCCACTACTCCCCACGTCTCGATGATTCGGCAACATGCTACCCAGCAATGCCATTGCTCTCATCGAACACGAGTAACAGAAAGGAGAGTGAGTCGAGAAGGAAGACTGCTGGCACCAAGACGTTCGAGCATCGCATTGATCGCTCACCCTCCACTCAAATGAACAGCAATTGTTCACTCATCTTTCGACTCGAGAATTTGTAAGTGCCTTAGGCTCGAGTGGCATAATCAACGTAAATCTACCCGAGGAGTAAGACAAATACCAAGACATTTTGGAAGCTCACTGGAACAAGTGACGTGACCATCCACCCACCTCCCCAAAAAGATAGAAGAAGAGAGAATAAAAAATAACACAAATCTACAAACACCTCCCCTCGAAGAGAAACGCTATGTGGAGTAGATTCGTCATGTTCGTTGCCCGCTGTCGCCACCGCACACATGACCAAGAAAAATGGACTACGTTTCGGCCTGAGGGAAAATCCCGCTTCGACTCGTGTTTCACTTGCTTGCCTGAGGGAAAAAGAGGGGCTCGTGGGGCTTCAGCCTCAGCCTCAGGCATGCGAGGCCCTTTTTTTTTCAATGTCTTCGTCGTCTCGCGTATCGAAACGGGTTTCAAGATATTTCGGGGGCAGGACGGCGACGACGCCGAGGAGATGGGGCCGAGTTTTGAAAGAGGTGAGGGGGGGAGAATGATCGTTTGAAGATTTGAGTGCTGATATAATGAGAGGGGAGAATCAGTGACGTGGAACTCATGTGCGATTGACAGATCTCCCTTTGTTTTTCGTATGGGTGTGTTTGTGGTTTCTCAGGGGTTTGGTGCAAGTGGGGAGTGCTGGTGGTTGATGCAATGTTGATCGATTCAACGTTGGTGGGACCATACCTGACCCGTTGTCTTCTTTCAAACACCTCACGGGTGATGTGTGGCGTATTTTTTGCAGTGTGCATGCCTATTTTGAAACTTTGTCAATGTGTGAAAACGAAGAGAGGCAATTGAAGAAGATCAACCGAGGTGATGTTTTTCTCCCCTCCGCTCCAAGATGTATCGTCCTTGGCTTTGCGAATCTGTGTGTAAGAACAGTCTTCACGTTAAGAATATTTACATTCTGGATAGAAAATCATCTCGCAAAAAAAAAAAAAAGAAAAAAAGGAAAAGCTTGACTGCACGACATGAGAGAAAACCCAAGATCAATTGATAGCTACATAAAAGCAGGTGTGCCTGTTTATGCGCATCCGACGAAGAGAGAAACCGAGTTCCTCAACCACACAAACATACACGGAAGAAAAAAGCCTCCAAAATTGAAAATTGGCAGTACAGGTAAGCGTGTACCTCGAGTTCTTTCTGGCCCCTCCTCTGTGGAGGAGTATCCTTAGCAAAAAATCCCCTCGCTTCTCTTGCACTGCATGCATCCACATCCTTATCCAACACTGCACTCAGCAAACCACAAAAAAAACAGAACACATACCTTCTGTACCCACCACCGCGTCAGCGCCAAAATCATCTTCCTTTTTCCCCTTCTGCTCTATGTGATCTCACAAACGGGTCCATCATCATACAGTCCCCCTCTGCACGGACCCCCTTCTTCTTGGATGTTTCACAGCTAGCCTTAATACCTACACATATACCCCCCCTCCCCACACTTTTCCCCCTCACCAAAACAAGAAAAAGCTACACACACGGAATTTCCCAACGACCGAGCTTTCGGAAGAATATATTCCAGAGATGGATACCACAAGCCAGAAACAAAAAATTGTAGAGAAGGGGAAATTAAAGGGGGGAGGGGAGAGAGAGAAGAAGCCATGTGAGTGGTGGAAGTGTGGGGGATACGCGGGTTTCGCGTAATAGAAGATACATAAAAGTATTGGTAGATCAAACAAATGTTTTTTTGGGGGGAAGGAGGGGGGTTGAGAATTGCCTAGTTGGGATTAAGTGCGTATAGGCTTGGGACAATGGCATCTATAATGGAGAGATAATAAGACGGGATGGCTATAGACACACGAGTGTGGAGAGAGTTAGTGCAAAGACGCTGACTCTTGGTTGGCGGTGACACGGCACGGCGCAGTCAGAGAACGGCACTGGTGAAGGAAGGTTTTCAGTTATTGGTCATTTTTTTTTCGCATTTTTTTATTGATTTTGGTATTGCTCCGTGTTCGCTCGGATGCATGCTGTGGTTTTGACTTGTTTCATCTACGTATTGTCTTTCGTTTATGCAGATAAGCAAGCAGGCAGCGCTAACGACGTCTTCCCTCACCCACCCCTGCATTCTTCATACCAAGAGTCCGCTCAGAAGAAAACAGACAGCCAAGCGCGCATATGCAAACAGTTGCGAAGAAAGAATAATGATAATAATGAAGATCTTTTTTGTTCATTCGTACATAAAAATGCCTCCTTGTGATAAAAAAACAAAGCGTGGATGATTGCAGAGCAGGCTAAAAAAAGAAAATCGTGAAAAGCATTGAATGAGCATCCCCATAAACAGGAAGAAGAGGAAATGGATGACAAAACTATCACTATAAAAATGTTTAAAGTTACAAAGTTAAGGGGTGAACGAAAGTAATGAAGAAGATTCGTTGCAACAAACAAAACACCAGACACGAGATCAGGAGAGACCCCGCGTCAGACCCAAGCACAGAAGAAATGAGAAATTGGCACATGACTCTCTTGAATTGTTCATGCTCTCTCTCTACATGGCCCGAGGGTTCTTGTCCTCGGTCAACAAGCTCGCAATGGGGACGTTGTCACGAGGAGCCGAGCTCCACGTTCCAGATCTGGGACGTCCTACGGAAGGGACAGGCATGGGGAGCATGAAGGGCAGGCGCTCCGGAGCAGAGACGGCGCTAGCGTTGTTCAAGGGGCTGAAGTGCTTGGCGTCGTGGCTGATGGGCGATGCGTAAGAGAAGGGAGAGGGCTTCAGCATGGGGTTTTGCATGATGCTGCCGTCGGGGGAAGCATCGGGCGTTGGGGGACGCACACCGTTGGCACCAGTGCGCCAGATCTCCTCAAGCTGGGCGGGAGAGACATCGGCGCCATAGTCGGCTGCAACGGTGGCCCAGAACTGCTGGCGGCGAGACTCGTAGATGGCACGGAGACGGTCGGTGTCGACAACCCTTGGCTGAGGAACGACCTCTGTGTTGATGCGAAGAGCATTGTGAGGCTCAGGAGATTCCCTTGGAGTCATGGGACGGGGCTTGGGGAGCAGGATCTTGTGCTGGCTGCGACCGGGAGAGGTACCAACCGACATGGCCCGTACATTGGGGCTGCCGGTGTAGCTCACTGGAGAGCCATGGCGGGACGACTGGGAGTAAGAGTCATGATCCATGGACATGCCATAACTTGACTGGCCGGCGGAGCTGCATGAAGCGACCGAAGAGACGGAAGAGGTACGCTTGCGGCGGTGGCTGCCGTGCGAAAGCTGGTGGAAGTGAAGACGGCAAGCCAACTCGGTCTTCTTCAGGTGGGCAGCGATGTGCTTGTAGGGCATCTTCTGCATACGGGTCTGGAGAAGGTAGTTCTCCTGAAGAATTGTCAGTGGCGGCTTGGTGGATGAAACTTTATGCACAACATACCTCTTCTTCAGACCAGGATCGGTTTCCTCCCGAAGTGGACATCTTCCGAGCACGAAGGCTGGAAGTGGACGAGGAGTGGGTGTCCATCTCAGCAAGAGGGGAGAGGATCTGGGGTTGATGAGGAAGCATATTGGTGGTGGTGATGTTGTTTGGAGACTGATGGATCGATCCAATGGCTAACAGCGAAGCGGTTGAATGATGGTACTCGTTGGGTGAGGAGTTGTATGTTTTTTGTTGAAAAGAAGGTATTACTAGGCGTTCAAAGGCACAAGTTTGTTGCTCAGCAATCAGAATTAAAGAAAGTAAGGCAGCCCAACCAGTGGGTAGTAAAAGAAAGTATTACAAGGCTGCTAATGAAACCAAAAGACGGTGCCGATTGATCAGTTGCGGTTGAGGCCTGGGAAACTTGGGGCATCGGACAAGATATAGAGTTTCCTGGTGACAAGAAACGCGTGGTTCGCAGGGCCCATTCTGGCGCACGGGTGATTGGAGTGGCAGAATCTGTTGGTGGCATCGTTTTCAAACCTGAGTCCTGCAGCTAAGTTTTGATCGCCATCCAGGTGGAAGCCGGCGCTCTGAAGGCAGAATGTTTGGAAGAACCCTGACACGAGACAGGCTAGGCTGCAAGCGGCAGGGAGCACGGGCTGGACGAGATCTGGGAGCCCGGAAAGCGGTTGAGAAAGCGGGCAAGCGCATGAAGTTGACGAGCGATTTGGGCCATGGGAGAAGCAGTTTCAAAACTGGGCGCGTTAGAGAGGGGGGCGTGCTGCAGTTTTGGGCGAAGCGAGACGTTTGACAGTGTTTGGAGGAGCAAAACAAGCTCACCCTAGAGTCCGTCGGCAGCGGGTGCTAGCCGCAAAGAAGGCGTGACAGACAGCCAGCAGAGCCGTGCGATTGCCAGGCACGAATCGTCGAGTGCACGCGAGCGGAATCCGGCAGCTTCGACGAGTCAACAATCATCGAGACGAGAGGATGCGAGCGGGACGAGCAGAGCAGCTTCAGCGCAGAAACAACGCGACAGGCCACGGCAGGCTGGGCAAAACGAAGCGCTATCCACCCCTCGCAATGCGCCCGAACACTAAGGCAAAGATAGTCCCAGCATGGTTGGCGCTGTGAGACAGACGAAACGAAAGATGCTCGGGACAGCAGCGATCCGTTTTCTTGAGCATGAAGCCCCGCCTGGACGAGGGCGGGTTGAGCACGGGCGAAGCGCTGGCGGTGAGTTCGAGTTCGTGGGCAGAGCGCTTCGCTCAAACACTCCAGCCGCGCCTCTCACTGCTGGCGTTTGAGCCACGGCCAGAGGGAAAGCTTGGCGGCAGCAGCGGAACGCGGCAGCCATAAGAGCAGCCAAAACCCCACCGCCGCCACGGGATTTGGAAGGAAACGGCAGCATGGAAAGAAAATAGATTGATGAGGGGAACCGGAGGGAGATGGTGCAGGGCATGGCAGCCTCAGTGCAGCCTCAGTGCAGCCTCAGAGGACGCACAAAATAGCACACCGACACGGATGAAGCCAGGTCATGCCAGACGGTTGATGTGGTGATTCCATGGTCAATGTTGCCTGCCCAGATGGCTAGATGATGGCTCGTTCCTCCGCAGCAGTCACGGTCACGGGGCCGAGAGAGAGAGAAGATTACCTAGGTAGTGTGTATGTGCTGGCGTCCCGCAGCATACGGTATCCAAAGGCCCAGCAGGGGTGTGGAGTGCGGAGTGTAGAGAAGGGGAGAAGTAAAGAGAAAGGCGTGGGATTAAATTGCCATGTTGCATGCAATCTATATCGCTACAACGGTGGCAGCATGGCGATTGGCCTGACTAGCCAAAAGGCGGGGGTGGAGAGAGGCATTTAATAGATGAAGTGCGAAGACACGAGCAGATGGATAGGTAAGTATGTGTGTATACATGTCGTAAGGAGCCGTGACTTGTTATCCTTTGCTCCGTACATACACCGATGACAAGTACAGTCCATGTAGTCCATGTACGTACGTGTAATGGCAATCAAAAAGGCAGCGACTTGGACGTGACACTACGCTGGAGCGTGACCTGTTTATACATGATGGCGGTCGGGTGGTGAGTGGCGGAATGACCGTCCATCCGTCCCATCCATCCTATCCCATTCCATCCTTCGTGCCATCTCATCAGCGTCGTCGGGTCGGCTCGCGCACGTTCAAACAACTGATGGCTCAATGCTTATCCCCACCCAAGGCGGACTAGCCCAGCCCTGCACTCCACACGATCGCGCAGCAACTGGACCTGGCATGTCAATAGTGATGCCGCCGTGCCAACGTCCACTCATTCTTTCATTCTTTTCTTTTCTTTATTCTCGCCTGCCTCGTCCATCTTAGATGGCTATATTCGCACCACCACCACCACCGTTACCACTTGAGTTTTCTTCTTTTACCTTGCCCCTTTCTTCCCCCCCCCCCCCCCCCCCCCAATCATGTATATATAGGTATGTATTTATGTATGTATGTATGCACGCACGCACGCACGCTCATCCATGTGGGTCCCCGCCCACACAGGCACATGGGCAACAGGTGCCGCCGGGAAGAAGATCAGACAAAAAAGAATAGATTTCCCCCCCCAAAAAAATGAATAAAAACCCACAACGCAAATGGCTGTGGCTGGTCGGGCCATTCTGCATATTCATGCCTTTGATGCAAGAGAGCCGTCACGCGCTGGCGCATCCCCCGCCTTTTCCCTCCAGGCCAGTCTCCCCAGCAGAAGACTCGCAAAGTACCCTCCATGCCCGGCGAGGAGGCTATTACCCCGCTTCTTATCTGCAGCTGCGCCTGGGGGGCAGGTACCCTCTACATGCTCCCCCACGCAAACCTCCGCACTTCCCCAGGTACCAGCTACCTCGCCCTCCCGTCTTCGCAGTCGTCCCCCACCGGCACTTGGCCTTGACCATGCCCAATCTATCCCGGCCATGCTGTCCGCCATCCATCCCCATTCGCTCGCCTCATATGCGAACCTGCCCCTTCTTGTATCCCATGTACAAAGATCAGCGCCTGCTAACCCGCCAGCCAGCTAGCCGGCCACTCAGTCTGTGTGTCGTTCGCTCTGCTTGCTCGTCTGTCCGTCTGCTTGCTTTGGATATCATCATGATCTACCGTCTCAACCATCACCGTCCGCTGCTGTCCCTCTGAGACTGTCCAGTCGAGCCCTCCTTCTGGAGCATGACCTTGCCAGATCCACGTCCTGATATATACAAGTGACGCCCCAAGCCCGCACGCCGCCACTCTCTTATATATATATTACTTGCTCTGTTTGCCTCGTCCCTGTCGCCTGCCCACCCACCAGCCATGTCGTGAGTTGATATCCAAAGCTCCATCGTCCTTGTCCTTTTACCGCTGCGACCCGTCTTCACCTCCTCTTTCCCTCGCCTGGTCACACTAACACCCGCTCGCTCGTCTCCAGTGCCTCTCCAGTCACCAAGCGCAGCCTGAAGCCTTCCCCCATCGCCGCTGCTCCGCAAAGAACCTCGCCTTTTGCCCAGTCTGCCGACCTGGCCAGCATCCAGCCTGCCCCTACGCTTGCTCCCGCCCTGGCTCCTGCGCCCTCCATACCCGGTCAAGACTCTTTTGCCCCCTCTCAACTTTCACCCGTCCAAGGCGCCAATTCGCGAAAGCGCAAGTCCGTCACCATGGCCCACCAGATGGAAGACATGGCCGGCCCTGTACCCGCGTCCGCTGCTCAACAGACGGGTGGGGCCGCAGAGGCATCTGGCGCTGCCGACGCGGACGCGCTCGCCCAGGAGCCCAAGGTCAAAAAAAGCCGGACAAATACGCCCTGGACGCCCGCCGAGGAGCAGAGGCTCAAGCAGATGCGCGATGCAGGCAACAGTTGGAGCGAGATCGCAAAGGTACGGATGGACTGCTCTCGGTCGCACATCGTCTCTACGCAGACTCCCTGTGGTGCTTGGCCAGTGTACCCGAGTCGGATGGCGGTATACATGTGTGCATGTACAGGTACTTCGGTGTGCTAACCTCTCGTGCCTTCCAGACTTTCCCGCAACGGACAGAGGGTAGTGTAAAGAAACACTGGTACAAGGTCAGCGACCACAGCTGCCTGTCGTGTACTGGCCATGCTACTGACTGCAACCCATAGGACATGCATTACGCCGAATTCGGTGAAGACGAGGTGGGTCATTCTCTAGGGCGCATTCCAACATGTCCTTCCTCTTCTCAGTGTCTTGTGCCTGCCTGCCTGCCTGTGTGCTGACAAAAAAGGATCAGAGTGCAGCGCTCTTGTCCGCCATCAAGGAGTACGATGCAAACAAGTGGAAGTCCATCGGCCAAAAGGTTGGCAAGCCGGCAAAGGTACGTACGCACCCCATGTCCCCGTGGGTCGCGCAAGCAAGTCGTCAAAGTGTGACCAGCTAACACGATTTAGGCATGCGAGCAGTATGCAAAGGAGCATTTTGGAGGGAAGTACTGAGCGGTTTCATCATGACGTGGTTTACGAAAGCAGTCTGCATCTTTTCGGGTTTCTAGCGCGCGTTGGGGTCCTCCTATGATACCAGCTTCTCTTCTATGGTCGGTCCGCTTTCTGTACTCGTGGACCCAGTCTACTCGGCGACAGAGTAAGCAAATGAGGTTTTTCTTTCCCATCAAAACATTGCTGCAGTGGCAACAGGTCCCCATCTCGTGATTCTGGTTTTCTTTTCCCCATCCGCTTGCGACCCCAGTTCTGCCTTCTCTTTTCCCGTCTCTTGGGTTCTTATTTGTCATTTCTCCTTCCCTGGTATTCGGTGTCGGTCGAGAAATGTATTTCACTATGGACTTAATATCGAGCGAGCAAGCAAGCAAGCAAGCGCGGGGTCAGAAAGCCACCATCCGCAGCGGACCCATGGCCCGTTTGGAACAGTGCGGGCGAGTTTCCGATTCCCAGGGGTCGATGGTAGCGGCCATTGGCCACATGTTTTTTATCTATTCTCCTGTTTCCACAACCTGTTTTGATCCCCCACTTCGATTCGGACATATTGTCTGTTTCTTTCCTCGACAGTTCGCATGTGCCGTTTCCAATAGTGTCGTCGGCCAGGAACATGCTTCTCCCACCCCGTGCCATGGCCGCGACGGCTCAAGAGGGCATCGATATTCGTTCTCACGCCCCATGTGGCACCCCACCTGCACGCAACCGACCGGCGTGTGGCAACATGGCACAGGCCCTCCCAGTCAGTCGCAAGCCCAAGGTGGAGCGCATCGACATTTGATTGTTTGCGATGCTGCTCGCGTCCAGCGTTTGGGTGCGGTCCAGGGGTGCTGCGGCTACGCTACTCAACCGAGCCGTCTGGTATTACTACGTTGTATTTCGCTCGCTTGGGCGACCAGAAGGACAATCACGCCGAACTATTGGCAAGCCCCATCATGGCGCGCCGAAAGGCATCACGCGAGAGCGAGGGGGAAGGAGTTGGCCAGGGGCGGACGCGACGCGACGACATCGGTTCACGCGCCTCCCCGCTCGAAGCGGCAGAAGCTCCGTGAGTATCAATCTGCGACGGATTCACCGTGGTGGGCGTATAGGTTCAAGGTCATACCTGGCGATTGAAAACGGCAAGCGATTGCGCTGGTCATGACCGGCCTGGTTGCCTTGTTGGCTGGCTAGCTGGCTGGCTTGGGGATGAGGGATGGGGGATGGACGCTCGACGACGGACAAAGCCAACAGCCTAAATGGCTAATGGAAAAGCTAGCACAGCACGTACCTGCAGAGCGGGTTCACGTTGTGAGGACGAGCGTCACCCGCTACAGCGACCTCAGTGATGGCAGATGGACGACAGATGGAGATTGGGTCTAGTTGTGTGTGTGTGTGTGTTTGTGTGTAAAGGTATCAATGTTTGATGTTTCCAATGCTGGGGTACTTGTTCGAATCAATCAATCCATTGATATGCATATGTATGTACGGGCATGTATGTAAGCGCATTCAATTCAGTCACGTGCGTTCATGTTTCCGCGTATATCAGGTACCGCAACTGTCAGCATATTGATATCAAGATCTCCGGCTGTGGAGGGCGACAGAGAGTGTGTGTAAGATATGGGGTGGTAATCAAAGGCGAAGAAAGACGATGACCATCCATCCCCATCCTTCGCCGCCCCTGGCATTGGGCGTACCGTACCTGCATGCAAATTGCCTCTGATCGCGGCATCTGCACTCGCCCCATCCCATCCATGATGGAGCTGGTTCCCGTAGGCACGACGTGCCATCCACCCAGCCATCCTGTCATGTCATGTCATCTTTCTCGCCCTTCGCTGCTCGCCACCATGCGGTCGAGATATGAGGTGTATATGCAAGAACGAGTCGCGGTGGGTAGTGGCGGGCGGGTAGATGCCGTATCCACTGCCGCAGTGGCCGTTTGTCCCGAACAGAGATGATGTAGGAGTTGCTGTCAATGTCGTAGTGGTACAGTACAGTAAAGCACAGCGTTCGAACCTGGCCAGCGCCATTGAACCCGTCAGTCAGTCAGTCAGTAGTGGTCAACTGGTAGCAGTAGCAGTAGGTGGTCAATGGTCCTACCACCACCCAGTGGTCGCTTCGCTTCGCCTCGCTTCCAGCTCCCCCCCCACTTATCTGCTACTGCGACTGCTACTGCTACTGCAACCACCAACCCCAATCGCCATCTGGCCTTGTAGCCTATCTCAACGTTTTGCTCGTTATTCTCCGCTGTCTGTCTGTCGCCACCCGCCCGCCCCGCGAAGCGACGTCCCCCTTCTTGCTTGCGTGCCTTGCTTGTGCGTCATCTCTCTCGGAATATTCCTTGTGGCTCGGTCCATCTTGGACGCTTGCCTTGCCCCCACCGCATATAGCCTGGGTCCTGTTGCTATAAGCTCTTGAAACGGCGTCTGCATGAGCTGATGGGACCAATCTGAGGCCAACCATGCCCATGCGTTAGAGAACCACTGTCGCCTGCTTACACCTTTCAGGCGGGTGCTACGGCAAGGGCCTTTCCCAGTGCCGGCATTTCGCTGGCGCCCATCCGAAATGCTCCTCGCAAAAGGGCCAGAAAGCAAGCCAGCAGCATGAGCCGAACTACCCACCAGCATGATGAGGCTTGCCGTATTCCATTGACGGCCACCTCCCGGGACGCCGCCTTCCAGGTCATGCCCTGGATGACGTCCCCTCTGCCATCGTCGGCGCGCGCGCCACACCATTGAATGGATCCTCCAAGTCAATGGCCCGCCGTTGCGAAGCCATGAGGACGAGCACGCTGCCAAGCGCCTTCTTCCAGCATGAACCCTAGCGTCTTTGGCCCAACAGCCCTGGCTGTCCTGGCCTGTCTGCTTGTCTCATCAAATTCTGGCAGACAGATGGCAGTTCCGCTTTGGGGATCCGCCAAAGCTCCCCCTGCCATGCTTACTCGCCTCTCTGCTAACCCACCTGCCTGCCATCTATGCTAGCCTGATTCCCAGGATTCTTCATGCAGAGCTGCTCCTAACCACGCCGCTCGGAGCGTCTACGCCGGGATCGCGCTTGCAGCAATTGCAACGGCGCTGGAGATCTTCTGTAGGCATTCTAGAAATGCAGCCAGCCTGGCATGGACCAAGGCAAGGATCCCCTCCTATCATGCGAGTCCAGGCAGAAGTACCTTCTTGCCGACCTTCATCTTGCATCGTCAGCCACCACCCCCGGCACGAGCCACTCATACGACGAGCCCACCAGCATTGCGACGTGCAAATGACCTACCCAGCCTGTGATGACCCTCCAGATCTAGTACCAGGTCCCCCTCCCCTATCCCGGTCGTGATCACCGCATTGCCATGTATGCTTTGACGTGGTATGCCCTGGCCTTGCCCTACTCAGCTACTCCCTACCCTTCAGGAACAAAGACCGTCTCGTGGGAAGACCCATAGTCACTTGTGCTTGGACACAGAAGTCCGTGTGGCGATTGCACAGGACCGGGCTCTAGAGGGAACTTGTAGTGCCCGAAATTTCTCAATGCTCGCCCTCCTGTCTGGCGCGAAAGAACATGTTATAATGCACAGCGCACCCATCCGTACCTCCAAGTCTAGTTTTTTGCGAGGCTATATCCGGCATCCCAACACTTAACACACGCGATAAGGTTCTTCAAGCTGATGGCGCGTCGCTCCTGGCTCTGCTTGCTGCAAAATTTGTCAATATAACAAAACACGAGCAATCCCAAACACGTGCGATACATATTCGTCGACTTCGGCACCACACCTCAAACTGGGCATCCTTTCTGGTTCAGGTCTCACTGCGGCGGCCTGCCAGAGCTAGCTTGCTCTGGTAGTCTCCATGCATATTCGCAACGCTGGCGAGTCCTTCCCGAGGCCACTTCCTCGACTACACCGTGACAGGCGATTCCGGGGAAGAACATCACGTCCCGACGTCAAACGTCGAACATCACCCACAACATGTTCTCCATCATCCTTATGGAGGCATGCCGTCCGCCTACTACCACCTGCAGCCCCATCCGTCTCACACCCTTCAACATGCTTCCACCACCCATCCAACCTACTCGGATATCGAGACACATCCACCACTACATCAGTCGCATGCGCAGCTCCTACGCCATCATTCCATGTCGCAACCATCACCCTCCTCGTACGACATGGGCTACCCGCAGCCTTCCCAGCCATCAGTCGCTGCCGGTCGCAAGCGCAGTCGTCCCGAGGAGCACCTTCAGCAACTAGATCTTCCAAATCCTCTGGCGCAGCAACAAGAGCCTTACGGCCAACCTACAGGACCATCGATACAAGTTGGACCGTCCTCCCAAAGTTATCCCCTTCAACCTTATCCGCAGCCTTCAACCCCGCAGCATCCCCTCCCCCACCATCATCACCATCATTTCCCCGATCATCGCCCCTCCAAACGGCTGCAGATGGAAGGTCAGACTTCGCCGGGACCTTCTCATGGTCCGCCTAACGTCGTGGGCCACGACGGCATGCCAGCGCCAGCGCCCCGCCCCCGCGGTCCCAAGCTCAAGTTCACGCCCGAGGACGACCAATTGCTCGTCGACCTCAAAGAGAAGAAGAACTTGGCTTGGAAGCAAATCGCAGACTTCTTCCCGGGTCGCAGTTCTGGTACCTTGCAAGTTCGGTATTGCACGAAGCTCAAAGCAAAGACAACAGTCTGGACAGACGAAATGGTGAGTGATGCAAATCTGAAACACAATACGTCTAACGGTGCGGGTCGCAAAACTACGGAGGTGCTAACCACAATGGGAACATCACAGGTCCAAAAGCTTCGCAATTCGATGCAAGAATACGAGAACGATCGCTGGCGCATAATTGCCTCAAAAGTCGGGAGCGGCTTCTCCCCGGGTGCTTGCAGGGAGAAGGCTGAGGAAATCGCAGCAGTGGAAGCTGAGGAAGAGGAGGACGAGCAGAGCGGGTATGCTCAATCGCAAGTCGTCGGCGCGCCCGGCTCCAGCGATCAAGGGCCCTCTTTCCCGTCCAGCGATCCGAATCCGAATCAGTCCTACCAATGACTCGCCGCCCGCTTCGAAGGTCTTTGCGCGTAGGCAAACATACATCACCTTCTCTCATGGAGTATCCGGGGCTCTGCCCTTTATTTTGTTGTTATTTCCCCTAGAACTCGTGCTGGCCACGTTTTCCCCCCAATACAATCCCGGACTATCTTCTCGAACAAAAAAAGTCTGGCGACAGATTTTTTTCCCATTGTAATAACACTTTTCTGCTCTTTTCATGACGTACAACGAATATTCAACGGCATACCCTTCGCCACACTCATTTACGCAAATATCGATTATATTTGGGGATTACTTCATTCTACTTTGAACATATCGGCTCGGCAAAGCATACTGGACGGCGTCGGCGGGGGGAGGCTTGTGTGTCAGATTTACAAACTGCCTCATGGGAGCATGGGGAAAAGTGGAAGGGAAGTGGTATTGTTGTTCCGTTCACCAAGGGCCTTGACGATCCGACTCTTTTCTCGAGTAACGAAGGCGGCAAAACTTTGGCAATTGGGACCATTTCGATCCTTTCGACGAACGTGAAAGACAGAACGGACGCTAATTCACGTGGATGGGGGGTGGGCAAGGGGGTTGTCAAGCGTTTGTTATTTACCTCCATCAGTTTTGTTCCCTTTGTCTAGTACTATTCCAGTTTCCTTTCCATTCATCGTCCCGTATAGAGAGATACACAACTTTGTGAGTAAGGGAGGATGGAAACTGTTCGCGTGTGTGAGCAGGCCTTGGGTTTGAGGTGGGGGAAGCAGAGAAGCAAGCGGTTCATCCATCTTCTTTGCCCCGTTTCATCACCATCGCTTTTGCTACTCGATGCATTAATTCTTCTCATATCATGTTCTTCTTTCGGTATCTTTAATGCCTTGTCGGGCCTGAGAAAGATTCCAGACGCAAACAAGCATTTCTCATTTCGTCACACACACATATCTTCTTTCTTAGTCTCTCTATTATTATCCTCCATACTTCTAGACGTATGCTTTCTTCATCACAACCCCTCAGCCTTTCCCGAGGCAGGGAAAGGGAACGGTGGCGGGGTAGATGCAGGAAAGACCTATGGTTAATACGTAATATGTAATGTAATAATGTAATTGAAATCCTCCTTCTCTACCTCGTCCAGATCGACTTCGTGCATTCAAATTTACAAATAAGCAGGCTATATATACATCCGATAATGCCTAATGCCAAAAATCATTTCAAGTTCGCAGAAAGCATGGCTAAGTAACAGAAGAGCACAAAGGAAGAGAGAGTGCTCTGCCTGGTTGGGGCTCCTGAAACTAGAAACCCCATCATCTTCACGTTTTGCCTTGCTCTGTGAGGGGAACTAGTTCATGCCTTGGGCCGCCGATTGGTAAAAAATCGTACGTTTGGGTTCGGCCCGAAGAAGCTTCACTCTTACACATACACCCTTTACATTCTCAAGTGTTTCACGTTGTATATGCGCGCGGAGAAGAGGTATTTGGAAGAGTAGTCTAAGCGCTGCCTGTCGTAACCGCTCTTGCACTGGTCATCATGGAGTTGACAAGTGTCCTGATTTACGATTCTCTGTATCGAAATCTAGAACTGAGATTTCCAGGTTTCGTGGATGTCCTCTGGAAGACGGTATACGCGCACGCGTACGAGACGCGCGAGGTTCGTGGGGGAAGAAGGATGGAAAAGATTTCGCGTGCGACCATATCCCGTTCCTTCGCCGTTACGCAACTGGCGGCTCCGTTCTTCTGGCCTTGCTCGATCCGAAGTCGGGCGGTACAATTTCAATGACACGTTCTCCACACCAACTATCAAAGAGGCCGTTGCTCACTCGCTCGCCCAAGTCCAACAGCGAAAACGAACAAACTGGCGCATGACGCGATCCGCTCACCCACCCACCCAGAATTCCCACCGCCCGACCGGCACTCGCCGAGGAACTCCGCGGCTAGCTAGCAAGTACTTGCCTACTCGCTCGCGAGCTGGGAACCCAGGAAGGAACGGACGGACGGGATAGGATGAAGGGAAGGGGACAGAGTGAGAAAGGGAAAGAAAGGGCCCACCAGGCCCGCCCTCCTCCGATCTTAACAGAGCAGGGTTACTCCGCTGATATACACTAGGTTCATATGTACAAGGGGACAACCCCTCCCTCCCCACACACCAAGTCTCTCATTCTGTCCCGCTTTCTCTTTAGAGGGTGGACGACGACCGTTGAGTAGTTGTGTCCGGCCTTTCCACTCTTTTGGGTCATCGATAGTTCAAAGAAATGGAGCGGGAAGAGCGAACGAAACGACTTAGGTCGGATTGAAAAGAGCCTAGGTTTACTAGAGAACTCAACGAGATACGCGCGCAGGGCAATTGAGTAAGTTGGTCACCCAGGCCAAGGGTGACTTTACCGATGGAGGTTACTGTTGCTGCCTAACGTCGCTTCGGCTCCCAGCGTACATACATGTACACGTACGTGTGTACTCATTCGTGTGTTGTAGGCCCTTTTTGGTCCCCTCTAGAAGGGATTCCACGGCTCGGGTGTGATTGTTACCTAGGATCTGTGCAGCATACTTGCTTGCGAAAGAGCGATGCTAGTGGAGCCGATGCGGGACCATAAACAGTAGTGTTGACCCAATTCTGGGAAATAACATGATATCGAAATGCGGATACGAGTGAAGAGCTTTGTAATTTGATGGCGGGATGTGGAGAAAAGCGCTCAAGCTTCTGATGAGAGAGGAGAAGGGGAAGGCCGGTTTTCGCGCATACCTGATCCGTAGCCATTGCTTACCGCAGCAGGTACTGGGTAGGTTTTTCCTCCGCAGCTGGAATGAGGGAGATGAAAGCCAGTCAGACGGGCAGACGGGAGGCTGGTGCCTATAATTCGCCGGTATTATAGGGTCAAAGCGATCTACCTCAGAAAACCACCAACGTTCAAAAGCGCCCTGCGTCTGCTTGCCGACGAACACTTCCTCCTATGTCAATCAATACTTTTCCTCTGCCGCTCAAAATCTGCTGGCGCCATCGATTTACTCTGTTAATTCTGAAATCTTTGGTTGCCATTTGTTGGAAATCCCTGTTTTGCGGACCACCGTTCTCGTTACAGGCCTGTCCTAGTTCTTAACGGTCGAGATATATGTACATCGATCCTAATCCAGCCGTGGGATAAGCCACGGCCGCCCCCCCGAGGCGCGGGCAAACGAGTCTCTCGTGCATTCATTCTTTTCAGATCGTTTACGTGCATATGCTCCCATAATTTTCGTTGATCCGATTTTCCTATTGGTGAAAAGTGGCGACATTTTGGGTATTGTTCACCAGGCCATGGGTTCGCTACAGTGGCTGTAGTCCACAACGCAACCGATGCAGCAATCACCATGCGCATGTCTCGGAACGAAGACAGCGATGCAAACGATATCGACGAGGAGTATCAGTGTGGATGGCTAACCGTGTCGCTGATGACAGCGCAGTGTTTACCGGCCTGTCTGTGACCTTGCTTGTCTGCGGCCCTGCTCCTTCTCCATTCTCCGGTCAGCATCGTACTTCCCCCATGCCCTACAACTGAATGCCGAAGGAACAGGTCCAACTGCCTGTCCTTCCTACGGAAACATCCTGCCAGAGACATCCCAACAACAAAATTTACTCGAAACATAGGATCGACAATCCAGTACCACGGATCAACATCCAACAACGACAATCAATAAAACGTACAGCCTCCTCACATTTCTCTCCGCCTATGAATGCTTCCTGATGTGGAAGTGGCGAATATATGAAACCTCTCATCGCCACGTGTGCCTCACTTCTTGGGAGTCCACTCGATCCTGGAAAGACGTGAGTGGCGAGTGCTATTCTTACCGCTCACCGCCCACATCGCGTGTAGGCTCCAGAGAATGATTTGCAATATTTTCTCAATCTCGATTCAGCGATGGAGCCGCGCTTCTAAACGAAGAAGATGGCGGAGAAAGGCACATGTTGCCATGATCCCCGGCGTATGATAGCTCTTTCCTCTCAACACTACGAGAGTCCATGGACCAAATGCGGAAGCCAATAACCAAACGCAGCAGAAACCTCTCCAAACACGCCTCTTTCTTCATCAATCTCTTCCCTCCTTGTCACCCTCAGCCCCAGATGATGCAGAAACATAATGCATGATGAACTGCAAGACGAACTACTCACCTTATAGATCTAGAACAACGAAACGCTCGCCCTATGGAATACCCAACAACTCACGCCACAGTAATACATCATTCCACTCACCCAGGCTTACCATACCCTCCATCCCGTCCCAAGTGGCCTCTAACATTCATCCCCTCATCACCCCTCACTCGCCTCCCCCTCCATCTGACCCCAGCAGCCACCACAAGCAAGAGCTCGCCTCGATACTCAAAACAAGACATACTTTACTTCCCCACCCCCGCTTGCCAGTCGCTTTCTTCCCTTCGCCTCGCGCAACACCATGTACACACACATGTATAAGACATGGGGGTGAAGTGGAGACTAGCAGTGACGTGTACTCAAACTACATGCACAATAAACTTTTCGGCTAGGGGAAAATCCTAGCGTGGTAGACATGTATAATACAGTGATCTTTTTGTTAGGGTACTCTTGCAAGGGCGAGGATGGGGGGAGTTTATGCGATGAAGGGGTGAAGGGGGGTTGTCAATGTGGCTTGCGTATGAATGCTGGCGAGGGTCTCTTTTTTCACCGTTTTGCTGTGCGGGACGGTGCGGGGCATGGGTGAGATATGGCGTGGTTTGAATTGGGGAAAAGAGATGTGAATAAAAATGACTTTTGCTATGGTACTCGTGGTGATGGGCTGTTTGTAGGCATGTGATTGGGGTTTTGGTGTCTTTGGGCGGACGCGCTTGATGGTGCTGTATTCGCTCGTGTGCTCCATGATCCAATGCCCGCTTTCTACTGAAGAAATAAATCATTTGGTTTGTTGATGTGAGATATGGGACACTCGATCTTGCCTGTTCGTGCGCTTGACAGCTAAAGCTAAACGCAACCACATCATCAATCTAGCGACGCTACATCAACTCAATAACGACCATCATCCTCAGGATAGCACCGAACCAAGAAAAATAAAAATAAAAGATAGACACAATAAGACAAAACAGCTGTCAATCTCATCTTGCTAACAGCGAAATAAAAGGACTCGTCAACTCCCGAAACCAACCACCGCGACGCCCAAAAAGATGTCAATCGTCAGTCCACAATCTCCCATGACCACCATCTCATCACACAAACCAAAAAATCAAAATCAACCCACGAACATCCTTCGCAAGCGAGCACACGCTATTCCCTCTAGCAGTAAAACAAACAGTACATCTTTTTCCGTTTAGTCAGACACAAATCCTCAACGGAATATTCCGTTCGCACTCTCTCTTCTCTCTGTTCTCTCTGTGCTACCGCGTCTATATGTGCGCTCTAATATAGCGAAACTCACTCCTGTGACCCGCTCGCCCCGCCGTTGCGATGTTGCTTGGCCCGCGCGCGCGCGCGACGCTTCCCCCGAGGCCCGCACTATAATGGCGTAGCTTCTCTCTGGATTGGGAAGGGGAGGGAGAGAGAGGAGGGTCCGGCGCTGCTTGCTCCGGTGGCTTGATTGGGGATGATGCTGATTTCTTCTTTATTCTTTTTATTGTTATTTTTTTCCTGGCACGTGGGATCGATGGAATGGAAACGGATTGGAGGGGAGGAGGCTATTATTACCTTTTGTGGATGGGTGATGGTGATGATGATGGTGGTGGTGGTAGGGCCCGTAGGCCTTTTCTGATGTTGACGTACAAAAGCCTCGTGGTTCGATTCGTTGATCCAAGAGAATGAACACACACACACAGACAGAGCGATAGAGGGACAGTAGACTTTGTATAAAACTTTTAATCTCTTCTTCTGGTGTAAATTGATGATTGGGGTTGTGTTGTTTAACATGGGATTAACAAAGTTCGTCAATACGTATTGAGTGAATTCAAGTAATTGTGTAGTGGATCTATGTTTGAACACAACTAATTTGCATATGAATGTATCCTTCATACCTTCGAAATCCAAATTGAACCGTGTTTTCTCTTTTCGTCTCCACTTGGATTCATTCCGTCTTGACTTCAAGGAAATCCTTTACGCAGTAAAACGCAATAAGAGAGATTATACGGACGAGTTATCACTCCATAGTTGACGCATCTACCGAACAGAACATGATTCTGGTTTACAAAGAAAACTCGTAAAAGTCGGGAGGGGAAAAAAATCTCACAGGATCAGACTATAATTTGCATGAAACAAACGCGACGGCGAACACTTGCAGACGGGACGCAGGCGAATAGATAAACTGTCGCAGGCCATCATCCTCAGGATTTCGGCGGCAAGTAACTCGACTCTAGTCGGTCAGTTCTTTTCTATCAGACTTGTGTTTGAGACCGCCTGGGATGACTTTAGACTTGAGTAGGCAATTGCATTGCGAGGTGGTAGTTGGGTTGTGATTATGTAAGCAAGGTTTTGATGTGCGGATGGCTTGCGGCGATGAGAAATTGGTAAACGAGAGGACTTAGTATCGCGGCAGGAGCTGATAAAAATGGCGAAGGGCTCTTTTATGGTTTTATCGACATCCACACAAGTCTTACAGCAAAGTTCTACTCGAAGTATATTACAGATGAGGGATCCTTTAGTGACCAAGAGATAAAAACTGCATCTCTATTCGTATGCTGTGCTTCATGGAATGTCCAAAGAACATGAAATGGTACAGCTGAGACCGAATTTAGGTGGATGTTTTAACAGGATCAGATATAGGACGAACATGATTCAAGGTCACTGTGAACTGACCCTGAACAGGACACTCGGTGCGTTGGTAATCCGGACGACCACCCGTTTGATGCTTGTATCATTTCGGCTGTGCTTTTCAGGTAAGAAGTGGAAATAAAACTGAGGTCGAGCAAAGTAGTATTGACTTCGAACACATGGGCGAACAGACTGCTAGACTCATGAGTCACTTGACCTATAGCGTAAACGTGCAGGTCGTAAGCCAGACTGAGGTGCGTTTTCATGCACCAGGTACTATAACGTTTGTCGACACCAAGAAGCACATAGATGTATCTCTGCATACCCAAGCCCAGGTTCCAGCTCATGCAATTTTAAGTTTACACTCTCGGTCCGTGTCGAATGAGTACAGAGCAGCGAGGAAGTGGGTTCATCGACGAGTCGGCTTGACCGAAGCCAGTGCGGGTCTTCTCAAAAGCCACATATAGTGACTTCATTTAGATTAAGAGGAAGCCTCTGACTGAGTTCACAAAGCAAGTGGATATGGCGGGACGTACTCCACTGCAACCGTCGAAGCGGGCTGCACGGCCGTTGGTTCTTGCTCCACGTCTCAACGGTAGACACCCTCTCAAGCGCAGAGTCCAGGTTATCCTAGTCGACCGTGTACATCTCTGCATATGCAATGATGCCGGAGAGAACCGCGAGTAAGCAGAAGACTGTGAGGGTGGTGGCCGTGCCCGCAGCTGGCCAAGCTGACGGCCTGAGTTGGTGGTATGCCAGGGATAGCGACCGGATGAGCACGCGGGGATCATTATCAGGCGTGATATTGCCATCAAGGGTGTGAATCTTAATATCTTCTCGCCATAATGGAGAAAGCCAATGATAACCCACTGTGATATTGAAGACGCACTGTAACAACCAGCATTGGAAGGCGGCTGGGAAACGGTGAGCTCGTTCCCAGCGGTTAGAGTGAAGGCCCTGCTCCTTGTCTGTATTTCTGTCAGTTATATCGGCAAGCTGCAGCAACGACCAGAATCCTGAGTGTCGTATCGAACGAAGCACTAGCAACAGCCCTGATAATTGGCGTGGAGACGCTGGAGGACCATCGCCTGCCTGTCTATATGCGACTGAGGATGGCAATATTGTTGAAGGCTCCTGGTAGGTGGGTCATAACAATAACACGATATGTGGCGACTTGGTGCGTAGGAGCCGCCGCATTGTGGAAGGACAGTGGGAGGGTGGGCGACAGCACGGGTGGCAGGAACATGTGCTTGCGCTTTCCCCAACAGCTGCCTGGCGTATAGCACTTGCCTTAGTATTACTCAATCTCACCTTACTTTGCTCTCCACCTTGATGACCTCCACAGAAACCATGAGCAGTGATAACGTAGCTATACTCCGCGTCGAAGACGGTATGGAGTTGCACACTTGAGCTGCTACGACTCGAGTGTTCACCTCTTCATTTCGCTACACCTGCTCTTTCAGCACCAAGCGAAGACGGCGCATCTGTTCCGAAACTATAGTGGGTATACTACGTTTGGCTCCAGTGTACCTCTACCGCCGTTCAATCAATCTGCGACCGTTAGCAAGTGCCTTGACATCTCCATCAAGTTTGCTCACTCTTTTGTCCAACTGCGGGTACTTTCGCTGAACATGACTCACTCCAGAATTCCATTCAGAAGCGCTGGATCAATCAGCGCTATCGTTATCGTCATGCTATACCGTTAAGCCCTCAATACACGAGCTCGAAGTAAATCTCTCGCCGCCAACACCTCGACCCCCTCGAATCTCCCTCCAACAGATATCTCTTCAGCGATGACGGCATCTCCCCATCCGACGTCAGCGGCCGCCATACGGAGCGCTCAAAGCAACAGTGGCTGCTATATCATAAAATGAGCCGGTGATAAGCGGTGAAGCATGCAAGGCTTTGAAAGCCAAGAAAACCACAACATTGTCTGATATAGCGGTGAACAACTCTGGAAGACGTAGTGGACGGGCGAAAAAAAAAATGACGGCACACAATGGCATAGACCTATGCCATAGTATGGGGCCAGGGTCGTCGTCGATCATGCCGTCGCCACGATATATCGCGGCTACCAGCTTGGATCTCGCATCCTCGTCGAGAAAGGAAAAGCCGATCGTATGGCATAACAGCTTTGCTTGTCCCCACAGCGGGTAAGCAGATGATTGATGCAAAATTCCATCGTCGGTCCGGGACGATATATTTCCAGAGATCCGTACGGGATGACTGCAGTGAATGGGATCTTCCCATCTGCACGGCATAATCGTGGGGTCACGACCCGGATAAGCACTCATGCCTCAGGCTCTTGTCTTTTCCTCTCACGGGATGATGGCAACGGGTATTGGATCAACTTAAAGCCGGAAAACGATGCCTAATACTTCTTGGCTCTTCTCGAAATCGTGCGCGGACGGGAAAGTGGCTCTGTGAGAAAGGTAAACAAGGAGAGGGAAAGTTGGATGGAAAGCATAGAAATGGAGGTAAAGTGGGAAAAAAGAGATGGCATTAATAACGAATCAGTCGTTTCTTGGGTTACACTAGTTAGCGCATATATCATGCTGTGTTTTATTCTTCTTTGTCGCTAAGTTGACGAGCAGAGACGTTTGATGTGTCGTTGCTCATTTTCGGCTACGGTGTTGCGAATATCGCATTCTTTCTGCTGTGGTTCTGGCTACTCATTGATTTCTGCAAGGGATCTTCTATCCTTTGGCAATGCTCGGAAATCTTCCTGTTCTCTCGTTTCTGTTGTTCATCTGCTACAAAAAAATCGCTTGTGGTCCCCTTTGGGGATAAGCAGTGTTATTTGCTCTTTCGAAACACTACTGAAACCTGGACGCCAACTGGACTTTGATGGTAGAAAGTGTACGCAACCAGCTATTAGAGTGACCATTCGTTATGTTCCGATAGGTAAGTCAGGTAGTCATCAAAAGGTTGGTTGAAGCTCGGTTGTTGATTAAAGATTTTCTCGAGCGTGCTAATACACCCTTAATCACGAGGATTTTGAAGACACATTCAAGAGAAGAAGAATCCGACCAATCGACATAGTTTACTAGTTTTATTATTACAGAGGCTACATGAATCATTCTTCGTCTTTTCATCATGACGAGCGAAAAGAAAATGGGAGGAAAAAGAAGAATATACAACGCCTGCTTACCTCACGGTCCCCTCTCCCCCCCCCCACCCCCACCATCACACCACGAAGAAGAAGAAAAAAGCTACGACTAACACTCACTCTCCCGGAACGCCACGCCACGCTACGCTAGGCCAACACGAAGAGAAGGAGCAGATAAAAAAGGTAAAAAGGGTATGCAAAGCTGTGGGATAGAAACCACACGCTACTCCAACAAAGAAGAAAAAATCGTTATCGTTACGTTCTCCGCACTCAAGGGGAAAAGCAAGGATAATAGGGAAGGTACAGACTAGCTTTATGGGGATATCTCGTGTTCGTCAATGTATCGTAATCAGAAGAAGATGAAAAAAGGGGGGAAAGAGTAACGCTGGTGCGCTTTCAAGATGTAAGACAAGCGGAAGAGAAGTGAGGAACGACGGGGGAATAAGGAGGAGAGAAACAAAAATCGTTCCAACGCAAGATGAGAAAACAAAAGGTTGAGGCAAAAAAAGGGGGACGCGTAGCATATAAAACATCTCATTGATACGAAAGGTCGGGGGGAATCAAACTGTAAATCAATCAATCAATCCATCGTCAAAAAGAATTACAAAACATCACCGGAGCTAGCCCCGCGCTCGTTGGATGTCGACGCGGTAACAGCAGGAGCAGGGGCAGCACCCAACGCAGCACTACCGGGCTCAACATACCAACGCCCACCGATACTCCGTCTCAGCTGCTCTCGTCTCCTCTCGGCTTTCCTTTCTCGCATGCGCTCTCGGACGCCACTCAGCCCAATGTATTGAACTTGATAGCCCTTGAGACCAGGGATCTTCTTGCCCTTGCGCCATGTGTCACGGCGATCTCGCCGTTGCTGCGAAGAGCTAGCCGAAGATTGAAGACTGCTGTGAGAGGAGTACTTCTGGATGCGTTGTGCGTGAGAACCTAGAGGCTGTGTAGGCGGCTGAATCATGATTTTAGGAGCGGATGGTTTGTGGTTGAGACGGGGGAGAGGGCGGAGACGAGTCGATGGGAGCGTGATTTGAGGCCGTCTTCGGTTGGTTCCTGAGCGTTCGACACCAAGAGAGTTGCCGATGAGGAATCCACCCGAGGATCCTCTCCGGATGCTGTTCAGTCGACGGCTTATTGCACGAATGTTGCGTGGTGAAGCAGGCTCTGGTTCGGCGTCTTCGACATCGCTTGTATCACCTCCTCGGGGAAGGTAACCGTCGTCACTTTCGGAATCGCTGTCGTCAAAGCCGTCCCAGAAACCGCGGGGTCGCCAGAAAGGATGCAGAGCGTTATCGTCATCATTGACAGACGGTACCTGAGGATGCCTGGTATGCGACTCACTAACACGGCGGCCACGCATACTGTTCGCACGACTAAGGAAAGGTGTGATGAAGTTGTCGGAATAGCGACGTGCACGTTGCTTCAGAGATAGGCGACGTTGTGGATGGGAGTCGGAACGTTTCGGTGGCCCAGGTGGAAGCTGCCGTTCTAATTCTTCGGCCGGCGTGGGGGGAATGAATTTAATGACCGGGGGCTCTGGAGGTTGACGGGGGTTTTTGAGCGGAGAATCGACAACGATGGGATTGGGAAGCTCAATCTGCATGGGAGGAGTTGAAGGTTCAAACGTCAATGTAGGCTGAGGAGGTGGATCATTGAACGTTTCTTTGGCGTCAACGAAAGGTGGTGTCAATGGACCGTCCTCTTCGATTCTTGGAGAGCCAAAATGTATTCCTTCCAGCAGCTGTGGTCGCTCAGGGGGCTGCAGACTTGAGCGAGGGAACTGTTGGACAACAAGGAGAGAGTTATTGTTGTGAGGGTAAATGCTGACAGCCGTGGCCTCACTGACTTCGATGGGAGTGTCAGAGATCTGCGAGAATGGGGTGGTTTGCGCGAAGAGATGGCGTGCCATGGCATGCTCTTCTGTTCTCGAGATCGATCTGTCAAAGCTCACACGCCCATGCTCGTCCGTGTGAAATGATCGCCATTCATGGCTCGTACGAGGCAACTCTTCAGTTGGGATACGATCCAAACTGGGACGGAGAGTATCGCGTGAGGTCGAACCTCGATCTTGGCTAGTCGAACTGCGTCTTCGTTCTTCGGACCGCCCGCGTGTGGACGCAGAGCCACGCCGAACGGTGGGAACTGTATCCGTGGAAGGTGTTCGCGTCTTTCGATGCTCCTCGATATGCTGAGATTGATCCACGGCTAGCCCTCCTCCCTGTTTCTCTGCCAGTAGAAGCCGCACCCTTTCAGCAAGAGCTGGGGAATTATGATCTCCTTCTACTCTATCCTTCTTGACCGAGGACCCTCCTGGGGATAGATCAAGAGCCCTTGCTGGTCTAGGACTTGGCACCACGGGAAGCGCAGGTAAAGACTTGTTGATGTTGAAAGGATCGTCCAACTCTCTCAACCTCTTGGTCGCTGGCGATATATCCACAGGTGACACAGGAGACAACACCTCTGGATTGGCAACGCGGGTCGGCGACGCTGTTTGTGTGTGAGCTAACCTAGACGGCGGTGGCTTGCGATGCCTTCTCGGACTGTGATTGTTTGGAGACAATATATCTTCCCTAGATCCGCGGAGATTGGGGGATGCCGTCTCCCTCCTCAGCACAGGTTCAGGTGCCGAGGAGTTTCTCTTATGAGAAGCTCCTGTATATGCGCTGCGTATAGAGTTTGATCGACTCACTACTTCCGCTGCTGGCTGCAGAACTTCCCGAACCGACCTTTGATGGGCTAGAGTAGAGGCAGCACTTTCTTGCCTGCGCTTTTCGACCAAAAGCGGAGATTCTGTTCGATAGCTCAAGGACCCAGAATCAATGCTGGTGCGGCTTCTCCTATCATAGATGTCTGCTCTCTTGTGGACTAGCTTGTGGAGCGGGATCTTGTCCGATTGCATGGAACTTCGGTTCGAAGGCGTCCTCGAACTCAGTTCCGCAGGCGAGCTCATATTCCGTGCGTATGCTAGGTTCCGTCCCGAATGGCGCAGAGATCGTTGTCTTTGCGGCGGTGTCACAATGACCACAGCTTCCACTACCGCCGAAGACATTGACGATGTGGACATGCGTTTCTGCTCTGCGTCTACATCTGCGTCTGCGGATTCGGGGAGAACGTCAGCTTGGCCTTCGGCTGGCCACCCAATAGATTTGGCAAAGTTTTCGATCGATGGTGTGTGAGGACTGTTCCTACTGGCCTCGACACGCTCGCGCAAGCTGGTGCTTCGGCGCGATTTAGACGCGTTGGTAGGAGACACGGGGGGCGATGAAGCTTGTATTTGCTTGGGGGGTGTGGTGAAGGCTGGCCTCGGGTTCCGTTTCTTGCGAACGGTCACATTTCTCATCAATTCTGTGTTCCACTCCCGATTTGGTATTTGATCCACGTCTAGGGCACCCCTGCCATCTCTAATGATACTGCCGCTACTGCTCGCCTCATCTTCGGATGCGACCTCATGGATCGTGTTCCGGGGCGTGATCTCTTGGTCACCATCGTCGCGCTCGAAAGCCAAACCCAGTCCTTGGTCTTCCCCTAAACCATTCCATGGCGTCTGGAACGGGGTCGTGGACCGGCTGCTTTCTTCGGTCGTGAAAGGATCCTCCCTAGCCGTTTTGAACGACTCGGCCCTGGACGAGGGATATCCGAATAATACGGGGCGCTCGGGAGTACTCGTCGGCATGGAGCGGGAGGTGTTGGTACGGGGAGGGCTGGGATCGGGAGTTGGAGGACTGCGTTGGTTCACGGGGGTACTCGTGGACGGTTTATTGGACAGCAGCGACGATACTACTCCATCTACATGTGGCGGAGGGCTAAACTGAGCTGGAGGAATTGTGTCATGCGAATTGGAGGGAGGGGTGGGCGGAAGGCCACTGTCTGCTTCTGTTGCGGGGTCCGACGATGCAAGCAGCGTGGTTTCTTGACTACTCGCATGCGGATCGCTGGGTTTGGTTGCGGTCGAGGATACGGTCTGGTGGTGTGACTTGGTAGATGGCATCGCTATGCGATCACTGTGGGGAGACGGGCCGTGTGAAGGTTGGTCGGCGGATAGCTGGGAAGATACAAGCCGCGAATGTGCCAAAAGCGGTTCTGACATGCTCGGACGGATACGACGTTAAATGATGGCTCTTTGGACGGCGAATCTTCATCCAGTCCAAGATGCCAAATGTCCGTCGCCAGTCAGCCGTAGAATGGGAACCGGAATGAGCTACACGGGTTCAAATAGCTTCAAGGCGCCATGCCCTATGAGCGCGAAAAAGGCGGGCGCATAAGCATGCGAGGATGAGATGGAGATTCTGGATGCGATAAAGCCACGGTTCGCGCACGCCTTCGGGGCGTGGTTCGGGTTTAGGTGGTAGACGGGTGGTGACGCAGGTAGCCCTCAGCCGAGTTTCAGTATTGGTGATGGAGAGAGGGTGCGATGGATGGAGGCGCGGTGCGATGCAGATGGGGGTGCAAGGCCAAGATGAGCTCAGGCAGATCCCCGCAGTCTCGTGACGGTGGGTATAGAAAGGCACCTAGGCAGGTTTGATTGTGTGTGAATGTACTCTATGTCTGTGTGTGTGTGGTGGACGTGGGTGGTTGGGGGTAGTAGTCGAAAGCAGCAGGTCGCTTCGATGCAGCAGGTGGCCTGGGCAGAGATGGCTTGGTGCGTTGATTGGTGTGTTGGGATTGCAGGATTGCAGACTCGTTCAACGTCAGTGATAGGTTGGCGGGCGTTGCATGGCGGTAGCAATGGAGTGGTGGTGAAAGATATTCGTCGTGAAAAGAAGAGAGGGTGGACGGATGATGGAGCAAGTTTGGAAGAATTGCCGCTGCACGGACTTGTTTCGTCATCTAGGTAGGTAGGTAGCTATCTAGTACATGGCAGAGACGCAGCTATTTTCCAAGCAAGCTAGGCACTACACGATACGCGATACAGGCACAATAATACAACACACGGTTTTGGCTTCAGGACAACAAACAGTTGATGCTGCGTACGGATGGCGCTGAGAGATGGGTACATGTATTCAGGGTAATGTGGGCTTCCCCGGGCAAGGCGATTTGGGCGTCTTGCGGGCACCTACAGCATGGCGTGAACGGGTACCGGAGTTGCACTCGTTCGCGCTTGTGCGAACACCCATTGTACTGTGGCCACGATACCACAGGCTGCGGGGGTTTGCTGCGACGTCGGAAAGGCGCCGAAGATGTTGCTTTTGCTTTTGCTGTGTCACGGCCAACTCAACTCTGTGTCGCCTCGCAAAGGAGACAGTGAGCTCATGTTCGTATACTGTATGTACTATGCTATAGTGCGTACATAGGTGCTCGGGTAGTGGATAGTTAGTCGACAGGACAGACAGGCACCGGGAGGGGGCTAACTGCGGACTACTGGCCGGACCTGACGCCGCGGGCTGGACACAGTTTGGTAACAGGCAAACGCTATTGTTCTGATTCTGTCGGTGCCTGGCGTCAAGAGATGGAGAAGTGATGCCACGACGACAGAAGGAAGAAGCTTTGGGGGAGACAGAGGTTGATCTGGACAAGTGCGTATCAGAGCTGGGGAGGGTGGATCGATCACTGGGCCGACGAATCACCACGTGGAGCTTCCCCTTCCCGCCCGTCATCCCGCTTTTCTGGAATGCTCGCTGCTACCAAATAGGCAATGGGGGGGATTCTTTGCTTTTGAAATCTTCAGCCTTCAACCCTGCGCAGGGCATACGTACATGCGTAGATACAGATGATGATTTGCATTGTTGCCCGCCAGACGGTGCTTGGGGCACGGGTGACGATCGGCGCTGTCTTGATCCTTCATTTCCTTGCCTCGTCATCTGCATTCTTCGCCGCCCTCGGATCGGATTCGTCACGTCTGCCATACACGCTGATATATAGGTATATATATCAATGTCGACCGACGGCCGATGTTTTGCAGCCGAGTACACCACCGCTGGCGTCGCTGTCAAAAAGGGGAAATGGGAGTGTTGGCCGGGACCGGGCTGGCTGTCATACATGGACTTTACGAGGCTGGCTGACTGGCTGTGAAACATCGAGTAGTGTGGTGGGGCTCTCGGGCATCAGCACCACTAGTCCGAGTTACTATTTTGGCCATTGAGTTTGGGCATACCCTAGGAATGTTGGGTGGGATGAGATGGCTAATAACTCATGACTATCATCATCATCATCATGGGTTGCAAAGACATTTCATCGATTGCGGCGAAGGCTTCTTGAAATAGCAACAGAGCCAACAGAACCAACAGCAGCAGCAGCAGCAGCAGCAGCAACAACACCAAGAGCGGCGAGGATGATGATGAGGAACAAGGCAAACGGTGATTAAATCTAGACGGACATTGTTGGCAATAAGCGAGTGGTACGCTATACGTGCATGTATGGGAATACACAGTAACAGTAGCTACATGGACAGTACCGTGGATCCTTTTCCCTGGGGCGAGCTGACTACAGGCACAGGTACAGGCTGCCGCTGCTCTCCTCACATACGCTACCGTCTGCGTGCCCTCTCTTCTCTCATGCATATATCCATGTACCGTGTGCATGCATATCTGCTGTACAGTGCAGGCACCCGCAATCGAAATGACTGTCGGCGACCGAGTTCAAACCATAGTCGGGCACGGAACGACAATGGCAAGGAAATGATGATACACACAAGCGTCGTAGGTACCGCAGATTGGCGTTGGGGAGATCTCGCAGAGCAGACCGAGGGCGGGACAGTGGTGGAGTGGAGTGGAGTGGAGGGGGGATAGAGGAGAGGAGGGGTTGAACGTACAGGGAAGGAGGGCATGTGATTCGGTGCTACCTGGGTGAAGTAATTAACAATACTTTGCTTAGCATTGCGTATTCATCCGCCTTGTAGTCATTACATACCTAGACATGTAGTCGTGCAGCGTAACCTTACGTCGTGTTGATTGGACTGATGCTGTCTACGGCTGCCCGCCTCCACGTATCAGGGGCGGCCGTTGGTGTCAAGCGTCAAACGTAAGCGCGCTGCCCCGAGGATTCATTACTTACAGCTACTGCCTGCTAGCGGGCTGGTGGCGTCTATCTAACGTCAGGGTCGAATGTCGCGCCGCTACCCTTCCTGTCGCTCACTCTGCCTCTGCCTCTCACGCACGATAACAGTCCGTCGCTGTCCCTGAGCGTGGAACCCAATCCAGCCAGCCAGCCAGCCAGCCGACTTGACCACCCTTCTCCCGTTCGCAACGTCTTCCTATTCTCCTTCTCTGCCTCCTCCATTCACACGCTCACTCTCTCCTATTGTTGCCGTCCTTAATCATACCTCCTTCTGCTGGTGCATGCTTTGGAGGGCCACTTACTCACTTACCCCCACCACTACCACCTACATCCCTGCAACTCGTCTCCTCCTGCTGCTGTCACCAGCCTACCTGTGTTGCCCTGCCGTTTCAGTTATGCCCTCCCGCCGTTAGAGGTCGCCGTCGCCTTGCCTTTCCTCGCTACTTACCTCCTACCTGGCTAACCTCGTTAATTGAACCCTTTCTTCTTTTCTCGTCAAGAAAACGTCGCGTGTCTGCCACTCTAATCCCATTTCCACACTTCCACCCACCCACCTTCCTACCTAGTACACAAGCACCTGCAGCGAATACACACACCCACGTACCTACCGACAACACCACCACCCCGCCGTACCCGTTGTCCCCAGCTCTCCTCAACTTCACACTCTCGCAAACACACGCACTCTCTCCCCACATTGCGGGGAAACCAGCCCAATGGTCGACACGGCAGACGGCGGCAAGGCTGCACACAAGCATCGTTGGCGAACCAAGATCTTTTCCAAGGAGGAAGATGCCCCACCCAAAGACCCTAAGCCAAAGGCACAACCCTCGTTCAAACTCGACGACGACGTCAATGCCTTCCTCAAACCCTCGACCGAAAGGGCCCAGGCCCACAAGGATGCTGCCGCCAGTATCTTCCTGCAGTCCGCCAATACACCGCGAATCGACACCGCCGCCGCACAACGTTGGCCATCCGCCCACGCTATAATCAACAGTGGTCTGGGGAAAAGCCCCGGCATAGGCGGTCTGAAGACGGCGACTGGCCGTAAAAAGGGGCTCACAGTGAGCTTCGTACGCACACAGCCTGATGTCATCGGCGAGGGAGGCGACGAATGCGAGGATCCCTCAATTGAGGTCTATAAACGCAAAAAGTCAAACAGCCTGTCTGACGTGGACAAGGTGTCTGCTCAGACTCACCAGGATGACATCTCTCTCGGCACGCGCACCCCCACCTTCAATGATGGTATGCAGAGCCTCAATCAAGAAGCTGCAAAGAGAGGCACGGTAACGAGAACCCTCACCTCGGGCGGCGAGCTATCCCCACCCCTCCGCCAGAAGCTGGAGCTGGGCAGCATAAACACCCACACCCAGCCGCCCGAGCCGCCCGAACCACGCCTGGGTTCAATGGGCTTGGGTGGACGTCCCAAACCCCTCTCCAGAGTCCCCACTGGCTTCGATGTCGGCGAGATTGAGACGCCCGTTTCGCAGCGGCGGCCCAGTATGGATTCGATCCAGTCTCATGACTCCGAAAACACGTCCCCAGTCTTGACAAGGAGAGTGCCTGATCTACCACCAACTCAGGAAGAGGACGAGGAATTCTCGCCCCAGCCTCTTAGTCGCTCTCAGACGGGGTACAGTGCGTACAGTACCGCGGAATCCAGCGCTGAGTATCCCCCATCGTTGCCGTCATCCATGTCCCGGTTTGCTTCCAACGAAACGGACGATTCACCAACCGAGGCCAAATCGTTACTTGTGGAGCAATATCTCAAAAGTGAACCAAAAGATCCCAATTCCTTCTCCGCTAGGTACATCCACAACATGCGAGCAGAAGAAGGCAAGGCACTCCACGAAGCTGCCTACAGAGCTGCTCACCAGGACGCAAGGCGCGATTCCGATTCCAGCAACGGCTCGCTTCAAACTAGCTCGGTACATTCGAGTGCTTTCCAGGTGGGCACTCCGCCATCGTCCGTCAACACATTGGCCGCGGGGAAGACACCACCCAGAATGCTGTCGCGTGATCCTTCTTATCAAACAGTTGGCTCGCCGCAGCAACAATATAACCCACTGCAGCATGCTCTAGAGGCAGAGGACCCCCAGCGTTCACGAGCCCGGCCCGATCCGTCACCCGCCCGAAGCCCTATGCCTCCAGGCACGGCCCCGTTGGACACGGATCCCAGACCGCCGTCTGCTGGGTCTTCTGCGTATTCGTCCATTCCATCAGCTGCTTCCGCTTTGCGCAAAATCACCGCCTCCAATGGCCCTTCAGAGCCAGCTTCCGCTGGGACCACGAACTCGGCGCATTCAGAAAAACACACATTTACCCCTCTCAGTCAGTCGTCCATTGTCCCGACCCCACCACAATTCGAGCGAGGTACGGTCACCACATCAACGCCCCAAACAGAACGTCAACCGCAACACCAACTGCCACCACAGCTACAGCCACAAGCTCCAGTATCCGCACCGGCACCCCCCAAGCCTTCTGGAATGCTCGCTCGTTCAGACACAAAGATGCAAGCCAACGTTGCATACAAGGACTTTGCCGCACGGATCGAGCATATGCGAGGTGTTTTTGAGCTGACGGCCCAATTGAATGGGCAAATATACAGCCATGCGCCAATGGAGTGGGTGCGGGTAGCAATTTGGTGGTTCCTCAAGGGTCGGTCTGGAATGGAAGTACAAATCAGAAGTCGCCCCAAGACAGCAGAGCCCCAACCCGAAAGACTTACCCAGCCGCACGTCGATCTCGCCAAAGCCTGGTGGGTATTGAACGAGGTTCTGCAGGAACATCCTGCACTAGGCAGGTATGCTGGGCAGTCGGCAGACATGCAGGCGAGATCTGCTCGCGAGCAAGGGGACAACTCCAGTGCAGACACGTACGAGGCACGTGACGCCATCATCTCTTCCATGAAACTTCTGTTGGGGTCTATGCAAAGGAACAATAGTATGCCTCCTACGCAAGCTCTCATGCAGGGGCAGCACCAAGACTTGTGGGAAATGTATCCCAACTTTGCTCCAGACGTGGCCAGCGTGTTGTCGGGCACCGCCGGGAAATCGATTCTCGCAAGCGGATCACAATACATCAATGCAGCAATGTACATTCCCATCTCGGATACCAAGTCCGATTTCACTTACTTCCGGATGTTTGTCAACACCTCCTTGTCCACCGATGATCCCAACAACGATCGCCAACCGCTTCCTGCAGTGATCACGGTGTTCCGATCCCGAGAAGACTTCAAGGTCAAAATCGTCATTTGCAGTCAGACTGAGCTTATCAATCTTGTTGTCGGGCCCAATCCAGATGCGGGTCCGACGTGGAGAGACGTGCACTGGAGATCCAAAGGCCAGGGCTTCAGTGTCCAGCTACGGCACGGCTATGTTCTCAACGTAGACACGGCTGAATCCGACTTCCGTGCTCTCTGGAGTATCGTGGATCACACAAACCGAATCGAAACGCATATTCGTGAACGAAATGATGAGCGTCTATCGAGTAAGATCATTCTACGTGAGGCTGCTTACAAGGATCCCGCCAATCCCGGCGCATTCCCTCCAGACCGCGTACGGCCATGCAAGCTGTATGTTTTCGAGAAATTCGATGTAAGCAGCGAGGGCACAGGCAAAAGGAAGCTACACCGCGGGTATCGTGTGGTCCTGGTCACGCACCCAATGAACCGGACAGTGAGTTTCGCCAACCACGAGTTTGGAACTACGCAAGATCCCCTGAAATTTTCATACGCAACCGAGCCGGACCAGGCCCCAGCCATGACCTTCCGGATACGAGAGGAAATGGCAGACAACAAATCCAAGGTCTGCAGCATGCATCTAGTATTCAACGATCCGAAGGAACGGAATCATATATTCGGCCTTCTCACATCGATGAACATCGGCGCGGGTGAAATGGTGTTTGCTCAAGTGCCGCTCAAAAGCTTCACCATTGAGAGCGCAGATGCCGCAGATGGCTTCAGTCAAGGCTGGAAAGAAGTGCTCAAAAGGCTACAGTGGGTCGAAGCAAAGACGTACAACCAGGATCCAGAGGAAGCAGGCTTGGAATCTGCGCCCACAGTGATGAGCGAGAGTCTGAGGATTTTGTGTCGTCACAGCGCCGGTGTTTTTTCCGACCGCATGAATCTTGGTGCGTCAATATCAAAGTATAGGGTGTGAGATCAAACATTGCTAACGCTCGACTAGATACCGGCGAGTTGCTCGTGCGTCTGCCTACGGACGGTGCGGCTGAGCTCACACTCCTTCGCGAACCGCAGCATGATATGGCCGTTGCTATAGACTTCACTCGCTCGGAACAGGACGTACCGGAGGCGTTGGCGGAAATGCTAAGAACACTTATGAGAACAAGCACCATAAGAAGGTTGGCTTTCAACTCTTTTGGTGATTTGCATGCATTCCAATTTGCTGTGACGGGCTTCAAGGTCATTTTTGATGGGTAAGTGCGCATACGATTCCACCACGGCCACCCGACAACACTGCTGTTCGACAATTGACGCTAACGGTAACTAGTATGGCTTCTACGTTCTCCATCTCACGCCGCCGCATGGTTGTTCCCATTTATAAACAATGGACCGCGAACCAGATCCGCATACAGATTGTGGAGCAAGACAACATCATCCAGCTCCTTGCCTTTTTCGAGAACTTCTCGCATGCCGATGCAATGAATTTCCAACTGAGGGTCACAGACACCTACGAAAAATCGGACAAGGGTGGTAAACCTTCACTGAGAATGGTGGATTGCAAATTCGCCTTGCCAGTGGAGGAGCGCAGGGGCGAGGGTAAAATGGGTAAAGAAGAAGGTAGATTGACAGGATGGGCTGGTACCAAACGAAGATTCGTCTGCTTGGATCAGATTGAGTATCCCGGCGAGCACGACGATGTGCTTATCGGATTCGATAGCGCTGAAAGTAAGTTCCGCCTCTATATCCCGCCTTTGACGTCATCTGGAAATATGTTCAGGAAACTAACCATATCCACAGCACGCGATCGATTCGCCGAGGCACTTCCGTCTGCTACCACCAAACAGAAGTTCACCATTCGAAGAAAGATATGATTATGGCATTTCTCTTTTTACGTTGCAATCACGAGTAGAAGGAGACGGAAGATGGCAGTTCTCCTTCACAGTTCTGTTGTTGATTTGGTGACTGGCGGTCGGCACAGCATCCACGATGAATCAGTGTGCTTTTTCCTTTTTTCTCTTTTTCAAACTTGGACAGCTATATACCCAGTTCTCTCTCTCACTCTCACACTCGTCGCCCACCATCACAGTCCACACATGTTGAGGTTAGCAAAGCAAAGGAAATCTACGTGCTGTCTTTTTATCTCTTCCCCTCCATCATCTTCTTCTCTTTTTGATTTATACATTCTATCTAGCCCCCATTTCCGTGTTTTTCCAATCTTGTCACGTTTACTTAGTGTGAGCTCTATCCGAGGCATTTCCGTGCAGCATCAGGTACTAGTTTTGTTTCTACGCATATTGCATGCCATACGAAGCTTCCACTCCACACGTCAATCTCATGGTCCAACTTCGCATACGTACGTAAATGTGTGAGGAAAGAGCCTAGTTACCGAATCCGAACCTCCCAAAAAAGCCGCGACAAGATTAGAATAAGGACAAATCAACGAGTGACCTGAAATCATCTTACGTCTGAAGAGAGCGGGTGGTTGGCGGTTGGCGGTGATTGTACGCTGATCCTCGTCATATATCAATGGGTTTGTGAAAACCACCAATGTTTCGATGTTGTCTACATGGTTACTGAACGCCCACCATACATAGAATCGAGCAAACGTTGGTTATTGTTTGTGGCTCAGTGCCCACTGTCAAACCACTTTACGATTACTTCACATCCAGTAAACCGCTTGATGCGTCAAGAAGGACTGCCGCATCCATTGTAGTGACAGATCAGGATTCAGAACGATCTTGGGGTCATATAAGAAGCTTAGTGGAGATACAACGACTGTAGAGGGCGATGATGAAGGGGCTAAACTTTGGCGCGAACGGGATAAAAACAGACTGTTAATCGTACACGATTCGTGCGAAGTGTCATCTCTGGGTGAAGAGTCGGTCGATCAGGTTAGCACTTGTGGTATAGCGGCGACAACTTAGCAAGAGAGCTGATTATCTGCAACTGTCAAGTTGTACTGATTTCAGTATGTATTAGCGAAATGTGTCTATGAACCAGTTCGATGCCCTGACCTTGACCACCAGAACGAATAACACAAGAGCCAACACGAAACGGGGGGTAAGCACCTCCGCGCTCAACACTCAGCCCGCAAAAGTACGAATAATACTTATTTACCAAGACAGAGCTAGTAAAAATTTATTGCAAACCCACCGATCAGTGGTCATACCAAGCATCTCCACCGCTTACGTGCAGCTGATTTACAACTTGTTTCGGGGAGTACACACAAAGACACGGATAAGCAGTCCAAGCATAGGGCTTCAGTTCCTCATTCTCCTCGAACCTAATAGGTCTTTTGATTCCCCCAAAAGCAAACCGCATCTTCGGGAATCAGCAGCTTTCCAGGGTTCCTCTTTTTCCCATGCCCCACAGAGAATCGAAGCTCAAGGTGTCGGGTGGTGATGGAGGTGTGCGTGATTTTCCTCCTACTGGGGCGTAGCTCCTTTATCTACCGCGTTTGCCTTTTTCGCGGATTGTCCTATGTTACCGCGTCGTTGGGAAAGCCAACAGAGTCAGAGGGGGAGGTGGTCTCAGCCACGAGCTGCTAAGAAGCGGCGTGGTGTTGTACTTCATCATTCGTAACACTTGCGCCTTCCTCGCGAGGAATCGAGATAAAAAGAGAAGTCACGGCTGAGCACCGCAACCTTTTTTTCAATATCAAACGCCATTCTGCACAGTTTCTTCAGTGATTGAGCCATTCAGCACAATGGAGACGTCAAGACTGCTCAGCACCCTCAACGCCGCCGCCGAATCTCCTCCCGCGGATCTGAAGGAGGAAGACAGGCTGGCATGTTTAGAAGCATGTTTCAAACTGCAAGCGACCCTTGAGAATCCTATGGAAGCAATGCTACGATTGATGTTAGGCGTGTGTTCGCCCTTCTTACCAGCTCGTACACAGCCCGTTGCTAACAAGGTACCAGGCGCAACAAGGCACAGCACTTCGATTGGCCGTTGACATGAAACTGCTGGAAAAAGGAGTCGCGGCTGGAGGACCCATCACTATCGATCAATTAGCGAATGGAGTTTCCATCGACCGCGAACTCGTGTGTATGTTACGGTCTTGTAGCTTTCTCCTACTGGTCTGTCTCTGACGAGCATGACAGGGCGTGTTATGAGAATGCTTGCAGCGATGAGAATATTCCGGGAGACGGCAAAGGACACATACGTCGCGAACCCATTGGCAGCCGCTTTTGTCCAGCCATCTCCACTAGAAGCTGCTGTTCTGAGTCTGTAAGCGGAATCCTTTCTTCTCGCATCTAGAATAGAACTAATCACAGCACACAGGGGCATCACAATACCTTCGATAGCATTACTCCCGGAGTACTTTGCTGAAAAGGGATATTTGAGTCCAGAAAATGCCTTCGACGGCCCGTGGCAATACGCCCATCGAACCGAATATCATTACTTCGATTGGATGGCTAAACGACCAAAGATACAAGATGCATTCAACATCTTGATGACCATATCCCGAAAAGGCCGCGGCGAGGAATGGTTTGACTTTTACCCTGTAGAGGAAAAGCTCACCGTTCAGTCGCCCGATGACATCCTACTCGTTGATATTGGAGGTGGTGTTGGTCATGATGTGGTTGCTTTCAAAGACCGTTTCCCGAACTTGAAGGGGAGACTGATTGTGGAGGATCTACCCATCGTCGTTGCTGACGCTCTTTCGCGTGATGGCATCGAAGCTGTCGGCCATAACTTCTTTGATCCACAACCGCCTCTGCTCAAGAATGCGAAAGCTTATTATCTCCGCACAGTGCTACACGACTGGCCAAATAATCAAGCGAAGATCATCCTAGAACACATTCGAAACGTCATGTCCAAGGACTCCATTCTCTTCCTCAACGAGAATTCGATTCCAGACACAAATGTTTCGCTGTTATCAGCGCAGGCAGATTTCAACATGATGGCGTCCTTTTCTTCACTTGATAGAACTAAACAGCAGTTTGCGGAGCTCTTGGATTCGGCAGGGTTTGATCTTTTGAAAGTATGGAGACCAAAAGTGGTTCTTCTGGTGTCTGCAGTTCTCTTCGAGGCTGTCGTCAAACAGTAGCCCCAGCGTGAAGACACACTTCGAGTAATCTAAACTCATTAGTAGATTCACTCCTATTCATTCTTTTTTCCTAGTCTGGATTAGTCGGGATAGTCGAGTCCAAATGCTGTAATGTACTCCCTAACATACAAACAACTAGAGAGCGGGAGACGAGAATCGAATAGTAAGGGGTTGGTTGGAAGTGGGGGGAACTCTAGTACTTTCGTGACCAAAGAGGGGGGTATCAACCGGCTTCAAATTGATATTTCTTGAACATCGTGGTCTTTCCCATATGTCACTTAAAGACTGTAGGGATGTCGTATCGGTATGCAGCATGTTTAGCTTCCAGATGACCTTTTAGCATATGAAGACTCTCCCCGCCCATGTTCTAAAGCGCATATGGCTTTGGTCCAATCCTGTAATCTAAAGTATCTGCTCCCAGACACAATGCAACCACTTCCGAATACCGTCTACGCGACGGTCAGCCACCCCTCTCCCTCACTCTCTCCCTCCGTCCACTACCAATTAGTCCTAGACTTTCTGGCGGTCACGACTGGTTTGCTGCAGAAATAGGTGATATTGTATACCCATTCATTCTTTGTATATGTTAAGGACATTGAGAGTAAGAAAAGGTATCGGAAGGGGGAGAAAAGAAATCGAGAAATTTTGACTGTGATAGCTTAGGCTATACGAAAGGTCTTTGGAGAAAAAAGTACATCATCATTCGTTTGTCTACCTCTTTCCCGTCTAATCCTTTTCGAGACGCACTGCTGGTTGCTCCTTGATCCAGCTAAGATCTACCTTGTGTCCCAGCAGCTCACGGATGTTGTTGACGCCGTACTTCATCATGGTGGGTCGTTCTAGGGAAAGTCCGAAGCCGTACACGCGCATGTCCTTGGGTAGGCCCATGGGCTCCAACATCTCTGGACGGAACATGCCTGAGTTACCAATTTCGATCCATCGCTTGAGACCTGCGGAGAGAAACAAGTCAATATCAATTGCAATATAAAAGAGAACGGATATACTGAAGGATTGTAGCAGATGAAGAATTACGGACCTTTGTGATAACCGAAGATCTCCATGGACGGCTCGGTGTAGGGGTTGTAGGCAGGCTTGAAGCGCAGGCCTTCGATTCCCATGTTAGCGAAGAAATCCTCAAGGAAGCGCATAAGCCCCCCGAGCGTGAGACCGAAGTCGGCAATGACACCTTCGATCTGATGGAATTCGGCCAAATGTGTGGCGTCTACCGTCTCGTTCCTGAAGACGCGATCGATCGAGAAGTACCGCGCTGGCCGTGGATCTTCCGCAAGCCGGTGCAGAACCCATGTAGACACAGCCGTGGTATGTGTTCGTAGGACCAAACGGAGGCACTCGTCCTCAGACCATGGGTAGCGGTAGCCGATGGAGCCAAAAGCACCCTTTTGGTGTACGTCCTGGATGTTCTTCCAGTACTGTTCGAAATCACGGGGCTTGATCTCGCGCTTCTCGGATTCTGGAGTCGCGAAAAGCTTTCTGGAGCCGGCTTCCATGGCGTCCATGGTGGCTTCATGTGCAGGATCCGCGCGCGGCTTGTCGGCCTTTGGAGGGTCAGAGATGAAGAAAGTGTCTTGTACATCGCGAGCGGGGTGTTGTTGGGGCACGAAGAGAGCGTCGAAGTTCCAGAACCCGGAGTCGACGTAGCTAGAAACAGAAAAAGGTCAGCCAACTTCATAAAAAGCCCCGCATTCTGGACCGACTTACTGGCCAGTGGGCATCTCGACGAATCCTTGCGAGAAGAACATATTCCTGAATTCTTGCCGCACTTTATTCAGCGGGTGTAGACTGCCGGCCTCCTGATTTGCACCCAGCGCATTGAAGTTGTATGGTTTGAAATTGGCCGTTTCCCATGAACCACTCGTGAGCATATCTGCCGTCAAATCTGTGACCTCGACGGGTATCTCCTTCGCGTACTTGGGGCCTTTGGTGACTGTATAATGTATGACCTTTGAGACTGTGACCAATTTTCTCTTCTTGAGGTCGTTGAGAGTTTTGGAGTCGGACAGCGATTTGGTTTCTTGTATGCCTTTGAGAAGATCCTTCGTAGTGTCCTGCACAGTATCTGCGACCAGCACCAGCGAGTCACCGTCCTTCTTCACCCATTTATTTTTGAAAGCATTGCCCTGCCCAACTTTTGCGGATTCGTTACCGACGACGTTCTGTACGCACAATGGTCAGTCTGTGCATTGCACCGTAGTTTTTGAAGCTCTACGCACCGCCAGTTCCTTTATAGGCACCTTGCCAGCATCCTTTACTGCTTTCCACACCTTGTATTCGTGCGATCCGTTTGCGACAATTGCTTCGGCTTCTTTTGATAAAATCACCTGTTCGGAATCGTTTGCTTTGTATTCGACCATGGATCGGCTGGCGAGTCGATCCAAAGCTGCTTTTATCTCAGCCTGTGAGATGGCGGGGAAGTCTTCTGAGGTTTGGAGGGGCTCTTTTTGGTCGAGCAGATCGAGGATGTCCTGGGTGACATTGTGCTCTTTCGTCTCGAGAGGAACGGGCACAGGGCCCCTAGTACCGCCAGGCATGGTGTGAAGTGTGCGAAAGAATCTGTGAGGGGTGATTGCGCAAGTCGAGTCAATGAGTCGGCGGGGTGACTCTTAATGTCAAATCTCGGAATTATCAGCTAGGGTTCACCGACGCCAAGCCTTCGACGCCTCCTCCACAGCGACCAGCATCAGCCAGCACCAGCACCAGCACCAGCACTGCAATATATCTCAAACCATAGCCAATGGGAGGAAAGCTTGATTGTAAAAAGGTATCTATATTATTCCGCACCCAAAAGTGCCTAATGTCATAATCTACAGCCGGCGCAAGCGAGAGTAGAATACCACACGCCTCACCGTCGTTTTCACATAATCGCCATGACGCGACTTTCCTCGTGGGGATAGATGACGACCACCGCTCATCTGTCAACTCCCGTGTCCAAAAGCAAAAGAGCCACGCGCCCTCGCTCCGCTGATCCAATGTATTGCGCCGCAGCAACCTTCTTTCCAAAAGAGTGGGCGTGCCATGATGGCTAATTACATCTTCCCATCGACTTTTTGTTCCTTGCATGATGAAAGAAGATAAAGGTATACGCTAACAGCAGCTCAAAACGGAATCGAAAAACAAACCACAAAGAAAACGGAAATGACCGGTAAGGAAAAAAAGGGGGTGATCCAGAATGTACAATGCCAAACGATGACTGACTCAACACGTCCTGCCTCGCAAACGCCCAAACGCCGCCCGATGATGCGTGATAATGATTGACGAAAGCGTGTATAGGAACAGAAAAACGCTGTGTAGGTTTCGAGTCGCGAGATCCTGACGAGAACGTGGCCACGACATGCCTTGATGTGGTGGCGCAACAACGCTGGAGGGGGAATGGAAAAAGCATGCTAGGATTAAATTTGATGATGCACAGAACATAAAGAGTTGCTCAAGTAGCAAGATTTTCGTGCTTGATCGGGTGGAAGAGGATCGGCCGTAAGCACATGCGGCCGGTACCGTTTTCTTCCTCAGCGGGGCCACCTTGACTGTATTCGCGACCACCGAGCCATCGACGCCACAACTCCGACGAGAAACCGGCGTTGAAGTAGAAGCTGTTGCCAAGCTGGTTGTGCTCCCCCCAGCCAAAGACACTGTCGGTAGGCGCAGGCGGGTGGTTGAACACACCATCAATGGCTTCCAGCGGCCAGTTGTGATCAAAGTATACAGCGTGAGGAGCATACACAGCCTTCAGCCCATGGTGGAAAGCGACCGTCGAAGGCCACATTTCGGGGAACATGTGGTGCTTCATCAGGTATGTTTCACGGTGCATAAGATCGAGGAGGCGTTTTGACAGGCGCGACACGGTAATGATGGCACAGCGTCGCGGAGGTTCGGGGAGCTCGAGATCGTAACCGGAAACGTCGTCGCGGAACACCCAGTTGGTCTTGGCCGGGTCGAAAATGGGGTTGAAGGTGATGATATCCGCGTCCTCACCGACACCCCATTCGTAGTCGTCCGCAAGGTATGTGCGCGGTGGGGTGGTCTCAGGAGGACTTGCCAGCATACCAGTGTTCTCGAACTTGGGCGGGCCCCAAACAGGCTTCTCATCGCTGTTGTACATTTCCTCCTCCACCATCTCGGTGAAGTTCTTCCATGAACCGTGAAGAGCAGGAATGTAGTAGCGAGAGGCACGTTCCCAGGATCCCTTACGTGGCTGCTCCTTGGCCCACTCGCCGATCCTATTGTTGAACTCGTAATAGTGACCAGTGAGACGGAGATCCATCTCCCAGTTCCAGTAAAAGTCATATTCGGGGTGGACCTGAGAGAACCACTGCATTGCGAAGTGAGCGCTGCGGTAGACCGAGTGCACCGGAGCCTTGGCATGGTTGTAGACGTTGTTGGGGAATGGCTCGGGGTAGTACATCTTCATCTGTTGCTCTGACCAGAGTGTGGCCATGCCCCAGAATTCCTTGGGGAGGTTGTCTTCGATGGTCTTCTGGTACATTTCCTCGGAGGACCAGATGGGGATGCTGTCGTCCTTGACGTGTAGCAAGAAGTGGACATCGTACTCGCCACCAGATTTGAGAGACAGTTCGTTGATCATGGCACGAATGGTCAAAATCTGGGTGTCGCTGTACTTGTATCCAGTCCAGGTGCGCAGAACATAGGCGTGGCGCTTGATCTTCTCCTTTTTGGGTTGCTCCTGATCGGCCTTCTTGGTCTCGTTCTTCTGGAATCGAACCTGGTTTTTGGCCAGGCATCGTTTCTGAGCTTTGCCCCAGTTGACCTCCCTGTAGTCAATCTTCTTCTCGTTTCTCCACATGAGCTCCGACCCAGCCTTCTCAAACTTGGTGGCCAAGTCGAAGCCACCCTGATCACGCGAATACGAATAGCCGTAGGGGCCGAAGCGACCGAATCGATCGAAACAGACCTTTTCGTCCATGCCCATCTCTTCGTAAGAGCCGAAGAAGGGCTTGGACTGGTTCTGCGGGATACCCGGGTAGGCATAGATGTCAGGGAGGTCGATCTTCTCCTCCTCATCCAGATAGCACGTCTTTACAGGCTCGTATTTCTTGAGGTACTGCTCAGAGGTCCAATCGGGGTAAGGGTTGAAGGGTTGGGGGTCCATAGGAGGCTCCTTGTTCTCCTTGGACATGGTGGGCCACTTCTGCTTGATGTTGTCGGCGGGGTCCTGGCTCTGGGAATATGTGACATAGTCCTGCTCAGGTACCCAGTCGTCGTGCGAGACCAGGGTGCGTACACCTCCGAACATACCCTTGAGTCTGAGCTTGTCAGCAAATGGGATCATGGATAAGAGATGAGGACGGGGCAAAAGGGCTTACCGCGGGTAGTGTTCCCAGTGGTAGAGTTTCCGGCTGTCCGACTTGCGCTGGGGATCATGCCACTTGCGTCTCTTGTAGATGCCTGTAGCCAGCATGGACACCAGCATGACAGCAGCAACGGCAAGCATCACCAGGCGTGCGAAGGACATGCGTGGGCGCTGCAGGCGCTGGGCCCAGACGGGGCTACGATAGTTCTTGGACCACGAACCCATCCTGATGGGCGAGGAACTCTGGCTGTCGCCGCCGGGCAATTTCTCGTAGTTGAAGCGTGTCTTGATGAACATCTTTGGGGTTTTGAGATTGAATCGAGACGACATGGTGGGAAGATGGGGGGGAGGATTGCTGGATGGACGTGTTGCTGTTCTGTGTGCGTATGGTCTAGTACTGCATCTGCGGCGAAGTGGCAAGTGATGGAGTCGCGCTGTCGACGAAGGGGAGGGGGCGGGTTGGGAGAAGGCGGCTGAGGCTGAGGCGGATTAGGTGGGCGAGGCCAGCAGCAAATGCGATGCAGGGGGCGAGAGACTGAGCAACGACAAAGGAAGAAGAGAGGAAGGAAGATGGATAATTAAGCAGGATGAGTGTCGGATGGGGGGTGTAACGAGCGACAGCGGGTCCAGCACAGGACGACGAAGCTGAGGGATGGCGAGCAAGCAACAGAGAGGAAGAGGAGGAGGACGGAGAAAGAGGCACGATTGCCGCGAGATGTTTGAAGAGGGAGGGATGGGGACGAGCGAGCACGCAGGCGGCGGATGGGATAAGGGTGCGTCCGAGGGGGGACTAGCGGCAGTGCCGAGCGGCGCTAGTAATCTAACAACCCCCAATTTTCTGCACCGCGCGATGCCCCCTTCAGCGCGGCCAGGCCAAGCGACAGCGGCAGCGTCCACGATGGTTCTGGCAATCAATCAATCAATCAATCATTCAATCGTTTGATTCAATAGATGATGGGTGAGGGGAGTAATTCATGGAGATGCTGGGTAGCTGGCATCCAAGGAGTGGCGTGAACTACCTCCGTCCCTACCTACTTGGCCTTTTTCACGTCGATATCTCACCACCACGACCAGCATATCATTTAGTCCGTCCGGCCATTCGCCAGTCAATCAGTCAATCAGTCAACAGACAGTCAATTCATCACGGTCTATCACGAGCACGTCGCGCCGCATGCGAAGATGGAATCAATCAATCCACAAGTAAGCAGGCCAACTAGATGATGTTTTTTTTTTCTGTTTCGTCTGCTCCTATCCACCATCAGCACCACCATGGTCAGCAACAGTGGAGTGGTGCATAGGGCCGGCCAGACAAGCAGGAAATGGCTGGTACAGGGCATGTCCGGTGTCCATCAACGCGCGAGGCCGCCACCCGGCGCACGACAGGACAGAATAGGGCAGGACAGGCCCAGGGCAATATTCCAATAAATAAGCAGCCCCCAGCCCGCGCTGGCTTGCACCATCACCAACCGCCTCAACATTTTTTGATTCCCCCCTCCCCTCGCTCCCTTCCACGTTGCCTCGGACGTGATGCATGCATGCATGTCTACAAAGCACCCATCTCCCGCCGTCTCCACCTGGTTTGACTTGACGTCTGTTTCCGTCCAAAGTTCCAAGCAGCTGACGACGACCGGGGGGGGTGGGGGATTGGATCGTGGGATGACCCTTGCAGACGGTCCTCCTCCTGAGTTCCCGCCGCCGTTCGCTCGTTACGGGTGGCAATTCACCGGACGGCTGGCCAATCATTCTTGGGCTTCTAGACCTGCGAAGATGGGCGCCTCCAAGCCGATGGACACGATGGCCTCCATGGCCTCCGTGCACTAAAAATACTCGACTTTATGCATCGACGTTGCATTCTCTCCATCCCCAATCTCTTCAAGCAGGCTTCTTGCTGATGCACAGCTGCTGATATCGCGGTACACTTGTCGCGCTCGCTCTGCCTGGTTTCCATCTCTTCGTTCCTTATTTCTTCTTTTCCTCTTCCATTTGGCGACATGCGTGATCCACCACCGCCGCCAGTACCAGGTAACGGGCAGCAGGTCACCCACCATCCACATACCATCCCTTGCGTCCGCTGTCCGTCACACCGGTGGAGCTTGCCTTGAAACAGCCTCGTCCGCCTCCATCATCACCATCATACTCATCATCATCTACAGCCAACCCCATTCATATGCCTAACAGAGCAGGACCACATGCTTTGAACCCGCTTCACTCTCCACCACAATGACGTCTTCCGTGGGCCCGATTCCAGTTATTTCAACAACAGCATTTCAGACGTGCCAAAAATCTTCATCAAGCGCCAAATCCCCACTACTTCCGTCATGCCCATCAACGGCCCACCCCGACTTCCTTGAATCCAGTGTTTCTTGCCCGGTGTGTAACTTGCTTGGAGGGCGGGGAAATACTTCGCATTCCATGATTGATTGATTGATTGATTGATTTTTCCTGATGCCGCTGCGACACCTCCGCTACAAGTCGTCGTCAGCCGCGCTAAAATACCCCCCCGCCGGTGTTTCGCCATGGCCCTGCCATGTACACTTGTACCGCCTGTACGCCTGCTTTTCCGCGCCGCCGGAATACCTCTCTACCAAGCCTCTGGCAAACTCCCTACAATCATCCACTAATTCATGTAGGATGGAAATCTCAACCCGAATCTTGCAAGTCAGTTAGTTTGTCAACACCCATAAGCGCACAAAAACTATGGAGCTGGTTGTGCGGCACAAGCCTCCGCTCGCGCCGGATCCCCGATGGATTCACACAGCGTTACCTGCCTTATGTACCCATCTATCCATCCACCTACCCATTGCGAGAACCACAATCGATTGCTTCCCGCGCCCCACTATCCTTCCTACGCCCACCTTCCATCTTTGCTGGCGTCAGCACGGTGGAATGAACCTTGATTATCATGTTCTTGTTGTCTCACTCCACACACACACCCGACATTCGTCATCGTCTTCTTTCCCGCCTTTGCGGGGAAGAACAAAATAATGTTTGCTGCATATTTGGCTCGCGCCACCACTCTGGCCGGCTTTTTTTGAAACTCTACTACTCCGTCGCCATGACATGTGCCGTCCATCACTGTGTTTGAATCTTTGTTTCTTTTTTGCTTGGTCCGTCGGCGGGGTTACACGTATGTATGCGTCCAGACGACACGTCGTCTGGTCAACCGTGTTGATTTCGTGTTGCACATGTTCTTTGCTTGGTACTGCTCTCATAATTGTGACGCACGTCTTGTGCCTTCGCTGGACAGACCTTCAACAAGTAAAATATACCTCACATGTACGTCGACCGTCAGCGACCTCTGGGAGTAAAGTCTCCGTCAAAAACGCCAATCACAGCACGGGAACCATTCACCGTCCTCACATCCTTGATGCGCTGATCAATCTTCCCCGCGACACTGGACGGCATGCCTACATAAGCCTCGGAATTATCCAACGTCTCCACGTTGCTGATATCCTGACGGCTAAGTGCTTCGACTTGCGAATGCATCACTCCGCAAGAGACTTGATTAGCTTCCAACAACCGTTCTTGCTCCTTTACTTCTTGTATGGCCAGCATCCGTTGAGCGTCGTCTTCCTCTTCGTCCTCGTCTTCCTCTAGTTCTACTTTTCGGGCTTGAGCATCTTGTAGTTGCTTTTTCGTGGAATCCAGATGCTCTTGGATCTTGAATTCAAGAGTCTGAAGCTGCCTTTCCACCCCGCTACGATGCGTCTCTGATGACTTCTCAGAGCGAAGCTGAACCATGCTATTCCTCGTCAGAGTGAACGCTCACACATAAACCGTGAAACCAGATATATCCAGTGATAGTAAATACTCACAGCTGCGTAATCGAAACCGCAAACTGAACCTCAGTCTGGCAAGACTGCACACGCGTCCTAAACGTCCTCATCTTCTCCTTGTTCCACAACCCGACCGTCAACCGATCTCTCAGCGACAACTTTTTGTCCGTCGAGTGCTTGGTCCACTTTGCGAGTTTCTTGTTGAAGTCGCTGCACGCGTCGCCGCATGCGTTGACCGCGTCCGCAACCCCCGTTTTCCTCAGACACTCCTTGGCCATGTCTGCGGTGCTGTCATCGGTGACGATGGCGGAGATTGCTGATAGAGGCTGTACGATGTTGTCAAGTGTGATTTTGACGTCTCGCAGTACGTCTTGGGCTTCGGTGAGGCCACTGATGAGGCTGCGGAGCTGTTGAATGCTGGTTGCCGCGACGCCCGCGATTCCGATCGCTCCGGCGGTGATGCTGAAGGGGTCCATTGTTTGGTTTTGATGCCGTGGTATCGTGTTCTCTATCTTCTTCGGAATTACGCAGAGAAGAAAAGTATTAGATATATTTGGGTTTTCCTGGCGCTATATAAGGCTACATCTGTATCTGTTGGGTCGCGTTCAAGTTTTATAAGTTGTAGGATTGATGCCCAGCTGATCTCGTATTTTCCGTATCTGTAGCCACAAGCGAAACAAGGGACCGTGGCACCTTTGGATTTGCTATACCACTACTTGTTGCTCTCAAGTCAAAATCATAGATTGCCCTGTGGATTCGTGTTGCCAGCAATGTGACTAAGATGGAGCAAGCATGGTCTTCGTATGGACACAAACCTCTTGATACCGACCCATAACAATCTCAAAATATATCTAACCCTCAATTCCATCACAGGACATCTGACACAAAGTAGAAGGGGTATTATCTTCTTGTCTTGGAGGAAATTTGTCATGAAAATCGCAATCAACGGCCCACTGCGACCCTTGTTGTACTCTACCTGGGTACTCATTAACGTTGCGGAAGATTGCAAGGCTTGGTGCCACCGGAGTCTGACCAACCTCGTATTCTCGGCACGGCGAGCAACCCATTACAATCGCCAATCACATCAAACGATGCTGGTCTTCGACTCACAGCAAACTCAGCTCGCTTTTGCCAAGACGCAAAACAGAGGTTGGTCTCGGGTCAAATATACAAGCACTGCGTTATCCTCCTTCCCATATGCGGACGAGACGTTATCCCAAATCAATTTGACGTAATTGGAGTTTGCTGGGTGCGGTATTGCACGCCGGCGAATAGACAACATCGTCGAGGCGATCTGCTGAAATGGCCCAAGGCCCTCGACAAGACATTAGCAACATCTACACGGCGGAACACTCGCAGACTTTTGCGGGCTCGTTCAGAGACATCTACCTCTCCGCGAAAGAGGATTCTCAGAGTACGTACGCTACTTGAAAGCACTTGGCATCCTTGCTGCTGACGGCTGATCGAAACAACAGCTTCGTATGAAAGAGAGGCCAGACGGTGTCGCAACGCACTTGCAGCCACCAATCCAAAAGTCGTCCGCGAGAGTCTGATTAGTAGACTCGGGGTACGCGTACCAGGTACTTTTGAATGGATAGCCGACAATGACGATTTCCAGGCCTGGCAGAGCGGCGATAGCGGGTCGCGACTGCTGTGGATTTCCGGGGGTCCAGCGACTGGCAAAACAACGCTGGCGATTTACTTGACCGAAGAGCTCCAGCGATGCACCGTGTTTGGTTACGATCTGGTCTTCTTTTTTAACGAAAGCGGTCACGGCGGGAGTGGTAGTGCCGTTGATGTGCTGCGCAGTCTAGTCCACCAGATGATCACTTTACGTCCTGACTTGGTCAAACATGCGCTACCTTATTTTGAAGATTCCGAAACTACGCGGAAATCACTCGCATCTTTGGAGACGTTGTGGGTCATCTTCCAGGATCTGGTTCAGGATGCCGATCTGGGCAATGTCTTGTGCGTCGTCGATGGGCTTGATCAGTGTGAGGAGAGCGGAGTGCAGCAGCTCGTGCCCAAACTCACCAGGTTGCTCGCTGTGCATAGTCCAGACTCGCCGGTTCAGTCACGATTCTGTCTCCTGATCGTGAGTGACCATATTAACGGTTTATATGGGTGTCCGAGAATCAGGTTGGACGATGTGGACAACGCCGCGAAGATCGCCGAAGATATCAAGCTGTTTATCAAAACCCGGACTCGCGAGTTGTATGGAATCAAAGGAGTTGACGATGGTCTCGTGAATGATATACAGATTGAGCTCCTCGAACGCGAAGAAGTCACATATCAATGGATATCTCGGGCGGTGAAAGACTTCTTGGGAAGCCATTCAGTTGTCGAGGTCAGAGAAAAATTAAGTACCCTCATTGGAGGCTGGACCATCCACTTCTAGAGGCACAACAACCTCCAGCAGACATCTGTCGCAATAACGATTGACGGAAACGACGTACGAATTAGAGACTAAAAGAACAATTATCCGGTCAAAGAGCATATCAATCTGCCATCGTGATAATGTGCTTGCCTGAAACTTTCCAGTAATGACGCAAGCAGTCAGATTCGCCACCAATGCGACATTGGAAAGTAGGAGGTATCAGCGCAACCACGTCAGAAGAACGCACAAACAGTTAAGTAGGAGTAATTCTACTAGTAGTATTTGTTGAATGGATACATTCATTCTAGCATAACTTCATTATCATGACGATGCCAGTGCGAAGGATGAGTACCTAGGTACCTACCAGCAACCCTAACACCTGGTAGCCAACCAGCATTAGAACCGTAGCAATTCTTGAACGGAAAAATTAAAGCCCAATCTTTTAGGAACTTCAATAATTACTGCACAATTTTGACGAGTCTGCCACGAGCCCGCTAAATGTTTCAACGTGCCCTGCTTACTAAGGAATCGCTTAACAGCATCTGAACATCTAAATTTCCACGCAAAACCATTTCACCACCATCTACACGACCACAACGGCGTCAAAAACAAAAAAGGTTGGAGATACGGCGAATCGAACGCCGGACCACTCCCATGCTAGAATGCTAAGGGAGTATTATACCACTAAACCATATCCCCGAGTATTCGAGTTGTTAACTCGAACTGGATTGATGGTAAAATTCGAGACTTGTGGCATTGATATTGCTTGTGTGTTTCCGGACAGGGGAGGACAAAATGATGATTGTACTTCGTTTCCTGAAAGAAATGATCTCAAACATCTGATTGAAACTATGTCTGTTCTGATCTAGTGTCCAGTCTCGCCCCACTCCCGACGTACGACTGTCGGGAACGGTATGGATGGATGCTACAGTGACCAATGGTGAACTCCACACATTCTCAACATGTCAAGTTGTGAGTCCTTCGATTCGGGTTCCTGGGTGGCATGAGTGGCAGCAAGTCACCGTAGATTCTCCCACTGTTTTGACTGAGATGAGAACATGAAAATTTTCACTCGATTGTCGTTCATCGTAATACACCATTAACTGCTCTTTCAGTTGGCAATGTCTCGACAAATCACAAGAAGAGATCACACTGGCTAAATAATCTTGAGTTCATAAGTCATTGGTATAAACGCTCGAAAGTCACAAGACACTAAGCCGTCAGCTACTTCGATGCAGGGAGAACAATCTCCACCTGTCTGAACCCCCCGGAGTCCTCACTTCCAGAGTCCTCATCCTTTATCTGTGCCTTCCACTCCTTCAATTCCTCCGACAACCCGCTGCTCTTGTCCAACCGCCCCCACTCACCTTCCTTCTCCCTGTTCTTCAGCATCTCTTTCGACATGGGTATCCACTCCCCCTTGGCCTGATCAAAGTAATGTCTCTCCTCCCAAAATTCCTTCTGCACAAGCGCCTCTTGCCCATACTCCTCAACCAGCAACTCCTGGTAAGAGAACGGGACATGCACAGGCACGCCCTCAAACACGGACAATCTGAGTGGGAAAATCTGCGTGCTCAAAAACGAATGTTCGTCCTTGCAATAAAGCCGCTGCGGTGGATCGGAATGTCTATACGTCGCCCCCTTGAATCGAAACTCCCCACTCTTGCCCTTCTCTGCCTCAGTCGCTTTATCCACCCTCACGGCAGTGATGTCGATGAATAGACCGGTATCTGTATCGATCCACCTCGCATCAATGACGTTCTCTCGGTCGTCGGTGCTTGGGTTCACATAATGCGGGTTGACCTCGAGCAAGTACCGTTTCCTGCCTTGCATGAGCGTTTCATCATCAGGGTTGATAGTGAGGTCGCCCGCAGCGAATGAGTGGATGGTCATGTTGTGGTAGGAAGCTAGGAACTCGATGGCTGCCTCGCTCACTTGCACGTCGAGGTCGTCGTCCCATGGCATGATGCGCCGGTTCCACCACCAGCCCAGCAGCGACCCGTGCATGATCCATGTTTCGGCGCCCAGTTCGTGCATCGTGGTCAGATAGGAGCGGATGAGGGCGCGGAGGTGGGGGATGCGTGTTTGACTGGGTAGTTCGCTTTTTGCGAAGCGTCCGTCGTAGTGAGAGTTGAACTGCAATGTCTGGTCAAATTCACGTGATGTACATGTATAGAAGGACTGGAACTTACATAACTTTCATGGAAGTACTTCTCGGGTGGATCTCCTGTTCTGCCCTTGTCGATTTGAATCAAGCCTTGCAAGAATGCGATATCCTCTGGTAGATTCTGGTCATCTTTGAGCACGGTTTCTGAACCTGAAATGCAAAAGTCAGTGATTAAATTAAGCAGACTCCGACGGAGGCCAGTTCCAATGGATGGTCGATACATAACATCGACATCCGATATGCATTCAGATCTGGAACAAGGGACACACGTACTGTGCAGTAAGGACTTAGATGGGTATGCAACGATTGTTACACCTGCCATTAAAGCTAAGAAGAGAAGCATGTTGATATAACGATGCATTGTTGTTGATTGATGACTTGACGGCGAGAAGAAAGTTTTGCTGATCTGTCAGCGTAGGAAAATTCTAAGTCGACGTGGAGGAAAATATGCGGTGATATCTTGTGAATCGGCGATTTAGATGTCACTTCTCGCGATATCCGTTGAAGCCACGGTGATACGCGTGAAGAAGTGAATGAATGACGAAGAAGAGAATGGAGAATATACAGCGCCAGAGGGTGAAGGATGAAAGAAAAAATGAAGGGGGAAAATTTGTCTTCAGTGCATGACAACACTCAATTGAGACAACGGGTTTTAGGCTCAGAGAACAGAACGACAATCGCAGTGAACCAACAAAGATCGACTCTGAACTCATACGAGACGGAAAAGATATAACGATATCGAAGAAGGGACGCGTATGCAGGGCACGTGTACATCAAAACGTGGCTTGCATTCGTAACGCATCCTAAAGAATTCACCCGAGATAACGGCACCCGTCACGCAGACACGATTACACTGTTCACTAACCTATCATGCCATCGACATTCCCAGTTAAACCAGGATCGTCTTGTTTGAGGTTTTGTTTCTCAGCGAATTATATTCCAGTAGACTTTAATGCTCATGGCACTGAATTCTCCAACATCAAGCACTGGGGTGGGTCCTAGGCTTGAGGTTACGCGGCCAGAGTGAGCTCTGTAGTCGCGTTAGCCTCCTTGGGACTCATGCAAAGCATAGCGTGTAAATCCGACAACCATGCGATATTTTCTAGCGAGTAATGCACATTTCCTCGTGGTACGATAGTAGATTCTACCAACACCCATCGTCGTTACCCGATGGCATCCGACTTGCCTCTTGATCGTTCAGTGTGAATCAAAAGTTAGGAGGTGAATTGTTTAGTAAGCAAGCCAGGGGGCCTCAACACTGGAACGACATGTATTTATAGTTACACTTTAGTATTTCTCTCAATACATCCAGTAAACGTCCAGTCGTCCACGGAGAGATGCTGATCTAGGTACGAAGACGAGGTTGGAGTGTCGAGCATGGCCGCTCTGGCCTCTTTCCTCGGTGATAGTTCACGAAGTCACACGAAGAATCGTGACTGGTGGGCAGGCCGTTCCATTGGATTTTCTTGCTGTGAAGAGATAGCTACTTTGTTTCCGATCATGCGATAACTAGTATGCATGTATTGATGCACTCTTAGACGAATAGCGGAAGACTGAGCTGGTTGATGCAATAGAATGAGTTCCTAGCGTCGACAACATCTAAACTCATTTATGCCGGATTCTCCTGCGCTTTCGTTTTGCAGTTGCATACCTTTTTTGGGGGTTTGGCACAATATAAGATGCGCGTCTGCACCATCTCAGTTCGGTGCAAGCGAGGGCATTCACCTCAATAGTCCAAACCATTGGCGTGAAAATGACTCGGTCTTTGAGTACACGATAGCACAGGCTGAACTTCCCTTAAAACTCTCGCTTGAATTGATATAGATGGAGAGATAAGCCTCGCAGGATCTGATCTTAGCCTTTGGGATGCGGGAGTGGAGCCGGTGTGCATGTCCACGCGCAATGCGAGTTCGGACCCCCTAGGATCAACGCAGTTACGGGAGAAGCTTGGCGAGAACTAAGCTTCTGCTAAGCTTTGAAGCACACACTATTGATATCCAGAGACGTTGACTGGTGGGCTTTGACAAAACCCATGTCCCAACGCTCTGCTAGCCAAACCCATGCGAATGGTTAACAAGATGTAGTGATTAAAAAGGGCGACCTTACCAGGCCTAGAACACGCGCTTGCATTTGCATGATCTGTGGTGTGTTTCTTTTTTTTCTTCCCCTTGTTGTCACTGTAGAAACACATGCAATCCCATGGTGGACAAGATCATGCGTCGTGATTGGTGCTGAAAGGATATGCATGCATCATGTGAATGTCTTCACGTTCTTATTCCAAGAAGGGATGTGTTTGTCGTTTTAACTAAACGTTCAACAATCTCTACTGCACTGCCTACATGATGCGAGGGATGTTTCAATAGCTATTTTCTTGGCGGCTGAGATCCGTTGTCTGTCGCCACTTTGAGAAATGGCATGCTCTACGCGGTATATACATATATACCTCCCAACGCCCTATGTGACTGTGGCCCATCTTCTTTCCGGAACACAGAGTACTCGAACACTGGTGATCTCTTATGAAGGGAACCAATAAATTCTGCGAATTGCTATGAGAGATAGAGAAAGTACTTCTCCCCTCGCGCTACCACTACGTTTTCGATCTTTCATTCCTGCCGCCTCTTCTTCTCTTTCTTCTTTTCACAGAAAGGCATGCTTTTCAGAGTGAGTACCGTGATGTGGGTATCAAGTGCATGCTAACGATACCTGCAGCAACGCTATCGATACAACACATACCATTCGCCCCTCGAGCACTGTGCTCTACTCTTCCCCTATTGCTTCAAGTAGTTACCAGTCTTCTGATAGTCGGAATAGATCATACACGCAGCGTCGACTCTGGCTCAAAACCGCTGGTCATCTAACTGTGAAGAGGAAAGCGCAACATAAGTACAACACACATATCGATATTCCAAATGCCCTAAAACATTGGAGGTCACTAACATACCGATTCTAGGTACCTTAATGATTCAGTTCGGGAAGAGCTAGGTGCAGATGGACTTGAGCTTCTTGAGAACGCGAATGGCTTACTCATTAGTTATGAATTGACATGCATTGCAAAACCACAAGTTTGCCTGTTTCACTCTCAATGCGTGCCCATTTCCCTATGGCAATATCTTTCATTGCTTGTGTCTATCATTGTTTCTGTCATTAACACGTTGAATCTAACCAATTCATTATGATGAGAGGACAATACGTGGAGTGGACTTTTCTTTGACTCTCTACTTGTCTCGCCATTCGTCGAAAGTGAATGCATTCAGCAGTAGCTTTTGAAGTTATCATTCTACTGAACACCACATCTAGAGCGAATGCTGACTTTGTTCCGTCATAATCCATAGTTGACTTCCATTTCCAAGTACATTACTAATCATAGAGTAGTCATCAGTCAGCATCGGGCGTATATTGCTGGGTTTAATTTCTATTCTACCGCACGAGAGGGAAGCAATTCAACTAAGCTAGATATATAAGTCTTGCTCCGCAAGTCAGTAACTGTGCAATTTTCGGAGATATCGGTCGCTAGATAATCGGTTTAGGTAATCCTACTTCTCTTAAAAGTTATTTCCGTTCCAATGAAGAGGAGTCTGGCTTCCAGAACCCATCCATGTAGTTGAATGAAGTTGAATAATGGGTTGAGTTTGTCTGGGATTCATAATCGTCTACAGATACCTGTGAGATGTACAAGGTATATCACGTTCAGTCTTCCGACACAGACTCTAGTGATACGAGCATCATTTCAACGGCTTAACATTGTTGTACTCTACTTAAGTTCCGACAGTAATCCTTGCGGAACGACTTATCACCATCTAGAGAATCTACAATCAGCTGTGTTTGGAGACGAAGACCTGCCATGTCTAAACAACTCCTTGTCGTCTTCGGAGCGACCGGCAACCAAGGTCACTCCGTCATCCAATTTTTGCTCAACCACCCCGAGCTCTCCTCTCAATACTCTGTGAGAGCTGTCACTCGAAATGCCAATACGCCTACTGCTCAGACCCTTTCCTCCCAAGGCATTGAAGTAGTCACTGCCGATCTGAACGATCCGTCTTCCCTCCCGGCAGCCCTGAGAGGAGCATCCTTCGTCTTTGCCACCACAAACTCGGCATACGAAGGCAACACACGAGAGGTCGAAACTCGGCAGGCGAAAGCACTCTGCGAAGAATCTATCAAGCAAGGTATCAAATATATCATCTGGAGTACTCTTCCCCACCCCGAAAAGATTTCAGGCGGCAAGGCAAAAGTGGAGCACTTCGACGTCAAGGCCGAGATCGAGGAGTATATCCGCGGGCTACCCATAGATTCTGCATTTGTCGCCCCTGGAAGCTTCATGCAGAACATGTACAGCGTACTTGCACCACGGAAATCTGCAGCCAACGACGGCTCATATATCTTTACAAACATGGTCCATCCCACCAAGACACTGTTTCCGCTGTTTGACGCCACTGATGTGGGTGCGTGGACAAACGCAGTCCTGGCTGAGCCAGCGAAGTACGAAGGGAAGTTTTTTGCAGCGGCTCAGGGATTCTACTCGATGGAGGATATGGCGAGAATCATGTCAAAAGTCTCAGGGAAGACTGTGGAGTATGAAAGAATCTCGGAGGAGCAATGGCAGGGTTCGTTCCCAGAACCACTGGGGCATATGATGTTGGAGACGGGCATTTATCAGAGGGATTATGGATACTACGGCCCTAATATGAAAGAGGACGTGGAGTGGGCGCAGAAACAAGTACAAGGACAGCTGACAGACTTTGAGAGTTTCTTGAGGAAGACTGAGTTCAAGCTGGAATAAATGGTGAACAGTAGTGGATTACGAACCTGTGTTGCATGTTGTCTTGGTTTCTCTCCCGCAAGAGCTTATCTCAAATGTGATCGTTCTCACAAAAGGTCACGATTTACGTCTGCAAAATGCCTATCTCAATCCTCGGAATCATTTGGCAGATACCATAAAGGCCGCGGAGCATTGATGCCATTGCTCTACAGATATTTTTACGAACCCCCGAAATGACGAAGGCAGATGGAATCAATTCCAAGTCTAGACGCATTAGGAAGGTGGATGTTGGATGCTTGATGGCGGTGCTTGGCTGCGAGACAGTGGCACGGATTCTAGCCACTGCCCTCGTTGTCGTGACGACAATTACCGCGAACCGAGGAACGACTTACCAGGAACCACGCCTCGGGGCTAGAAATGCATGCTTTCTAGAGCCATGATCGAATGCTCAAGCCATTAACACGATCCTTCTCCTCCGAAAGCCTATCAAGTCGAAAACGTGCCGCCGAACGACACATTGGCACCTTGGCATTCTAACTCGATCAAGCTCCGACTGTCATCTTTCCCACTATCGTCCATGCATCATCATAACACATGCATGTATCCCACAGCAACGAATCCCTCCACGTGCATGAGCTCTTGAGCTTTCCTGGCTCTGAGCGCCGGGGAGCTCGCGTGTTTGTGCTCGAAGTGGAAAGCTTCCATTTGGTGAAAGAGATAAAGATGAGCTATGGCCCTGACCATGTGTGGACTGTGTGCGCTCAGTGCCGGTCTTCCTCCAATTCTTAGTTGATTTGTCTTGTCGTCGCGGTTCTCGTTGCTACCAGTCCCTCATCATGAGATCCTTCGTTACTTCGACGCTGCTTGCCAGTGTAGCTCTGGCTGCCCCGGCCAAACGACAAAACACATATGCGCCAGGATCACCACCACCGGGAGGACCTGGCCACCAAACTCCTGCCAAACTCAATGTCCAGGTCGGAGATCGTCCATACTACCTCGTAGACGATATGGATGACGGTCCTTTGAAGGAGAAGTTGCAAAGCTGCTCCGAGGGCCCTTTCAAGCCGTCTGACTTCGTCTTTTCGCATCGTGGCGCGGCTCTACAATTCCCCGAACACTCGATGGAGGGAATCACCGCAGCGAGAAGACAGGGCGCGGGTGTCATTGAATGCGATGTTGCTTTTACCAAGGACAAGCAGCTCGTGTGCCGCCACGCCCAATGCGATCTTCACACCACGACCAACATCCTCAATCAGACCGACCTCGCCTCCAAGTGCACAACTCCGTTCACGCCCGCTGCAGATGGCAAACCAGCTACGGCCAAGTGCTGCACATCAGACATCACGCTCGCCGAATTCAAAACCCTGTGCGGCAAGATGGACGGCTTCAACCCCAACGGCACTACTGTCGAAGAGTACATGGACGGAACACCATATTTCCGTACCGACCTATACGCCACATGCGGTACACTCATGACCCACAACGAGTTCATCGACAAAGTCGACAGCTGGGGTCTCCAGTTCACGCCCGAGCTCAAAACTCCCGAAGTCCCCATGCCCTTCGACGGTTACACGCAAGAGCAATACGCCCAGGACCTCATCGACGCGTACAAAGAGCGCAACATTGACCCGTCGCGCGTGTGGCCGCAATCTTTCTTGCCCGACGATATTTTCTACTGGATTGACAACGAGCCAGACTTCGGCAAGCAGGCCGTCTACCTCGACGAGCGCGTCGATACTCCAGAGGGCTATGCCAACGCTACCGCGAGTATCCCCTCCCTTGCCGAGCGCGGTGTCAAGGTTCTGGCCCCTGCTTTCTTTGCCCTCACCAAGCTCGATGAGGCTGGCAAGATTGTGCCTTCCGAGTACGCGCTTGCCGCTAAGAAGGCTGGCATGGATATTGTTGCTTGGAGCTTCGAGCGCTCCGGGTGGTTGAACAAAGGTGGAGACTATTATTACCAGTATGTCTCCAAGGCTATCAATAACGATGGCGACATGTATACTGTGTTGGATGTGCTTGCGCAGCAAGTGGGCATCAAGGCCATCTTCAGCGATTGGCCCGCTACAGTGACGTATTATGCCAACTGCTTTGGATTGGGTAAATAGAGGGTCCTCTGTATATGATGAGAGGATACTAGAGAAGGAGGAAAAGGGCTTTTTGAAGCCCATGTATATACATGGTTTATATGTGAGCGTTATGACACTCGAAGATTCAATGCAGTTAACATTTTCATGTCATTGAACCGTTTGACAATCTTTTTCTTGTGTTGTACATCTGTGGATAAATCTTGGAATTGGCTCGGTAGGATGGATTCATCCAGTTGGCTCGACATGTGGAATATGGCGGCGCGACGCTGTTTTGGGTCACGGTTGTGGGGTCCCCGATGAACCAATGTACGGATACCGCAGTAACCTAGAGTCGAGATTTATTCATTATTGGCGTCTGTTCAAGTCCTGCTTTCCTTTCTACTCCTCTTTCGCCCCCTCTTCTTCCTCCTTTTTTCTTCTATTCTTCGCACCCTTATATATCCAACTCTCAGCATCATTCACAACTCCCCCCGTCTTCCCTCTCCCCCACGACAACGCATCCTGTGCAACACCAAACCCCAACCCAGCCAACACTCCCACACGAATCGTCCGTGCAGCGGTAACCATAGGAAACTTATTCACCGCGCTCCAAAGGCCGCCAGTTACCATCCCCGCAACAGCACTGCTCACGAAGTCTCGACTACATTGGATCTCTTCATCCATACGCTTCACCTCCAACTCGCTGACGCCTTCCATTTCGCTGAAAGTGCGGCCAGCGCGCCATGTGCCACGGAACACATCTAAACTCTCCTCGATGATGAAGAAAATGCCGGTCCAGAGGGAGAGTTTGGCGCCGGCGCGTATACCCGCGGGGATACCTTTTGTAAGTTTGTAGTAATTTTTAGACTTGTGGTATAGGTACCAGCCTGGCTGGGTATTGGGAAGACGGTGGGCGTTTTCAGCGCGAAATCGAAGTGCGGCAAGACGGGAAGTCGTAGTATAACCAAGAATGGCACCGCAGGAAAATGAGGAGAAGGAAGCTAGGAGGAGACGACGGTCGAAGGAAAGAGAAAGGCGGTCGGGAGAGGGAGCCGTTGTTGATGGTGGGTTTGCGGGTGTTATTGAAGGTGTGACATCGGTATCTGTTGGTAATGAGGAAGCTGGTTCTGAGTGCACCGTGGCCATGGTTATGGAGTTGTGAATGAGGAGGAAGATATTCCTTTGCGATTCCTAGTATTGGCGCGGAGGTCGTGCGGGGAATCAGGCGCGCCTTGGCCAATCGCACAACGCTGTAGCAATTACCGTGAAAGACGTGATCCGGATAGCTGAGCTGTAACAGTGATGAGGAAGTTCGAGATCGTGATCTTCAATTGTAATGTGAATGAAGAAGGTGGGTTGCTCGAATTGAGGGTTCGCAAGTTGGAGCTTTGGTGCCAAGACCATCGGAACTAGTTGGGTTCCGATTGGCCAACTCGAGGCGTGTCTTCGTATCGCCCATTGTACCTCTACCTACCAGCTTGTTACGCGCCTTACCTCGTTTTCGACAATCTAATAGTTCGCCACTACTACAACACCAAATTACACCTTCAATCCAGTCCGCGTCTTTCTATCTAGGCCCATAAGGTGCGAGATAGTTATGGAGGGAACAGACTCTATAAAGCCATCCCCCACAACGTGGATTCTCCGCCTCAAAGCTCGCAAGACAACCATCTTCTTGCACGTCGACCCCCTCCAAACCTTCGCGTCCATCAAGTCGCAGCTCCACACCGCACTGTCCGAAACCTACCTCCTCGACCCAGAAACAAACAAAAACGTCGAACTCCCCGCATCACCTTCGGAAATCCAGCTCGGCCGACCGATTGACCGCATGGACCCCGATGGTGGTTTTGTGCTGGGCGAATGGGAGATCGCGCCTTCGGACGAAGACGAGAGCGAGGCTGGAAAAAGCAAGGGCAAAGCAAAGCCCAAGAAAAATGATGCTGGGTTTGGTAGTGTAGTGAAGGACTGTCCCAAGGGCGCCGGACTGAAAGATCGCGATGTGCTCGTGTTTCGATGGCCCGGCGATGGTACAGGTTGGGAGGATGAAGAGGATGATCCGAAGAACCGTATGTGGGGCGTGAAGTTGGCCAGCTTCGAAGACAGCTATGGAGTGCAGAATGAGGCGGATCTGGGTGCTGGAGGGGAGTTCGAGGGCTGAGAGCAGTCCTCTAGCATGATCTTTCTGGTTGCATCAAGCATTTCTGGGCGTTACTTGCCGCGAGGCAAACGGCGTTGATACCGCAAACCCAAGGGTATGGTAAGGTTGTTATGAGCCGAGTGTAATCTCATGATACAATGATAATGAATAACATTCTCAAAGAATCGCGCGACTCTCGGACGCTCTTATTCTCTCGTTTCGCTTTTATTAGTTCTACAGCTGCGACTTAGCCGCCCCTTCGGTCTCCTCGACCCTGAAAACATATTTCACCCCGCTCGCCTTACCATCCCTCAAATTCTTCAATGCCGTCTCCACACCCCCCAATCCTCCAGGAATCACCTCCACTGGGTGTGGAGTAAACCAACCCTCGTCCATACCTCTTGCTAGCAATCTGAAGTACAAGTACGCAAAGTCCTTGTCGCCCTTGTGAGACTCGCCTACATTTGTGATGCTCAGGTGAACCGTCTCGGGAATGCCTTCGTACTTTTTTCCAGGGAGTACGAGCGTTATATGGCCATGGGGATCGAGAACCTTCACAATATCTGAAAGCGCAAAACAATCAGCCACCATTGGGACCTTAAGCAACAAAGAAAATGGAAATACTCCAGCCAGGAGTTGGAATCGTGAAAGGAAAAAAAAAATACGTACTGGTGTAGGAACCGTGCTCTGAAACAGCATCAAAAGCATACTCCAACTTCCGTCCATTCAACGCATCCTTGACCCCTTGCACGACCGCATCATCACCTTTACGGTAATCGACGATGACATCGCCCTTGGACTTATCCAACAGCGACTCGACGAAAGGGATTCCGCGGCCCGCTACCGCGATGATTGGGTGGATGTTTGATTTCACGGCCAGTTTGATGGCATAAGCTAGATATCCAAAGTCAGTCCACAAAACGTTACACGCCTCTCTTTCCAACACTCGTCCCCAAACACAAGAATCGAAAAACAAGGAACAAGAAAACGAGAGATGGAGAGAACATACCACCAACAGCACTAGCCCCTCCGTACACCACAAGCGGCACCTCGGTCCCTTCAGGCACCGGCCTCCAAGGTGTCGCCAACCCAAGCCTCAAATGCAGTCCCAACGCTGCCGTCATACTCGCAAGCGGCACACTCGCCGCCTCCTCAAACCCCACCTTCTTGGGAATATGAAACGTCGTGTGCTGCCACCCCACTGCATACTCTGCAAAGCTTCCGCCCTCGGTAAGCATCTCGTGGAAAGACGCTACGCGGTCTCCCGGTTTGAACTCCCAGACGTTGGAGCCGACGCTGTGGACGATGCCTGCGATGTCGTCGCCCGGGTTTGAAGTATGCTTGAAGAATTGCGGGATTTTCCAGTCTTTTGGGTTGGTGCCGCTTGCGATTACTTTGATGACGAGGTGGTTTGGGGTTGGAGGGGTGGGGATTGGGTTGTTGTCTATGGAGACGGAGAGGTCGGGGGAGACGATGGCTTCTTTCATGGTGGTGGTGTTGGATGACATGGTTGCCGCTGCTGCTGTTGTTTAAGCCCTGGATTCCTGCTTGCTGGTCTGAAGGAGCTTCGTGGATAACTGTTTAGATATCTTTTTCGTTCTCGTCGTCTTCCACAGTCTTTGATGTTGCGCGTATTCACTTTTTCTTAGATGAAAATCTCCCTTGTTTCCTTCTCTTTCCGATCTTTATCAACCAGTGTCGCGGAGGAATTACCAATTGGTATAATGTGGGTATATATATCCGAACTCGGGTCTGTATAAGGTTGCTCAGTTTTCTCAAGTGGCGATCGACGTTTTGCAAAATCTCCAAACAAATCCAACAAGAAACAAATTGGCGGGCTTTACAGCCTTTATACAATCAGACGGTTACACAACAACACCAAAACCCCACATGTACGCTTGTAAAACGCAATTATTAAGCCATCGGACTGCCGAGGCGGGGCGAGCTCAAGGAGACGTTATAGTCGGTGGTCTACTCATTGCGCAATGACGTACAGATACATACATGTGCAGATTTCGCCAAATACTGTTAGTACACGACAGCCCACTATAGTCAATAAAATGATCATAGACACCACCACACACGATTGTGAAACTCGACAGGACTGTAGTTGTCGAACACAATCGAAAATCTCATCATGTAGAATTCATCATGAACCAAGAGACCGTACATTGACCAACCCGTTACCCTTGTATAATGAACGCCTTACAATGTGTTGTTCATCCGGTGAGACGTAGAGAAGGCAAAGTACCTATGTCTGCTCATACGAGTAATGCATTGCAAGTTAAGCGTGAGCCGACCGTCCGGTTTGTCCTTTCGTTTCCTCCCCTCCCCCCTTCCATCAACTGTGCCGAGGTTGCCCGAAGAAAGAGCGGGTTCAATGCCTACGTAGTCACGGCGATACCACTTGTACTCGGGCTGTCTCTCCTCTGTTAGATTCTTCATTGGCAACTTCATATGCGTGTATGCGCAAGTCTACGGCGTGGACATCTTTGCGATCTGTACAAAAACATACTTTTTTTACACTTTTACACTCTCTTCGAGAACGAAGGTGTCATTCGAGGCCGGCCGTTGATAACGGGAAACTTGCTAGCTACCCTTATTATATAAAGCTGATTGATTCAAACAATACAAGAAAAGAAAGGGGGGAGCAGAAACATGAGACAAGAGGGCATGCTCTATTCCCGCTAAATAGAGATCTCCGGGTTTCCTTGTTTCTGTGCTTCCCAGACATGCAAAACGCCGATTATGAATTTGCCGTTTGTGAAAAGTGTAAAACAGAATAAACCCCCAAGAGGAACGAGCATCCAAGAAGTAGCCAAGGGAACCTCAACACACTCATCCACGAATGCAAAACATATCAACTTTGAAGACTCTACATCAGTTGAGTCAAAAACGCCCTTATCGCCAGCGCCCAGCCCCTTTATGAGATAAAATGTACACGCAAAAGTCGCGCCGTCTAAGAGAGACAGAGCAGGCGGAAAAGATCAGAACCGATTCGAATCGAAAAGCCAGCGCGCTGCGCCAAAGCATTAGCAATCAGGATCAACGCCAAACACTCTTACTGGTGCCCATGAGACTACCTCTCGACGAAGAGTTGCTTGCCAATCTCACGGGCGCCCTGCCTAAGGTGGTTGGCTCTTGCGGTCGATTGTCTCCGGCGGCAGCCATGGTTGTTCGACGTGCGTTTTTGATGATAACTGGGGCGGTACGAGGGCTGAGGACGCTAGCCTTCCAGTCGCTATTGTGTTCGCCTTTGACCATCCGTCGCGCCGCACTGGCCGAGAAGAGGGTATTCTCATTTGGGGGGCTGCCCGCTGCCGTTGGGCTCCTGCGTCGTTGCGTTCTACTGATTGGCACAGAACCCGAAACGGAGCGGCGTTTGAGAGTGTTGTTAATCTGCTGGGCGTCTGCCTTGTTCATAGACCACCCCTCGTCCTCGGAGCCAGATGAACTACCCGCAGAACCAGTATCTGCGTTTTCGACCATATTCAAAGCAGATGGGCGAACAATGTTGCTGCCGATTTCACGAAGTGGGGATGTCTCAGAGTCGGAAGAGAGTGCAGTGATGGTAGGTGGCGAAGCGCCATCGGCCTTCTTCGAAAGAAAGCCCGTCTGAAAGCGGCTTGAGCGGGGTTTTAGGTCCATTGAAGGCTTCGGGGGGGAAGGGACAGGCGAAGATCTGTCTTGCTCATATGTAGGCGTAGGAATGTGCGAGGGAGCGTTCGTAGAAAATGGTGGCGGTGGGACTTCCATCGATGAAGTTTTCTGCGGCGACTCCAAAGGTTGCTCCGGCGTTTTCTGGAACTCAGCGAGAGTCCCGTTCTCTGTATCATCCCTCCAGCGCACACCACGCTTTGTTTTAGAGGGTGACTTCTTCTTCACGGGCGAGAACTGGACACCTTTCTTTGCTGTACCGAGCTTCCTTCGTCGCGGAGATGCTTTCACAGGAGACGACATCAAGTGAGGCTCTGCCAGCGTGGGTATAGCCAGCGGGCGCATCGGAGATGGATCCTGGATATGAACTGGCTTCCTGCGCTTGGGTGTGCCCTTATGGCTCGGAGCAAAGAATTCCGTAACTGGCAGGCCGCCATCTGGACGGATTGCCTGCGACGTGGCGTTGGTACAGGAGTTCATAATCTTGGTGAGAATCTTCCTGGCGGCTTGGACGGCTTCTGTCTCATCCATATGTGTGATTTGATTGAGAATGGCCACCGTCTCGATGTGTGCCTTTACAAGCACTTGAACGACTGCAGCATCACCTCCTTTCTCTTGTTCCAACAAAGCAGCAAGCACTTCACGCTCAGCGCCAGATTTCAAAAGTTCGTATTCCCTCGTCAAATTGGCCGCATCGTTGCTATCGTTGTTGCCGTCGACTTCGGTCAACTGCCTTAAACCAACCTGGTGAGCAGTATCCAACTTGCTGGCCCAGTTAGTGCGCTCCATTCGTCGATGGCAATGCTGTCGAGTCTGCTCGAGCTCTGCAGATATGCCAACCGCCGAGTCTCGCATGGCTAGGACCTGAGGCGCCATTTCCTCACCCTCGCGAGCGTCTTGGACCTGGTCGAAAGCAGCGATCCATGCGGAGATGAGAGAAACACGCTTTTCTGCCTGTTTGAGAGTTTTGCATATCGCAAGTCTCTCGCGCTTCTCTGCCTCAGAATCCACATACGCCTGCCGTAGACGAGCTATGGCTTCGTGCAGGATAATCTCCTTCTTTTCGCTCTGCTTCTGAAACTTTACGAATGCGCTTCCTTCGTTGTCCTTTTGTTTCTTCATCAATTCGTCGATCAATGCCCTTTGTTCGTCGATCTTCTTCAGGTAGTCCTTGACGTGACGGTTGACGTTGAAGACATTCCTCGTGACCTTGGTCTGGATATTCTTGGCTCGGTTTGCGTATCGTAAGGTGTTCTGTGTTTCATCGAAGTGTGCACTTGAAGGGCTGACACAGACAATCATGACGGTTCGGCAATTGCCCCCAAGCGAGAACTTCAATAGACGGGTAAGTTTGGAATTGCGGTACGGGATGTGGTTACGCTTCCTAGGGTCACACAACGCGTTGATGCAGCTTCCTAGTGCGAGGAGCGACTTGTTGATATTTGCACCTTCGAGTAATCGTTCTCCACGATTCTTGGTGACACTTGCTCGCTCGCTACCTGCCAAATCGATGATGCTCAGAGTTGCCATGGTATGCGGTTCGTTGACGGAGGCGTTGCGATCTTTGGACGAGACATTGATCTGGAGAACGGCGTGTGATCGCGACGAGGTGGCGTTGGCTTCCGTGGGCGACATGGTTCGATACTCGTTTCCACGGACGATGATTTCCATGACCTCTGCAACCTGATCGACGTTAGCAAAGAGCGTAGTCGATTTGAAACATCAGACTTACACTCTGTGGGCGATGGCTGGAGAGGCCTTGCACGGAAACCGTTTGGTTGGCATCTTCGCGAAGCATCAACGTCTGCTTGCTCCCCCCTTCCACCAGCAGATCGCGGATGGTTTCGTTATAAATCTCCAGATACGAGAGGGTAATCTCAGTGACCTTCTCCTCTTGCAAATCATTGATCTTTTCGAAAAGCTCCTGCATCGTCATAAAGATTATGCCGGGCTGTTGCGGTGTTCCCCTGTGACTGGTGAGCTAGATTTCCCACCGGATAGCTTTCTAGGACGTACGTGATGGTATGTGTTTTTCCACAGCCGGTGGCGCCATATGCAAACACGGTCGCATTGTATCCCTGAAGCACACTGTCCAGCAGAGGTTTCGTGGTCGACTCGTACACATCCCCCTGTGTTGTAGTCTCGTCGAAGACGCGATCGAACGCAAACGTTTGGTCTTTGACCTTCTTCCCCTGAGGTACAACAGATCGCGAAAAACGCTGCACGGGGTTGTCTTCAGGTGGGTCAAATACTCTGAGTCGCAGGATTAGTTCCAATCTTGGAAGACAGTACGTGTATTGGGTTTCTCTTACAAGCATTTCTCATCCATGACCTTGATTACAGGACGGAGACCCTTCTGATGTAATTTTGGGGTGGGTGCAGCAGCGAGCGAGCCATCTCCGAGGAAGAGAGTACTCTCGTCGCATCGTGCCAACTGGGCTGCCTCGCGGATGGTAAACGGGCGGACTCGTACAGTGACGGAGATGGAGGACGCGCCATCGGCGGCCATGTTTGCGGTCGATGTTTTTCGGAAAATGCAATTGGATTGAAAATAAAACAAGAAAACAAAGAAAGTTAGTAGTCCCGAGGGTTGAAGTTGTCGAGTGAGGGAGCTGGCGGTTGAGGATGGTCTTGCGGAACACTTCAAGTGAGAGGTCGGAAAGTTGGTGTTTACCTCGCACGGACCATAAACACAGACAGGGATTTTGGAGCTAGCAACCACAGCTGCTGTCTGACCACGTCAGTGCATGTGACCGTCCTTTGATCTGATCATCGTTCAAAATGAACCGGTTCCGCTTCATTTCTCCAACCCATGTGTTTCGTTGCTTAATACATCTTCACTATCATTTGAACAGTTTTGGGGAGACGGATTGCGAATTGCGCATCCAAAAGTATATATTGCGCCAGTGCCAATCCCAAATAGGTACATTATATGCAAAGTCCAACGCGTACACCGTGCCATGCTTCATCATGCCGTGCTAAAGAAGAATGACAGCATATACAAATGCAGTAAACATGACCAAGAGACCGTGTTCATATCATGAGTCGTTACAATTTCCGCAAACATTTGCTTCCTCTCTCGGCCCATCATTGCCTCCGCCCCCTTTGTTCCTCATCTTCGCTTCTCCCACTCCCGTTCAGAGTGCCATAATCGGTGACGCCTACATCGTTCGCGCCAGGCATTAGCACTTCCCTGGCTTCTTCAGCTTCTTCTTCAACATTCTCTCTGTGTATCTTGTGGCTCTTCCTCGCTACAAATCCCACCAACGCAATTCCAACAAGTAGAGCAGCCGAGAGAAGGATGACGTTAATGGGAATCGGGTTCCCGTGAAAGGGGCCGTGGGTTGCAGCATCGAGACCCGATTGGGCAAAGTTGAGAATGCCAGCAAGGCAGATGATCAGCCCGTAGACTTTACCGAAGGTGGCGAACCCGAATACCTTCGCAGAGTAGTCACTAGTCAAATTGGTTAGCTTGGTAATGGTCAAACGGTTGATCTTTGAAGACTCACGAGACCGCGGTGTAGTATAGTGGCCGGTAGATTACAAAGAGGCAGATGCTGGTGTACGCCGCCCAAGCTTCAGGAATAACACCCAAAACACCGATTGTTGTGGCAATCGTGACCAACAGCGTCAGGCAAGTTGTCGTGCTGGTGTTGTCAAGTAAAAGCCCGATGAAAGGCACCGAGATGACTCCTCCGAGCGGTAAAGCAACGTCGAAAAAGTTGTTGATTTCAATAGCTTTGGGGTAGCTGTGAAACAAGTACGAATATTGAGATCTGATCGTTGCCACAAAGTAGTTGATTCTCAACATCTGCAGCACTGTGAATAGCGCGATGAGGATGAACCAAGGCGTCCAAATCTGCTGGGCAGCTGTGCGTCCATGCAGCGCTCCCCATACTCCGGAGATATTCTTTTTCTTCTCCTCCTCTTTAGTCTGCTCTGTAGCATCCTTAGTTCCCAAAAGTTCCGTAACCTGGCTCACTATACTCTCGCGGTGCCCGCGGCGAGCCTCTCGGAGGCGCTGTACAAAGCCTTCATCTTGAACATCGTCGTCGCTATCATGAATCACATCATTGGATGCTTCTTCGACGTGCTGCACAAGTTCACCGACAGTCTTGTATGAGGTTCCGGGCATAAAAAAGATTTGAACAACAAAAATGTAGACCGGCACTATGAGGAAAATCAAGAAGAACTTCTTGGGTGTAAACTCTCCATCGGTAGACTGATAGATGAGACGATAAGCGAGGAAGACAGCACTCGACGTGTCGAAAGCACCTGTAAGAAGTGCGAGAATGAGTCCGGAATATTGCGGGAACGTGTTGCTGAGCTGGAAGGAGGAGATGAAGATGAAGGGACCGCCCAGTGCCAAGAACAAGTAACCAGGTATGTATCCATCAAATGGCAGTTCTGCCGCGAATGCGAATATAATGGAGCCAATGGTGATGAAGGTTGCGCCCAGTAAACCGCAGACCTTTGGACCATAGTAATCTAGGATAGTTCCAACGGGAAGGGCAACTACATTGGTAGACACGGCAGCGACAGTGAACATGAGGTTGAGCCTGCCATCAATCAGTCAAAGGACAGTTTGTGGATGAAGAATGCGCAACGCGTACCTTATCTCCTGCGCATAGCATATTGTTACGTCGTTATCCAGCTCCTCCTGTGTGCACTGGTCTCTGTATACCCTATACCACAGACCAAATCAGTATCATTCATTCAGTCGCATTCCAGTAGGCTGCCGCAAGTGGTGCCTCGGCATGCAACGACTTTGTAACCGGTGATTTACGTACCCTTCATCGAGTAGAACGGGCTTGATGGCAGCGTATCCGAAAACCGGGCCAGCAGCTAAGAGACAGTAAACGATGGCGAGAGATACCTGTACTGCTCCCAATTAGCGTAATCCCGGCCAGGATCAAGATAAGGACTACTCACGTATCCGCTTCCACTTGGGAATCTCAAAAGCGCCAACGGTGGGCTCCTCGCCTACAGCGGGGGTCCAGGTGCCAACAGGATTGAAACTCATTTTCCGGTGCCTGCTGTCAGGACTAGCCTCGCGACTCCAGGGCTGGTACTCCTCCATGGTGGTCAATCGCTCCGACAGCGACATGATGGCGGAGAGTTAGATTGGTTATGCGTAGCCGCCGCCTGAAGTGTGTACTCTCTTCCGATCCGGGCCGCGCAGTAGACAGGCGTGGAAGCAGAGAAGGAGGAGAATTAGGTTTTCGGTTGGCCGCCGCAGTGTTGGTATCGGTGATGGGTCTGACGGGTATGTGGACGACGAATGTTTTGTGGGTAGCTAGCGCTCGGGATGACGTCTGGATGGGCTAATGAACTAGGTGCTGTAAGCTACAGGTGAAGGTCAAACTCTAATCAAACGAATCGAGAATCTGTCGCTTCCAACAGTGCCAATCTCTGGAATGAGCATTGCAATGGCAAGGACAAGAGTCGAGTCTATATACAAGTGCACATTGCGAGAGCGGGGCTGGGCTCACTCAAGGAGACTGGCGTGTCTGTGGACGAGGCGTGGGTGCATGCAACGCAATACCGGGCCCGCGCTTTTTCCCATCCCCGCGTGATCGCGTTTCTGGATGCCTGTGAGAATCTATTACGGCATCAGATGCCAATTCCTGCAAACCAAGACTTTTTCTGTGCATTGAATCTGTTGTGCCACCTGATGTTTCTGCATGTACATGTATACATACATATGTATGTAGTGGATGCGCATTCGTCCCATGACAGCCAGCCACTCAGTCGATGCGAGACGAGACGAGATGGCCTCTCAGTCGTCAATTGCGGCCCCACCATGTATGCGCATCCCGCGTCCCACTCGAGTCAAGGGTGAGCTCCGGGAGCTTGGGCCATTATACATAAACTCTCCCAATGGAAATCGACAACACGGCTGTGGGCACTGGACAATTCGGTGGATGCTGGTGTCGAGTTGCAGCTCAGAGATGAAACTGCGTCGGTGGAGCTGAAGTCAATGCCAGCTGTTCCCTCTCCAAAGCAAACGTCTGGAGAGTCCATCAGCAAACTTCCTCCAGAATTGAGCATCTCCAGGGGTCCACCGTCCCACCGAGCATGGGTTCATATCCGGTTGTCTTCCCCACCCAGGCGAGAATTTTTTTTCTCTTCTACATCGCTTGTCGCCGACGAACGACGGCAATGGCCACCGCTCCGTAGTATCTATCAGTCACTCAATCACGCAAAAAGGGTCAGGAAGAATGCAACCGCAGAATTTTTTTGATACTAGTTTATCCACTTTTGTTATCTCGGGGTTGCAGCCCGACCGTTACTCATTAGGATTAGAGACATTCAATGTCTGAACCAAACAAACAAAGACACAAAAACTCCAAAAGCCAGAAACCACATTGCACAAGTCTCTCCAACAATCTCTTTCAACCCCATGATTATTTCCCTTCAATTGCCAGATGCCGCAGATATGTGGTGGCTACTGACGGCAAGGTCCGTAGAGGACTGATGGTAGCTATTCTATCCGTCCTTCCTGTGGGGCGGTCTCGAAGATAGCTTGAGCAGGCAGGATGCCTCCCACTTAAGCCTCGACGGTCTTGGGGGGAGCATTGGCCTTCTTGTTCTTGTAAAAGAGAGCAGGGAGAAGAACGCATGAGGTGGTGAAGAGAATGCTGCAGCATGTTAGTCAATTACACGGCACGAATATGAGCGGAGGACATACCAGAGCGCAATTCCAAGACCCCAGACCGTCTTAGCTTGGAAGCAGTTGGACTTTGTCACGCCGGCCCAGTGGCTCAAGCTCAGCTTGTCTCCCATAGTGTTGAGGTTGTTCTTGACCGAATTGGTAAAGGCAAATGCGTAGGCTGCATCAACTTCTTCAGAAGCCTTGCCGATGACGTAGCAGTTGAGGAAAGAGACGGGCTTTCCGACAGTAACAGCCACCACAATGAAGGCAATGAGAAGCAGAGAGTCGATCCCTGACATGACAAGCAGTCCAAGATTCGCGCCCGACCAGAAAAAGGCAATGCTAACCATGATGTATAGGGTAGCGATGCAAGTCTGCGTGTCCAATCAGCAAAAGATTTATCACACATTTGAATGGAATACTTACCACACTGATTGTGCCTACAAACTCTTTGGGCGGCTCGACACCTGTGCTGACGATGTTGCCGATGAAGTTGGCAGTAATGCCAATGATGATAACCATGGAAAGAACTTGCAGCATGCGCACAAGCAAGAAGAGCTTGCTGATGGGAGCGGCACCGTAGCTTGGGACAGGCATTTTGGTTGATGTGTCGAAAAAAGAAGGATTTGAAAAGGATAGTCGTTTGATTGGGAAGTTCGAGCTGGTCGAGCAAGTGGTTTGAAGATGATCGGAACGAAACCTGCGCAGCAGATGTAGAGAGTGTGTTGGAAAAAGACTTTTTCAGTGAATGAGATGGAGACAAGGAGACAAGGAGACAGGAAATTGGAAAGAGAAAGAGAAACGGAAAGGAAACGTTGTTTGGTTGTGAGTTGGATGCTGAAGTGGATGATGAATTCACTGTTTGCTGATGGCACTGCATCTTAAATACTCAAAGATATCACTGTCCAGACCATCCAAACCATTCTACACATGGAAATATGGTCGGAGCTTTCTGCTATTCCTGTTCATCGAATGTTTTGGTTGTATTCCGTTTCATGGCTTTTTGAGTAGTCGCTGCTCGTGCCAATCAGAGGCGAGATGGGCGATGCTTCAAAAAATGTCCGAGCTGGGCGGGCCGGGGCACAGACGCTGCCTGGCGGCTACAGCATTTACGTCTCCCACCTAATCTTAAGTACATGTTTGCGAGTAGTCTTGTTGTAGCAACAGGCGTTAACCGCTGAGAAGGATCTAGAGCCAGACTGTACTTTACGCATCGAGTGGATGAGGGTTGACGCTGCGGCTTTCGGTTTGCTTCCGCGGTTCCACTTCAGCTCTCTGGCCCTAGATCGCGCGCGGGAGCTATGCTTAGATCTGTTGAAGCTCAATCAGAAGTCCATTTGGGGAGAGTAGGAGGGTGATCTCTGTATGCGTTTTGTTGGACGACGCGCTGGAAGACGTGTTGCCTGGAGAAACGCGGCGGATGCATGATGATGCCACTGATGTAGGTCTCATAGGTCGAGGCCCTGCATCCACCTCTGTGTGCTATCTCTTACAGAATCAGAGTCAAGTTCGTAGACTCAAGATGCGAAGACTGTAATCTGAGAAGAACAATACGAGAGTAGATGTTATCTGTTATGGAGCAGCAATCAAGTTGCGGAGAAGATAGTGACGAAGCCAAACCGGGCAAGTCCAGCCGGTTAACCTCGCCTCGGCTTGTGTCGGGGCATCTCATCCATCTTCTTTAAAGAGCACGAGGACGATAAACTCTCTTTCATGATGAAACCCCCGATCTATCCAGTCGTGTCTTTCAATACTTCCACGAGATTCCAACCTCCCTGAACAAACAAGCAAAAGTGGTCACCGCTGGTAGCATAGATGGGTCTTTCGAGCTACTTGCAGCACAGGCGCGATTGGTACATAGCTTTCTCCACACCCCCACTCATGCTTCGAGCTCGAGGATTGACATGATTACAGCCAGCGCAAGCAAGACGAACGCGCATCCAAGATCGCAACGCTCCCACAAGCGTACCTTTCCCCTCTATCACCGCAAGAGCGAACTATTCTAGGGAGACCGATCCAAGAACTCGTGCAAGATGTCCACAAGCAGGTTACCGCCCCCGTAGACATCCTCCGCGCGTACGGCAAAGTCACCGTCAAGGCCCATGAGAAGACAAATTGTGCCACAGAGATACTCTTTCCCGAGGCTGAAGAATGGGCCAACAGCGAAATCAATACCAAAGGTCCATTGGCCGGAATCCCAGTGTCTTTGAAGGACTCTATACAAGTGAAGGGGTTCGACATCTCCGTGGGCTTCTCATGCAACACGGGGAAGCCTTACGCCGAAGATGGACCAATGGTTAAATTGCTGAAAGACGCTGGTATGCGATATCAAGCTTCCTACGCGATGCAGAGTTAACTTCGATTAGGCGCCATCCCCTTCGTGAAAACCAATTTACCTACCACGCTGCTCTCGTTCGAATCAACAAACGATGTTTGGGGCCGCTGTACCAACCCGCACAACGATAAATACTCTCCTGGTGGCTCTACGGGAGGCGAATCAGCTCTATTGGCCTTTGGTGGCAGTCGCATAGGCATTGGATCCGACGTAGCGGGCTCGGTGCGGGTTCCTGCCCACTTCTCTGGCTGCTATTCGATACGCTGTTCCACAGGGAGATGGCCAAAAATGGGCATGAATACCAGCATGCCGGGTCAGGAGGCAATTCCCAGTGTGTTCAGTCCCATGGCGCGGACGCTGAATGACCTCACCTACTTCACACGGAGCTTGATCCAGATGAAGCCATGGACATACGACTACACTGTGCATCCGCTCGAATGGCGGGAGAACTTGGAGAAAGAATACAAAGAGAAGAAGACCCTTCGGGTAGGTGTCATGCGGACAGATGGTGTTGTTGACCCGGCTCCCGCGTGTGCGCGTGCTTTGGACGATGTAGCCAAAGCGCTGGCAGCTGAGGGCCATGAAGTCTACGATGTGGACCCGCCTTCTCCGTACGAAGCACTTCAACTCGCGTCTCATCTACTTCTGAGCGACGGAGGTGCCACTTTCATGTCGTTCTTCCGCACCGGCGAATGGAACGACTCGGGTGCCGCCCAAATGGTGTTTTACATGAATCTTCCACGGCCTATCAAGTACATATACTATCTTTGGGTCAAGTATATCAAGCGGGACAACATTTGGGCCGGACTACTCCTTGACTGGCACGCGAAGACGGCGCATCAATACTGGCAGTTGGCTGGCAAACGCGAAGCATTCAAAAATAGGTTTTTCAACTGGTGGAACGACGAGGCGAAGATGGATATCATGATCACCGCACCAAACGCCACGCCCGCCGTACCCCACGATGGAATGCAGGACGCTGTCAGTAGCTGTGGATATACCTTCCTGTTCAACTTGGTAAGATCAACAGCGCGCTCCCTTCATTGATCATTATTGACAAGCTGTAGTTGGATTACTCCGCCGGCATTATCCCCGTTACTCATGTAGATGCAAAGCTCGATCAATTGCCTACAACGTTCAACTTCAAAGCGCTCAACGGTGTTGCAAGGGGCGCGTACAAGCACTACGATGCCGCTAAGATGGCCGGTCTGCCTGTCGGTGTGCAGGTCGTTGGGCGGCGTTTGGAAGAAGAGAAGGTGCTCACTATCATGGAAAGGATCGAGGCTGCTTTGGATAAGCAAAATGGGCGATATAAGTTACTTGAGGTCGAATAGATGGTACAGAATTAGCGGTTGGTATCCAGCGGATACACACTGTTCATGTCACGACACTGAAACGACGAGTCTAGAATTTCATGTATATAATCAATGGTATATTTCTTCATGGATACCTCCGCAATCCGAACCCCGAAGTTGTTGCAATGACAAATAATCAGGCGTTGCATGCAGTGGAAGTGTGTCTCGCCCCATCTTATAAGTCAGCGATTGATCAGTGATTCGCTTCCTACGGAGCTGACCCCCTACAAACAAGCCCATCTAGGCATGTCTTCACGGCGTATAATGTCTTAGTCCCTTGAACGCCATGCAGATTATTCCAAATATCCCGCTTGTCAAACAAAAATTCTTTACTTGACCTTGGTCGTACTCACTGTACAAATTTAGCTAATGTTTGGCCCCAATACCATCACTTATTTCATGAATGACCGATATACCGCTTTTCATTATTTCATCTCACACCGCAGATCCGGTATCTCGGTCATTTCATATTATGTATAGAGAACCATAGACGATCCGCTTTCGGTATTACGAGACGCCTGTGAGAAGGGGAAGAGTACGACGGAGCCTATAGCCATAGTCTGAGGTACGCAGTTTACCCCCAACTACAGTACCGAGATACCCCACTATAGCTCTCTCGCATCGCTGACGTCGATGCCGTCCGTGCTCCAGCTACCCCACCAACACAGTATTTGGAATACCTTTTGTACGGTGACGATTCATTGATGGCGTTTCGGGTCGGTAGTCAGTGCCGTGTCCGCCTGGAACGGTCGTCTTGGAAATCGACCAATTGCTGCCTGAATATTATCTCTTTTGGGGGACTCTAGTAAGCTCGGCGACTGTGTAATTCTGATACTCTGCTCCGAGTGGATGTACAAGGATGCAGGGGAAGAAGTTGAAGATTTGCTGCTTTCGGTACGTCTGTGTTGGATTGATGCGAGTGGATACACAATCCAACGTCATGCAAGCTGCGGCGGGGTCCCTAGACCGTAAGCGATACGCATGGCGACGATGATGATGGCGGATGTGGGAGAGCCACTCGGAAGGACACAAATCGTTCGCGTACGTGCTGTGTCTATATACGCTACTAGTTGGTAGATGAGTGGGCTGTCCTTGGGTGGGAGGGGGCGATGGCACGTATAAATACTTGCCCGCATCTCCTCTCGAGGACCTTGATGTCTACTTAACTCACTGATTTACCATTCTTCCGACCTAATCGAGTTAGTTTATCCTGTTTTACTCAATCAATTGATTTAATTGGAGAGCCATCATGTCTGAATACAGCGGAAAGTGTCACTGTGGGAACACGGAGTGGACGGCTAAGTTGGACAAGGAGCAGCAGGGACACATTCTCTGGTATGTCACATCATTCCTTTTGCCTTTTATCGACTCACCATTCCCAAGATTAGAAGCATTTTTTGTTGTTTCTATGTTTCTTACTCTTCATGGGTTGATTTCCGTACTTTTATCGTGCGTGGTGTTTGTGCCGGATCATATCGATCGCGATGCCCTCAACCCACTACAAGTTGCATACACGCCGCGTCTTCTTAAGACTACAAAATTCACAAGCTAACAACAAATAGCCATTGCGATACATGCAAGATCCTCTCCGGTAGCGTGTTCACGCTCAACCAAATCATCCCCAAAAGCGCTCTTACCATCACCAAGGGAAGCGACCTCGGAAAATACACCTACTACGGTGATTCTGGTAGGACCTCGCCTTTTCTCCGGATTGAAATCTATTGTCCAAGCAGTGCTAACATCGACTAGGCAAGGGTGTCCACTGCTACTACTGCAAGAACTGCACGGCCCACGTCTACCACCACCAGGAAATCATGGGCGATGACACAATTGTGCTTCGCACTGGATTGCTCAAGGAGGGACTTGACGGCACACTGAAGCCAGCTGCTGAGATTTACGGCAAGGCGAGGTTGGGCTGGGAGAAGGAGGTTGCCAACACTTTCGAGACCCTTCCGCCCTCCTAGATGGTGACATCGTTGATGGGGTGGCGCAACATCGATATGAATATTAGTGCTTTTACTCAATTGACTACTTTTGAGAATCAAGCGTTGATGTATTCCTAGACAGAGATACGACTTTCAACTGCCGTGATTTGTTCAATTGTGACTGCATGCATGTATCCTACAACGTTGTTGAATGTTGAATGTTGAATGTTGAATTGTTTTTGAGGTCCTAATTTACTACAAGGCATTCCACCCAGCATAATTGGACATGTCTACTTCTAGTTGATAATGTTTGTACTTCGCCCATTTCAATATATATCATACCGCCCTCAATTTGTATACAGATATCCGTTCATTGCATAAATCCATGCCAACGCCTAACTCCTTCCTCCCATGCTATAGATCGCTCGATACAGGCTTGGCGCATTCTAATCTACCAAATCAGGGAAACTTCTCAGGAAATGGCTGGGACACTCGTATCCCGCAGGGTTGTAATCCAAGTATTTTTGGTGGTAGGTTTCCGCATCCCACCACTGTCCCGCAGGCAGAACCTCTGTGGTCACGCGATTCTTCCACCATTGCTTGTTGACTTTCTCTGTGATTTCTTTGGCAATCTTCTCCTGTTCAGCGTCGTGAAAAAAGATGGCAGAGCGGTATTGCGATCCGATATCGGGACCCTGCGCGTTGGCCGTGGTGGGATCGTGCATCTTATAGAAGAATTCAAGGAGTGTGCGGTAAGAAACAGACTTCGGATCGTATGCGATCTGTAGAGCTTCCGCGTCTACACTTCAAGTTAGCGACTCCTCGTTCAATAGGCAGTATTGAGAATCGACATACGGCCTGTTCGTCCACTACACACAGCTCGATAGCCTGGATCGCTGGTGTCGCCTCCGATATATCCAACACGCGCGTCGAGCAGTCCTTTGTTTGCGAATGCCTTTCGGAACATGTGCTCGACACCCCAGAAGCATCCGGCTGCGACAGTGGCGGTTTGCGCACCAGCCGGTACGTTCATAGGTTGTGCGGGGGTATTGGACATGGTAGAGAACGGGCGCAAAAGGCGGGAGAAGAAGGACATAGAAATGTAGGAGAGTATAAAGAGAAGAATGTAGATGAGAAGCTTCAGGATGGTTGATCTCCCTATTTTAACGTCTGTCTGAGCAGTGAAAGGCAAATGGTTGTCGAAAATAAGAATGATTAGGAATCGAAGATTTGCCGCATTCAGTGCTTCGTTGACGCCATTATCGGCGGAGCCTTACAAAGCACCGTGTGGCGTCAATGCACCGCCACGGCGGAAGCTTCACCACTTCCATCTCAACCTCCAAACGTTCAAATGTTCCTCGGAGCTTCTCTCGTGATTCCATGCATCGCTCAGCTACGAGCAGCTCGGAGGATGCCGCGGTTTCCGAGTCCTTCTTATTTCCCTCGCTTCTGTTTCTCGTGTGTCCATAAATAAGCCCGGCGGCCTCGGTTTACTTTATTCAGCTTTTACCCGGGAGGCTCATTCTCAACAGCTGCGCCAAGACCACGAAGCTGCACAGCTTTACCCATGCCTTCTGGGCCTCAGTCTTGTTTCCCCAATCAGATGAAGTCTCCCTACACTGTTTCGTTCAGTACCTGCTTGGATCTTCCTCCTGCGTCTGTTTCGTCGGACCCTGCAGACACAGTCCCTTGATTCTGGGTTTGGACAAGGTGTCTTCAGTATTGAGGACCACCACCCACGACCCGTCCTTCACCTGATTGTCTCCTTCTTTACACATGAAGGATATCAAGAAGAAATCTCCAATAATGAAGCTCCTCTCGATGCTTTGCTGTCACGGCTAGCGGCAGTCTCGCAGACTACTGCGCTTTCTGCGTCTGTGTCGTGACATGGGTATAATCAATACTTCAATCTATTATGCTAAAGTCGAAGAGATGTTACCTGCAGACGCTATGCTCACGCCACGAAAATGTGGTCTGGACCTCTCGTACTGCGCTGCGTTTTAGTTTGTTTTCTTGATGGTCACATACGCCTGAGGATTCTGTGTCACTGCTTCACCACAGCGTCTAGATTTTCTTATTTTTAGCTCTCTGTGGAGAGGTTCTGGAGTCTTTGGCAGAGCAGGATATTTGCTAAGTCAAACCGTGCGATAGGTTGGCAGTGTGGATTTGACAGGCATTAAATTAAGGTTAATCTACGATCAATATGTGCATGCCGTTTCGAGATCCGCGACATGGGATTACGCTAGCAAGTACGAGAACTTCACGTCTCGACTGCGCTCGAGGTTTATTTTCAGCGCTCGGTACCACTGGAAGATTCGATGACCTTGCGTTACGAGACGTATAGATGAAAACAATTGGACTTGTGGAGCTATTCAATTCACTCACTTCACGCTTGAGCACGGCAGTTTTGCCTGGAAGTTCTAAGTTTGGAACAACCTTCCGGGATAGTATATTCATCCAATTCAACTTCAATATACTAGACCGCGTTACCTTGACTATCTCAAACGCACGGCTCAAGCTTGAGTTCGACATACCGGGTCGTGCATAGGTCAAAGAACCTGGTTCATCATCTGATCGGCATCAAGACATACTGAGAAGAGAGAAATCACCTATACCTATGATACTCTTCAACCTCATATTTTGAAAACTAACTTTGAATAAACCAAGATAACGGAGTCAATTGGAGTTCGAAGCCGTCGACACTGATTTTCCCCAGGCCCTAAAGTTGTCAGCTGCCGGTACACCGCTTCTCCTGTCTGCACCAAAATCTATTATGCAGGCTATTCCTGGAACGTCTTTCAGGTATCTTCAGACTAGTCTACTGAACCCTGAGCATCGTATCCGACCATAAAGTTTAACCTTCCTTGGGACGTAGAGGGCTCGTCGCTTAGAGGAGTGGCCCAGGTTGTTCTCGGGTTATGAGTATCAGATCTCAAAACCACACGAGTTCGTCTGTCACTGTGGCCTAGTTCTCGACCTATGAAGACCCCGGCCCGCCGGACCACCCGTACTGCATATTGGAAGTCTAGCTTGGCATCAGCCGGTCAGTCACGCTGCACTGATGGCGGAATAGGGCAGCTTGCGCGAACAACAACGAGAATTGTATGTGTGACCTTGAGCTAGACTGTCAAAGCTCACTATATAATCTTCCTCTATACCCTTCTAAAATCGATATCCATCAGCTCATCATTCAACGCCTTCTCAGCATAACCATCTCCAGCACAATATCTAGTTCCGTTCAGCTATCTACCCAAAACCATCAACATGAAGTGGCTCGCTGCTATCCTCCCCATCGTTGCGGCCTTGCCCGCTAACGTTGATCTTGGTGGTGTTGAGGGTGAAGTTCCCCCTCCTGGATCGGTATGTCTCTCTATCCTCCTTTGGAACTTCAGATCCAGAATCTGACAACTTCAGGTCACTATTCAAGGTGTCACTTATGGCGGAACTGGCTGCCCTCAAGGCACCTTGAGTGCTCAGCTCTCCGATGACCGCACCACCGTCACTCTTATCTTCGACACCTACATTGCCTCCATCGGCCCTACTGTTGCTGTTACCGAGAACCGCAAGAACTGCCAGCTCAACGTCAACATCAAGTACCCCGGTGGCTTCCAATACTCGGTTCTCAGCGCCGACTACCGTGGCTATGCTGCTATTCAGAAGGGCGTTGAAGGCTTACTCAAGTCGACCTACTACTTCTCTGGCCAGACTCAACAGGTAAGTTTTGACACATATAGGTGCTCCAAAGATCATCCCATTGACAACCCCACAGTCTATCACCGAGTACAGCTTTGTCGGTCCCGTCACCGGCGACTACCTCAAGTCCGACAAGGCCGACAGCACGTCGACCGTCTGGTCCCCATGCGGTGCCAACGGCCTTCTCAACATCAACTCTCAGGTCCGCCTCACGGCCAGCAACGCCTCGGCCTCCGGTCTCCTCACTACCGACTCGACCGATCTCAAGTTCAAACAGATCGCGTACGTCCAGTGGCAGAAATGCTAGAAGATTTCCCTCCCCTCTATTTGCTGTTTTTCATCTCTTCCCTTTCGGCCTTGGTCGGTGCCCGCCTACGCTTTTCCATTCCTCTCTCGCCACCTCGATTTCCTTTCAAACTCTTGTCGACGCGCTGATTTTCGGGGTTCCAAGGGAGCATAACGGTCCAAATTTCGAGCTCTTGAAGCGCAACGGAACTAGTGTGCTTGCTTTGAAGAGCTTCCTTCGCCGAAATAAGTTGAATGTTTTCAGAGACCTGAAGTGGAGACGGTGTGAGTGAGTGGATCAGTAAGCCAGTTTCAAATAAGGCTTTTTCGACATGGAGGTGTCCAGTAGTACATAGGTAGTTAGCGAATGTTGAGTTTGTGCTGAATTTCTTCTTTTCACATGATGTCCATTGTTTGTGTCTCCTGAAATGCAAAAGAGAAAAAAAAACTTGAAAAGAAAAACCCCCCTCATGATATGCAATCGATACTGTTAACTTGCTGATATGAACTAACTATTCATAGATAGCTATGAAACTATAGTAGAAGCAGCTGACCTTTAGACATAACGAAAAGACGCCAACGTCAAAACATTGGGTCGAAAAACAATCTCTGATATTCAAGCATCGTCTCAGCTGCACAAACAGCTTGAGTCAAAGCTACAACAAAGTCACAATATCTAGTTCCAGACTCAGATATGTTTGCCTTCAATCAAAATCAGAACCCAACCCATCATCAGCCCATAACTGCATGGTTCATGCGATGTCTGCATCGAATTGGGGCCGTAAACACCCCTGGCTCTACGCTCAAACAAACACACATAGTCCACGGTTTCCGCACCAATCGGTCCGATCTCGATACCTGAACAAACATACTCAGGTGTCTTGTAAAACATGGCGCGCAGCAGATTGCCCTCCTTATTGCTGGGGATCCGCGGAAAGGGAGGGGAGGTAATGGGTTTCATTGGTGGGTAGCGCGTGTACGCCACAAACATGCAGAGACGACATGCCGCATTAGAGCGGGCAAGGCGGCTATGCTGAGCGCGCGATGCGGTACTTAATGAGTAGGTATTTCCAAGTTGACAGAGTGTATTGATTGAACGGTTTAGTTTGGCAGTTACACCCCGTGGTATTACAATGTGCGTACCAAGTGCTTCAACATCCATCGAGAGAATGTACATGTATTAATGAAATGCAGCAGCGACCGTTTTATCATACTTATTGAAGCGATAAAGTCATGGGTACAAGTAGACGCACGTCCAGAAGCTCGACTGGCTCCATAGTCTTTACGCCAGCATCTACAGTTTTCGACTTCCGAGCGAGAGACGATACTACCAGCCCACTACTTAAGGGCTCCACCTCAAACACTCCTTCATTGCGCCCAACTTCTGCGGAGAGTGCTTTTTCCTCTTGTTCGAGTTCACTTGATGCAATCTCAAGCAAGCAACCATCGCCCTCCTTCTCTTCGAGAAGTGCTTCTGTCTCCAGTCCTCCCCGAGAGCATTCTAATAACACAACAGCAACGACAGCAACGACATCTACGTTTCTTTCTGACTTATACAATAAAAGGGACAAACCACTGCCTTCCGTAGAAAACGAGTCGGCGCTAAACAGCGATAGTGATGCAGAGCTACGGATGCAGGGCAGAACTGCAACGATACCTCCCTCGCCTCTACCGAACAGAGCAGAGAGCCTCATCAATGGATTGAATACTTTGATTATGGACCCTAGATCACCATCTTCCTCACCTTGGGGTCGAGCAGGCTCTAGGCCGACTCATTATCGGGTGGCGGACGAAACACCCCCAGAATCTTTGTTCTACTCGAATAAGGTCCAGATCACCCTTGAAAAGGCACGTTGTATAGTCAACAGACTCTCGAATGTCTTATTCAGCTCCCCTTTCTATCTAGATTCCGAGTCATCTGTGAATAACCTTAAACGTCAAGGCGAGAAATTGAAGGCTTTCACTTTGCAGTCATCTCGTACAGTGGGGCTTGTCGGTGATTCGGGTGCTGGCAAAAGCAGCCTGATCAATTCGTTGCTTGATTACACTGATCTTGCTAGAGCAGTAAGTAAGACTGTCCATATAGGATAACCACTCTAACCTGATGTAAATAGAGTAACAGTGGCCAAGCATGTACCTGCGTAGTCACTGAGTATAAGTATCATGAGCGCGATGATTTTATGATTGAAATCGAATATCTTACAATGGAAGAGTTGCAACTCACCTTCGAGGATCTTCTTACAAATTACCGCGACTATAAAAGCTCCACCTTGAGCGAGAAGTCTACCATTGACCAAAAGGAGTTAGAGAAAAAGGCTGATATTGCTCTGTCAATCTTCAAGACCACTTTCAAAGGGCAGCTGGAAGACTCTCCGACCGTACTCTCCAGTATGGCGTTCAATATCGCTGTGGAAACAATGCTAGACTGGGCAAGACAACTACTTCCCCCTCCTTCCGTGTTTGGGTCGGGAAGCCCGATGCGGCCTCAAGAATGGTACACCCGCGCAGAAGACTGTTCTAATCGTTTAAGTCAACTCACATCTGAAGCAACCTCACCGGAATCAAGACATCAATCGCATCCATGGCCCTTGATAAAGAAGATTACAGTTCACCTGAATAGCTTCATCCTAAGCAAAGACTTGGTCATTGCAGACCTTCCAGGTATCTACAACCAACTAGCTGCATTTATCTGCGAATATTAACATTTGATAGGCTTGCGCGACTCCAATCTAGCTCGCCAAAACATCACCGAGCGATACATTCGGGTATGCCACCAAATCTTGGTAGTTGCAAGAATTGACCGGGCCATTACCGATCAAAGCATCAGAGATATTTTTGACCTGGCTCGCCGAGCTAATCTCTCTAACATCGGTATTGTCTGTACAAGATCAGATGTAGGTGTTAAACCATCACTAATCACAAGAAAATTGTGTGCTAAAGAGTTGTCAGGATGTTGATGTTGCGCAAGCAAAACATGATTGGCCCCGCGAAAGAAAGAAGATCGAACAGGCAATGGCTGCCATCAATGCACTCGATGAAGATCTGAAAGCTCTTTCCAATGAAGATGGTTTTGGCTCCGCTGCCGAAGAAAATGTATTACTGAAACAACGTGAAGATTTGAGGTAAATCGAATACTGTGATTGTGTTGCTTTCCGTCTCGCTAATCGTACATCTCAGAACGAAAAAAGACACGATCAGATTTGAGTATGTTGGATACCTGCACCGACAGTCAGAATGGAGAGTTGACAATTATAGATTGAATGAGCATCTCATTCAAATTCGCAATGACCACGTGTCTGACGCCGTGCGAAAACAGTACGAAAACCAGATTCCTGCCGATATACTGCGAATATTTTGTGTGAGTAACACTATGTATCGGAAGTTCCGCCCAAAGGCAATGAAGTACGCGGAGCCTCGACTACAACTGAGTGGTATAATCGCGCTGCGGCGTTACTGCATCGGAATCGTAGCCGACAGTCACTACCGAGCAACATTGGACTTTGTGAATGACGAAGTACCGGCATTTGTAGATTCTTTGCGCACTTGGTATGAGTCAGGCTCCGAGAGCGCAAGTGCGGAGAGAAAAGATGAAGTTCTCGAAGCGTTGGATAGTGTTGAGAATGAACTGGATGAGGTATGAAATCTTTCCATCATAATTTTCTGGCTTTTTTGGCGTATAATTCGATGCTCCAAAAGCGCTAAGACAGTATCGACTGGTACAGATCCTTGGGGAATTTGAGACTACCGCTTTGCATGAAGACAATTAGCTAATGCACGACCTCAGTTGACATCGCCAGTGTCCGAACTGGACGACATTTTCGACACTCTACAGAATTTGTTTCGAACACATTTACGAGAAGACATGAGTATTTCTCAGGATCTCTAGAAAATAAAATGTACTAATTCGCTCAGGCCAAGCACAATCTGTTTCGAAATGGAGTAGAAGCGCCGGGAATGCTAGCACCTATTGGCATGGAGTAAGGGGAATTCCTTACCATCATCATAGTACTTATTAATTGGTTGCGCAGTGGTATCATAACACTTATAGCGCATTCTGCAAGAATTATGGCATCTACTCTACTGCAAAGCAGCCATACACTAACTGGAACGAGGAAGCCATGACTGCCATGGTTGACGACATGACACCGGAATGGGACAAATTTTCCAAGCTTATCAATGAAACACTGGATGAAATAAAAGGTTTCGTAAAGGAATCTTTTACAACAGCCATATCTGAGGCTCCAACTAGGGGTATACATTCTTCTCAATGGTTAGACTCAAGGAAGCTCTACAATGACTAACACGGATGTGTAGCTCAGATGTTTAATTCTCGAGGGATGCAGTCAACATCCTCACCCCTTGTTCACACCCTCCGGCATCGCCAGCGTCTAGCTATGCGCGGTATTGAAAATATAATCGATGATTTTATGGACGAGCGGCTAGGGAGACTTCGTACCGACGCTTTATCTCCAGTCCACACCGCGTTTATCGGTGAACTAATGAACGGCTCATACCACGCTGCGAACATGGAATCAGGTACGTAGCCACTTTTTCACTCCACTCCCCATTATCAAAAAAGAACCTCTCGAATCTTCATACAACCGCCCGCCCACTTCATCTCGCCAGTCACCTCACACATGTCTTCGCTCCTTGAGCACCCACTGATCCTCCCTCTCCATTAGGATCTGGCAGTGATAGACGCCGCAAAACCCTCGTCACGTCTCGCTTCGGCTCTTCATCTCTCTTTCACGAACATCGCCGTCTGGTTCAAAACGCGTTTGAGAGTCTTGCCAAGGATTTGGAACGGCAGCTCAAGGAGCTTGTGAAGGAGCAGGTGCAGCTCATCATCAATGACATCAATGTCATACGTAACGAGAATGTGATTGAGGAGAGCGAGAGAAATCCTGAGTTTCGGGAAAGGTTGGGCGAGGAGATGAGGAGAGCGAGTGCAGAGTTGAGAGGATTGAGGTTGGGGGAATTGTTAGATGATGTGGAGTAGGAAACGGTTATGTAAAAGCGATCCCCAAATCTTTGGTGTCTTTGGAACTTCATGTTTTTGCTTGTCATCAACGTTGACATTAGTTCGATTTCTCTCACATGAACACTTTACTTTGAGGATGGCACACAGCTGAACACAAGGACCTGTAGACAAGACACTAGACTGCCACGTTGATAATTTGCAATTAACGACCCATGTAGGCAACTCCATTCCCATATGGGTTCTCGAGACATATCGTACAAGATTTACTTTCAATATACTGCGTACACTAGATCATACATAAATTACAGAGCGGTGCCATTACACAGCTGGCTTTTAAGAGGAAAATGAAGCTTTCTATACGAGATGGGTCGGTTTCATTCCACTGGTCCAAATGTATTACGAAGCGTCAATCTGTGGGAGTGCCCTGCACGAGCCCTGATCAGAAATGAATAGAGGGGGTTTCGCAAGTCGTTTCATGCGCGATGTCTGCAACGGTGAATACGATATGGTTCGGAGAAATTGCAGCAAAGCCATCGTTGCATCTCACCGCCTAGGGCTATGTCCCCACGTTATGATAGGCAATGAAAGATAAACTCCGAGGCAAGTTGCAAGTACATTCGCGAGAACCTGGACCTATACCTGAACACGATAAGTAGTATGCGTGTTACGCACTCTGCCTTGTCAAGGTTGGTAGGATGCTTGGAAGAAACCAATTCGATGTAAGGTCGACACCAGAAGCGTAAATGCATTCACGGTGAAGGGGCTTAGACGGAGTCTATGTTTAGTTGGGGTTGACGATAGAGCAATCGGACAGGTTCAAAAGCAAGGCGCCGTTCGTACGCATTGGCTGTCACAATTTTACACTCCCATTGATCTCCAGTTTGGACAGCATCAGCGTCTTTCGGTAGCAAGACAACCCCGATATCCAAGCCGGGTATTACGCCGTGCGTTACTCCGACCGTTTTGAATGACACCCAGACCTTCAATGTTTCTGGTAAAGCTGCTTCACCGAAGTGAAGAGCTCGCATGAAGGCCTGTAAGCTCCACAGATGGCCTGAAGACCGCTGCACGTTTCTGATGCTTGTCTCCCGCGGAAGCACAGTGTAGAAAGAGTCTTGCACCTGCCGCCTTGAAAACGGGAGAGGTGAGTCCGAGGGATTGTTTGTGACGGATGAATCCAGTTTGCGGCCAGTGCGTGCTTCCCAACGTATAGCCGCCTCGATCTGCCAATGACCCATCATATCGGTGAATCGCCGTAATGGACTTGTAACCTTAGTATAGGCCTCAACAGCCAAAGCGTTGTGTTTCATGGGAGCGTGATGGGCGATTGATCGACCGATTTGTTCATATAAGAGCCTGAAAGCGGGCGGTGATATATACCCAAGCTCTTCGACTTGGGGATATATGAGTTGACGCTGTATCTGCTCCATAGTCGCAACTGGTCCGGGCGCGGATTGTTCGATTGTGCCTCTGTAGTAGCAAGGTATGCCTCGATCACCACACCAAGAGCCAGCCACTGAGCATGCGAGCACCATCATTTCCTCAACGATTTGGCGCGAGGTTATAGAACTAGCGAGCTTGGCTCCCGTCAAATCAGCCGTGACGTTTATGATCGGGTCTCCATGAAGAAATCGAGCTTTATCCATCGAGGGTGGCAGTTCAGCCAAACCTGGGGTCTGGGGCGTTTGGAAAACCTGGATCTGATTACTGCGTTCCGCACTTCTGTCCAGTGCAAAGGCTCCAGCTGCCACACGAGCTGTCCACAGCACTTTGGCCGCCGAGTAAAGATCGCGAATGTTCTCGAGTTCCTGATCTGAACGAGGGGGCAAAGGGCGGCGAGATTTCCCAGGAAGCTTTCCGCCAACTAACAGGTGGAAAGGATTCTCGGCGGCAAAAAGATCGCTTTCACCTAGGTACTCGGAAAGTTCGCGATAGGTGATTGATTTGACGTTTCGGACGATTCCATGCTGCACTTTTTTATCCAGAATATTGCCGGACATATCTATACGACAGCTAAAGATGATTGTAGGACGGTTATTCTGCAAGCTGAAATAATCCTGCGGCAACCAAGAAGGTAGCATTGGAAAGTTGACACTTGGTGTGTATACGGACTGGACCCTGTGTGCGGCAAGGCCTGAAAGAACGTGGGTTTTGGTGAAGAAAGCGGTTGGATTTGCAACATGAACATGAATCCAATACCCGGGGTCCTTGCCTTCCACCTTCTCGATAGAAATCCCGTCATCGATCTCCTTGGCATCGGCATCATCAATGCACCAGATAGGCATGGAACTCCAGTTTTCACGAAAGTCAGCCATGGAATCTACAAAATTAGGATTTCTCAAGGCCAATTCGGATTTTGCTTCTAGCAGTTGCACGTTGTGAGATACGCCTGACATAGGCATACCCACGTGTTCTTCGTAAAGCTTTCGATTGATATGAGGCGAAGTCACGCCGATCTCCTGTAGGAACAGATGTCCTGTAGAGCCATCCATGACTATTTCTGCGTCCGAAGCAACTGTTTGCATTTGCTGTGGACTATATTTGTCAACGGCATTGAGAATGCTGCTGCAGGCTGAATGGTATTCAGCCATTTGATTGAATGCAAGGTTCAAGACCCAGGCGTTGAGCATTTTAATAATCATTTTATCAGTTTCTGTGAACTCCTCCCCCCAAGTAATTGTGGGATGGGCAGATACGACCGAAGACTGCGACGCATTGTTGCTCGGTCCGATGTATCCTAGATGAGGGTCCCGATATTTCCGGCTCGTAGAGATCAGCCGACGTGCTTTGGCGATGAAACTGGAAATGTTCTGTGCGCCCTTGGTAGCCGTGATTTTTGTATGGGATTCTCGGATGGACGTTGGGGTTTGATGTTCCTTGTACTCTCGAACCCATTCCAGCACCTTTTCAATCTCATTGACATCATTCTTGGGTCTGAATGTGTACAGCTGGGTCATCCGGCTATGGGTTCTATCGGGCGGCGTGCGAAAATGGTCGTGAGCGAGGGCTTTGCGCACAGCTAAAACTGCTCTAGCGGAGGGTATCCAGTCGGAGTTGTTCTTTCCCAGCAGCGCCTGTGCTATCTGCTGTGCGGTCATCTTTCGCGATCGATCAGGATAGGCTAATGTTGAGTAGGCCTTATCGAGAATCAATGCATTTTCTCGGTACATCGCATCGGACTGATCTTGCAATCGATGCAGAGCAGCTCGAACGGGAGCACCGACCTCCGGCGGAATTTGAATAGCATCGACAGGTTTCATAGTTGGATCTAATTGCTTGGTAGGCAGGTAGGGTATTATGGGCGTGAGCATGTCAGGATCTACGCCGGCCGGGATCACATGGCTGATATGAGAGAGAAGGTCATGAACCCAGCGGCCATTGGCAGTGTAGAATTGACAAAGATGGTCCAACCTCTTGACGAAAACCGCCAGCACAGGTTCACGACCACTTTGAGCCAACTCAACCACATCACCAGGGTTTAGGAAAAGTGTGATCGTGAGAACATCACTATAATCTTGTTCTTGGTCTCTAGTCGTCGATTGATCACTTGGCTCGTCTGAGGCTTTTGCACTGCTCAATTTCTGTGACATTTCGTTTGAAATACCAGTGTTCTCAGATGCCGGATGGTTTTCGAAAACGTCGAGCACTGCTTCATCTGGTCCACCATTCTCAATGTCCCAACGTCGAAGGTGGTCTCGAATTGGGAGCTGTGTCGTGGATGAACCGATCAAGGATGGATCGAATGTATCGGGCGAGGATTTTGGAACGAGTTCTGACTGTGGTTGAGCGCGGGTGGCGTGCCGGGTTCGCCGTGTAACTTTTGGTGGTGAGACATCCCGCTGTGAGGAGTGGTAATCAAGCCGCAGCCTGACATGGTTATTGAGAGACCATTGACATCTTCGACATGCTGAATATGCCGATGTTGAACGCCATCGTATCATTGTCTGTTCGGTAGTGGCGCGCGAGGTTTGTGTCGACGACGTGCCTATGCGCCAAAAAAGTCGGGAGAGAGGTCCTCGCCGCGGAGGTGGGCCGAGCGCCCGAGCTAGTTAGTAAGTCTTTCTTTCGAAGTCAGAGCAAAACCCTTGCACCTAATGCACAATCAATTTTTCTCCTTTCACCACCACCCTCCTACCAGGTATGTATTGAAAACGTTGTTTCTTTTCTCTTATTTCTGTGATGATTCTTTATTTTTTATAGCATGTATTATCCGAACAGTGCTTGCACTATCGTGCGGAGTGATATTTTGCTGATGGAAATTCCTGTTCTCCCGTACTCTTTGTTGTCTGTTGATTGAGCAACCAACTGACCTGTCTCTCAGTAGTACCGACCTGTTTTGATGGCATCGGGACAAGTCCCATCGGGATGCTTTTCTATTCTTTACTTTGCTGCAGCGTCCACCTTCACCTCAAAGGCATCTGAGTTCCTGCCGGCCCCGCTTGACGCCCGGTCACTCTTTACGACGCTTGAAGAGAGATACCCTGGCATAACGGCGAAGGTGCTGAGCAGTTGTGCTGTGACGGTCAACCTAGAGTATGTGGACATGGATGCAAATGCGGATGATGGCGGAGACGTGTCGTGCGTGATCAAGGAAGGCGACGAGGTGGCTATCATCCCTCCCGTGAGTTCTGGGTAAATATGGGGGCTTCTGCGTGGCGCTGGTTGGCATGTACATGTTTATAGCTAGGTAGCGGAGGGCATGTGAATGTATTTGTTCTTCATCCAGTCGAATCGCATATGTAACATTTGAATGTTGCATGCACACATGCTGTGTACCTACCTCACATGCCGTGGAGGGGCACGTGATGGCAGTCGTCACGCTAGTGCTCATCGACTCCACAACCCCAAGGCTGGAGCGATGCGCATCGCAAACAACGGCAATTTGAGCCTCCGACTGCCGACATTTGCTTCTCCATTGGGGAGCGTCATATGTACTCAGATTGATGCCATGGCAGATCCCATCGATCCACGCCTCCAGTATCCCTCCTCTCTGCCGCCGCGAACCACCGAGCCGCCGTACACGTCCGGTCCCGCCCTCTCGAGCGCGCAGCCGTACTACTTGCAACCACCTCAATCCCAGGCTCACGCTTCAGCACCCGTGGTACCTGCCGGTCTACCTCCGCTGCACGCCGCACCTCACGGTACTTTTGACCCCGCCTTGGAGCAGACGTCGCCCGCTCAGCATGAGCATGAGTCGCCCGATCACGACGACCACGATGACGACCAACATGCTAGTCCCGGCGATGGGAAATCCCCCCACGACCTCAAGCGCCCGCGCGCCTGCGATTCCTGTCGGGGCCTGAAGGTCCGTTGCGACCAAGAGCGACCAGATCTCCCGTGCAAGCGATGCGCAAAGGCCAATCGCCAATGGTAAGTGAGAAAGACGGACAAAATCCCTCTCCTTAATCGCTGGCGTGTAACTTAACACCATATACAGCATCACCACCCCACCGACTCGGAAACGCCAGAAGAAAGCAGACAGTCGCGTTGCTGAGCTGGAGCGCAAGATCGACGCCTTGACTGCCACTCTCCATGCACAGAAGGACACGCCCGACCTCAGGCACATCGCCGGTATACCCGGTCAGGATTCTGCTTCCTGGCGCGGGCAGGAGGGCCAGTTCAGGAGCGGCAGCGTCGTTCATGAATGGTCCAATGACCCTCCTACATCAAACCACTATCCCGACGTCCCACCCGGGTACAGCCCAGCCCAGAGTCTGCTTCGTGAGCCACCACTGAAGCGCAGAAGGGTGAACGACGCGCCAGGTCACGCAGTGAGTACCTCCCTCAGTTGCACTGTGTCATTATTGAATTGTCTAGACGATACCGGAGGATATGGATGCCATTCATCGCGATTTGGCAGAGCATCCCGAGGTCAAGCGCGGGAAACGGGGGGCGGGTGCCGATCACGCATACATCAACGCTCTAATCGACAACATGATGACCCCTGAAGTTGCGGAACGCATCTTCCTGCGTTACATGAACGACATATGTCCGCACTTTCCTGCCGTTCCTCTCGCCCCTGGTACAACTGCCCGTGAAATGCGGGAGAAAAAGCCACTGCTGTTTCTTTCCATACTCGCGGGGTCCTCACACGGCGCCTCCGAACAGCTCGTTTCCCAAAATGTGCAGCGGGAACTGACCAAGTTACTCAAGGATCAGTTCGCTGACATCATTTGGCGCAATGGCGAGAAATCGCTTGAAATCGTCCAGGCCCTGCAGGTGGGTGTGCTGTGGTACCGGCCACCTGCGCACTATGAACAGCACAATTTCTATATGATGGTCAATTGTGCAGCCGTTATGGCATTGGATCTTGGCCTAGGGAGGCGCAATACCCAGACCGTGATGAAGCTTGCAGTCGGTCCATTCAAGCGATGTCACCCGAATACCAGCAGCATCGAATCACGGCGTACTTTCCTTGTCTGCTACTATCTCTGTATGAGCATTACTATGATCCTCCGCCGTCCCATCCTGTTGCGGTGGACCAAATACATGGAAGAGAGCGTCAACATCCTGGAAACATCACCCGACGCATTCCCCTCTGACAAAATTCTCTGTGAGCATGTCAAGATGGCGCGTATCGGAGAAAATATCTCTGTACAATTTTGCATGGATGATCCATCAGTGGAAGTCGCCATTTCTGACCCGAAGGTTACATACGCAATGAAGATGTTTGAAAACGACCTGCAACAGCACAAAGAGGACCACGCAAAACAACACCAAGAAATCAATCGTGAGTCACAACATCATGTTCCAGCAATCTTAACTAACCATATGTCTGTAGCTGCAATACGTTTAGCCCAGCACGTCACGAACCTCTACTTGCACGAGATTGCATTACATCACAGTCAGAGCACGACAGACTTCCAGCCGCCGTTTCCCCAGGAGGATTTTACTAGCGCCGCACAGAGAGAACCAGTCGGACCCGCACATATCGCTGCGCTCAGCGAATGTTTGGTATCCACACATGGTATTCTTGATACTATCTTGGGTGTCCCTCTAGATACTCTCCTCACTCTCCCTGTTATCTTTTGTGAGTTCATGTCCCCTCTCCCTCGGATAATCATTAATCCTAGGTAGGTGTGCGAGCAATATATGCAATTGTCTGCTTAATGAAGATGTGGGTTTCTGTGACTAGCTCGAGCGAAGTGGGCAGCATCATTAAAAATGAGCACTTACAAATTGAGAGCTACACGGAGCGTTTGGTCAGCATGTTCAATGCTATCGTGTCTCGAGATGCCCAATCGCCGCATGGCAAATTCTTTTTCGTCGCACAACGTCTTCAGGAGCGCTTTGCGCACATCAAGGAGGGTGCATCACGGGCTGAAATGGCATCTTCTGTCAATGACGAGTCTCAGACATCGACAACGAAAACGAACTCTGCAACACGGTCACGACAGTCTCCTCAGGATCAGACCCCCTTGCACCTTCTGTCCGAGGTTGCCATGGGCAATAGCAACACATCTGCGCAAACCCAAGTTCAGCCTCAACAACAGTCCGCAGTGCATCAGCAGGCTCAGCCAATGCAAAATTGGTATCCCGGCATGCCGCCTCAGCCTCAAGGCTCTGCAGACATGATGGGAATGCCGAACGGCATATGGGATCCCAATTTTGACTTTACTCAATTCGATCTCGGTACTGGCTCAGATGCCGACCTAAGCGCGTTATTCATTCCCGACAGCATGCTATGGGCTATCCCTCCGGAATTCAATGTACAACAAGGGTATGGTGGATTCTAAGTTTACCCGTGATAGAGAATTAGAGAATTGTAATATTATATTCTACATCATCTGTCTAGCTGCTGGCGGATCAAACAACCATGCCACCATTGACCTTGATTATCTGTCCATTGACCCATGTACTCTCTGGACCAGCCAACCATGCCATCGCCCTTGCAATCTCCTCGGGTGTTCCCAGCCTCCCAAACGGATTCCAGCTGGCAATTGTCTTGACCAACTCCTCGCTCTTCCCCTCGAAAAACATATCTGTAGCCGTGGGACCAGGGCCGATAGCATTCACGGTAATGCCTTTCCGACCCAAATCTTTTGCCAGGACGCGTGTCATCTGCTCAACAGCGCCCTTGGTGGTCAAATAGAGAAGGTAATTTGGCGTAACCTGCGTCGAGCCCGTGAGAGACGTGCTGACCAGAATTATTGAAGAGCCAGCAGGCATATGGGGAGTTGCTTTCTGGCACAAAAAATACGGTCCCTTCACATTCAATGTCATGCTACGATCGTAATCCTCCTCGCTCGTCTTGTCCAATGTACACGTCAACAACCCAATCGCCGCGTTTGGGATCAAGATGTCGATCTTCCCGTTCCCGTGTTCCCATGATATCGTCTCTTGTACTAGTCGCTCAACGTCTTGCAAGTTTCCTGCGTCGGCTTGGATGGCTACGGCTTTGTCGGCACCGATCTGAGATACCAGGGCGTCGGCGGCGCGCGAGTTGGATGAGTAGTTTACTACTATTTTGGCGCCCAGAGAGGCGAGGTGGAGGGATACTGCAGCGCCGATGCCCCGGGAGCCTCCGGTGATGAGGGCAGTTTTGTTGAGTAGGGGCTGTGGGTTGGACATTTTGTTTTCGTTTACGGTCGAGGAGGCTCATCAAACCTTGCTTTGTGGTATCGACAAGTGGATGATAGTAATGAGATAGGTAAATGTGTAGAAATCAATTACGACTTCTTGATTTGTGCTCTGTGTTTATATACGTGTATATACCAAACTCACATCAATCGCCATGTCCTCCTCAGTTTATATACAAAAGGACGGAAGCCGCTACTGCAAGTCCCGGACAAGAGAGTCCTCACATCTCCATCAGGCCCCCTACGCGACTCGTTCGCACCTGAGGATAGAAAATCCATTTATTCTATGGACAATGGCTTTAAAGTCGGATTTTACTTTAGTGTGTGGATATGTCTGTAGGTATAGGAGCTCACTGACGAATAGGAACGAAGTGATCAGCGCACTTCGCCGCTGACAAAGGAGATAACAAACATTCAAAGCCCATTCGCCACACGCTCGCATAAGTGTGTACTGTCAATTTTCACTTCATGCTTCCCTGTGTGGTGTATTATCAATTCGCTGGATTTACTTAAGGCCATGTAGTGATTAATTAGACAATTTGGTGGTTCGGGATTGACTTGTGGAGGGAGGGTACGGGAGGGTCTGTCTTTGAAGTCTGAGTTGATGGGTGGGGCGCTGGACGAGAGGTGTTGCTTACCTCCGACGGGGCCGTAACACAGGCACGAAGGCCTATAACGTACAAGGAAAATGGTACAGACAACTCAAGAATAGCAGCCTTCTGTATTAAGCCACCAGTCTTTATTAGCAAAAACTTAGGATTTGCGAGATGGTACGTGAATCCGTAATGCGTGTCAATACATCAACCTTCTACTTCTCAGTCATCAGAGGATGAGAATCCAAAGTCCACGCTTGCTGATTGTGCACGAGGCCAGCATCTATCAACTCCAATGTCATCACTTCAACTCTTAGGAAGTGCTGATACGAGAGCAAAAAGAAATAGATAACACACAGGTCGTGCCGAGATTCGAACTCAGGTCCCCGGAAAGTCTAATAACATCAGAATCCGATGTGCTAACCAGCTACACTACACAACCGACCCTTTTAGTGCTTTTGTTGGACAAAATTCGCGTTGCAATGTATATGACTACGATTGTATTCAGGCATGAGCTGCTTTTCAGTTTCACTTGAAGGGTGGCGGCATAGGTGCATGCTCATCATGGAACCCTGCTCAACCCCACTTTCCGCAACCGAGTCCAGAAGCACGGCACACTGGCTGTTGACTCTCTACCTTGATGAATGGAAAGCAATACTGCTCCTAGACGATGCGTTTTCAGACGGATGTTGATCTCAGTGTTAGTACAGATGTTTCCTAATGGAACGTGTGGCTACAAACAATCGCAAGTAGACGCATGCAGTCTTTACCAACACTGTCTGCCTTCAGTATACAGCAGGGAATTATCCCGCAACTTATTGCAGGTCTTTCCATTCCAGTATCGAAGAATCCCTTGTCTAGTAAGCAAAATTTGACTCTTAAACAAGTGACGGAGGACTCACTTTACGTGTAAGTACATAGAGTCGTGATTTTTTGGGGGGAATTTTTGGGCTGTAGTCTTCATTAGTGCTCCTAGCACACAGACGGGATGCTTACAATACAGGATTAGAAAAGAGGCGATAATCACAATAACTCCCCCTTACACAACAAAGTATCTTAAATGTTGTCTAGCTACTCTATCCTGCAAATAAGTTCGCCCTGCGGTATGTCCATTGAACACGCTTGATGAAGCCACTTTCAAGCTTTGTCGCGTTTTCGTTCAGACGCTGAGGGGTGCTTCGCTTATTATGTGATAGAGTTCAGTGAACCCTCGAATCCCCCTCAACGCTCTATCAAGCCTTTGATTTGTATTTAGTTTCTACGAAAAGTCGGTAGAAGGTATCCTGAGACGCTATTCAATAGTGTGTTTATGTAGAAAGTGTGATGAATGCCCTGTCTCGATATCCCAGGGTGCGCCTACCCCTGCCATGTAATACCACTTTAAGCGGCGGCATTGGTGTCACTTTGTCATCATGTGACCCCGCTAAACCCCACTTTCCGCCGTCGGGACATCCTAGGTGAAAGTCTAGAAGGATTATACACCATCATTTCGAGATCCTTCAGCTGCCAATTCAATGGTGGCCCTCTACCTCGGCGTGTCAAAGGGGGCGGGCTACTGAGCATCCAATACGGGGTCTGAGACCCGTGTTGATCTCAGTGCCAGATAGGCAGTCCACAGCCTCAACTCGTTGCTGCAAACAATCTTGCATACAATCTTCAGCATCACCGTCTGCTCCCAGCATATACCGGGGATTATGCCTCCACGCTTATCGCATGTTTATTTTGTCTAAATATCACAGCATCGCCGAATTCGACCTAGGATGCCCGTAGTGGGAGCGAAGCTTGGCACCGGCATGGCTATCGCTGCTAAGAGGATAAACGCGGGAATTAATAAATCCTCGCGCGAGGCTATACCAATCGAGCAGCTCGGAATCTGCCGTAGGCGTTGTTTACGGAGATGAATGATCGGTGAAAAAAACGGCCCGTCTTGACATACGGAACCAGCAAGTTGCTGGTTGTATTGCAAGGCAGGTCCTGCGACGATGAAAAAAATAAAATAATAATGGCTAATTGATTTTTTCTCCTCGATACGAAGACATTCGAGATAAAGACGCACAGACGAGAAACTCTGGATCGACGCGGAAAATCATGTGCGCAGCACGACATACGAGGAATGGCATGATTATGGGGCGCTGAAGGGTATATCGCTGACCCATCCTTTTCATAAAGCCCAACTCCGAAAAACTCCACATACGCCACGGGAAAGGATCCAAACAACATGATCATGAATCATCAAGTGATCCAAATCTCCTTGATCACTTTCTTCAACGTGTCAACGAAAAGATCCATGTATGCTTCATCCCAGAAGCTCTCGTTGTACGAAATGTGGAAATACCCCTCCCCTTTATACAGCCAAGTGTGCACCATGATCTTCTTGGTAAATGTCTCCACACCTACCCAGAAATCCTTCAGCTCCACAACGCCATCGATCTTAGTTACAAGCAACTTGTCTTCCACCACTCCAAATGACGACAGGCGAGGCTGAAGCTGGCCATCCACTTCGCTGCCGAAAGGCTCTCGTCCGTTGGGATACTGCAAAGCTGCCAGCTTCTCGAGATAGCACGCCTGCGATTTGACAAAGGTGTTGTCTATGTTGTAGACGGAAATCAGCTGTTCGTAGTGATCTTTGAGATGTGTCGAGGGCGACACTACGATCTCCTTGTTGAGAATGGTCGTGGACACAATCGGGGCTTTTTTGGTTCTGCTTCTCTCAGGAATAAGGTGGCGCAAATCCTTGTGGAAAGAAGCCATGTAGCTCATTGTTTGGTCAGGGGGAGAGAGCACAGTGCAAGTGGTAATGAGGGCTGCGTGCATGAAAACCTGGTCGTTCCACTTGAGGGCTTGGAGACCTCCAATGAAAGCGCGCAGCTCTGGTTTGGTGTATTTGAACAGCCGGCGTTTCGTGGCGCCAGGCATGCGTGGGTTCTTGTTCGGGGTGATGCCCATCATCGGGTAGTTGGGCTTGAGGGTTTCCAGGCGAGCTTCGGCAGCTTTCCTGATCTCGGGTGTATATTCATATGGTATGTCAAGAACTTCGTCGACAGTAGAGGAAAGATTGCTTGCGCAGGTGCTCCAGTCCAACTGCGCGTTAGGGGTGGCGAGAGCTTTGATGAGCAGATCGAGGCAGAGAATGGCTCCCCTGGCGTCGAGGCGATAATGGGGTGAGCGGATCATGACTTCGGACGTGCTACGCAGGAAGTAACACATCATTTGTTCATTGCGGGGTATGTTGCCGTACAAGTCATCGACAGTCAAGCGGTCTTCGACGACAAAAGTGGCCGACACCCACAAATCGACTTGTTCGGCGGTGCCGGTGCGGTAGATGTACTGGCCATTGTAGGGGACAGCAGCAACCTCTGGATGGCTGAACCGGACCTGTTTCCAGGCACTCTTCAAGGCCTTCACAGGGTCGCCCAACTTGGGATCGAATTCGAGTTTGGCGACGACAGTCTTGACCCAGTTGTCACGATCGAGGGCCTTCTCGACGTTCCGGTTGATGGTGTTGAACTTCTCCAAGGAGCTCAGAGGACGTTCCCAACGACCCGGTCGAGTCTGGGTCCAGGTCGCGTGTGGCATGGTGTCTGAGAGGATGGCTAGCAACGTGGAGTAACACGAAGGGTGCGGGTTGATTATCGGGGCACAGGGTCTATATGAAGACGCCTCTAATGGGTGTCGAAGATGAGCAAGCGGCGCCACCCTCTGGAGTCTGCGGGCTTGGAGGGGGCGTAGCAGGGTTGTTAAAGCGGACACACCATAGTGGTTCCTTCGTCTGCCCCGGCGTGGGATACGCGCCTGCACAGATTGGGTACGTACCTAGTAGCCGCCTAGCCGCTGGCCATGGACTAGAGCGGTGGTTCTGCAGGGACTCGAGGCCGTATACATATTACTGACGCTATTAGATTGGCGCAATCAAATGACACGTAGAGGTTGTGCGAGCAGCAGCCTCGTGTTCTGGCAGCGCAACGCAATGCAATGCATGACCAGAGACATGGCTCGTCTCGGCCTGTCTATCGACAGCGAGTGTGTGCCCTCCGGGTCAGCAACGGACGGGAGGCCCAATCCCGTTCCGCCTTGTGTTGCACCTCTCTCTGCGGGCGCGTGTATCGAGTATAGCCTCCCCCCAGCGCTGGCAGCTCAATGTAAGACGAGCCGAAAGCGGGAGACGCAGCCGACGTTGCATACCCGGCCATAGTGTGTGTCCATGTCCATCGGGGCAGCCGGAGCCTGCCCACTACTAAGCATGTATCCAGCTACAGAAGTCAACAAGCATGGCGACTAAACCGGCGAATAGGAACTGGAACCATAGAGCAAGAACCCAGGTGGCGAGTCATAGAGGGTGACTCCAATCATCTGTCACCGGGGCCGCTTCCGCGCTTCGCAAAAACGCTTATATATACGACCCACGGGTTTGCATATCCAACGACGACGACAACAGCAATCGGGAGGGCATCAGGCACGGCAGCAGGAGCATCTGAACATTCTGGAAACCCCAACACCATCCTTGCCAGCCGCAATGGGCTCTGCCCCTGACTGCAAATGTCTCTTCCTGCCCCACATGCCCTCCCTAACGACCTTCCGGAAATGTGCGTCTTCTACCTTACCCCACTAATCGAGTGACCACCCCGAGCTGATCGAGCTGATTGATGGTCGGACGCTCGCAAGCGACCTGCTGCCCGGCAATCTATGCTCTCTCGCGGCACACAACGGCTGATAAATTCGTGCTCTGGCCTGTAGGGACATGCAAGCAACTGGCACAGCAATCAAAGTCACGGTTGGGCCCCCACGCTAGCATCGACTTGCCTCATCAGCCCTCAACACCATCACGACATGATGTTGCTTTGTAGCTGCCATTAGTCTTTCCAACAGCCATCAGCCTATCTAGATGATACTCTGCGTCTTACATCAGCGACCTCAAAACCCATCATTTGACCCGCCATTGCAAATCGTTCTACTTCTGGATGACTTCGGACTACGATCAATCTACTGCACCCCCAAAACTGCGTTAATAGCTGAACGTCCCTGCATACCTAGTGTGCCCCGCTGTTTCATTTTTGTCGCTGTGTTTGCCATAGACTGCCCTCCGACCAGAGTGATAAACCTGCCATTCACCACATCGAATTTACGCGCACCTGGTCACGCCGGACTATTGATGCCGTTCGGACTCCGCCAAACAACAGCCAAGGTTTCAAGAAGACTATCCGCCACTCAAGCTCACATCAAGACCTGTGGTTCATCCCTCTAGCTACCTTTAGGAACGGCCCGTAGCCTTGGCCCAGCGAGATAGCGCTGAGACGGGGGCATTGTACCAGCGGGACGTTGCATAGTGGGCGAATTGTACCATAATCACTCGCAGGTCGCATGCTGTGGTCGTTCCTCTCACATTCTTGAGCGCCTTGAGCTATCCTTTGGTGCACTATGCTAGTTCCCGTAGTGTCCGTCCCTTACGTGTACAGTTCAAGTCGGTTCCATCGTGGAGCAGGCCTGGCATCTATTCGATTTGAAAGCCGTGTTTGTGTGGAACAAAAAGAAAAGTGCAATACATCACAAAAGAGCTTTGTATCTCCCCCAACGTCCTCCCCACCATGAAATTTAAGACAATAGCGAATCTTGGGAACAACCAGCACAAATCGCAAGCTCATTGGAGAAAGTCTTGGAAACCAACGAGTAGAATTGCATAAAGAACAGGATCTACCTGGGCCATCACCCAAAACAATATTCATGTATCCGTCAAAATCCCATTCATGATCAAATCACAAATCGTACTTTTACGTGCACGGAGAAACCGGACTGCAACCATTTCCCCCAATCCCAGTCACGATCCGCCGATCCTGCGGCATTTCCACCCGCAGCCGCCGCCCAAAAACATGCGAATCCAACAAAGCTTCGAACCCTATTCATCATTGCTCCATGGCAGAATCCGGTTTCGTGATCCGGCAGAAAGCAGAGGGGAGCGGGACTGCACATGCCGTTCCTTGTCTGCATGCAATGCATGAACATCGCCTAAACATTCTCTTCCATCGGCTGGGCTTCTGCATAATCTTCGATTTCTTGCTTTGCTTGCTTGCTGGCTTGCTTGTTGCTTATCGTTCAATTAATCTGGGAACGAAGGAAATATGCAGCCAAGGTTAAGGCCCCCAACTTGTTGTTTTTATTTGCCTCGGATCGCGGGTCCGCTGGGGTGCGAGATCATGATGAGAGGCGGGAGTGAATTGATGGAAGTGGGGGATGGAGGGGACCTCGGTGTCTCGATATACCGCTGGCTCCCTCTAATCTCATTCCCTCCCACTTCTACGAGTATACAGTATTTTGCTAGTTAGTTGCTCCTTTTCTTTTCTTCCTCTACATCTCTTTCCCGGATGAATGTATGCACGACAGTGGATTTATGCTATATATCTGACTAACCTGACCTTGTCCTTGGAGCTAGCTGATCACGCGTAGAATTCCCCCAATCATCAGAACTTGGCAAGTACAAACCTGCGGGGTGATTGACACCGGTGGAATGGAAATATGTTCCGCATCCCCAGAAGACTAACCCAAGTGACGACACAGTACACTGGACGAACCACGGGTATCCGTTGGCCCGGCGTGTGCTTATCAAGACTTGAATTCATGGCAAAGTACATGTGTAGTTGGGTATTACCCCACATCCCGCGAACAAAGTCCCTCCGATATTTGCGTGTATGGTTCTTGATCACTTCCCGCTTCCAATGGGTCTAGGTTGCACTTACGTCCTATTATAGCTGCTTATATCATCTTCGCCCATCATATTTCTCTTCGCGTAAACCACACGCAGAAAAAGCACATCCGCGAACTCCAACATTGAAAGAAGAACCAACACCTCGAAAACGCCATTTTCGAGACGCACTTGCCGAAGGAAGACTGCATCTTCAGGAGTAGTCATCCATACGAGCCTTTGACACGACACGTGAATGTAACCAACAGCTCACTCCCACGCAAGTACCCATGTACGCGTCCTGTGCAAATGTATCCAAGTCGCTCTCTTGATAATGAATGAGAAAAACAAGGTGCAGATTTCGTCCAAGCCTTTTTTTCTCCGACATGAAATCAATGTTCCGCTTCAAATCACCAGAGTGACGGGGTTTTGTCGATGGATTGATACAGCGATCGGCCAGTCAAACACCAACCCGTGCAAAAGGACGGAAGACGCTGATGCCTTATCAGAAGTGGAGGATAAGTAAGTCTTGAGTCACAGGTAGCCGGAAATCCTCCCCTGGTTAGTTGTAGGAACTACACTTCTGCTCTCGAATATTGCAAATACAAGCAGCTGTGGACTTTTATTGGGTAGCCGCTGCTAGATTGAACATCGTAGAAGTATTGAGCATATCAAGCGTCGTATTAGGACGAGATATATCACACAGCGACCGAGCGATCTTTAGTGAATTGCGTTGATCTTTTACATCTATTATAGAGAGTTGGTGGTTATTCTTCAACACACACACACACACACACACACTCTCTCTCTCTCTCTCTCTCTCTCTCTACCGCGTATAGATGACAATCTCCATCGTACACGTGATAAACAAACCGTGTCATATCCATACAGCAAATACAACCTCGCACCTACTTATCTACCTACTAGTTCGCTCCCTCTCTGTAGTGAGCAGATGCCATTCTTTCTAAACTTGCAGCTTACAAGTTCCTTTCGTATCTGCGTGCTTAACTGCGTATAAGAACAATCGACTATAGGCATGCTGCAAGTTCAATCATGCATAATAAGTAAAGCAGTGTTTGAATATTGAAAAAAGGGGATGGAAGGTCACGAAATCTCGTAGAAATATATCCTTGGATACACACGTCTTACTGTTGTATTTGTGTTTTGAATGCTGACGTATCAAGAAAGGAGAAAGACTTGGTAGATGGGTATTGCTGCTTTTGTGTATATGAATTGACGGTCTTGACTGAGCACAATAAAGGGGAAGGGGGAATGCGATGATGATGAATAGAGGAACAGCACGGAAATGGTATATCGTTTGCTCGCTCGCTGTGTGCTGTTTATCATCTTACTCCATAAATGTACCCATGCATTCACCAACGTAAGGGATTGGACTGGACAGGCAGAGAGACGATTAAACCAGTCGTAGAGAACGCAAGATTGGACCTACTGAAAAAAGACGTGTACACATTAATCCAAGGGAAGGTATCAATGTCTAAACAGCAGCTATGCACAATTTCTACACCAAAAGCAAAGGATATAAACATGAATTAACACAGTATAACATTTTTCTCTTTTTCAAAGCAAGACTCGCGTCTGGACACACACACAAAGACAAAAAAACTACAATGCGATGAGGCCAAGGATAGCAACCACAATAGCCAAGCCGGAACCACCCATTTTTCCAAGACCGGGTTCGATGGAGACACCAAGCGACTTGTTTTCTTCGGGGCCCTTGAGACCCTGCGTGAAATCGCTGCCTCCAACAACGTTGCCATCTCCAGAAGCGCCGGATCCAGAGCTGCCGCCGCTGCCGCCCGCGCTGCTACCTGCCGCACCGGTAGGAGCTTCCTGGCGAGCACCACCACCGATGATGCCACCGGGAACCTGGAGGGCCGTGTTTGTAGACTTTGAGGAGGATTCCGTCTTGGAGGGCTCGCCTGGGTCCTCACCGGTGCCTTCAAGAGAGCCAAGGATAACGAAGTCGTCGCTGAGCTCAATGGTGTTGTTGGTGGGGGACTTGGCGTCGGTGTACTTGTAGCTCTTGCTGCCGCCCTTCTTTGCGCCGGATGGTGGGTCGTAGCATTCCACAGTCACGTCTCTGATGCCGGCATTGTAGAACCCGTTGGTCATGTATGGAGAGTTCCAGTCAATCTCGCCACCAGCCCAGTCGACGGTTCCCTTTGCGTTCCCTGCTTTTCCGGCAGGCCATAGAGAGATCATGATGCGGGAGGGGGTCTGGGGATAGTCGAAGTGATTGGCTGTGGAGTTCCATGTCTCGCTCTTCTTGACGGATCGAACCTCCTTGCCGTCAATCTCCCACTTGAGTTCTTCAGGTGACCAATCGATACAGTAGTCGTGGAAGTCGAGCGTTCCGCCCGATACAGTCAGGTTCTTAGTGTTTGTGTCTAGGTTAAGTGTTAGCCAAAGATCAGCAACAGCCTTGCATAGAGGACGTCTTACAGTCCGTGACACCCTGCGAGTAGTAGTTAGATTGGACAGTATTGATGTCGGTACCGATCCACTCGAAATCGATTTCGTCCTTAACATCAGACATCATGATGAAGGCGGTGACGACACCTTTGCCCTGACTCGAAGTCATGGAGGCGCACATCTTGCCGTACCACACGTAGAAGGTGGATGCGAGCAGTGTTCCACTTGAGTCCTCGGACATGGTGAGGAGAAGGCCTTCCTCCTTGTACTTGATGGGCTTTCCTTGCGCCTGCCAGTTGGTTTTGGAGTTGTCGCCCAAGTACTTCCCAATGTCCTGAATGTCGTCCATGGGGTTCATCTTGTAATCACCCTTCTTGCAGATGGGGTTGGGTACGCAAGCCTCGATGGAGTGTGACATGGTGATGTCGCAACCACCGAGGCAGAAGGCGCCTATTCCGCAGTCGCCGTACACTGGGGAAATGTGTTAGTGTGCACTGTTTCTCGTTGTTGTTGGTTCATGGTGATGGGAGCAGTAGACGTACAGCCAGCGCATGGGGAGTCAGCCGGGCAATGGTTTTCTCTGGTGGCTTTTCCTTTGGCTTGCGCAACGACGGAGCCGGCGAAGGCGGCGACGGAGAGGGCAGCAGCTGCAACAGTTCGTCCGACCATGATTGCGGCCAATAAGGGGGTAGAGGCAGGCTGGTGATGTTGTGTAAGGATGCTAAGAGGGGGATGCAGCTGTCAAGCGAAAACAGGCAGACAGGGAGCCAGCGAACGACTTGAAGTCTGGGGAAGGGCAAGCGCGAGGGATCCCCTGAGCGAAGTGTGTTGCAAGGCAGACGAGAGTGTGGAGAAGGCGTCGGACGGGTGGAGTCGGTCGACGTGGGAAGCGAGTGTGGGTCGTAGAGGGTAGATTAAGGGTATTAATATAAAGTAAAAGAGTATTCCAAAAAAGAAGAGCGAGAGTAGGGCACAGGCACAGGCACAAACAGCAGTGAAGGGATGCGCACGATGATGTGGAAAGGGAAGAGGCGGAGAAGAAGAGGCGAGTGAGGGAGGAGCGTGCAACTCTTAGACCAAGTGGTTAGCGGAGTACGATACCGCCCCGTGACCGAATGAGCGATCAAGTCATGTCATGGATTGATGGACGGTAGCTGGTGATTTGCCTGTTCGCTCGCTCTGCTCCCCCCAAGTTCACAGCGCAGCGACTGATCCTTGCCGCTATGCCTTATTGCCCACTACGCCGTTTTCAGCATGCCGCTTGCCCGCTTGGGAATATACGGTCGACATGGCGTGCATGCAGTAACACGCGGGTCTGCCAAGTGCCGTCCCTGGATTTCTCTCTCTTTCTTTGTTTCTTCCCGAGAATGTGTGGAGTGGAGGCTCATCCACTATGATGCAAGCCGCCTCTCGTTAGTGCCCTGCATAGTTGGTACCACCAACTGCATACATGCTCGTTCTCCATCCGGCTCCATTTTTTACCCTGCTTGCCCGCCTGTAGAATCTCTAGCAGGACGTCACTCAGGCTGTACCGCGGCAGGAATGAGGGTCTGATTCTCAATATTGATCAATACTCACGGATTGGAGGGCCAGGAGCGCGCTATCCCGTTTGCGGCTTCTCCAAACAGCAAGTTATTAATATCTCGGCCCTGTCCCACGATATTCCCACGTGTTGTCCCTATTTGCGCCCTCTCTTGTACCACCTTGACATGATTCATCCAATCTTCCCTTTGGTGACCCTGAGAACGAGCACTATCATGAAAATATTAGTATATACATAATCATCAAACACGGAATTGGTCTGCCACGGCACCTCGGCTCTCTTCCGCTGACTCATCTTCCACCTCGGCTAATTCCCGATCCAATCACCTGCTCTTTTTGCGCATCATCAATCGACAGCATCCATTCATCACAACTCTCCCTTCACCCAAGTGACCCACTCCTTCTCCTTCCACATTTGTGCTGTAAATTCACGCATCATTCGCATTTCCCTGACGCGTTCCTTCACGCCATTGTCGCGTGCTATACACGAGTGAAGATTCATTCTCATACTCTTCGCTTTCCATACACGTACTATCGTCGTATCTTCAATTCCTCTTACTCGTCTTCCCTATCATGTCATATACGACAATCAAAGCTTTGCTAACCCGACAGCCATGGCCATTTCACGCTGCGCATTTACCTTGCCTATCCGTATAATCACCTAGCCCTGCTTCTCACTAAGCTTCGGTCTGCCAATACAGAAGAACCACCAATCCAATATCCTTTCTTACACCGAGCAAGATAGAGAGTGAACTCCAGCGAAAAGTGCCCAGCCTCATGACCTCACAACCTCCAGTTTCCAACATCACCAGTCCGCTCTCACCTCCACCACCCGGTTTCCCTCTCCATTTACCCACAGACCCAAACCAATCCTCTTTTATTCACGACCGCAGAGCCCAAGCAATCCACACCCCAAGCATACCCATCTTCATCAAATGGCGCTGCTGCCAGCCATCCTGTAACTCGGCGGCCCTCAACCCAATGACCAACACCACCCACACCATAGAACACTTTGTTTGCGTCGTAGATCCCACCCGCCTAAGATACCACTGGCACCCTGGCTACTGGCACGACGTATGCTTGCGGTGTGGGCATCGCGCATGCAGCGACTGCGCATTTCTTCAAGTCCAGGGAACTTGCGCCTGGTGGCGCGATAAGGAGGAAGACGGGAGGGCTATGTGGGCGCGGATTGGTGTTTGGGATGGTCCTGGAGACGTCGAGAGAATGACGGAGATCTAGTAGGGTAGGCTGTTGAGTGGTTTAGATCTGAGTGTCTTCGTGAATAGGGTTCGTTGATTTGCATATACTTCAACGGCGTACAAGGTTAGCTAAGTTTAAGTAGGACTGTCGTCATAGCCTGTCAACGCTATTGAGATGCCGTGTACTACGAAGCTGTCTGAATGGCTAGCACCGCCTGCCACATGGTTTTGTGCATTTACCACGGCAAGCGTACCATGGTTCAATCAAATCAACAACCTGACAGGGGACAGGTATTTGCACAACAGCACCAAAGTCACTGGACGGCTTTTACAGATGTTTCTTCCGCGAAACAAATAGAGCTGGAACAAATTCAGTAGTATCAAGGCAAACGTATAGCCGACAAGCCTCCGCTAAGATGCCCGTCCGCGGATTATAGCTTGTCACCGCAACCCACGTATCCACACTATATTAACATCGCAATGCACGTCCAATCAACGACTTGTATCCCCAAACACACATCAGATGGTTTTCAATGTTGTTTCACCACCTCCACCCCCATCGAAGCTTCGCTGCGAAGTTGGCGCAAGCCAAGCTCGCTAGATCCAAACAGGGAGGTGTGGCTGCCTATTACTTCATCCGTCCCTTTACAGCAGGTGCCATATAACCATCTGCTGTGCAAGGCATGATCTACACAGAACATGGGCGATAAGGCGACTGAGTAGATATACCCTTGTCTCCTCCTCATGCTGGTCATTATTATCGAATCATTGACTTTCCTAGTTTGCCCAAAATTCCGGGTATCGTGCCATATGTATGCACGTCTCATCGGCCACTACGGAATGCGATCATATGATTGAGCATGTCAATTTGCCATAGTACAAGTATATAACATGGCACTGCCGTGGCTTGTGAATTGGATCATCTTTGTCTTTCGTTCCTTCACCTGGTCGACTCCCTGATCTCCAACCAAAAAAATCGACAATTACATACCGTCGTAAAGATGAGGGTTTCTATTCTCGCAGCAGCACTCACTGCGACTTCTGCAGCCGCTTTGACGCTTCCGAAACGCGATGGAGAATCCGAATTGTTGACCATCAGGCTGTCGCCCACGGAGACCAAGCAGGTTACCGAGGAGGAGAAGTTCGAGCTGTTGGCTGTACGTCTCTCCCATTGATCGTCAAGCACACAGTCATCTCAACCTTCCAATCATCCATATACCAAGCACCACCAAGCCATGACGACCTCAACAATCTCCTAACAAAAATACAGAAAGGCACACACCTCATAGACATAACCTCCACCCCGGACCTGAACCAAGATCGCGTCTTCCCCTCCACCCTCGCTGTAAACTTCCCCACATCCCCGTCCCACCAAGACATCGCATCCCCACTCCTCCCGCTCCTAAACGCAACCAACATGCGCAACAATCTGGTCCCCTTCACAGAATTCCAAAACCGCTTCTACAAATCGCCCTACGGTGCCGAGTCTTCGGCCTGGCTCCTCTCCACCATCAACGCCGTCATCGCCTCCGCAGGCGGCAACACCACAAAAGCCAGCGCCCGCGCCTTCCCTCACACGGCGTTTACGCAATCCAGCATCATCGCTACGATTCCGGGCCAAACGAACCGCACTATCGTGCTCGGCGCGCACCAGGATTCCGTGAATTGGGAGGATAAAGACCAAGTCAACAACCGCTCGCCTGGCGCCGACGATAACGGGTCCGGAAGTGTTACGATACTGGAAGCGATGCGCGTGCTTCTTACCAACGAGGAGATCAGAGAGGGCCGCGCACCCAACACGATCGAATTCCATTGGTATGCGGCTGAGGAAGGAGGCCTGCTAGGAAGCAAAGACGTGTGGAACTCGTACAAAGCGAACGGTGTAGACGCAAAGGGCCTCTTGCAGCAAGACATGACGGGCTACTCGCAAGGCAACGCCGATGCGGGTCTCCCCGATACCATGGGGTTGATTGTGGATTACGTCGACGAGCCCTTGACGAATTTCATCAAGACGGTCATCGATGAGTACTGCGATATTGGCTTCGTTGAGACCGAGTGCGGCTACGCGTGCAGCGACCACGCGAGTGCGAGTGCGGCGGGGTATCCGTCTGCATTTGTGTTTGAGAGCGATTTCAATGTTTCAAATCCCGTTATTCATACAAAGGATGATGATTTGGGCCTTTTGGATTTCGATCATATGATTGAGCATGCAAAGTTGACCACGGGTTTTGCGGTTGAGATGGCATTTACCGAGTCGTTTTAGAGTATGGGGATTAGAGCAGTGGAGTACATATATATTTAGTCGTAGCATATGCATATACCACTGAAACGAAAAAATTACGTCCGGATGAAAGAGTGTCAGACCTGAATCCATTGCGCAGTGGAACATGATGTTTCTGATAGTGATTAGGCGACCAATTACCGTACTTTGAATGGTATATACATTTGATCCAAGCAGTTTTTTTACTACACGGATAAAGATATTCCCAGTAATCAAGTGGGAACGTGAAGAGAAGAGAGAAGGGATGAAGGAGAGGCCACAACAGACCCTTAAAGCAACAAAATACTATTGCCTTCTTACTCACACCCTATTCCAACCTCTCTCTCTCCACCCCAAGAGCTAGAGATTAAAGATTACAGGAAGCAACGAAAAAAGGAAGCGAACCCACCACACACACAACTCTCACCTCTCACCAAAACCACCCCATCACCCCGCCCTCGGCGCACCCTTTGTATAGAACTTGACATACCTAACATGTTCATTCCCAGCTTCATCCTCATACCTCTCAGCCACGACCTTATACCCACCGAGCTTTGGCCAAATCTTAGTCCAGCCAACCCAATACGCGCCACCGAGCAGCAAGACGCCAACGCCAACAATAGGGAACACAAAGTACGGGTACCCCTCTGCGTTCCAGTCGCCGTCTGGCGGGATGAAGGGGACGATGGCGAGGAAGGCGTTGGCGGCGAAGTAGAGCACCGAGATGGGGAGGTATGTGTGCCAGGGGGACGACCAGCGCTCGCGTTTCGAGTATTGGAGGTAGATGAGGCCCGCGGCGACAAAGGCGTTGATCCACGCGCCCGGGTACGTGTAGAGGTCTGTGATGAAGTTGTAGGCCGGGCCGGCGGGGGGTGCGACGAGGACTATTACGGTGATGAGCCAGTGGAGGAAGAGCTGTGAGGTTGTTTGTGTTAGCTTGTAGCTCTTTCTTTTTTTTTCCCCCTCAATTGGTGCTATGGTATTCTCTGAAGTAGCCTCTTTGTAGTTTAGGTGATACTCCATGCTTGTATGAAGATTTCATCCGTCAACAAGAAGTGAAGAAAAAGATGAAAACTTACAGCAGGAGCCGGAGCACCAAATGGCTTAATACTAGCCCAGAACTTGGAAAACGGCAGCAGTCCTTCCTTCGCAAACTCCTGGTTCAACCTCGCATGCGCAAAGCTGACAGCCAACACATTCCCCAAATTGCTCAGAGCCACAAACGCCGGAAGACTCCTCGCAGCGGCGCTATCGCCAAAGACGTTGCGGAAGAAGAGACCCGCGACAATGACTTCGCTCTTGGCTAGATCGGACTTTGGGATCGCGGCAAAGTACGCCACGTTGGCGAGGACATAGAGCACCGTGACGCCGCCAATGGCAAGCGGAGCAGCGATGGAGAGGGTCTTCTTGGGGTTCTTGACTTCGCCTAGGACGTAGTTTGCGTTTTCCCAGCCCTTGTACGAGTACACGATGCGCAGGAGCGCAGTGCAGTATGCGTAAGCGCCACCACCACCGTACCCATCGCCGACTTCGAGGCGGAACGCGTTGTCGAAGTTGTTTGGCGGCGGAACCTTGAGACGGCCGTCGAGAGCGGCGAAACCGGCGAAAACGATGAGGAGCAGGATGATGACTTTGAAAACACCGAGGACGTTGAAGAGGCGCACACCCCATTTCGGCAGCGTCGAGTGCAAGACTACTGCAAAAGTCACGCAGGCAACGGCGATGCCGCGAGCTTGCCAGCCATCAGGCTCTTCAGAACCCGACGCGAAGAGGACGTAGCGGCCAAAAGCGAGACTGTTTCCGGAGGAGAAGCCGAGAAGCAGCATTTGCGCGGCGAGAACGCATGTTGCGAGGTATTTTGGTTTTTTGTAAGCGCGTTCGAGGTAGTTCTTCTCTCCTCCCGAGCGAGGAATGGCGAGACCGAATTCCAGGAATACGGAGAGACCGGCGAAGGTTAGAATTCCACCTGTTGAGCTGTGAGCATGAGGTATGCGAAGTCAATATGGTAGGACGTACCGATAATCCACAGGAACAAGCAGACGCCCACTGAGCCTGTAGCAGCAAAAATACCTGAAGGCGTGGAGAAAACTATCAAAGAGCAGTCAGTACATAAGTCACCGATCTCCAGACAAGTATACATTCTCCTAGAGAATGCCTTGCTCAGCGCGACTTACTTCCAGTTCCGATCATCTTGTTCAGAATCAAAAACACCGAGCCCGTGACCCCAAGTTTCCTCGAATCATCGTACGCATAAGTATTCTCCTGCTGGACAACGGCATTGTCGTATGTAGGCGGGGAAGCAGCTCCCTCACTCTCATCGCCTCTCACCGTCGTGGCGACATACTCCTCGTCTTTCTTGGAAACCATTGGATCAGTCAACAGCTGCTCTTGAGACCTGATCAGAGATCAGGACCAGAGAAACAAACAAACAAACAAACAAACAGCAAAAGGTTCGTTGGACCGGATCACACGAAAGCGGAGAGCGATGCACCCAATGCAAAGTCGCACATTGACAATCCCAGGGGCAGCGGCGCACATGTAGATATATTGATGGGATTATTCGCGTCATCGCTACTCAAACTTGCGTCTTCCCACACACAGACAGCAGTTGTGCTTTCTCGCAGTCTTGGAAGGCAGCATGGCACACAGAGCAGCGTCTGCTGAGAGGCTCAAGCCTCAGCGCCCAGCAACGCGGCATGAACCGAAGCGGAAGGTGGACAAGGCCCGTTGTATACGAACGGTGCTTGGCTGCGGTGGGTTTGCGAAGCACGCGAAGCTTAGCCCGATGTCGTGATTAGGCGTGACTTTTCTTGTCTCTGTTGTGTGTTTTTGCCTTCTTTTTGATTGAGTTCGTGTTTTATTTTGGTGGGGGAACTACTATGTTGTGAAGGGCTGGCAAAAGTGGAGATTGAACCGTCGCTCTTTTATTCTATTTTATTTTTATCTGGGCTGGCTTGGGTTCCCGGTAGAGTGGAGTGTGGTAGGAACATGTGTTTGGCTGGCTGGCTAGAGACTTTTAACGTTTGCGTCTTTCTCTCTATCCATGCCAAACTCTCCCGTCTTCGTTGTGCCTTGTGCCGCGTTCTTAAAATGTCGCTTCCGCTAGAAGGATTGAGATCCTTTTTTGACTTCTTGTTACATCTCTAGGATGGCGGTCAAAGCCGGCACCCGCTAACCGATTTCCACGACCAGAGATAGGTGGAATTATCCCCAAGACTACATCGCGTAGTCACTTGCTTACTTTGCGTATTCGCTTTGCGGTAATGAGTTCTTGGATGTTGATGGATCCTGCTTCCCAGCCAGCAGTCTACCCCGACTAGGGTTCCTATGTACATATTTGTAGACGGAGAAAATCATATCCATACATCTCGGATTTGGGGAGAGACTTCTATACTGGTTTTGGTTCATCTGTAATAGCGCAGCCTAGAAAGAGCAGTAAAAAAAGGAAAAGAAAGGCCAGCAAGACACGCTGAAAACTGTTTAACGTGCGAGATAATGAGTAAGTATATCAAGTCGATCGTTCTCGTCAGTCCATAATGTCGAAGTGTGTACGCATGCATCCCTGTTCCGGCACCCACCTTACTTCAAAAACTTATTGAGCAACTTCTTCCCCTGATCAACCACAGCTTTGACCTCTCTCTTAACATCATCCTTATTATTGATAGAATGACCGCCCTGATTCCCCCCAGTTCCCCCAACCTCGCCTTTCCCACCGCAAACCCCACCATCGCACCCATTGATGAAGTGATTCACATCTCCACAGCACCGCCCGCAGTACCCACTCCCCATAAATGGACCATTTTGTCCCCACCCAACGCGCATCACCCTTGCTTTTCGGCCCTCCCACCCTGTCTTCTGGTCTGTGGCGTGGAACACACCCCACACTTCCGGGCCAGCAGGACCCGTAACAGCGACGAAGTTACCGTGACCAGGACCATACGGGGGCGTGTCATCGCGGGCGGCTTGAAGGAGGGGTTTTGTGGATTTGGCCCAGCTGGTTGGTGCGAGAGGGTGACCGCCAGTGTAGAAGAGAATGTTCATTTTGTACTCGTGGGTCCAGCTTCCGGCGCACGAGTAGACGATGCCGGCCCAGTTGCCGTAGGGGGACGCGAGCCACTGCGGGCCCTCGTTGATGCCGGATTTTCCTGAGAATTCCCAGGGCTGATCAGGCGAGGAGATGCGGACGGGGCTGCCGGTGACGCTGGTAGGTGAGGTCATTTCGATGATGTAGATTTCCTGGCGGCTTTCGTCGTGCGAGTTGCCTAGTGGCCAACCAGAGTATACGAAGCAGAGGGAGTTGTGGAGTGTGATGACCGTGCCGTCGATGGCCCATTGATCTTCAGGCATACCGTCCAGACGCCCGTGGAAGGACCATGCAGCAGGGTCGAGTGGGGATTGGGAGGATGGTGGGCCGTTGAGGACAAACATACGGTGCGAGCGGTTGCCGTGTGCTGGGTCGTCGGCGGCGAAGTAGACATACCATTTCCCATTGAGGTTGTGCAGTTCTGGAGCCCAAAGGTCGCCCGAGTAGGGTTTTCCGGGAGGTGGACGCCAAATGACCTCTTTACGACATCTCTTCTCAAAGTCAAACAGCGTATCTGCGGACCAAAGCTCAATCCGATCACCGCGAGTAAATGTCTAAAGCACACCCATGTGTCACAAATCAGGAATAGACTCTTCTTTCCAGACGTTCAAAGGTCAACATACCATATAATATGTTCCCTGATCCCATAGCACATAAGGATCGGGACAACTCTGATCCGTAACAGTCAAGATGTGATCGTGATACGGTGCGGGCCCGCCGTGCATATGTCCTGGGAACTCGCTCATTCTTTCGGTACCTTTGGGGTTTTTATTTTCTGCTTTCGTGTGCAGTTGGCCTCGAAATGTGATGATGAATAGACCTGATGGAGCGCTTGGTTGGAAAAAGAAACCCTAATTGCGGGGGTTTCACCTCGATTTCCTTTCCTTCGTTTTGTGTAGCAAGGATGTAGTTTGTGGCGAGAGCTATGAGGCGTGCCCACGACAGGTCTTCTTGCCTCGTATGAAGAGAGGCAGATCAACAAACAAACAAGTAAGGAAAGAACCAAGCCAGGCCAGTTAGTTGTCCAAGAGGAAGAAGAAAAAGAAGTGAAGTGAAGCAAGTTGGAGAAGAGGGGTCCACAGCTAAATCAACCAAAAGGGTCCAGACAACAAGGCGAACTAGCGTCACACCAGCTCGAGTCGTCGTATGCGTAGGTGTATATGTGGAGGTGGAGGTAGTGTGGCTGTGCGCGATTTTTCTTTTCTTCCTTGTTTCGGGCTGTTAGGGAAGAGAGGGGTGGTGGGGAGCGCCGACCTGGCCTGGGCGAACGTCACTAGCTTGACCACGCCTAGGTAAAAAAAAAAGCCAGCAATTCAAGATGCTCGGTGTCGGTGCCGTTGGAACCGGGTCTCGAGGACTGATAACCAGAGCTGTTTGGTTCCCAAGCCCACGCCCGTTTGTTTTCGGCATTCACGGCATCTGTTCGGATGCCAACCATGAAGACCAATTGACAAGAAACAAGAATACAATGACGTGTGCGCGGTGGATGGACGGACGTCTGGAGGCCATGGATCGAAACGCACAAACATTCGACAAATAACCAACTCTACGCCCCACAAGCAAGTGAAGCGCGGAACATGTTTTGTTAGAATTGTGAATTTAATGTAATCTGATTCAATAGGTACTTTTTCCTCCAATACCCTGGTCCAAATCCACTAAACACTTTGCTCTAATCCTGCACCAACAACGCCTTCTCCCTTGCCCTATCCACACTCCCATGGGAACCGGTTAACAGGCCCCCGTCCCTCGCTCAGTCTTACATCCATCGCGAATGCCAGACCACAATAGTGTGCGGGTTTGGAGGAACAGAACTGAAAGACGCGGAGCCGTACGACCGGGTAGTGAGAGGAATGAAGAGAAAGATGAGAACAGACAAGTAGTCAGAAAAACGACTGCATAGAACAGAACGACTTCTAGGCACCCCGTGAAAAGGCCGGGAGAGTGAAATAGAAAGGTAACAACCATGCCCTCGGATCTCCGCAGAACATCGACACCTTCAACAACTGCTAGACGCGTCTACGTATTCAAAACAATATCAATAAGTGGGAGTACATTAGATACTTTCGTCGTGGGCAATATCCAAGTTAGCGCAGAGAGAAGAAAGAAAAGAAACAGATGCGGTTGATCCAGAAAATAGGTATAAAGCAACTGGAGAACACCTAGACACCATGCCGAAGCCTGTAGAATAAATATATGAGATGGGAGAATGAAAGAGGATTAAGACGTGGTGCTCATCAAGATGAGAGAGAAAGGGTGGGTTAATCATCAAAAATCGCTGAGGGGCCGGTCAAAGGTTAGTTCGCCTGTTTCGATGCGATCGACGCGGAGAACAAGTTCCTGAAACTGTCAGTGGATAACTAAAAACTGTCATATAACACAACGTACCTTGAGAGCCCTAGCGGTTTTGAAAGCGAGCGGTGGTAGTTTGTCCTCGTTGCCGCCACGCACGTCAACTTCCAGCATGCTTCGTCTACAATCTTCAAGCACCTCCACGACCGGTGTCACGTGCTTCTTGAGAGCAGGGTTAGAAAGCTCCTTGATAGCATCGAAAGTACGGGCTGCCGTGTCCTCCACAGCGCGGGAGATGTCTTGGATGTAGTCACTGATTTGCTGTTCGTCTGCAGCGGTGGGGTTGGGAGTCGATCGTATCAGATTGACAAGTGGTTGGATACTCTGAACAAGCAGTGCGGTTTGGTCTTCGAGGTAATTCTGCGCAAGGGTAAGCCAGGTTCGATTTCAGGTGCAGACGTGGTTAGCTTACTTTGAAGACTGTCATTCCTGTGTCCCTCTCAAAGCTCATCCCGTTGGTCACAACACTTTGCCGATCGTATCCGCTGTAGGGAGAGCTGTAGTTGCTGTATCTAGTAGAACTGCTGCTACCGCCCTTGCTGCGATGACGCTGGTGATTCGGCACCGCACCTACTGCGCCGCCATTGATATTGTTCATGGAGTAGGGGCTATACGCTGAATATGTGGTAGGCTTCAAAGGCATGGGCCGGTCGTCTTCCTCATCCTGTGTAAGTTCACCCTCGGGAGTGGGTCGCACCCTTACCAGCTTGACGAGCTCTATGACCGCAGTGGAGAGATGGCTGGCAGCGGCATCCAGCAGACTAACGGGGGATAAACCGGCGGAGGAAGCATGGTTTTTACTAGCCGTGATGAGATTGTTTGCGGTGGCACTGACCCGAGACTTCAACTTAGCCTGCTGTTTTTCTGGACCTGACAGGTCACCATTGACGCTACTGGCGGGCGATTGGATTGCAGAGAAAGGAGTGCCGTCAACATCGCCGGTGATTGCGCGCACGCATTTGACAACATGCCTCATGGTTTCAAGGACCTGCTCCGAGTCGGCACGGCGAGCAACTTGGAGAAGCTCATCGATGCTGAGTTGGAACTGGGTAACATGCACGTCCTTGACAACACCATCTGGAGTGGCGAAGTTGGCATCGCGGGTGTAATTGGATATGTCCGGTGACGCGAGCGAAGCGAGGCCGATAGAAGATGCCTTCAGAGTTCGTAATTGCGTTTTGGCGTTTGCGTACCGCGATTTCCAGTCCTTGAGTTCCGCCTCCAGCGAAGACACGCGGGAGGCAAAACGTTCTTCCCTTTCAACTGCAGCATCGCTCCGTGACGAAAGCTCTCTCATCTCCTGTAAAAAGGTTTGCGCATCGCGGCGCACCTCGTCCGTGATTTGTTGCTGCTCGCTCAATTCGCGTTCCAAATCTTCGCATCGATCCTTCCACTCGTCACCTACGTTGTATGCGGCTTGGGGAGGGTTGGACTCGAGGTCTTCAATCTGGTCTCGCAATTTGCGTTCCGTGTCGGCGTTCTCCGAGCGTATTCTGTCGATGTCTGCCCGCAGTGAGGAGTTGAGGGCTTCAGCATTGTCGACCTTTTCCTCGAGCGAATAGCGAAGCTCATCCCATTCGGCGCGTTCCGAGGCAGATGTGCCGTCCCGTTGCTTCTCAGAGTCATGGAGTTTGACCATTTCTTCATCCTTTGACTTCAGTGCGTCTTCGAGGGAGCCAATCTTGCTCTGGAGTTCCGAAACCTGACCCTGCAGTTCTGAGATCATCTTTTCCTGTGCCTCGCCCATGCTCTTCATACTCTTGTTTGTTTGGCGTCGAGCGGCCGCTCCTTCCAAATTGAAGGCATCGTCATCGTCCCCTCCGCTGTCATCGTCTTCGACCATGGTACCCTTGTTGGGGACGATTGTGTTTGATTGGAACGTTTTGGGCAATGGGCGGCCGAGCTCGTTGGGTGGGCCTCCAGGTCTCAGAGCGCCAGGAGGAGGTGGACCGCGATATCCTCCTGGTGGAGGGCGACCGCCGCGCATGCCTCCATTTGCACTGTTGGGTGTCCCTACACGACTAGGGGGGCCTCGGCTCCCTCGGCTCGCCATACTGCCAGCAGGACTGGCAGATCGAGGCATGTCTGGCCCCCCAAAGCGCGGAAACCGCCTTTCAAGTTCGTAAAAGACATCGGTAGCTAGTTGGCGGAATCTTTCGATGGGCAAGGTAGACAGCTTCTGTCTTGCTTGGTTGCGCTTGGGGTGGAAGGTGTTCTTGGGCAGGAGGAACTTGGGGGTGTCGTTGCCCGGCGCATTTGGGCCACCGCGCTTGCGATCTTGCTCTCGCCTTATGGACTCATCGTATACGTCTGTGCTAAGCTCCTGGAATTGAACGGGCGATAGACGCGTGAGCTTGTCCTTTGCTCTACTGGGACGGGGGTTGCCCTGTTCGTCGCGTAGATAGGGACCCAAGTAGGTGCGAAGCACACGATAGTGCTCGGCCAACGTCTCCTCGAGGACCATGATCTTGCGGTTTTTGGGGCCTTGCTCGCTCAGGTGCTGGGCGTACAGGCCAGTGCCATCACTGGAGCGAGCGACCGAGTTTGGAGGGGAAGGGTTTCCATTGGGGCGTGGCATGCCATTGGGGGTGGTGCCACCATTCGTGGAGGTGCGGCCGTGGACAGAGGTGGGCGGTGTGGTGCCACGGTTGTTTGGTGGGAAGGTAGGCGAGTAGGGAAGGTCGGTGGAGAGGTCCTGGTAGCGGGTTATGGGGGACCATTCGGCGCTCTCAGCAGTGGAGACGGGGGAGAGGGGGCCATTGCGCGACGAAGTGTTCATGATTTGTGTTTCGTCTTGGGTGTGTTGTGGTTTCGTCTCGCAGTCGTCTCGAGTGGTACGGGAGGGCACGGCGGTGGTGCGCTACGGGGACTAGTGTGCAGATGGTGTCGGGGTTGGAGGGACCTTGTTCTGGTCATCGGCCAGGTGCAGACAGACGCAGGTACAGGCGCGGCGTCAGTGGCGTTGACAGGTGCGGTGGTGTGCGTTTCTGGTGGAATTTGTTTTGTTGTTGACGTGTGTGTGGGGAGAGAGTGTGTGGTGGAACAAGCAAGCGGTAGAGACGGACGGCGGTGTGACGGTGCGTGAACTGTCAAGGCGTATGTGTGGGCGGGCGCGTGAGTGTTGCAGGGAAACGGGGAGGTCGAATGCTAGGTATGCAGGCAGAGCAAAGCAGAGCAGAGCAGAGCAGAGCAAACAAAGAGGGCTGGACACAATGCTAACGAAAAGAGTGGCAAGGGAGCGAGCGTCTAGCTAAAGGGCCCGTAGGTAGAGCGAGAGGGAGAGAGAAGACGGCAGCAGCAGCAGCGACAACGACGACGACGACAACACCAGAAGCATGAGGGAGGATAAGGGAGAGGAGGAGAAAGTGGTGGTGATGGGGGGGATGGGATGGATGGATGGGTGGAGAGTGAATGGTGCTGGCCTCTGGCTGGCTACTCGAGGCGGTTGATTGCTAGAGCAGGTACGTACCGTCGTAGTAAGGGTGCATGCAGACTAACCAACTAGGTAGGCAGGCATAGACCAGACAGACAGACAGACAGACAGACAGACAGACAGACAGACAGACAGCACTGAGCAGCGCAAAGAGAGCAGAGCAGAGCAGAGCATCGCTGCGTTTGATCCATCCACCCATTCACAGCAGCGCAAGAGGACCATCCGTGCGGCCCTTGGCTACCAGGCCTCTTGAAGAACGCAGACCAACCTGGCCCGGCGGGAGAGCGTCTACCAGGCCGCTACGCCGTCGCTGGCGCCGCCTGATTGGCCTCGCTGGGCCTCCTCCACCCCCTTTGGTGGAGCCCATTGCGCCTGCCTGGCCCTGCCTGAGTCTCGTCTTCGGAAGTTAATCACGACTTCACCCCCTCCCTGCCAATGTCTACCCATCACATCTGCTCATTGGCCTGCTTGTCTCGCCCGGAACGTTAAACGCACAAGGAAGCACAGAAACGAAAAAAAATAAAGAAGAGAGAAGAAACATGCATCCAGTGGGAGGGCAAACGTCAATCGATCCCCCATCACCGACCATGGTGTACACTAGGTGCGTGCTATCAGCCTTCGTTCGCATCGGGGGGTCCACGATCTTCCTTCCATCCACCCACACCGCCCGCCTTCTCAGAAATTACACGCCCTGGCCCTTTCCCCTTTGAGTCGCGAGATTGCACCCGTCGTTGGCGCCTGCCCCGTTCATCTTCACCATTCTGCTCCCCCAAATCCTTCCCTTTCCGTTCCGCCCCGGACACCACCCCCCTAGGAAATTGCCCTTCATGCCCTCGTCGCCCTGCTTACTGCCACGACTGCCAACCTCCGTGTCCATTCATCCCAATCGCCACTGCCTGGAGTACATACGATACGATATGGCCCGCTGCGGCCCCTGACTTGCATCATGTTCCTTATCGATTGCCTGTCTCTCATTCTCTCTCTCTGTCTGTCTGCTGTGCCTGCTTGCTTGACGGCTTACTATATGCTATCCCAAGTAGTCGACGCATATTCATGCGCCAGGCCTTCCATCTCCACCGACTTAAACTGGCCTCCAGTTCCCTGCCTTCTCTTCCGCACACATGCCTTCAGCTAACATTCGGTGGCCCATCTGTCGATCCCGGCGACTCTGATTCCTCGCCAGCGAATTCCTATCTCGCTCGCTTGATCTTGTTCGCCGGCTGCTTCTTGCAGTCAGGGCAGAGCCAGTCCCCTACCGGCTCCTCCTTGATGCCCACACATTCCCAGTGAAACCACTGGAACTGGCAGTTGTCGTTGTCGCATGCTACCATGTCGCCAAAACTAACCCGCTGACAGAAACAGTACTTCGTGTCGTCCGACTCGTCCTCTTCCCCTTCACCCCCAGCTCCGCCCATGTCTTCGTCTTCTGTCCCCGCTTCGCTCGCCACGCTCTCGTCGTCGGCCGTGGTCGAAGGGGATGCCCGTGATCCGCCCCCCTTGCGTCGTTTCTTGTTGATGCCGGCTTTGGCTGTGAGCGCTGCCTTGCGCAGCGGTTGTTGCGGCTTCGCCTTCTTCACCGTGAGAGCATTCTTTTGCGGTTTGGGCCCTACGCTACCCGCTCGCGAGCCTGCTGGTGTCGAGGGTTTGGGTGTTCCCGGCCCAATGGACGATTGCCGTGCTAGCCCTGAAGGTGGTCCAGGGAGAGGTCCAGTGTTGAGTGCGGGGCGGCGGCGTTTGCTGTCGCTACCGGCGGACGACTCACGCTCCTGTCGTACGCTTGTTTGCGCAGCGCTCTGTTGATTTGTGAGCCGTTGTTGATTGATCAACGCCTGTGCCGTCATGTTCTGCATATTCGGATTTGCCCTACTGTTGAGGTTGGATACATTGGCGATTCGCGCAATGGCCGCGTGGGCGAGGTTTGCACTGCCCGGTCCGTGGTTGCCAGATACTGTCTGCAGCGGCGTGTTCGCACCTGTATTGGCGAGTGATGACAGTGGAACCAAGTTGCCGGGAGAATCCCTCAACAGTGATGCCATCTGGGGGTCTGTCGGGATCGAGCCGTCATTTTGCAGGTCCCGCAACTTGATGTCTAACCTTTTGACATGACGATCCATCTGCAGTACGTGAGCATGTGATTTCAACATGGTAAGGGTGCATAGAGCGTACAAGGGCGGCTGCCTTCTCAACCAGCCCAATCTTCTCCTCCTGCAGAATCTGCGCCTTCTCATAGCTTTGTATAATGAGTTTGGAGTATTTTTCTTCTTGCGGGTTCTGGACAAGAGGTCCGTTGAGCTTGATGAATTTTTGTAGGCTGCCATCTCGGGAAGCGATGAGGGCCTTCAACTCTTGAATCTGTTGATCCTTGGCCTGCGCCTCTTCGTAGAGATGGGTTATCTCGGCCGGCAAGTTCGCCACTGTAGCAATGTTAGACTGTAGAGTTTTGCGGACATATTGCCGTACCATCATGGATGAACTGCTCAAGCACCGTCGCAGCGTCTTCGGTCGCCATATTGCAGAGTGGCGGTAGTGGCGGACGGGCACTCGATTGAATGCGCAAGAATGAGCGCCCGCTGAGGGCTACGTGTTTTCTCTTTGACACTTATTCACGCACGACTTGACCAAGTGAGACGGAAGGTGAAGGCGAAGGCGCTAATGGCCTGGTGAGGTGAGGCACGACTGAGCGTTTGGAGGCAGTTGGTGATGTGTATTGCGACTGCGTTATCAGGCTGGCCCAAGCGTTCGACAGCAAACAGTCCTCTCTCGTTGGACAAATCCCGGAGGCCTACCTACCCAACTGCGATTATTACCTTGTGAATACAATTATCGTGAGTCGTTACTGGCGTCAAACCACGGCCACGGCTGACAAGGACAGATGCGGCGCGCTACCAGGGCACGTGAAAAACTCGCCAGGCCGTCCAATGGCGAGTCGGAGCATGACGCAGATGACGAGGATGTTTCATCGAACCGCTCAACCGAATACTCGGACTCGGACGCGAGTGAAGACAGCGACGGCTACTCAGATAGCCTCGCAACTAAAAGGTTAACCAAAGAATACAAACAGGCTCAGCAAGAGGCGTTGAAGCATCAGGGGACGAGCAGAGTAACAGGCCCTTCTGCACCAACATATTTTGGCGATCGCGCGTCGCGACGGACGAGGAACCGGGTTGACTATAAGGAAAAATCCATCAACGATATTCCCTTCCGCATCATTTCAAAGGCACGTCGTGGAGACACTGCGCACTCCCCAGTTTTAGATTTACATTGCAGGAACTCTGCCTCGCTAACTCGCTCGCGAATTCGTATAGAAATCGACAAAAGCGACATCACGTGCAAAAGCCTCTGTGTCATCGTCTCGTCTCAACATCGACGAGTCTTCCAAACGCGTCGCCAATAACAGTAAAACCAACTTACTTACTACTCCATTCTTACCCAAGAAAACCGATATCGACCGTTGGATCTCCGAGGGACCTCCAGGTCCATTACTCCGTCCGACCAAATTTACTCAAGTCACCGCCATCGATCCCGTACGGGGTAGGTCCGAAATGCGCGGTCAAGACAGTTATGCCATGCCGCCCAATGGCCACTCTAACAACATTGTTCAAGAATATCTCTCACCTGAAGATGCTCTTTTTGAGCAGAATTTCCAGTCCTTTAAAGTCCTGGACGATGACGAGAAACGATCGGTGATCCAGCGCGAAGCAGAGGAGTACGGGATGGAAAAGCCCCAAGGATACAGCGTATCCTTCCACTACAATCCACATGTTGAATATCACCACTTTGGAAGTAGTCATCCCATGAAGCCCTGGCGACTGACCCTGACAAAGCAACTGGTTCTTGCGTATGGTCTGGAGTATTGCATGGAGCTGTATGAGCCTCGACCAGCGACTTTTGACGAGCTGGCCATCTTCCACGATCGCGAATATTTATCTTTCCTCAGCAAGTAAGAATGGCTTTGTGGTGTCTGTTATTGTATAATCAGTATTGATCCGTCTACAGTGTTACTCCTCAGAATGCCAAACCGGATGATCCAGCCTATCTAGCTTTTGGATTTGGCGGCGATAGTAACGACTGCCCCGTCTTTGATGGCCTCTGGAATTATGTATCCATATACAGTGGCGCTTCGATGAATGCCGCTTACAACCTCCTCAACAAACAGTCCGATGTAGCCATCAACTGGTCAGGTGGTCTGCACCACGCCAAGAAGAATCTTGCTTCTGGTTTTTGCTACATTAACGACATCGTCTTAGCTATTCAGCTCCTCCTCACTCAGCATCAGCGTGTCCTCTACATCGACATCGACGTGCACCACGGTGATGGGGTAGAGGCTGCGTTCGAATCGACGGATCGGGTCTTCACTCTTTCGTATCATAAGTTCGGTATCGATAGAAACGGCTACCCTTTCTTCCCGGGAACCGGCAACATCAACGAGATGGGACCGATAAACCCGGCCAACCCCGGCAAAGGGCACAGTCTCAACATTCCCATTGACGATGGGATTGACGATGACCAGTACAAGTGGCTTTTCAAAATCGTCACTGGAGCGGTAATCGACAAATACAACCCAACAGCAATCGTGCTGCAATCGGGGGCAGATTCACTTGGCGGTGACAGATTAGGTAGATTCAATCTGAACATCAAAGCGCACGGGTTCTGCATCGAGACAGTCAAAAACTACGGCAGACCTCTTCTACTGATTGGCGGCGGTGGCTACACTCCACGCAACGTGGCGCGGACCTGGTGCCACGAGACGGCCGTTTGCGTGGGGGCAGAACTTCACAACAACCTCCCTACTCACATTCCCTACATACAAGCATTCCAAGGCGCCGAAAATGGTGGTGGCATTCTCTACCCCGACCTTCACAACACGAAGCGGCACGACAATTTGAACACGGACGGAAAGCTGAAGAAGATGGTGGAACAGGCCATGGAGAATCTGCGGTACATCGAGGCCGCCCCGAGTGTAGTCGTCAATACTCGCGGTATCGACGAAGAGCAGCTCATGCGTATCCGGGAAGAGATTGACCGTGAGATGGAAGAGGAAGCTCAGGAGAAGGAAGAATATCTGAGCGTGGAACACTCGCGGCGGCGCAGGGAAAGGAACACCGGGGGAAGGGGTGAACGGGCGATGCGATGAGGCCTGTATCTGGATTGCCTACATTTCATTTGGAGTCATTAAATCTGAGTATGAGTCATCTGGAGTCATTCGGTCCAAGTTCTGGCGGTGTCAATTCGACGATGGGAATAGGAACGGGCTGTTGATTCTCCTTGAGATACCCCTCTTACACTACGACTAGTGGACCACATTTCGGGGGAGCATCCGATGAGTTCTTCCCTGTTGTTCACGATGTTCCAATCGGAACATTTCATTCACTGTTGCCTATCTACCTTGTTGCTAGCATGCGTGAAAACCCCGCAATGTAGTCGGGCAGATGCGTACTTATGTAATCAGATGGACTCTCGATCTCTGCAGACCTGCAGCATTTAGTCAGGGTGCGGAATTTCCCCGGACTAAATAGGTAAGACTTACAGATTTGTCTTTTATTCCGATGCATAGCTTGGAGCGATCTGGCGTCCAACAACTACGTAGTTTTAGGAACAATACTGTGGGTTGCAGGTGAAAACATGTCCGGCGCGGATTTAGCGATGTACGAGGTCGTTGTCCGAAGTGGACGTGCGCGGCGTAGTAAGACTGTACTAAGACATGTGAGTCTCTAATCAGATGGCTCCCCGCCAATCACAGGTGCATGAATTTCCAGGGTTTAGGCCCAGGTTCAGCGGGGGAGTGGGTTTGTCAGCGATATGCGCGACACTGTCATTCTCGCCCACTAGCTTTGTGAACCAGTGTATCCCCTCTATTGTTATCTTTCTTTACCATGTCGAGATCAAAAGAGGAGCCACTGCTGGCCTTGTTTCTGACGGCTGATTGCACTCCAGCCTCCTCTTACACCTACACAAACGACCCTTGGACTGTATTACGTCACAACGAAACGAAGCCCACACCCATTCCACGTTGACACTACAGCCCATATCGTGTGCATGCATGCGCTGGTGCCTGCATTTGGGGGTCTGACGGGCATCGGAGGGTTCTGTAGCTCCGAGAGAGTGCATCGGAAAGGGTAGTGATACTCCTGCGTCATATCCTCGAGAGACGAGCTTTTTTTTTCCCTAGCCAATCCAGACTCGACCCAAACTCTTATTTGCCTTGATTGAATTCTCTTTACATTCCATTCGAAACAGATCTTCCCATCCACCATGAGCGATGATATCCTCCACACCTCGACAGGCACGAGCGATCGCGTCCAAAAACCCACACACACCCATAACACAAACTCTTCCAATCCCCCTAACCATAGTCTCAATCCACGATCCTGCGTAACATGTCGACGCCGCAAGGTCAAATGCGACAAGAAACAGCCATGCTCCAATTGCGCCCGCGCTAAAATCGAATGCATCTTCCCTGGCCCTGGCCGTGCCCCTCGCAAGAACAAAAAGCCTCCAGACGCCGAGTTGATGGATCGTCTCAAGAGGCTGGAAGGGGTCGTTCAGAGTCTCAACGCGCAAGTGGAAGAACATGAGCAGGAAGCAGCACAGAAAGAGGCGAGAAATTTTGAGGTGGAGCGAAAACCTGTCGAGGATGAGGGGAGCCAGGATACATGTCCACTGCGTCCCATGGCCAAGCGTGCTAGCGTCATTGTCGATGGGAGTGTGGAGGGACTGGAGACGCGGTTTGGCAGACTGGTTGTGGATCAAGGGAGGAGTCGGTATATCAACAACAGCTTCTGGGCGAGTTTGAACAACGAGGTGCGTGTTTGCCTAAACCCTGTGGCACTCTATATCTGACTCCTTGCAGGTCGAAGACCTCAAAGCCATTTTGAATGAGCACTCTGACGACGAAGAGACGCATGATTCACCAGATGCAAGCGATTGGCAAGGTAGCGGCTTCATGTTTGGCTACAGCTCTATCAACGTCGACATGCAGTCCCTTCATCCCCCTGTCAAGCAGGGTCTGGCGTTCTGGAACATCTACAAGGCGAACGTGGACCCGCTTGTCAAGGTCTTACATATCCCCACCTTCGAGCCTACGTTCTTGCAAGCCATCGCGCAGCCGGACAAAATTTCCAAGTCTCTCGAACCATTAATCTTTGCCGTATACTACGGTGCTGTGACAAGCATAACACCAGAGAATTGCGTCATCAAATGGGGTGAGGAAAGGGAGGCACTACTGAGCAGGTATCGCTTCGGACTGGAACAGGTACGTAGCTCATTGTCATTCATTTCGTAAGTCATCACATGATACTGATTATCCCGAACAGGCGCTTGCGAGAGCGAATTTCCTCATCAATGATGAAATGGTCATCCTGCAGGCGTTTGTGATCTTCATGATCCTCATGCGGCGAAATGATGACGCGCGGAAAATTTGGACATTGACGGGTCTTGCAGTACGAATGGCGCAGACGTTAGGGGTTCATCGCGACGGGGCACACTTTGGTCTCACTCCTTTCGAAGTCGAGATGCGCAGAAGGCTTTGGTGGCAAGTTTGTATCCTCGATGCAAGAGCATCCGAGGACCACGGATGCGATCCCACTATTGTTGAAGCTCAGTTTGATACTAAGATGGTGGGTCGATTTCCATGGACACCTCAGTCCAAAATTGCGTGTCATGCGATGCTAACGTGCAATAGCCTCTGAATGTGAACGACGTAGACATACAGCCAGAGATGGAAGAGTTTCCAGAAGAACGACAGGGCTTTACCGATATGACCTTTAGCCTCATCCGTTTCGAAGTCACCAATATTTTTCGTCGCATATTACATGTCCCTCCATCTCCTGTCACTTGCCACGAATTCTTCACCAATTTATCGGTCGCGGAGAAAGAACGATGGATTAGCAACTGCCACCAGCGACTCGAAGACAAGTATCTCAAGAATTGTGACATGACGGTCCCATTGTGTTGGATAACTGCGACAATATCGAGGATGATCATGAGCAAGATGTGGCTCATTGTGTACCATCCGCATCAGCGCAAAGACGGTGGTGCCTCACTTCCCCAGGAGATAAAGGACAAGCTCTTCGTGACTTCACTCGAAAATATAGAATACTCGATGCTCATCGAAACAGAAGCGCGGACGATGCAGTGGGGCTGGCTGTTTCGAACCTACGTTCAATGGCACGCAATAGCTTTTCTCCTCTCTGAACTCTGCGTTCGGACCAAAGGCGAAGCTGTAGACCGAGCATGGCATGCTCTGGACGTCACAGCCCAACGCTGGTGGTTCCCGCTACACGAAGGAACCCCGCATGCTTCAGGACAGGCAGGGTGTCTGTGGAAACCCTTACGCAAACTAATGGATAAAGCCAAGGCTGCGCGAGCAAGAGAACTGGCGCTCGAACGCGCAAGTCAGACACTCAAGAATCAGGGCATAATATACCCTGACTTCAACCAATTGATAAGGCAATCACAGCACCCGCAAATCCCGGCTGGTCAGCCCGACCCGGAAAACTTGGATAAGATGCTGCGACCTGTGGCAAGAAAACTGGGGGAAATACCAAACTCCAGTCCGCCAACGTGGCATACAGATAGTCCTGAAATGAATGATACACATTCACCGATAGGCCCTCCGTCAACCACTGACAAAGGGGTGGTCGACGATATAACAACGGGAAACGGGCAAAGATCATATGATATATCGCAACTACAAGCGGACAACATCTTCCCCGAGCATGGGCTGGACTTTTTACTGGGCGACACGACCCAGGGCCAGTCAACAAACAACCAACCCTCGCCGCCAAAGGGTAACGAAAATACAAATCCCTCCAGCTATCTACTTCCGGGCAGAACCTCGGCCTCCCAGCCTTCGGATCAGAATTCAAGCATTGCCACTTTCCTCCCCTCTAATTCCCTAACCGATACCGGCAACTTCACTGTCGGAGATATGAACTACGTCAACAGTACCACAGCCTTGGACAGTTTCCCCATGGATGACACAGAAATGGATTGGGCAGTCTGGGACGACCTCGTCGATCAATTTGGTGCGGACGGGGTGGTCCAGCAAGGCCCGGTCTCCAATGGAGCAGGTCACTTGGGCAAGGTTGGATGGTTTTGAGGAAGAGGGAAAAGCGTAGAGAGGTCTCAGTCACTCCATGAAATTATGCGGAGCACTATAAAATTTCTTTTAACCTGGCTTCTATTTACCACGTTAGTTATACCCTTTTCGCGTCTATCTCTCCTTCTGGGGCTGTACATTAGAGTTATGAATGGGGATGTACGTTTATCGAGTTCGCTGTACATCAATCGCTAGGTGGCCCCAGACCTGTCTCATCTCAACTCTGTCCAAAATCAATATCAATGAATCTCATCTCTACTTCGTGGAAAGCTTTCTTTTCAGCGTGTCCATCTATCAGTCGCAAGAAATCACTGTTTTGAACGCGCTAATGCCGGCTGCTTCTACGCGCATGGGATTTTACGGGCCGCGGGCGACAATCTCGTTCTTTGGTCGACTGACTATCGCACCGCCACAGGATCTTTATAAAAATGTGTAGTAATTGATCCCTGGATGATAGCTTCTGCACTGGTGGGGGTATCCTCGTCATTCTGTACAAAGTGCGATTTTGAGAGTGCTTTACGGACTCCAATCAGATTACGGGGGTTGTGAACTTAATATACAGAGTGAGAGGCTAGCTGCGATGCAGCTTCTACGTGGACTGCGTATGAGTGGTGCTATGCAAGTAAGCCTTCAATATACTGGTACGTGAGGTAAATGACCTCAGAGAGGCTCAGATTCCCCCCTCCCCCACTTTCACCCCTCCAAGAATGCCCGCGTACGTACCTAGTTGCGTTGGTATTAAGTTGGCATGAGCCTTGGGTGAGACTGGACTTCTTGTTTCTCCTTTCATCACTCTCTTACTCACGCATATTAATATTCTGTCGCTTTATGTCCGGAACCGGTCCAGTTGTCGTTGGGATTTATTAGATTCATCGTGGCCCTGTTGCCGGGTGCTCTCCCCTCCCTTGGATACTCGAAGCTGTTTCTGTACCCCACGCACGCTCTTGACGCCTGAGTCCAGTCACTTTATCGACCCATCGCTCCACCCTTTTCGGTTTTGGTCATATACGTTTTGTTGGGCATTCTGTTCTGATATCTTCGAGCATCTGCTGCATGAGAGATATAATAACTGCACGACGAACCTCATCAGCCATCAATAGCGAAAAGCTTTATTATAAAATAGCTCATACCGATCTCTATAACTGAAAAAGCTGTCACAAGGGAAGAAAATGTCAACCTCAACGCCAACCCCCCAAGATGCCGGCCTCCCCGCACCACCATCTCGACCTCCCCCGCCGCAAAACGCAACTCCAACACAGATAAACTCAGCATCTGATGTCGGTATTAAACCCACCGTCGTTCACCTCGGCGACGACATCAGATGGAACCACGATCTATACGCTGAACTTAACCGGCAGTTCCATGTCGAGAGGAGCTACTCGATGGGTAGGGAAGAGTTCAAGACCGCGCTCCGGGAACGCAGATGGGGCGATTTTGTGGGCATGTATCGACCGTTCTGGAATACAGGGGGTGAAATGGGAAATTGGGATGATGAGTTGATGTAAGTTGTATGTCTTCTTTTTGGCTGTTGGGTTAGATCCTACGGTTTCCCGAGAAAATGAAAAGGAGAGTAATAAACCCTTTGCCGGGATGAATTTTTATATGGTATCAAGTGATGAAGGAACCCAACTGATGAGAAGAATGACTGTTTAGTTCGTTGTTACCAAAGTCTTGTAAGATCTATGCATCCGCCGGCGCAGGTTTCGACTGGGTTGATACCAAAACCATGGCCGAGAAAGGTATACATCTCTCCAAACCCTTCTCCATGACGAGATCCCCCCTTCGGATCCAAAGCCAACACTCTACTAGGGATAATCTATTGTAACTCAGCGACCTCCTGCACCGAGTCCGTCGTCGACCTCGCCCTAATCCACCTCCTCTCTACCTATCGCGCCCTCCCTTGGTCCTTCCTAGCCGCCCGCTCAGGTTCCCCCTCCCAATTCCACGCCGCAAACCAAAACATCGCAGCCTCAACACACAACCCCAACAACAGCATCCTCGGTATCGTTGGTCTAGGTCGCATCGGGACCCGATTAGCCTGGAAAGCCGCCACCGCTTTCGAGATGCGCGTCTGGTACCACGACATTGCTCCCTTTCCTGACCGTGAGAAACAAATCCCCGGTGGAGCGAAGTTTTGTAGCACTCTTGAGGAGTTACTGAGAAGCACGGATTGTGTGGTTCTATGTACGCCTTTTCATGGGGAGGTATTGCTTTCGGAGAAAGAGTTTGCAATGTTCAAGGAAGGATCTAGGTTGGTGAACATCGCGCGTGGGAAGCTGGTGGATGAGACTGCGCTTGTCAAAGCGTTGGACGAGGGGAGGATTGCGGCGGCGGGGCTGGATGTGCACGCTGATGAGCCGAATGTTAATCCTGAGCTCGCAAAGAGATTGAATGTATTGGTCACGAGTCATACGGCGGGGGCAAGCGTTGAGAGTCATGTTGGATTTGAGAGGTTGGGGATGGAGAATTTGTTGGGGTGGTTGAAGAGCGGGAAGCAGGGCACTGTTAGTGCGGTGAACCTGCAGTGGTTGATGGAAGAGTAATCAGTTGGAGAAGGAAGGAAAGCAGGCAAGCAGAGAAAGTGGTGTAGATGAGAGTAAGTATATGCATACGATTCATTAGACCTCCCTTTCCCGGACATTTGTTTTCACTTAGAATTAAATACGAGACATTTTGTCCATGACCAACACCCCGGAGTAGTCTCCAAGGACCGTGAAAACACCGTGTATTAGAATTCTTTCTAGATTCTCAAAGACGTTCCGGTCGATACACAAGATGACAGGATTTTAAACTGACACCGACCAAGTCAATGGGTCAACGCATGTACAAGCGCTTAAATGGAAAGACAGATGAGCTAGAAAGGTTTCTCTCAGATATTGATGAAACATTAAGGATACACCTAGTTCCTCCCACCTTCCACAATATTTTCAGGAAGAATCTTTATTGGAACAGCATCATTCATCAACACATTTTTTTAACCGATCAAATCTCTGTTCTCGTGTCATCGAACTCCAGAGCACCACATACGATTCAATACTTGGCACAGTTACAGTACCACGCGGTATGCCATTTCATGGTTGGATTTAAGGCTTTGATCTGTGCACCTTAATTTCGGATGATATAGACAACCTTGATTCTCCCTATGCATCTCTCTTCCATTTCTAGCCATCGGCCTACCCTCGTGCAGGAGTGACTGTTGCGCCTACGTGATACGCGGTGACACTGTTGAGGAGACTTTCCGGATTTGTTTATCCCGTGCATAAGAGTAGGACTATACGTGATCAGTGGCTATAAGTCTTGGTGTTTTCGCTCGCAAGATTGTGATTATATCGTGAACGCCCCACCCTTCACTGCGGCCAGACTTTTACTCCCCACCAGCAACTAACCCCCTAGTAACAACATTGAGATAGGTCCATGGCCGATGCGCCCGAGCTCGTTACTCACGAGCGAAAACACTACAACGCCGATGAATTACAAACGACCTTCACACACACGGACTCCTCGCCCAGATCCAATGCGCTTCCGTTCCGTGTAGCGCGAAAACTGCGGGAGTATGTTAGAGGGATACCAGCAGCTTTAGGAAAAGCACCAGCAGTTATTCGGGAGAACTTGAAGTCTGCAAGACGGAATCGCTTGATCGCATTTGCGGTGATTATTGTGGTTTTCGTAGTTTCAGTAGTTGGGGGTGTGATTGGGTCGAATGCTGCTCAACGAAAGATGTAAGTAAAGAGGTTAATCTCTTTTTTTCTTCGTGTGGTAAATGCTATTACTGACGTCTCTTCTGTTCAATGATAGGTTCGAGCATGAGAAAGCTGCTGAATCGGCCTCTCCTAACCCGTCTTCTGTTGCGACAGTGACGGTATCAGCGTCTCCCTCGTCAACTTCGCAATCTGCGCGATATACTCCACTCCCACCTCAAGAGGTGCCGCTTATCGATATCACGTGTCCTCCTAATAATCGACTGAATTCCGTCAATGAGACCGAGTACGCGTGCATTGCTGGCAAGGATTCACCAGGAAGTGATTATACCGGGATCGTGGCTTATCCACTTCAACAGTGTGTGGATGCATGTAGTCAACTGAATTATTTCGATTCTGAAAGATGCGAAGGGGTGGTGCTACGAGCACGCTTGCAAGACAGCTATTCGAGAAAGGATCGAGCGAATTGTTGGCTGAAATCCTCGACGTCGACTCATGGACCAGATGCACCGGAGGCGGTCGTAGCTAAACTGCTATAATAGTTATACTTATAAATTGTGAGTTGGAGTTTGGGTGTTTCAACATACAGCGATATTGACAACGAATAGATGTACTTATCTCTCCGTGACTTCTATTTTCATGATCGCTCACACCTTCAGATCAAAGATAACAGAGTGCGGTTGTTCATTAGACTTGTGCATAGTGTTGCAATGAAGTGAAGTTCATCTGGTGGTGTGACCTGATATAAAAAAGCTCTTACTTGGAGGCGTTGTTAATGTGGGCAGGCTAAACAGAGCGTAATGAGTCTTGCTTGATTGATTTGTGAACGGCATTGATATAGATGGTCTGATATTCGCAGGCATGGCGCTTTCGAACCAAGCCATTCTCCTCGCACCTAGAAGCACGCATGCTCCACGTGATCTTGGCCATTCAAGTCGACGCATATGTCATAGCAATGGGTTTTATATACTCAAGCCTCATATATCAATCCCGTTCGTCATTTTCGACTCCATTTTACTGGCCATCCAAAATGTTGGCCTTCTATTCTGCGGAATTTGCATTTCCCGAGTACCAACTTGAACGAGATTGTTTAATGCTATGGATGTAGCGAGAACAAGAGCCGCGCGGAACGGTGAAAGCTTGCCAATTGACGGTCAACATGCCTAAGATGAAGATCATAACAGATTGATGAATGCCGACGTTCCGCTGGATCTGCCTTTCGCAGCGGTTAAGGTAGTCGAGTACCTGTCGTAATGGGTACTGTACCTATTTGTACGGTTGCCGGAATATACGCTTTTGATTCCCAGGTGCCTTAGAATTCATATGTATCGAATTGATCGGGGATACTATAGTGTACAGCCCATTTTACCAATCTTGAAGGCACGATGCTGTTGAGTTGAAATTTGCTAACAGAATTCTCAGGGTTCCACAGGACTTGGGGATACGAGGCTAGTAGGAATGTTTGACAGACAGACTGATTTCATGGATCTTCCACAGCCGATATGATCGGTGGAGCAAATCTACGCTGTCAAACATTCCTACAACTAGTTGTTCTAGGAATAGCGCGACATCTGTTACGTCCTTATACAATGACTATACACAAGTGGATAGTGCAGCTATAATGCAAGCATTCGCAGACCTAGCCGTTACATAATAAATAGAAAGGACGGCTAGGGCTTGTAAAGTTAAACAGAACAGTAGCGGTGCATGCTAGTAGGCAAGTTAAGTGTGTTTACAGCGAGGATTTACTATAGTACTAACCCTAACATGGTGGTGATGGCAGAGGTGCTAGCTAAGAAATCAGGACCCAACGCACTGTTCGCCAGCTGAACGATGGTATTATGATATCTCAAACAGGGTCTGGGAAGGAGGAGATCCATTGCTGACTGTACGCATCGCAGACTTGTTGATTCGGACAATATCGTGAGCCTAAGCTCAGGGTTTCGCATGTTATAAGAGACGACTGAGACGCGCTCAGTTCGTCAATACTATGGAAGTTCATGATGCAGATCTATTGGGTGGGAACTCTATCATGAGTTTTAGTGGTTGTAGCACCCTGGCCCGGCACCGAAAGCAAAGCTCCCTCAGTAAAACTTTCTGTGCGCGCCTACTTTTTGTGCAACATTTTTATTGGCCATTTAATTGTAGTACACATCTCAAATTACAATAAATAAAAACCCCCATGAGTTATGAACCTTCAGGAGCAGTCGTGAAAATGGATAAGTTTGAAAAGGCCGTCAACATGGGCATACCGTGCACAGACACGAGATAACCCGCAAAGCCAATTCACTACGTTTACGTCACACAACATCACATTACCCTCATCCATCTCGCTTCCATAGATTTAATTTGCCATTCATTAAAGTCATTATCGCTCCCCGTAGTACACGTGTAACCAACAAAGAAGCCAGTTTACAGAAAGTTTGTTCCCAACAACCGGAGTTTTGCCGGGAGCTGGAGATGAGATTGCTCAGGTGAGTCATTCCTGCCTGTATCTGCCCAGGCACAACTGAAGTAGATGAGGATCAGTAACGTCAACACTACCACACCGCTAAACCAAGTTATCCGTTTTCACCTGCCCAAAGTACGATCCGTCTCCTTGCCTATTTCTCAGGTAACTGCTATTCGGAACTGACAATTTCCAGCTCAAAAAATCAAGCGCGCGTACCATGGCTTCGGACGGTCGCAAACAACCGCCATGGATCCCCCCTCGAGTCGGGCCTGACGCCCAGTTGCCCCGGTTGAAGATCTACAACAGCCTGACGAGGAGCAAAGACGAATTTGTCCCATCCGATCCGACAGGCAAGATTGTGACATGGTACGCCTGTGGCCCGACAGTGTACGAAGATGCCCATCTAGGTCATGGCAAGAATTATGTCTCGACCGATATTATACGCCGCATCATGAAAGACTATTTCGGCTTCCATGTCAAGTTCGTTATGAATATAACCGACATTGACGACAAGATCATCATCCGGAGCCGTCAGCATTACCTGCTCGCGCGTTTCAAGCAGGAGCATGCAGCTGAGGATGACATCGTGGGTGACTCGGTTTTGGCAGAGGCCAAAGCCGCATTTCGACACCATATCGAGAGCAAACTTCCTTCCCTGCCCTCGGATACGAGCCCAGAAAGTTTTTCCGAGGCAGTAGACAACGCATATACACAAAAGGCGGAGCTGCCACCTTTGGCCGACGCTGTGACCGCTAAACAAGACCAGACTGTTACTGTCGCCGATTTACTTTTGAAGGCAAATATTGAAACGGCACGGTTAGCTGCCGAGGCTTTGCTAGCCCCAACAAAGCTGCCTGACTTTTTTGCGAAGACGGACGATATTTTGCTCCCATATCTTGATGCCTTGCATGGTGCAGAGGTGGACTCTAATAACCACGAGATATTCCTGGGTTTGAGCCAAGAATTCGAGCGCCGCTTCTTCGAGGATATGAATGCACTCAATGTCTTATCCCCCGACCAATTGACTCGTGTGACAGAATTTGTTCCACAAATCGTCAGCTTCATTGAGAAGATTGTGGCGAACGGCTTCGGTTATGCTACCTCTGATGGCTCCGTATATTTCGATATTGACTCGTTTGAAAAGGCTGGACACAGCTACTCTCGGCTAGAACCATGGAACAAGAACGACCCCGCTCTCCAAGCTGATGGTGAAGGCTCGCTGTCTAAAGGAAAGTCAATGAAGCGGGGCGCGAATCATTTTGCACTTTGGAAAGCTAGCAAACCAGGTGAACCGGCATGGCCGAGTCCATGGGGTCGTGGGCGACCAGGATGGCATATTGAGTGCTCTGCGATGGCCTCAGAAGCGCTTGGGCCTGTAATAGATATTCATTCCGGAGGCGCCGATCTACGTTTCCCTCATCATGACAACGAGCTCGCACAATCAGAAGCTTACTGGTCTACTCCGAGTTGTCAAGTACAATGGACAAATTACTTCATTCATATGGGGCAACTGAGGTAAGAGATATAGAGTCTGATTTCGTCGTGGAAAGGCGCTGATAAATTTTAGGATTCGAGGTTTGAAGATGAGCAAGAGCCTCAAGAATTATACGACCATTAGAACCGTTCTTGCTGAGAAAGACTGGACCGCACGTTCTCTTCGGATTTGCTTTCTTCTTATGCCATGGCAGGATGGAATTGAGGTCACAGATGAGCTTATGAGGGCTGTAGTAGGCTGGGAAGGCAAGCTGAATAACTTCTTTCTAAAGAGCTTGGACATTTTGGAACATTCCAACCCTAAGACCTCAACAACGCAAGAGCTCAGTGAGGCAGACCAGCAGCTCTTACGCACCCTAGAGAAGGCAAAGGTTGATGTCGACACAGCTCTTTGTGATTCTTTCAACACTTCTGCTGTCATGAGGATACTCTCCGACCTTGTTACCGAGTCGAACTTGGCCGTCGGAATTTCAGATCAAACAACCATCACGCTCGCCCGGTGGATAACCCGCATCATCACCATATTTGGACTAGATTCCGAGGTAGATCCTAGCAACCCGGATCGCATAGGGTGGTCGGGCCTCGATATTCCTACGCAAGCAAAACCTTACATCTACCCTGCATCTCAGCTGCGAGATATGGTTCGTACCTGGGCTTGTTCCGACTCGGTCGATTATACAGCTATAGCGAAGCTCGCTGACGAAACTACAAACGCAACGTCCACACTGGAGGACGAGTCCTCTGAACAATATAAGCAAGTACTCCAGCAATTTTGCACCAACGTCAAGGTTCTTGCGGACCAGCAGACTCCGGCAAAAGAATTGCTCGTCTTATGCGATCAACTCCGCGATGTACACCTTTGGAACCTAGGCATCTATCTTGAGGACCGCAGCGACCCTCAGCCTGCTTTGGTTCGTCCGCTTGATAAGCTGCTTATAGAAGCGCGCGCTGAGCAGAAGACGGCTAGCACGTTGAAAGCGGCGGCAAAGCTGGAAAAGGAAGCTAGGAAAGCTGAGAAGGAGAAGGAGCTGCGCGAACGCGCCAAGATTGACCCATTGGTGATGTTTAGGACCTCGGACGACTATTCGAAATTCGACGAAAATGGTATCCCAACCATGGACGCAGCAGGGAATGAACTGTCCAAGAACAGGCGTAAAAAGTTGGTCAAGGAGTGGGAGCAACAGAAGAAGAGTCACGAGGAATGGCTGGCGACGCAATAGAGTGTAGAAAAAGGGTTTTGAATCACTGCCGTGTCATAGGACACACAAATCTGCTGCTTTATCAATGCTGCTTTCGTCAGGTCGATTCGACACAATACTGAAGGCATTTTTTAAATTGTATGAGTGGACATAAATGAGTGACAACTATGGAGAGAACCAGAATAAGACCGACACACGATGTTGAATTGTGATTTGCCGCCAATCCTTTCTCTCATACTGCTACTCCGGCGGCACTAGCTCCTCTGCTTCCTCAAATGACTGTCCATAAACCCATGTTCATCATAGTGTGGAGTATCTCAGCAATGACAACGATCATCGCAACATTCGCACTTCCCACATGTCCATCCCGAGGAACAGTGTTTGCAGTTGCTTTCATGAGTGATTATCGGAGCCGAAATAGGAAACAAGCCTCCTAGAATCTAGAATACATTGTTTAGATCAGGCACAGCATGAATAGTTATGCGAGTTAATTACTTGCGAAAGTTGCCATATCATCTCCTTTCTGTTCATCTAATAAACTCGGAGCCACAAATCATCTCCGCCAGTCGATCACGGTGTGAACATTTGACATAATGATAAGAGCAAGCTTTATATATTATTCTGAGTACGTAGCCCAGATGGAACTTTGAATCAAGCGTCCACTCACCGATATAGCTGAAAACTGAGTGAGTATCGAATATTCGTGCGGTCTTTGGTTCACTTCGACAGAATTTAACGGTGTAATGAGGAGCTTCGAGGGAAATTCGACCTTTATTTATGATAAATATATAAGTGCTTCGCCGCATTCCCGCATCTCCCCCGCTTACCTAGACTGATATGCATCTGTAGCCGTTCAGGGATTGAATATCAACTACCCTGACAGATTTACCACAGTGCAATCAACATTTACTTTGCTGTCTTTAGATCATTGCGTAAATATTTCTCAAGTCCTCGAAGAGACATGAAGCGACGATTTGTCCTCGTCATTTGCTACATTACGTGCAAGATCGAACAGCTGTTGCTTCCTGCACTACATTGAACTTCAATGATCGGCGACTGTTCTGCCTAGGCGTTAATTAAGCGGCGGTAGAATACCGCCCTCGACTGGAGGCGTACGCCTGTAGTTGAATACCGCGCGTGTGGCCAGATGCCGCCCTCGACTAGGTGCGTACGCTTGGCACAACGTGTACATAAGATCGGGGTCCTATTGACAAAGACAATGAACGTGGAGAAACTTTTATAAGACTCACATGACTGATTCCGAATAATCCACCCGTCGAACAAAGATTTTATATTCTTCATGCTGACACAAACTTAAGTTCAGCAGCCTTGCTGACACGTAGCTGTCATAACATGTTTCAGACCCTCGGCAGGCGAACAGTAAAATCGTTCCTTGACGTCTTAGTCGTCTGTCCCACAGTATTGCCCCACATTTCTATTGGGACAAGGCTTTCTTCCGCTACCGTCGTGAACTTGTCTAGTCTATGGGCTCATCTTACTACCTGCTATCATTCCACCAAGAACGACTGTTATATCCCAGATTAAACCAATGTTGGTAGTGAGACCTAGCGTTGATCTACTGTTCGACGACATTGCTACAGCACAAAAGTCTCCTTTGAAACAAGTGTCCTTATCGAGTTTTTTTTTTTTTTTTTGATTGGAAGTTACAGTGGTTCCTACACTTAAAAAAGGCTGATAAACATAATTTGACAAAAAGTAGGCGAGTACTAAAATGTTCAAAAAAGGAGTTTTGCTTTCAGCACCAAAGGCCAGGGATGCAATACCCGATGTCCTTACCGATTGTTGCTCAATTGTTCGTACACGCATAAGTAGACTAGCCCTCGACATTACGTGTACGCCTCCAATCGAGGGTTTCTCGACCTCGCGCGTACGCTATCGCTAAAGCACCAACTAGAATTCATCTAATCTAAGCATTGTAGGCAAAATGACGAATGCTTCAAACAATACTCATACGTTTTCGTTTTCCGAAGTGACCAAGGCTGCGTTCCTACAATATCTACATGATAACCCTAACAACCGCCGCGTCTCCACCGCCGAAAAGAATAGCATAATCCAGTGGTTAATCAATCCTGACAAGCGTTCTTCATCGCAGAAGGAGTCCAGCCGACGTAATTATGCCCGAAAAACTTTCGCCTTCGACGATACACAAAATCTAGTCGCGATCAGGAAAAAAAAAATAGAGAAACAAATCGGAGAGTAGTGACCATGGATGCTATTGCAGGCATTGTGGAGATAGTGCATAACAACAATGGCCATGCTGGATGGGATACCACATGGAAGAAAATAAGCAGCTCGTATTATGGGATACTTCGGGCAGATGTTATATTTCTACTCAAGAAATGCCACATTTGTGCAAACGACGCCCGCAAACGCCCGAAGGGCTCCAACAACAATATATCAGATTTTCCCTTGGAAGAAAGTGCCTCGCTTCCCTTCGACGACTGGTTTTTTACGTCGGACGCATCATGGAATGAGCATCGAATTATTCTCTGATCGAGCGATTTTCAAATCTCGTGGCTTCAAATGAAACCTATGGCAAGATATGTGGTAGGCTATCCGTAGTGCTGAACATTTTGGAGGGGTATTAGGTGCAATGTGGCGCGCTTTGTTTTGGCCAATGTGTAATGGTGTCTTCGTAGAGGTTGGCAAATACAAGATGAGCAAACATGGCATCATAATAAATAGCCACCAAATTATCCAAGCTCTTAGTTATTGAACCGACTTGAGAGCCGAAGCTTGACCCAATGACCCTTAAAGCTGTCGAACGAGGCAATAATGGCTTAGGGGCTTGTGACCCAATCTCGGTATCTCCACGTTTTAACGCTGATGGAACGAGGATCTTGAATACCGAGTTCAGATTTGAAACCTATCATGGTAGGAAGTAATTGGTTTCCGGTTCGAATGACATTGAATTGTTGGTCTGAGAAGTGGCATCGGGGAGCCTCCGCAATACTCTCACTGGCCGTTCTGACTAGGTCAGCATCCATAGATGGCCATTCTTCATCCACAATCAGGCGTATTGCAAAAGTGGACGAGCGTTAACATATAGGAATCCAGGTGAGCGGGAGGATTTCGAAGAGATATGTGTAATGGTGGAGACGAGGGAGGGAATAGTCGAGGACAAGCGTATCTACCAGGGTATATACGCTATCCATCAACGTATTGATGACGCGACTTAGAGCTAAGTGATTAGCAAAAGGCAATAATTTGTAAATAAATAGTAAAATTTACAACGAAAATCACAGCATCGGTGGTTTAGTGGTAAAATTAGCCGTTGCCAAACACTTGACTCTTCGAGTGAAGCAACATCGGCTAGCCCCGGGTTCGATTCCCGGCCGATGCAATCTTTTTGTTGTGTTGTGAGGTTGGAGTTGAAGTCTGAGTTGAATTTTTTGCTGTGCGAAAACCTTGTGTGAATGTCGTTACCGAATCCGGATTGGCGCGAACCCTTATTGGTTTGAGGAAGCTAAGGACAACGATACTTTTTTCCATGGCTCTGAGTGTATGTGCGGTTCATGTGAATTATCCGAGTAAAGGGGACCCTCGGGTCATGTCTTCTCCTTTTTCCCTTTCAAGATTGCGCACGCCCGCTCTTCACCCTTCCGATCAATCTGGACCCCTTGTTCCAATGAGCTCTATGCCGAAACTGTACAGTGATGCATCATTCAAACCCCCGGATCGTTCATCGATGATGCTTGTCCGGACGAAAAACAATTCGGACTGTTTGAAGCTTCTCGGAGTGTACATTGTCTTAATACGGTTATGGTAGTAGACTATATCAAAATGAGGTGCATACGGAAACTTGTCATTGTGACGATTGATAGATGTACAGCCGCTATCGAAGAAAACGACAACTAGAATGTGGTTTAAGAGTTCCGCATGCCATGTCCGGAAAGGGAATTGGAAGGTGGAGATTGCCTGCGCTGCGGCTCTTGTTGGACCAAGCATATGGTTAGAACCACTTCTATTTTACATTGATGATCTCATGAGTCAACATATAACAATGTTTCCGATGTTTGCACTATCATTCATACGCACTAAGGATATCTAGTGCTATATTTCCATGGTATTAGAATAGGAAAATAGCGTATTCGATTTCACTCCCATCTCTTCAAATCACTGCCTTTTGAACCTTCCTGTCGAAGGGTTCGTCGTAACTTTTGGCTACGTACACTGATCATCCTTCTTTCAAGTGTGCATACCTCAATGATGAAGGTCTTTTCTATGTTTCCGGCTGTACTGGCCCTCGCCATAACCATTACCAACGCTGAACAGAACCCCAGCACAGCACCGACGTCCGTCAGCATTCCCAAAAGCACCACCTCGGTCTCAAAATGGTCACCACACCCGATATCGAAACCAATCTTCGAGACTAAAACACGAAAGATCAAGACCAAGACAAGTTTGAAACCCACGAAGAGCTCGGAATCAAGCTCCACTTCGGCCATCCCCTCGGTCCACTTCAATGTACGCCGTCAATGGAATGGCGACGATGTCGATTCTGATGACATCCCCTCCACCGAGGAAGTCGTGAATACGAAACACGACAAGTTCTGTACTCTTTCCAAACACAACAAGGCATTTTGCCGCTCGCTGCAAAAACAGACCTTAACCTGTGGTGGCAAGATTGACCCCAAAGGCAAAGATGACAACGACAAGAAACGTCCCGCCTTATGTACAGAGGAAGGGGCCCAGTATCTTCTCGAGGAACTTGTCGATCTTGAGCCTTGCAAGAGCATCGAGTATGACGATGTGGCCACGAAGATGTGCGAACGATACATGTACCAAAGTGATCGATGCAAGAGGAAGGTGGTTGCGATCAACAGGCAGTGCTCCGAGCATCACTTGTTGTTCCTGCTCGAAGAGTGGAAGAGCTTCTTCGAAAAGAAATGATCGACCGTGCACCACATACTCTGGAGACTCAAGGAAAATGCCAGGCAACAAAGTTCTGTTTTGCGTCATTTCGTTGCTATATGATTCTATGGGCGGGTATAGTGTAATGGGGATGTAATTCGTTACCAGAGACATCAGACTCTGATGATTTGTGTATGTTGCGAAGAATTGATGTTTTATGAGTGTCCATTCACAGTGCGACTAAAGTTCTCGACCAAGCTATGACTTGGGTATTTCTGCCATACAATGAAATGTACAGTCCACACGCTTATCGAGACATATTAACAGGTGATTGTATACGCGGATACACAAGAATCCTTCGTGTAGCTATATTTATGCGTAGTGGTGGTTGAATGCCAGCACCCCCGTAGATCTACGAGTAGCCCAGTCCTTCTTGTACCCGCCATTCATGTTTCTGTCGCAGAAAGACAACCATAGGTATGACTGTACCTGGTAAGACCAGCAGAACGGACCCCAAAAAAAGAACTAGTCTGCTTCTATGCGTCGATCCCATCGATATTGCGAGCAATAAACAAACAGAAACGCTAACAAGTACCACAGTCAAGATAAAATATTGCGGCTGCAGTGATATCAGACTATACTGATACAGCCCCAAACTTGTCACCAACAAGATTGGATAAACACACACCCAAACATTATTGATTCTTGGAAAGAGATCCATGTTTTGGTTTTGTATCGTGGTCGGAGACGCATACGATATAGAGCCGCCTTGCAATTCTTTGTCAATGCGACGACTGAGGTGCGATTCTTTAGATTAGTATTATGCCGGTTTCGATAGGGGGGACAGGTGGAGTTGCTCTTGCATACTTTGCGCGAGTTCAAATACGGCTTTGATCTCACCTGATACATCAGTAATTCCGTGTTTCTTCAATAGAACTTGTGCGTATAGCCAAATTCCCATCATAGCGAGTGTCCAGACGAGGAGAAGGCAGAGCATGATGTATAGTAGGAGAAAGGAAAAGCCCCACCGATAGGTCTTTCCATACGAATCAGTCCGTTGCCGAGACGCTAGAGTAGGGAGCAAAAGTTACCTTGGTTGCTTGACAAGTTCCTAACGAAGTTACGTATTCTAAATCGTATGTGTCGTCAAAATGCCTCCATATGGCTTTGGAAGGGTCATGTTCGCCTTCATAACGTGAAAACATATCGTCCGGCAAGAAAAACCCGGTGATGTTGAGTGATGGAGGTGATATCAAAGTTGTCATCATGAAAGATGAATTCGTTTGATTTGTTCCTCCATAACCAAACGATTCAACATCTATACCATCACTGGTCAGGCACGACGAACAGTCGAGATCATATATTGTTGTTATACTTACATCGATAAGTCCAATACTGCTAGAAACATTTTTGACCTGTGCGGAAAGGGTAAATGATCAGTAGAGTACAGGAAAAAATGTCTCGATGTGCTATACAGAATTGAAACCTCGCTCCGTGTGATCTCTGGATATGATGGGCCATATCCCATTTTAGACAGAGAACTTACCCAGTTTATCGTTCGAAGGGAGTGTATAGTTTTTGGAACTCCAATTAAGATTTTTTCGCCACATGTAGCACGGTCCAGATCGTTCATTGAACTTGAGTAAGGGGTCCACTAGTATACCTGTAAGCTAAGGAAATGTCATACTTGCTCGGACAAGATTACTTCCTGCCTCCTCATCGGATGTAACGAAATACTCATCAGTCTGATTGATCCTAGAACCATCATGAACGATAAATAGGACACTTCGGAAAGCGTCGAAAGCCATGAGATTGCCATCTCGATCCGGTACATACGCCTTCATATTGGAAGTGTATCCCGTCATCGCACTAGCAAGCGTGGGAAAAACTAGTATGAAGCAAAAGGTCGAAATCATGCATACCATTACAAATCTAGAGTGAAGACGACGCCTGTATATGAAATCTCGAATGACCTTAGGTATAGCCAGTACTAGAGATTGGTCCTGGAGGAAGATCGTGCGATATGTGTGGAATGTAACCGGCCCGCGAGATAGCATAGATGTTGTAACGTAGCCTTTCATGACGCGCCACGAGATAAATCCGATAACAGCTTGTCCGCCACGGCCAACAAACTGGAATCGTATCCGTGTCAGTTCACCTGTGAGATGTAGTCAAGTACATATAGATGCTCACAATGTCCCAAGCAACATCGATTGCCTTCGCGGTGCTGAAACTTAACTCGCCAACCCCAAGTGTGACCTGGAACAGACCCGATCCGGACCAAATAGACCAGAACATATACGCTGGTAACACACTAAAAGTATCATCGGGCCTGCATGCGCTGGTGGTTCCCTTTAGGTCAATCGGCCATTCAGGGCTGGCTAGAACTGCGACTCCGCCGAGAAGGAATAGAAGCCACAAAAGTATGCCGAAGCAGAGAGATCCGACGCGCCAGCGCTGTCGAACGTCATCTAAAGCTTCAATTACGCCTGTGGTTAACAAATTTGAGTTGCGAAAACGCCATCGTTGAGCCATGAAAATAACGTGACGACGAGGTTTAGACGATCGAATTTCAATTGTTGGAACGGTCTAAGATGGCTGGCTAGCTGGGTCACAACGTGAACCTTATAATCCAAAACATCACAAGGTGGTAAGTTGCTTGAAAACCGCAAAGAACATGAAACGACATGAAGTTCAGGCCCCCTCACTCTGCTGCGTCTTCCGCAGCGTTGATGTTGTACAAAGTTTTGATCTTGAGGACTTGGTAGCTTCGCCCTTACTAGGTGTATCATGCGTGCCGGACAAGCATTTGTACACGGGTGCAGATTCCTAACGCCATGATGCTGCTATTCGTGACTCGAACTTATCCCGGTCGTAGCTAAAGCAGATCCAAGCTGATCATTCTGAGTTGATATGCTCCTTTCGCCCCCAAAACTTGTAACGTATACGGTTATAGGCGAATTGCCTCTCGTAGTAAGTTACCAAAGTATAGCCTTTTCCTAAGAAACTATTGACTCTATTGTTCAGTATATAGAGAGTGCTATGGGATCTCCTTTTGAACTATCCGAACGTACGTGAGGGCGCTTACTACGTAGTATTCGCGTAGTACGCTCGTTCGGGCTTCAGCACGAAATTTGGGTTTGGGGTTCCCTCTTCCAGTCGAGGATACCGAACATAAGCAACATGTTTCAAATCCTGTGTATGCATTAAAGTGTCGCCCAATCTGTAGGATAGAATATTGAGACATGCTACCTGCTATTATCACTCGGAGTTGCTATATTTGACGAATACAATGATAAGTTCATCTGCTTTCGCACGATATACATGGACACTGAGGACATGTCGCACAAACAGTAAAGGATTGCATGGCAAAGTTGACCCCATGTGCCGCACAAGGTCTATCTTTGATGTACTACGGACCTCACAATAACAGGAATTCCAGATAGTTCAAGTCGTTTCCGCAGCAATACTACACCTTTGATTGATGATGGCTGCGCTTTTTTTCCCTTAGTCGTGTTAATTCTTCGCCGCATTTTGCAAGTTATATTCACCTCCATCTATCGATACCATCAGTCACAGGGTTGACATGTAGTGGAGGCACCTCACTTGTCAAGAAACTGATCATCGCAGGGCATCAAATAATTGACCACATACTGGTATATACCGAAGATCGTTTGAGAGCGAGTGTAAGCCTGCTAAGTGAGAAATCTTACGACTTTTACGACTACATGCGTAGGCGCTTGCAGGCAAGGATAGTGGTTTGAGACAGCCGCATATCCATCCATCAAGCATCTTTCAGCATCAAGATTCCTCACTCATCAGATCGACGAAAGTGCTTGTACTGAGTATATTTTACTCAGAAATCAGTCCTGACGGACGTCCGAGCAAGATACAGAAATCGCCTAATTTCGTGAATTCCTAATGAAGCCCGCCCAAACCGGACTGCCCGTAATGCACATGAACACCGATTGACCAGTTTTCGACACCCATCTTCGATCCTTCACCATCAATCCCACTCTTAACGCTTCTTCTGCTGCGACTCCTTGAGCACCTTCTTGACGACCTTTTGCTCCTCAATCAAGAAAGCACGGACAATGCGGTCCTGGACGCAGTTGGCGCATCGCGAACCACCGTAGGCGCGCTGGACGGTCTTCTTGGGGCGGGAAACGGTGGCGTACTCGCGGGGACGGAGAGCGGGAACACCGGGAAGCTTGTTGCCACAGTCCTGAGCTGGTCAGTACGAGTCCAGATGTGCGTATGCTTCATATGAGCAACTTACACCGCACTTGGGAGCCGTGCCCTTCTTCTTGATGTGCAGGTATCGGAGCTTTCCACCAGGGGTCTTGAGCAGTTTTAGCATCCTGTCCGATTGGTTGTCGAATCCGTTGAACTGACCTTGATCACGCGGACATTGTTGCTGGTGGTGTTGTAGGGAGCCCTTCGGCGCTGTTAAGATGTCAGTCCCAGATCCGTAATTCTTCGATTCTTCCAGATATTGCGCTCGATTTTGCGGTCGGATAAACGTACGTAAGTAAGACGGGTGGACGGCATCTTGTATGTGTTCCCGGGAGGTCAGATGTGAGGAATTCTGCGATGTGTGAGCGGCGTCCTGGAGCAACGATTGGGCGTGGAATCGAGAATTTGCGCGTACCTGAATCTAAAAACTGTTGTGTTAGTAAAAGTTGGCAGCACGGCGAGTTGTACTGTGATTACGTACCGGGCGTGGTTGTCGGCAAAAGTCGTGTCAAGTTTTCACGATATCGAACTCTGGTGTGGGAGTCTCGCTTAGTCCACGCCAAGACGCCATCACGTGAGTTTTGGACCGGGGTCGACTCCGCTCTGGTGCCTTCCGCGAAACGAGAAAAGATAAAACCAGCGCCACCCTCTCTTCATCGCGAACCCCCCTCATCGCGTGGGGCCTCAAGTACATCTCAACGCGTCATTTCCATCTTTAATTCTCAGTGGACGGTGTCCTTTGTGGTTCTAGTCGATTGCGCAGCTTGCGTCAGCTCTGCAAGCTCGCTGGAAGCTTCAGGACTAGACTGCTCGACCCCTAGTTGCTGCGACAAAACTACGCGCGACTCGGATTTCAACACCAATCACCCAGACCGAGAGAGCTGCTGAGCTTGCTTTCTTACATATCCATTTCGCAATGGATTATCTTCCCCCTCCTCCCCCTCCTCCCCCTGGGCCTCCGGGTGCTGGTTACGCGCCTCCACCACCTCCTCCTCCGCCGCCTCCTCCGCCTCCAGGATCGATACCTCCTCCCCCCGGTCCACCTGGTTCTCGACCCCCCTTAGATCCTCAGATTGCGAAATTTGCCCAGAAGAAGAAGGAATGGCTTCGGCGACAGCGACAGAGATTTGGGGAACGTCGCAAGGCGGGCTTTGTGGAAACACAAAAAGCCGACCTGCCCCCGGAGCATCTGCGCAAGGTTTTCAGGGATATCGGCGATGTATCGCAAAAGAAATTCACAAGCGACAAACGTAGCTATCTGGGAGCACTCAAGTTCATGCCGCATGCAGTCTTGAAGTTGCTCGAAAATATGCCCATGCCGTGGGAAAGCAGACGAGATGTGAAGGTTCTCTATCACACTAATGGATGTCTCACTCTTGTGAATGAGATTCCACGTGTCATCGAACCGGTTTTCCACGCGCAGTGGGCGGCAATGTGGATAGCGATGCGTAAAGAGAAGAGTGACCGTCGTCATTTCAAGCGCACCAAATTACCGCCCTTCGATGATGAGGATCAGCCGACAGATTATGCGGCGAACATTCAAGATACTGAGCCGCTGGAGCCCATCACCCTCGAGCTCGATGAAGAGGAAGATGAGGCTGTTATAGATTGGTTTTATGAGCACCGTCCGTTGCTCGATACCCCACATGTCAACGGCCCGAGCTACGAAACTTGGAACCTGGACCTTCCACAGATGGCGACTATGTATCGACTGAGTCGCTCCTTACTGAGTGACGTTGTCGATAAGAATTATTTCCACATGTTCGATCTCGACAGCTTCTTGACTGCCAAAGCGTTGAATGTTTCCATGCCTGGAGGACCCCGGTTCGAGCCCTTATACAAAGACATCGACCCCAACGAGGAAGACTTTGGCGAGTTCAACGCAATCGACCGCATCATATTCCGATCTCCCGTGCGGAATGAGTACAAAATTTCATTCCCTTTCCTTTACACTTCACTTCCACGCAGCGTCAAGTTATCGTGGTATTCACATCCTCAGGTGGTCTATATCCGTTCCGAGGAAAACCCTGATCTACCTGCCTTCTACTTCGATCCAATGATCAACCCTATATCATCCCGAGCGGTTGCGCCAAAGAACATAACCGTCAGCCACGAAGACGAAGTCTTTGGCTTTGGCAACGAAGACGATGATGAAGACGACTTCCAGATGCCCGAGGACATCGAGCCTTTCATGACTGATGAAGAGCTATACACCCCCGACACAGCTTCTGCTATCGCCCTGTGGTGGGCCCCCCATCCATTTGACAAACGATCTGGTAGAATGGTGCGCGCACAAGATGTTCCACTAGTCAAACAGTGGTACCTTGAGCATGTACCTGCTGGTCAGCCCGTCAAAGTTCGAGTGTCTTACCAAAAGTTATTGAAGACCTATGTGCTCAATGAATTGCACAAGCGCCCAGCAAAGGCACAGAACAAGCAAAACTTGATGCGCACATTGAAGGGAACAAAGTTCTTCCAGCAAACTAAGATCGACTGGGTTGAAGCTGGACTTCAAGTCTGCCGCCAGGGATACAATATGCTGAATCTCCTGATTCATAGGAAAAATCTCACGTATCTGCATCTGGACTACAACTTCAACTTGAAGCCTGTCAAGACCTTGACTACTAAAGAACGCAAGAAGTCCCGATTCGGAAACGCCTTCCATTTGATGCGCGAAATCTTGCGATTGACCAAACTCATTGTGGATATGCATGTTCAGTACCGTATGGGCGTGGATGACGCTTTTCAACTCGCTGACGGTATTCTCTACGCATTCAATCACGTTGGTCAGCTAACGGGCATGTACCGTTACAAGTACAAACTCATGCACCAGATTCGCTCTTGCAAAGACTTGAAGCATCTCATATACTACCGCTTCAACGCTGGTCCAGTAGGCAAGGGTCCTGGTAATGGCTTCTGGGCTCCTGCCTGGCGCGTTTGGCTATTCTTCATGCGTGGTATTATCCCATTGCTTGAACGCTGGCTGGGCAACTTGCTTTCTCGTCAATTCGAAGGCAGACACAGCAAAGGTGTCGCCAAAACAGTGACGAAACAGCGAGTCGAGTCTCATTTCGACTTGGAGCTTCGTGCCGCTGTTATGAGTGATCTCACCGATATGATGCCAGAAGGCATTAAGCAAAACAAGGTCCATACCGTCTTACAACATCTCTCTGAAGCCTGGCGATGCTGGAAGAGCAACATTCCGTGGAAAGTTCCTGGGCTGCCGGCTCCCATAGAGAACATTATCCTGCGGTATGTCAAATCTAAAGCTGACTGGTGGGTATCGGTAGCCCACTACAATCGCGAGCGTATCCGACGAGGCGCCACAGTGGACAAGACTGTCGCGAAGAAGAATCTGGGTCGGTTGACTCGCCTATGGCTAAAAGCTGAGCAAGAACGTCAACACAATTACAGAAACACTGGCCCGTACGTGTCTTCAGAAGAAGGTGTCGCCATCTACACAACCATGGTACATTGGCTAGAGGCGCGGAAATTTCAGGCAATCCCCTTCCCTAGTGTCAACTACAAGCACGATACCAAGATCCTGATCCTTGCCCTTGAACGTCTTCGAGAAGCCTATTCGGTCAAAGGCCGTCTAAACCAGACGCAACGTGAAGAGCTGGCTTTGATCGAACAGGCCTACGATTCACCAGGAACTACTTTGGCGAGAATCAAACGCTTTTTGCTCTCGCAAAGGGCGTTCAAAGAGGTCGGAATCGATATGAATGACAACTACAGCACAATCAATCCCGTGTATGATGTCGAACCGATGGAAAAAATCACAGATGCATACCTCGACCAGTATCTTTGGTATCAAGCTGACCAGCGACACCTCTTCCCTGCCTGGATTAAGCCTTCTGATACAGAGGTTCCCCCTCTTCTCACGTACAAATGGGCCCAGGGAATCAATAATCTCGATAAGGTCTGGGAGTATCAGAACGGTGAATGCAACGTTATGATTGAGACCCAGCTTTCCAAGGTCTATGAAAAAATGGACATCACTCTTCTCAACCAATTGTTGCGAGCGATCATGGATCATAACCTGGCAGACTACATCACATCGAAGAACAACGTTAACCTCAACTATAAAGACATGAACCATGTGAACTCATATGGTATGATAAGAGGTCTCCAGTTCAGTGCATTCATTTTCCAATACTACGGTCTTGTTTTGGATATTCTTCTCATGGGTCTTCAACGCGCAAACGAGATGGCAGGAACTCCGGATGCTCCGAACGACTTTTTGCAGTTCAAAGATGTAGATACGGAAGTGCGACATCCTATCCGGCTATACACGCGCTACATTGATCGAATTTGGGTGTTCTATAGGTTCACCGCGGAGGAAAGCCGAGATTTGATCCAGCGATTCCTGACAGAGTCGCCAGATCCCAATTTCGAAAATGTCATTGGGTATCACAACAAGAAGTGTTGGCCTCGCGATTCGCGAATGCGTTTGATGCGTCACGACGTAAATCTTGGGCGCGCCGTGTTCTGGGACATGAAGAATCGTCTTCCGCGTTCCCTCACTACCATCGAATGGGATGACACATTTGCCAGCGTCTACAGTCGCGACAACCCCAATCTCCTTTTCTCTATGTGTGGTTTTGAAGTGCGTATTCTGCCAAAGATTCGGAATCTCGGCGATGAGTTCCCCGTCAAGGACTCCGTGTGGTCATTGGTCGACAATGCAACCAAGGAACGAACCGCACACGCTTTCTTGCAAGTTACGGAGGAAGACATTGCCAAGTTCAACAATCGCATCCGGCAGATTCTGATGTCTTCTGGTTCCACAACGTTCACCAAGATTGCCAACAAGTGGAACACTACTCTTATCGCTCTCTTCACATATTACCGTGAAGCGGCAGTCTCGACTGTGTCACTCCTTGATACCATTGTCAAGTGCGAAACTAAGATTCAAACTCGGGTGAAGATTGGTCTCAACTCAAAAATGCCATCGCGCTTCCCACCAGCAGTTTTCTATACACCCAAAGAGCTTGGTGGACTGGGTATGATCTCAGGATCTCACATTCTTATTCCTGCCAGCGACAAACGTTGGTCGAAACAGACAGACACCGGTGTGACGCACTTCCGTGCAGGCATGTCTCATGACGAAGAGACGCTCATCCCGAACATCTTCCGTTATATCATTCCCTGGGAATCCGAATTTGTCGACTCACAACGTGTTTGGATGGAATACTCTCAGAAGCGACAGGAAGCTCATCGACAGAATCGACGACTGACCTTAGAGGACCTCGAAGACAGCTGGGATCGTGGATTGCCTCGTATTAACACTCTGTTTCAGAAGGATAGGAGTACCCTAAGCTTCGACAAGGGCTTCCGTGCCAGAACCGAGTTCAAGATCTACCAACATATGAAGAGCAATCCTTTCTGGTGGACTAGCCAGCGCCACGATGGAAAACTGTGGAATTTGAACGCGTACCGGACGGACGTGATTCAAGCCCTGGGCGGTGTGGAAACCATACTTGAGCATACCCTGTTCAAGGCAACTGCTTTCCCATCCTGGGAGGGTCTGTTTTGGGAAAAAGCGAGCGGTTTCGAGGTACGGTTTCCCCCCTTAATGTGTTGTTAATGATCAGGACACCCTGTGGCACCCAGTTATAACACACTGATAATACACTGTACTGCCTCTGGATGAATTAACTGACTTTTATTATAGGAATCGATGAAATTCAAAAAGCTCACCAATGCTCAACGATCCGGTCTCAACCAAATTCCAAATCGTCGTTTCACCCTCTGGTGGTCCCCAACAATCAACCGCGCCAACGTTTACGTTGGTTTCCAAGTCCAACTGGATCTTACAGGAATCTTCTTGCATGGCAAGATTCCTACTCTGAAAATCTCACTCATCCAGATTTTCCGCGCCCATCTTTGGCAAAAGATTCACGAATCTGTAGTAATGGATCTCTGCCAGGTCTTTGACCAGGAACTGGAAGCCTTGGGGGTCGAAACAGTGCAGAAAGAAACGATTCACCCGCGAAAATCGTACAAGATGAACAGCTCCTGCGCTGACATTCTTCTCTTCGCAAGCCACAAGTGGAGCGTATCCTCGCCATCGATGCTGTACGACAACAAGGACAATATGTCCGCAACAACAACCAATAAGTTCTGGCTCGACGTCCAGCTGCGTTATGGCGATTATGATTCTCACGACATTGAGCGTTATGTTCGTGCCAAATATCTAGATTACACGCAAGATACGATGTCCATCTATCCATCAAGCACAGGTTTGATGGTCGCGATCGACCTTGCATACAACCTGTACTCGGCTTATGGCCAATATTTCCCAGGTCTCAAACAGCTCATGCAGCAGGCTATGGCTAAGATCATGAAGGCTAACCCTGCCCTATATGTTCTAAGGGAGCGTATCAGGAAAGGTCTACAGCTCTACGCTTCGGAAAGCAACCAAGAGTTCCTCAATTCACAGAACTATTCTGAGCTTTTCAGCAACCAGGTTCAGTTGTTCATCGACGATACCAATGTGTATCGTGTCACGATTCACAAGACTTTCGAGGGTAATTTAACGACTAAGCCAATCAATGGTGCTATCTTCATCTTCAATCCACGCACCGGGCAACTCTTCCTCAAGATCATTCACACCAGTGTCTGGGCAGGTCAGAAGCGCCTGGGTCAATTGGCGAAGTGGAAAACCGCAGAAGAAGTTGCCGCACTGATTCGTTCCTTGCCGGTGGAGGAACAACCTAAGCAGCTCATTGTCACTCGCAAGGGTCTACTGGATCCTCTCGAAGTCCATTTGCTTGACTTCCCCAACATCTCGATCCGTGCATCAGAGCTGCAGTTACCCTTCCAAGCTGCCATGAAGGTGGAGAAGCTCGGTGATATGATTCTCCGTGCCACCGGTCCTCAGATGGTGCTTTTCAACCTTTATGATGAGTGGCTTAAGTCGATCTCTTCCTATACGGCGTTCTCGAGGCTGATCTTGATTCTGAGATCTCTTCATGTCAACATGGACAAATCCAAGTTGATACTGCGTCCCGACAAAAGTGTGATCACGCAGGAGCATCATATCTGGCCCTCTCTTTCTGACGAGGAGTGGATCAAGGTGGAGACGCAACTCCGAGACCTAATTCTGCTTGATTATGGCAAGAAAAACAATGTCAATACGTCATCGCTCACTAGTAGCGAAGTCCGTGATATCATTCTCGGTATGGAGATTTCGGCCCCGTCTATGCAACGTCAACAGGCGGCCGAGATCGACAAGCAGCAAGAGGAACAGCAGCAATTGACAGCTGTTACGACGAAGACGGAGAATGTTCATGGTGAGAGTATGGTAGTGACCACTACGTCTCAATATGAGCAAGCAACTTTCGCCTCTAAAACCGAATGGCGTACACGAGCTGTGGCGACGTCTAACCTTCGCACTCGCGCCAACAACATCTACATCAATTCGGAAGATGTTAAAGAAGAGGGTCACTTCACATATGTCATGCCCAAGAACGTGCTGAAGCGCTTCATCGCCATTGCCGACTTGCGCGTCCAGGTGGCTGGATATCTATACGGCAAATCTCCTCGCGATAATGATCAGGTCAAGGAAATTGTCAACATCGTCATGGTTCCCCAAGTCGGTAACACACGCGACGTCCAGTTGCCCAAGGAACTGCCTTCCCATGAATACCTCGATGATCTCGAGCCATTAGGCATTATTCATACCGTTAGTGGCAGCGAACCTCCATACATGCAAGCCAGCGATGTGACCCAGCATGCCCGCCTTATGAACCAGCACAAGAGCTGGGATAAGAAAACTGTGTCGATGACGGTCTCCTTCACGCCTGGTTCTGTTTCAGTGGCTGCATGGGCTCTTACACCTGCTGGTTATCAATGGGGAGCGCAAAATCGCGATCTGATCTCAGATAATCCCGCCAATTTTTCGACTTCCTTCGGCGAAAAATGCCAGTTGCTTCTATCGGACAAGATCCGTGGATACTTCCTCGTGCCGGATAATGGTATTTGGAACTATAGCTTCATGGGCAGTACCTTTGGCGACGTGGAGAAGAAGCCAGTTCCCGTCAGGCTAGACACCCCACCCAAGTTCTACGATGCTATTCACCGTCCATTACATTTCCACAATTTCGCCGAGTTAGAGGAGGTTTTCGTTGACAGGGACAATACATTTGAGTAGGCCATGGAACGATGAGAGAATGCAATGTGCCACCACTCGAAAGGAGGAATTATATTGAAAGGAGGCGTTCACGGAGGGTTATATTTTGCATAGGCGCTATTACTGTTTATACATCCGTTGAGCATTGGTGGAATTAGGCTGAGGTCAAAATTCAGACATTGTAGTTATACATGTACTAATTTAAACTGTGATAATATTCTTGAATAGTACATGCACGTTGATCTGATGTGACCGAATGCCGTTTTCGTTCCATTGAATCTTGCCTTTTCGACCGTCAATATAAAGGCACCCCTTCTTTTCAGATCGTCTTTCATAGTCGGCCATCTAGATTTGAATGGCAACAAATTACTCGCTATAGACTGGTCGAAACGTATATGGTAATCTGCAGCCTCAAGAGGAGGAGTATCTTGCAAATGAAGTTGTCCGGAATCCAGGCGGTGTTAGTCATGTTCAAAAAGAACTTGATCTTCGTAGGGTGCGCTGCCATGGGGGGAAAGGGTCTGAGGAAGATACAAAACATATACTATCTATCTACATGCGCAACCCAAGAAGAGTTCGACTCGCAGTTCTTGCAGGTCTGCCAGATAGTGATGGATGGTATGTAGATCCAGAAAATATGTTCGGTTTTGTCCAGAGTGAATCATGGCAGAAGGAATTGTTCTGGGATACTGTTTCTCTTGCCAGGCTCTCCCATTGAGTAATTAGTGGGACATAAGCAACTCAAATTGCATCAACTACCTACACACGTATATTACTACTACGTAGATTCTTTGGTAATACCAATATAATCTAATATTTTCAAGAAAACTGTATCATCTAGCAATCTACATAAAGAAGTAGTTAGTTGATAGGATGCTACCTCATGTCCCGCTGATTACCCGACGTGAGAGCCAGGTCTTCAGCTTTTGGTGTCTGGACAAAGCGCGAGATGGGGTGGACTCCAGCCCACATTGCACGGAATCCTTACCTCACAGCGCAAATTCTTGGGAACACCTCTGAGATTCCATGTTTACTTGCTCGCAAAAAAGCAGTCGAGCGCTATCTTCCTTAAGCGCACAGTTTCATGGTTAAATATATTACGTTAGAGTCCGAGGTAACTGGGTGGTCCGGGTTTCGAATGGACAGGGACCAACTATACCTTCTTTATGGTTATCTGGTTTTTCACAACTCTGGGGTTGAGGGTATGTAAACTTCTCATTTTTATTGCAAAATTCAGCGTAGTATATTGAATATAGACCTTGTGCAGCATATGAGGACTGTATACCTTTTTTATTCTGTTAAATCTTTCCTGTTTAATTGTCAACATCAATGCACCCCTTCTTCTCAGATCGTCTTGTTTCATAGGTGTCGGTGGTGTCCAGGTGCGGCAATAGCGAGTAAGGCAGGAACTCCCGAGGCATAGTTGGTAGTTTGAGGCAATCTGAGCCGGACAATGCTCCCATGTCTATTCCTAACCACCGCCGTGCGTAGTGGTGCACTCTCCCAGATCACAGCGGAGTGGGTGAAAGCCTTTCGAATTTACCGTTGGTCGATCACAACTCTGATGCATTCATAAGCCATGGAAAGTAAACAAGGAATAGTAATTATTTAAAAACCACAAACATCGTGTTTCTCGGAACAACTCTCAATGCAGAGCGCCAAGCGAAACAGAGACGCCTCCAAAACGATACATGCGGCATCACAAAAACATCAGACCATTCTAACTAGCAACAGCACAGTGTGGCCTACAGCCGCTTGCTGTCAAGCTCAATCAAGGCTAGAAAGCCTCCGGCTTGACTGTAATTCATGGCTTGGCCGCCTGGCATTGTTTGACTCCTTCCTCCACACGTCCACTTCTTTACTCCAGATTTTCCCTCTGACTTTCCCGTTCTCTCTCCATTCCGTTCTCTGTGGGATTTCTGTATAGTCTTTTTTTTTCACTTCTTCGGCCGGTCCGCTTTAATTATCCTCGACTAATTTATATTCGCCATTTCTACACTTAGTGTACATACAGTAAAGGAAACTCCTGCCAAAATGTACAGCAAAATCGCTTTCGCATCACTCGTTGCTCTAGCATCATGTGCCCCACAGAGAGGAGGAAGGGGAAGACAGCAGACTGCCGCTCAACAGGTAGCCCAGATCCCACAGGGAGTCTCCACAGCTACGGATGGTTCCATGATCCTCGATGACACTGTGAACATCAACGGACTTCCCATTCGCTTCAAGATTGCTGCACCAGCAGACCAGTTTCTGCCTGCCTCTGGAGTTCCAGGCGCAGCAGCAACAAGCGGTAATGGCACGATGGGTACGTTCATCCCTTTCCATCGCCTCGAAACAATCACTAACCGATACCTAGGTGTCAACGTTCTCCTCCATGGAGACGGTGGAGACTCTTTCGTCAAATTCCCCAACCAAGCCGTTCAACAAAACACAATGGGTGTTGTCCTCCTCGCTCCCAACGACAATCTCTTCTGGGGCGGCGGTTCGGGCCTCCAACGAACTGACGGCGTCGCTCACGCCCAGGCAGTCAACGATTTCGTCAAGGTCGCCATGCCCCAGTTAGTAGCAATGGACCCCAACGCTGTTGTTTTCTCAGGCGTGTCCGGTGGTTCGCTCCTTATGAGTGGCTTCTTCATCCCAGCACAGATGCAGAACTACCCCAACAGTGCTGTGGAGTTGAATTGCGGTGGCATGGCACCGCAGGTGGACGTGGTGGATCCAGCAACGGTCGCCAACACTCGAATCCACTTCCAATCTACACAATCTGAGCTCCAGCTCCTTCAAGGATCTATCCCACAATCTGTAGTGGCATACGAACAGATTGCTGCATCGCAGGGCATGTCTGCCGCCCAAATCAACTCTTTGCAGACTGTGGACAACACGCCTGCAGGAGGTCACTGCGAGTTCGACGGTCAGGGCTTCTCCTCTGGCGTGCAGGTCATGATGGACAGCTTCTCCAATGTTGTACAGGGAGGAAATGGCCAGGTGGCTGGCATTGGAGCCCCGAGCAACGGTGTGGTCACGACAGGTGTAGTTGGTAACGAGAACATCAGATTCGTTGGTGGACAGAAGCGCGCTGTCGAGACTGGGATCATCGGGAAGAGGTGGGTCGTTGAAGAGGAAGGCGATATTGCGGCGATCATGGCTTGCGACAGGATCTCTTGCTGAACTCCATCTGCAAGATGATGCTTGTCTTGTGTGATATTTTCAAGTGTTCATTATTCATGTAAAAGCGTATATACAATTTCGAATGCTATATTGTGATCTGCAAGAACTGGATGGCCTTTCTCGAACGTATCAATCAAACATGTGGATGGCTTCACAAGGCCCCAAGCCCCATCTGCATCATGACGCCCGCAAGATCTACATCAACCAGCTTCTCCCAGCCCCTTTCGGGACCCCATGAGATGCTTTTCTTACCCGCCTTCACCTCCTCTAACAAGCCACTCAACAACGGGGAGTTCTTCGGTACAGACGGATAAGCGTCGAACTCGACTCTCTCCAGACTGGGCAGATGCTCAAACAGCCCTGCTACCAGATCTACACAGAACTGGGTGTAGAAACCTTTCCCCTTCTCATGGCGGAACCCGTTGAACACCTCGGAAGACGCCGGGTCGCATTCCACGAAGACCTTCAACAGCCTCACGTTTTGTATATCCGCCAGTCTCAACCGCCTTCGGTTTCCCTCTCGCTCGTCAATCACCCATCCTTTTGGGGGCTTCGTCCAGCCAGGACCGAGCCGCAGCTCAAGCTTATTGATGTGCGCCTTGTAGGACGCAGGCAAGCGTGCCAGCAGCGGGTACTTTGCGTGAAAGAAGCGGCCATGTATGGGGAAAATACGAAACGTATTGAGGGAGTAGAAGATGTAGCTTGCTTCGGCGTGGACCTGGCGCGAGACGAGGAACAGGCGGAGACTCGGGATAAGCGTGCGGGGGTTCGAAGGATCGAGATCGAGCGTTTTGGGGAATGAGAGGAGGAGGTGGTATATCTGGAGACGGATCTCGTAAGGGAGGGCAAGGAAGCGGAAGGGTTTCGCCTTCGGCTGCTGCGCGGGTGTGGACACGGAGGTGTCACCTTCGTCGTCTTCCGTGACATGACCTGCGTCGAGACCCATGGTCTCTAGCTTCGCAGTCAACTCATCGATGTCTCTGGTCTTGTACCGTGTGCCGGTCGCCTGCGAGGCTGTCTTGCCAGACTTCGCCTTTGTTCTGGCCATCGTGGATGTGTTTACGTCTTGATGCGCGAGATGCAGTTGTATGGGTAGGATTGTATGGAATCACTGGCTCCAAAGCGAGCGCGAGCGCTGTCGCTTTAGAGGCGCCTATGCATCCATTGTGTCGGCAGGCCAATGGTGGATAGATGAAGTCGAGCGGGGAAGGAGTGGGAGATGCAGATATGAGGGGCTTTCGAAAGAGCGCTTGAGGTCTGGTCTGGAGCTTACGTCTACCGTCACGCGATCAATCACGTTAAACAATGCAGAGGTAGAGTATTCACGTAGCAATGCACAGTTGCACACCGCTTATATATGGCTCCAGCTGTTGGTGCGGTTTGATGGGATGACTCGGCAAGTGGCAAAAAATTCTTTTCAAAAAAGGGAAGATGTCTCGAAGCCACGGGACCGCCAGCCTATGTACATAAATGCAAAGGAGGGCAGTTCTTGGAAAGCTAGGATGATTTGGTCTCCCCAGCTAATACAACCGTCAACTTATATAGGAAAAGTATAGGTCAAATTGTCTGGGTGTCAACTTTCAATGAAGAGACAAATTGAAGCGCAGGGAACGCCGAGTTTTATGGGCAAATGTCGAGTGACTAAGCGAGTGGGGCCAAACACTGCGCCCCAGATCTTCACCACTACGACAATGGAACATCAGAGTAAGTCTGCCGTAAACACTCTGCAACCCACGTATCATGATTTTCCCTTGATCCTACGTCTCACCATGAGATGTGGAGTCGCATAATACTCAATTTTATGACGAGTTAATTTTGTGGTCCATTGAACCTTTCCAGATAGTACGATTGCCTTACTCATTTGGGCCTTATCATTCTCACAGTACGCCCAGCAATGATGCAGCTTCCGCCCGACTTCAACTGATTAAGACCATTCGAACAAGGTCTATGGTACTACTTCAATATTCGAAGTATAATGACAATATGTTTCTTTGCACGCCTTGGCCGCCCACTCTCATAACCGTCTATCAAACGCACATCTATCCATCCCCAGATAGAAATCATATCACTGTTTCTTACTATCAGTAGACCACTAGATTTTTTGTGCTCATACATGTAGTTAATGTCGAAAGTATCATGATGGTGCATACTCCGCTTCATCGGACCTTCCCACGCCAGCAGGCTCCCAATGCATCACTCCTTCCTCTCCAGCTTCTCGGGCAAGACCCCAGGAAACCAACAATGACCACTGACGCAAGCCATCTCACATTCTTACGCAAACACTCTATCCTCTCCTCCGATACAGCTCAGCTCCAACGGCCTAGCCTGAGCATCACCTTTACCACATAACCTACTACCCTAGTATGTCTTCGAAGTCACTGAAAGCTTTCACGACAACAATGATCGTCACCGGGGTTATCCTACTACCCACCGCTCTGCCGCACGCAATCCAAGACCTTCAGGACTTGAAGACTACCGTGGATTCTGCAAGCGCCGTGCTTGCAGCAGCACCAAACAACGCGAGTTGGGGATTCTTCAATCCAGGTGCACCAGCCGGTACTTCCGTAAGTCCTAAGCAACCATTTGTAGCATGTCTACGTGGCTACTTGCTGTATTCTAATCCTTCATCTGTGAAAGGGGACTGCCGATCTTGTCACCAATATCACTTCCACCATCCTTCGAGCAAAGTATCTGCTAGATGTCGACAAGGTAAGGGTGTCCAGAATGAAATTTCACTCGACGTTGCTAACATTCTTTGCGGACGGCATGGATAACTATCCCAAACACCCCGAATAATCCTCCTGCAAGCCCTGCTCCTGCTCCAACCCCCACAATACCCGGCCCTCCAGGTGCTCCACCTGCTCCGCCCGCTACACCTGCTACACCGGATACCCTTCCTCCTTCAAATGTTTCCCTGGACGACCCATATCTAGCCTACATCAATTCAGTTCCAAATCTCGCTGCTGCCCTCACAACACTCGGTCGCGGCTGGCATAAAGAGTACAACAAGCCTGTGTGGGACTCCATCGATGCTCTGCAACAATCCATGACTTCTTTCTCTACATCTATGCTTACTGCCGACTTGATTCACGGTCCATCAATACTGCGCACCATCCGGGCAAGCAGCAGCCTCGAGGATGCTAAAGTGGCTTGGAGTAGGCTGCTGAACATTCCCGGGAACGACAAACCAAAGGCAAAGAGGGAAGTCGTGAACGGGAGAGGCTTTCGTGGGCAAAAGCCGACTCCGACTGGCCGGTTTTATACACACGAAGAGCTTTGGAGCAGGAGTAACGGAGAGAGGTCAAGGTTAAGGGATGGGCCAGTTGAGGCTGTCGCTAAGACAGAAGAAATTTCTCATCGCCGAAAAGGCCGCTTGCTCGCGGCGTAGAAACCAGTGGCGTGGCATTGTCACCCTGAATGCAGATTGTTATAAGTCTTGAATGCAGCAACCCAAAGGAGTAATGAGACATGGTCACGAACAGGTTAACCTCCTGCAGCACAGGCGTGGTCATTTCACATGAGCGGTCATACATTATAATGTCGAATTAGATCGATTGAGGCCCCAGGCCAAGCCCTCCAACGCGCGTACTGTCTAGCCACTCAATTGCCAACACAGATTATCTCACATCTGCCTCGTGCCCCACTAAACATAGATACATATAGGAATTGCCTTTTCAAAGATGTGTCAAGGCATACCCTCCCATAGACGTAGATGGGGCATGGCCCGCGGCTGGAGCCTAGAGGAAGGGAAGAAAGAAAGGAGAGTGTCGGTTGGGGGTGAAAAGGGGTTGAGGGTAGCATTGTACAGATGAATGACATCTGGAATCTCGGGCAGAAGGAGAGGAAGTGGAGTGAGCAGAGAAGCTCTCGCTGGAATGGACGGTATCAGAATTAATAAAAAAATGTGCATGTTCTCCGACAACACATGAGGAGGGATATCTTTGGGTGGAATACGCAATTGGAGGAGATATGTGGGAAAAGGAAAGATGAATATAAAAAGAAAGAGTTGCAAAAGTGGGACGGAGAGGATGCATGAGCAGAGGGATCGGAAAGAGAACAGAGCTGGTATTATCCTTTCGAGGACGAGAGAGAAAATATAAAAGGGGTAGAAAAAAAGAACTCGCTAAGATATCTGATCGAAAATAGAGCCATGACATGTCTTGTTGCGCATCCGCTTCGTTTCCATTTCGCCACCCTACTCTTACTGGAAAGACTCCAGATGCAAAGAAATTGGACATTGAACGCGAGGAGCACGCATATGCGCACGTCCAGCCCATTCGTTCAGATGCATACGTACAGCACGATTGAGAAATAATAGATCAAACCGGGCCAGCAGGCAGCGCAATGTGAAGGTAAAGGACAGGAGATGGTATTGCTCAGTGCAGAACAGCAAGCAATAGTAGGTAAAGCACGGTAGAAGAAAATGGTAGGTAGTAGACTTTCCACAGCAAGAAATCGTGTGCGTGTGTAATCATACCAATACCCATTCGCTTCCTCTTTTGATGAACTTGTCCAGCATGAGCGTGATGTCGGCTAAGACAAACCGACAGATGTAGAAGCCGAAAAATTCGGCGGCATGGCGGGCACAGAGCTCGAGGCCGACGTGTGTAGGTGACGAGAGTTTGAGGCCTGGGTCTTCGACTTGGCGAGCGATTTGGTCTATCAGTCAAAACGTTAGTTATGGCTTCCCATTTCTTTGTTTCGAGCGGTTCGGCAAACGCAAGATATGCGGGATGGGCATGGAGTCGACGACGGCCCAGACAAGATTGAGAGAAGAAAGAGGAATGAAAACTACTCACCCAGAATTTGAACCGCATCGAACAACTTCGCCAAACTACCCATGTAGCTCGCGTTAGGGCCCTCGAACGACACATTGGACGTGTCTCGTCTCGCAAATTTGATGTTGGGCAGACTTGTCATTGGTAGCGTAGCCATAGTGAGTGAATCCTTTGGCACTTCGCCGCGCTCATTCTTCGATGCGGCCATATTGCTCAGGCCCACTCCTGAATTCTTTGATCGTAGCTTTCGCCACGATGTGAGATAAGACTTGCTTTGCGACATTGCACTCTTGTACGCGTGGTCTTGCGACCCATGCGAGCCCTTCTCCGAGTTACTCTCTGCCGCAGAGCCCTGTCCAACGGTGTTGGCGTCCTTGAAGAGGTTGGCAGCGCTTTGGACACCAACTTCGTTTCCGAGCTTCTTTGCAAGTTGCGCTTGCACTTGGTCTAGTATCAGTTCTAACGCTTGCATCTCCTCCAAAACGGCATCGGCATCAAACGTATCCACAGAAGACAACTTTTGCAACGCCGCCGTCAACATGTCGCAGTTGGCTATTTTCTCGTCGATATACTTCAACTTGACACCCTTGACCCGCCAGACGTCGCGTGGTATGAACAGCTTTGTCGAGATATATCCTCCCCGAGGATGTGCAATTGTTTGATAGAAGCATCTCATGAGCCAAAAAGGCCTTAGCAAGTACGAGTCCGGACATGGCTCCAGTGGTATCGGAGCGTTCGCCACTGTGGCACTAGGTGATCCGGGCGAGTAGGGGGTATGGATATCACTTTCGAAAAGATGTAATCCACCACTGGGTAGCCCATCCACATTGAAAGTAGGCACGCTGGGTGTCGGCAATGGCATGTTCATACCAGTGCTTTGTTTCCGCGGTGCGAACGGAAATGACCCGCTAAGAGGTGTCGAGACTGATCCATCCGAGCCATCCGGACTGGAGATTGACAAAGTACGTTGTTTAAGACTAAGAGACGATTTGTTCTTTCTGATGCCCATCGCAGAGCTTTTCCCGGTCTTTGGTGAGCTAGGAGCCAGGTTGTTATCGTTTGATATGGCATTGCTAAGAGCGGGCGTAAGTGGTGACGCGGTGAAATTTGTATCCGCAGGGCTAGGAGCAAGTAAAGGTTGCGGAGAGGGAGCGCGAAGGTTATTCAGCTGCGGCAACGGAGGTAGTTTGGGTGCAGGTTCTAGTAGAGATTGCGTGCTGCTGAATGTCGCAGCTGCCGCTGACTTGGGGAGTGGTGGAACCTCAGGCCGTGGTTCTCTTTCTGGTACTGGGACCTTGTCAGTCAGTGGGGCAGGTTGCACTGGCGGCAAAGATGTTTCAATCTTCAATGACTTGAGATGCTGCCCAGATAGACGCCGACTTCGCACTGAGGCAGCTTCTTTTGCTGTAGATGCCGCTTTCGGCGTTGTCTGGGAAGCGTCGCTCGTTTGCGATGTTGTTTCTGATTCCGATACCGAGGGTAGAGGCTCGGAAGGGGTAGGAATTGGTGGTAATTTGGTATTTGTAGGTGGCTTTTGCTGCGGAAGATGCGTTATCTCGGCAACTGTTGATAGCGACGTTCCACCCGTAGTTCTGTGTGACGACACGGAGCTGTTGTACGTGCTTCCGGAGAAGCCACTGGAATCTGATTGCCGCGGCAATGACGACTTCGCTTGCAAATCAAAGTCGAATTCATTCAACCCATATTCCCTCGTCATCTCATCCAGTAGACGTTCTTCCTCTTCAGCCTCATCTTGAAACTTGTATTCGGCACTTTCGCGCACGTGGGGTAGACTCTCGTTGCGCAGCTGGGTACTCATGTACCTATGTTTGGCTGCGGCAATTATTTCATCCCGCTCTGCCTGGCGTGCCTTCTCTTTCACTAGTTCCGTACTCTTCAGTCTTGCTGCTGCGAGTTCGGCCAGATCCGGTGTCGGCTCATCCTCGTAAGGTTCATATCCTTCGTCATAGGCCGCCTCTACCGCTGCGTCAAGCGCAGCATCGAATTCGGCTTCGGTAGCGCCGCTCGCATTCCGTATATGCTTTCGACGTAGACCTCCTAGAGAAAGAGAGTGCACAGACGAGGAGCACGAAGAGCCGCCCGATTCGTCGATTGTATCTAGCCATGATATTGATTCGCTGCTTATTTTCTTCTTTAAGCCAGATCCAGTAGATTGAGCACCAGCATCCGCATCCCTCTGGATAGGTAGGGGCGACGGTGGTCCCCGCCGAGGTGAAAGTGGAGGCGGCATATATATTCGATCCATTGGTGATTCTATGGGAGATCCTACCGGAATTTCATCACTAGCAAGTCGGCCGGGGGGTGGTTGGAGATGGAACTCGTCTGTACTTGACATTCCTTTTTGGACGTCACGAATGGCTGTCGAGATGACCGATTCTCGGGGACCACCAGGTTGGCCGGTGCGGAGAGGCAACGATTGCAAAGATTTGAAATCGGTCCCAGCCCTGGAAGGCTCGTCTTCGACTAGGCGGTCGTTTACGATTCTCGCCATGGACGCTGTTTCGATCACGACGTCCTCGTCCGCTGCATCAAGCAGCATAGATCGACCTTCGTCAAGAGATTCGTTGCTCATCGGTCTTGCGGGCAAGGACTTGCCGTTGGAGACCTGATAGCCTGTATCCAATCGCTTGAGCTCTTCAATGCGATTGTTATAGGTCACTCGCTAGCGCTTGGTCAGTACCTTATCAAAAGATTTGGGGACGCGCAATGAGGTCACGAGGGTCAGCTGACTTACAATGGAATCCAACTTGCGCTTGTCCTCCTCCCCCGTACTTCGTATCATGACTTGCTGTAACAATTTACAAGCGTCGCTGTACGCCTCCATGGCGCCTTCGAAATTTTGCGCATTGTCCAGCAAAACTGCAGTGTTCGCCTTCTGTAGCGCGCGTGAAAGCATCGCTTTTTTGTCCTTTTCCCGTCGTTCCCGCGTTCGCGGGGGCGTACCTGAAATACCGTCGTCAAGCCTGCTACTCGTACTATCACTCCGCACCCGAGAATCCTGCTCTTTGGAGATGGAACGTTCGTGCCCTATGTTTTGCGGTTGCACCGAATCCCTTGGAAGAGGTGCGGTAGGAGGCCGAGATGCAGGTGCCGGCCGAGCAGACGCAGAGCCGGCTCTGTACCTTGCTTCCGACTCCAAAACGCCAATCGGAGGCGAACCAAGCGGTGATCTTCCCAGTACTCTATCAGCTTTGTTACGCGATGCCGGCCGATGGTTCGAAGACGCGCGGGGTCTTGGGTTGAAGTAGTCAGAGGGACTGTTGCTTTCCAAGTTGATAGAGTTCGCCAGACTGGAGGTGAAGGGTAGGTTGCTCGACGAAGCGCTCTTAGAACTGGTGGGATCGTACACGGTGGATGGTAACAGGGCCGGGAGAGATGGAATCTGGGGGAGCAGGTTCGCAGAGGGGGAAGGCGAGTGCGGTCTGCTGGTACGACGGGGACTGGATGTGGGCGAGCGGTTGGTAGTAGCGAAGGGGTTGTTGATGTTGGTGCGAGTAGGCGAAGAATGCGAGTTCGGCTGGTTCGGGTTGAGGCGAGAAGGCGAGTGCGGCGCGCCATTGACTGGAACGCCCGAAGCGCTGGTATTGAGGGCCAACTGACGCGACAAAGAGGGGTGCTGATGGTGGTGGTGGTAGGAAGACGAGTCCCTGGGGGACTTTGTGCTATCGTGGGTGGCCTGGGACCAGCGGTTCAGATTGGCACTTCCGTCCCTGAAAGCGCCAATGGCATCTCCAGCGGCGGCGGCAGCGCTAGAACGGCGTCTGGTGGCAGGCGGTGAGGTTATCTTGTGGGGTTGCGAGGGATCAGGGTTCGAGTCTCGAAAGGAGGCGGACCTTTGGATGGTCGCGAAGGGGGACGACGATAGGGAGTTGCTGCGAGAGGGGCGACGGTGTTGAGGCGAGGCGGCGGCGGGCAATTCTGCCGGCTGCGACGGCGTGTAAATGTTCATGGTTGGGCGTGTTTCTATCGCTCGCTCGCTCGTTCGCTCTCGATGCAGGCGTGGGCGGACGTGTCTGAGACGGGAGACCTGGATTTAATGCCGTGGGTTGCTCATGCACGTCTGGGTTCCCGCATCCATGGCGACCCGCGCGATGAGAGGAGGTGTGTGGTGTGGTGGGATGGGATACCGCTGCACGAGGTTCGATGATGCACAGCTCAGCAGCAAGCAAGCAAGTAGCAGAACAGAGGGATGGATGCGTGCGTGGGTAGGGCAGACGGTTTGCAGCCTCAGACCTCAGAGCCGGAGAGGGGGCTGCAGCACGAGGCGGGAAGGGAGCGGTGATGGGATGCGCGCAAGTATGGAGAGGCCTGCGTACTGTATGTAGTAGAGTAGAAGAGACGGTTGCCTACCGCTGAATAGCACGTAAACTTGGCCCGAGTAGAGAGGCCTCTGGCCCGTCGAGGAGCAGCCTCTCACGCCTCTGTGCTTGGCTGATCGTTCCCGACTAGGGCACCCGGACTACATCAAGGGGCAAGGGGGGGATTTCCCGGGGCCCTTTTTTTGGTTAATTTTTTGTGGAATGCGCGTGCGCGTACGCATGTGTGCGTATTGCGTATCAATTGAATCCCATCAGTTGCTGCTGTCTCTCTTTTGATTTCAAATCTACATAGCTATGTACGTCTTCTCCTCTCCAGGCAGGCTCGTGCTTCGCTCATATATCTACATAGTATGTAATACCTGAAGACATGCACATATATACCTGCTACAATCTCTCCCTTCGCTACGTGGGTTGGGATTGGCAACCTCCACCACCTGGCCAGAGCTAAAACCCGTAGCCTACACATGTAGCCCGGCCACCGAGACCATTAGGATCGCACTCCAGCAAGCCTACGGATGGCTAGTTGGATGCTAAATTTTTCGGCTTCGCACAGTGGTTGGAGCTGCCGCCCGGATGTGGGCCTCTCTTTCAAAGTCACGCACCTACCTTCAGTGAGGGTCCAAGTTTGCAATGCCCCTGATGAACCACTGCGACCATGTAAGAACCGACGCTACCTACAGTGGCAGGTGTACAACTCCGTAGCCATGACAACTTCCTGTTCAAAGTGCGTATTGCACTGTACATATGTCCATCCATACGCAGTTGACATCTTACAATCCTGAATCCATCTAGTCTCCAATCATCACATGTCCTCCACTAGCAATGTCGGCGACTACTCACACGCATACCTCCTGAATCCATCCCGCAATCGCGCCAAACAAACCCCTATCGACGCGAAGGGGGTGACGCCGTCAACCCCTCAGACATCATCACCACTGCCACCACCGTTGCCCATGACACACACTCACATGTCCTTGTTTACGCACGTTTTCATTGATATGGATCCATCATTCGTTTCGCAAGGCCATTCGCTCCTGCGACGGACTATTCTCGCTAACCGACCGATGTACTTTCCCGGCACCATGCCCAAACCATGCCCATAAGACTGTCATGTCTAAAACTCGCATCCATAATCATCTCACCTCATGCATTCCCGTGAATTGCGTCATGTTCCCGTATCATCTCCCAGCATCGCTCCCACCGTTTGACGGCCGCTGAGCCTCACGCCACAACCTCCAAACGCCCAATTCCTCCTCCGCTCGGAAATCTCAGCGCATGTCGCCCATCATATCTTCGTCGCCCTCATCCCAGCTGACGTCCATCGCATCGCCTCCGGTCCCTCCCGTGGCTTTCTTACTCTGACGTTTGACATACTCGATATACTCCTTGCTAATGCTCAGCCGGAAGTCCGCATCCTTGACTTGTTCAGCCAGCCTGTTGGTCCGCTCCGTCTGTCGTAGTAACCCGAGTTGCTGTTGCTTCTCCGATTTGGCGAGCGGCCCTTGCGTCGGATCCAGGTAAAATCGCAAAACCGCGTCCCCTCCTGCTTTCTCACTCCGCTCCAGCCGGCCATTCAAGAATTCCTTCTCAATCAGACTCTCCACGAAGGCTGTCGTATCATCTACGTTACCACCCACGTTGCCAGCGATTTTTGAGACGGGTATTGCCGAGAATGTCTTGGATAGTCGAGACACGTACGATCTGGATTGATGTTCCACTAATTCTTCTACTAGCCCGGTATTGCCATCCTGTGTACTGTCAGCGTTTGTTCTTCGAAACAAGATGGCCGAGTTTCATGTGGGATGAAACATCACAAAGCCAATTCAGACCTGCTCCCAAAAAGACACAAATCACTCACTTCAGCCCAAATATCTCGACCCGCGGCCACTTGAGACTTCAGTTTAGGAAGATTGTTGAAGTCTGAAGAAGCATCGGCCAGTGCGTCATATGCTTTAGCTGCTGCGCGAATTTGCTTGATTGAGCTGGGATTCGCCGTGCGTGGTACTTGCCTGGACTGCTGCACTGTTAGCTTGGGATACTTCACACCGGGTGATGCAATCGACAGCCACGCTCGCAAAAGTAAAGATGCTGGACAATAACCAGTAGTTTCTTCGCACGATAAACCTCGAAGAATTACCTACCGATGTGTGGTTGACCAGGCAGTCCACGAGCACCCATTTCTTATATGCCTCTAGCATCAATCCGTTTGCTACGCCCGCCGCAGGAATCACGAGTACGTGTTCAAGAATCTGGTGTGCATTTTTGAACTGTCGCGCTCCTATGTAGGCTATGGCACCCAGGACATAGTACTCTTGAATCTCAGCCAAGGTGACCTTATCCGAGTGCCCGGATTTAGTGTGGATGAATTCCCCGCTCGTGACTGAATCTGCACATGGCACAACGTATTCCGAGCTCTCCCGTATGGAATTTTGGATATTGGTTGGGAAGCTGTGAATGTAATTGTCAAGGATGGGTAGCGCAGCAGCGTATGCTCGGCCCTCTAAACATAGCCTTATAAAATTCAAATGTGTAGTGGTAAAGCATCCGGTAGTTGGATCGAGGCGCAACATAGCGGAGCGTATGGGTGACACTGCTATCGCAGGCTGTTGCGTAGTTAGTCAATACTGATTCCAACGGTTCTCGCGCGATCCAGCTTACTGTGTTTACACCCCGCGCAATCAGTTCCACGTATTCCACCAATTTCTTATACTCGACACCAGCATAGCGCATCTGTATGGGATCGAATGACTCCAGAAATTGCACCAGTTTATTCCACAACGCATTACCAGGCTTCAATGTTTGTGTATTGTTTTTATCAATTGCGTGCTGGATGCGGTTCCGAAGGGTGAAGGCATACGCTATCGAGTTGACGGCCGGATCCAGTACCTGATATGTCATGGTCAGCGTATGTTATGTTCAATATGGCGGTAGCCTTACGTTCAGCACGTCTTGCGGGGTGTCTGCGCCCTTGAGAAAGAGGGACTGTGAGCACTTGTGGAGGGTGTCGATGAATTCACGAGCATGCCTGTCATACTCGCGCCTGTCTTTGACCTCAGGCGCATCAGGCTGGAATGCCAATAAGCTATTCAGCAGCTCTGCAGCCATCTTCACCGCCGTGTGTTGTTCCAATCGGTGGCAAGCTGCGTTGTGGAAAGCCGGCTTCTAGGGTAATTTTGGTTGTGTAGTAGCCTTGGTTCGGCAATCTCAGCAAGGGGAGAGTGTAGAGCAAGGCTGTGTCCTGGGGTTGGGAGTTTCTGGCGGTTGCGGGATTGTTTATCTGGTTGTCGTATGCATCATCACCGCGTGAGTGAAGCTCATGAGAGCTCTAGGCTGCCATTGGTAACTAAGCACAGACCCGATTTTAGCCCCGCGGTGGCGGTCGCGTCGTACAAGTTCAAGTGAGTGGCGGTGCGCCCTCTTTAATCACGGAGGGTACTGTAGGCGTGGAATTAAATAGGTGCTCGAAGTCCCTACATGTACTCGGACAGGTATAAAACATAATGACTAACCCAACACCTAGAAATGCAATGCTCGACGCCAATCCAATGCCAAAAAACGAAACTCGTAAACATCATAGTTGTCGTCACAATACATCTCTCATCTCTTCTTCATGGCATCCTCCATCCTCCTGATCAGAGCCTTCAAGCCAACCCCCTTCTCGCAGTTGCTTTCCAGATGCATCTCCATCTTCTCTCTGACCTCCTTCATGCCTCTCAACACAGGCATCTTGCTACCCTCCTCTCCACTCAAATGCATGAGCGGATTCAAGAGTAAATGGAAAGCTTCTTGCCAGATGTCTGTCTGCCAGTATCTTTTCAAACTCTCCTTGATGCGGTAGGTCTTGGTTGCACCGGCACCCAAGTTGGCTGCGCGTTCCGCTAGTGTCGAAATATACTTTCCGAATAGCAGATTGTGAAGTATACCTGCGAGACCGTGATAATCAATTTGATACGTCCAGGGGCGGAGCTCTCGCATCTCAGCGCAGTCGGCTTCGGTGGTCGGCCAGTCCGCAATGAATTGTACGTTTGGCATGAAGGCCTTCATATCGATCCCGCGACCGAAGTCGATCAAGGCCACACCTTTAGAGGCCCAGCCGGCACTACCATCGATTTTGTATTGTGAATCCCATACACCATCCTTTGGGACTGCATCGAAACGGACCAGGATGTTATCGGACTTGAGATCGCCATGGATCAGCCCCTTTGCATGCATTGCCTCAACCGTGCGGAACAGCTCGATCGTGAAAAACATAGCCAGATGCTCGTCCATGACCCCGCTTTCGGCCTGCGCAATATTGACCAGGTCAAGGAGAGTACCCTGGTCTCGGAACTCCTCGATGAGATAGCATTCGTCTTTGAACATGTGCATTTCGTAGGCGTGGACGATCGATTCGACTGGTCTGGATACACCGAGGCGCCGCTTGGTCTGGCGCATCATATAAAACTCCCATGGGGATGGTGGCTCCTCCATCTTGATGGCCTCTAGGGAACGACGCTGGAGGCCAAATTCTCCCTTACCCATGACAGCAGGGGCATTTTCATCTTGCTCGTCTGTTTCAGTGCTTTCGGCAAGGTAGACCGGGGCAAAAGCGCCCTTTCCCAATTCCTTTTTCACCGTGTACATCCTGTCGGAGGTTTCAAACACAAGGGTAGGTGGAATGGATAGTTTGGTTGTCGTTTTCTCGCTTGAGTTGCGGCCATTCGCCTTGCCCACAGCTTTTGTGTACTTTCGGATTTCCGCCCCTTTCCCATAGATCCTCTGAGTGTCGGCAAAATACCCCTCGTACGACGATAGTGGTGGCTGAATTTCGCGCAATATTGCCTCTCGGATCCCTTCGTCGACGGGATTACATTGTAAGTCCTTGATGATGGGTCCTTTCGGCTTCACACCGTGATTGTTGTCATCCTTTTTGAGTGCCGCTGCTGGTTTCAATTCGAGTCCAGTCTTTACTTCACGCAGAGCCAGCTTAGACAATTTTTCTTTTCCCTCGATGGGTTTCCCCAAAACTTCCTGGAGAGGGCTACTCCATAGCTCGTTGTCATCTTCAAGGATAGCAGGTGCGCCTTTTGACCGGGATGGGGTCTTGGCTGAGATATATTCCTTCTGAGCGAGGGCAGTTGCAATTCCGAGAGAGGATTCGGTTTTCTCAACGATGGGTGTCATGAACGGTAGGCGGTTGTTAGCCGCTATGGCAGGATCACGATATGGCCGGGTAGGTACTTCATAGTCTTCTGGAGGTACCGGTACAAATCGAGTAGGAAGCGAATTGGATGATGCTGCTGGAGAGGTAGGCGTTACGGCCTCCGGGCTATGATCTCCTGTCTGTTCGTGAGGTATCGCGGTGAGAGATTCCCCGTCAGACTCTTGCTCGGCATCCGAAAGCTGGGGCTCATGCTCTTCAGAGTCATGTTTGATTTCGGTGAAATCGGACCAGGCACCCGATACGCTCTTTCCATCCGTGTCATCTGCCTCCGACCCGCTATCGTCATTGTCGCCTACAGTTGTTCCGAGAGTGAAATCCCCTGCTGTAGTTTCGTCTCCGAACTCACTATTCACACACGATAACCGACCTGTTCCAGTGCTCTCGCCCGCACTGGTATAATCATCTTCATCGTCATCTTCTTCTTCGCCATCACTACTTTCTTCGCTACTCTCCTCCTCACTTTCAGCTACCGCATCCAACTCTTTGGCATCTTGTAGTGGCTGGTTGAAGATGTCATAGATCTCGTCCATGGCTTCTTTCGTATGGATAGTCACAGTTTTCTCTCTACTGCCTTTCTTCCGTCTGACTTTCCGGCCAGTGGGCGAGTCGAGATTCGTTTGGACTACAGTCTGTTAGTCCTACGCCTATCGCAAATATAATCAGTCCAACTGATCGTGAGAACCTACTGGTCTGTGTCTCTCCACGTATCTCCTTGACGTCCATTACCTTGATTTTCCTCGTGCGATTGGCGCGATCTTCCCTGCGCTGTTTCTTGGCTGCTCGCGCTTTCTCTGTTTCAAGCTGCGACGGGGGCGCATTCTCATCATTTATGTTATTTTCGTCATCTATACTCCCTTTGAGTGGAACAGTCTGTTGTCTTGGCGGCTCTTCTGGTTTCTGACTGGGTGCTAAAGGCGATGCTTCGGGCTTAGTTGCCTGGGGCGCTGAGATGTCTATCAGCTCCATTGATTGTTTTTCCTCTTCGCGTCTGATGGCAGCCCAATCTTTCTCAAGCCAGCCACGGTGCTTAGCTCGCAGCTCTTCGAAAGAGTACTCCTCGGATAAGGGATTCTCATGGTTAGGGTAGACTTTTAGCAGATCTACGAAAACAACCTCTAATCTGCCTGTTTTTGGATTCATCGCCTGCTGGTGTTCACGCAAAGGGTGGAGGGTGGTGGGTTCTGAATTAGAATTTGATTCGTTCTGAAATACATGTGGCAAGCGCCAAACCCGTTAGTCCTGTGATCGTAAATATATGATGGGGGTTATAGAAGGACTTGTGGAGCTTACCTCGTCCTTGAATATCATCAGCTTCTGCACACCAGTGTTCTTCTTTCCAACCTTCAGGGTCTCCCCTACCCAGGATCGTGCTTCAGTGGTATTCTCTTTCTTTCGATCGCCTAGGGACCCAATGTTGTCCCACCCCTTTGTACTACCGCTAGAGCCAGGCTTCGGCGGTTCGTCTGCATCTGAGAAAATGGCAAGCTTTGCCTTGCCGGATTTTTGAGTGGCTGCTCCTCCGGTGCGAGCTCGACTCTGAGCCTGCGTGTCCATGGGTCCAGCTGCTGCGTGAGAGAAGGGATCGACCTTTGCGGCAAGTGCAGGACGGACCGTAGGTAGAGCGGGGCTGGTGGGCTCTGGCGTATCCTGTGCGCGGCTTTCGAACCGGTGCTGAAACTCTCCATATTTGCGGACCAGCCGTTCTACAGGGCGCGCTTCCTTATCAATTCCCATGCTATATACCTCTTCTGCTTGAGTCCACCGGCCTGCCGTCTCAAGCCAGGCGGCAAACTCTTCGTAGAATAGAGCCAAGCGGTCGCCGATGTTGTGTCGCGCCAGGTAGGCAAAAGCCTCACGAGGAGCATCGGAGAAGAATCGAATATAGTGCAGCCAAAGCCTTAGGTAGCGCGGGTCGTCTTTGTAGTGGGTGGAGGACTGGAAAGCTTTGGTGGCTCGTTCGAGAAGTGGGCACAGTTGCGACTGCGGCGTGTTTTGGGCTGAGGGATATGCGTCCATCGTCCACTTTACATAACGATCGTAGATGTCGAGCGGATCATCAGAATCGTCAATAGCCATCAACTCCTTTTCGAATTTCAAGCGTGTCTCGTTGTGCGCGTCCTGTGTTTGAGCGGGCGAAGGAGTCTGGCCGGGTTTAGAGGAGAGGGGTGGTGTGTATAGCTGTGCGAGGGCTTTTGCTGATCGCCCACTTGGCAAGGCCTGTATGTTTTCTTTCTGGTTTTCGATAATCTCGAAGTCGATTAAGTCGTCGGAGCCCATGGCGCCGATTGATGAGGGGTATCAAAGTGAAGAGAGAAAAAGCCCCGGAACTCAGAAACGAGGACAAGAAGTGGAAGAGATATATGATAGAAAAGGGGGCAAAATTATCCGTTGTCGTCGTCGTTGTTGTCGTTCGGCGTTGTACCGTGTCGTATCCTACCTAGGGTGGTCACTGAAGTTGGTGGGGATGGCGTGTTGATTTTCTCTGAAATGGAGGAGCGCTAAAGCATCCCCGCGGCCATCCATCCCGTTGCCGCGACAACGCCTTGGCCAATCAGTGGCGGCAAAAGACCGCTGGAGGGGCATCACTCATCTGCAACAACTACCATTCTCTTTGATTATGAACATCTTACGGTAGTTTGACTTTACTGGATAATTATCAATATACGCTGCTATACAGTGCGCTCAAACCCAGCTCCATGCATCCTTTATCAATCGAAAACAACCCCCATCCTTCCCTGAGCTTTGTGCGAGTTCATCAGCTCAATCATATCGGGGACATCCTCCAACTTATACGTAGTCAGGTGTGGCCGAATGTTATGTTTCGCGCTGAATTCGATGGCGGGACGCATATTGTAACAAGCTGTCATCGTCGGTTAGTTCTTACATCCACGTTTATCATAAACACATTGCTTTGTTCAACTCACTTCCATTGTTGGCTCCCTTGACTCTGTAGCGGCGGAGCGCAATGTCAAGAGCATTCAGCTGCAACGGTTCACGAGGAATGCCTACCACCATCAGAAGTCCTTGACCCGGCTTGATAATGGACGGACAATCATCGTAAGAGCGTTTTGAAGCAGTGAAGTTAACGGCAGCGTCCACTCCACCATTGGTTATCTCCAAAACTTTCTTCTTCCAGTCTTGATCTTTGGCCGTATTGAAGACATGATCTGCACCACACCTCCTGGCTTCCTCCAAAGCTTGCTCCGCAATATCAAGACCGATAACCTTCAGTCCCATTGCTCTGTACAAAGTCGTTAACAACCGCACTGCCAGCAGAATAAGGAGACATTTACTCACTTGGCGTATTGTATTCCCAAGTGGCCGAGGCCTCCACATCCAACCGCTGCTATCCACTGACCAGCTTGTAGCTCACAATCTTCAATTCCGTGGTAGGCGGTCACTCCAGCACAGAATAATGGCGCCGCCGTTTTCACGTCCACTGTGTCCATGTTAGTTCAGAGTGACTTGTTCCCAACACGACAACGTACATCCTTCGGGAAGTACCATGGCAGCGCGGGCATCCACCACGGCATATTCCTGGAAGTATCCATTGAGGGAGAAGCCCTGTATCTTCGTCTTGCCAGTGACGCACCACGAATTGTGAACAGTTCTACAATTTGCGCAGTCGAAGCAGCATTCTACCGCGCAGAGGAAACCCACGCCATCGCCCTCTTTGAACTTCTTTGCTGCTTCGCCCGATCCGGTAGAAATGACGGTGCCAGTCGCTTCGTGCCCAATTGTGACTGGATTCTGTCCCAGTATTAAACCTTGATCGTTCGGTTCGAAATGCATCACATCGGAGTGACATAGGCTAGCGCATGCGATCTTCACTAGTATCTCATGCTCGCGGGGCTCGGGCACTGGAATTTCATTCAGATGCAGTTTGTTGTCGCGTTGATCGTATCTTGTATGCACGCGTTAGCTTGGTTCTGATGGCGTTGGCCTTTGTAGAAAACGTACTGCTGTGCTCGCATCTGCTTTGGCATCGAGCCCATATTGCTGTCGCTCTAGTGGTTGTATTGGCGTATGTTTCAACTGTATCTGGCGTTGAATGGCTACGATAGGATGTGGATTGAATATGGCAAGAACGACTGCGAGTGTTATTTGGCTACTGATATCATTTGGTTACGGCAACTATCTAGTGCGGGAAAGTTCAACCGCATTGCTTTTGGGAAGATGGCTCCCGGAGCTAGAAGCACCTTGAGTCTAACCCCGCTTCTCGTATAAATGTCCCCTCCATACGACTTCCCGTACGTTTACCTCGGAATGTTAGACTGTTATGTTCAAAAGTTGTTGTACCTGGACGAGCGCATGCTCATTTCAACAGGAAAGCTGTTTGCATTTCGGATTTGCATCGTTGATGTTTCTTACCCCAAGATCGATATGCATGTGCACTTGCATCTTTCGATTGAACGTCCCTGATGTTAATTCTCTTGCCGGTATAACATTTTCGGCTTCCACTGAATTCGACTCGAAATTAATGATAAAGCGTTCGTCACTTGCATACTTAGTAGTCACTTAGTAAGTAACGACACAAGCGAACTACCCCTTAAATACATTTATGTGTACCCAAATAACTGCATAAATCGACCTTTCCCAATTCTTCCTGTGATAGTTACCAAAACCACGAAAAGAATTCTACGGAGCTTAAAGTCCGATTCGCGTTAAATAGGTATGGCGCGACTCCGATGTCTCCTGTTGTACTAGTCAGTAGGTGCTGGGGCCGGCACGGACATCGTATCCAGACTCATAACGCTTACTCACCAACCATGCCGTGCTTCACAGTATCAATGCCCCGTTGATGTTGCCCTATATAGGGCAAACTCATGGTTACTCACCAATACACTGCGCTCGGAGAATTAAATCCTGCCGCTAGTAAAAGAGATGGCTTGCTTGAGGATCTCCAGAAAGACCGTCAGCAACGCCAAATGGGAAGTTCGCATAAACATCATGATGGAAATAGTATTAACGACTTGGCTGAGAGAACTATAAGTACGATATCTTCAGCCTTGCCGTGAAAAATATCATACAGTTCATCTCATCTGCTTCGTTTCAGTCCTTCGCTTCCAAAGTCATTCGTTCAACATCGTTAGATACATTCATTCGCTTCAAGCACAACTTCTACCATCCATTCCGAACAGAGATTTTTATTCGTTTAAAAAGAGACCAAATCAAATCGCCATAACCAAACTTCAAGATGTACACTCCCGTCCAGTCTGCGCTCGTTCTCTTCCTCGGTCTTGCAGTTGCTGCTCCTGCACCCATCACGCCCAACCCTCTTGTTCCACGTGCATGTAAGTACATCTAGGATGCCACAAGCTTCCACACGGCGTGACGGTTCAAGACATAAATAGTGTCGGAAAGAACTGTACAAAAGACACTAACTCGTAATCCTCAGTGAACCCGTCTTGCGCCCCAGGAGGCAACCTTGATCTCTCCAAGTTCAGCCTACAGCTCCCAACCGGCAGCAAAGGCAAAGTCGACCAAGTCTCGGGCGACAAGCTCAAAGGCTGCCAAGGCTGGACAAACGCACAGTACTTCTTCACTGATAAGAAAGACGGTGCCGTCGTCATGAAAGTCCCCGGCTCCCCCAGCTCCTCGCCCTGCGTCACCACCCCAAACAGCAAACACTGCCGCACCGAGCTCCGCGAAGCCTCGCCCCAGTCCTGGGACTCAAAGACCGCTACCAACCGTCTCAAGGCTGAACTGACCGTCGTCACTGCCGACGACTCCAAATACGGCACCGTCATCGGACAAGTCAAAGTCGACGACAAGGTCTCCAAGAAGCCTCTCTGCGAGCTCTTCATCAACAAGAGCGGCACTTTGACTCTGGGAGTCAGCCAGATCCCGGATGTGAGCAGCCTCAAGATGACGGAGATTGGCAAAGTCAAGATTGGCGAGAAGTTCAGCTACGAATTGAGGTATGAGAAGGGCGCTTTGAGTGTTGCTATCAACGGCGGCGAGGCCAAGACCATGAGCACTGGCCAGATCAAGAGCCCTCCTTGCTACTTCAAGGCTGGCAACTACAACCAGGGCGATAGCCCTAGTGAGGTTGCTTTCTACAGCATCGATGTTCAGCATTGAGCTGCTGCTGTGTGGGATCGATCCCACTGGACGCAGCCCGTGTGATGGTACTGGAATGTCTGACTGAAAGTGTCGCCCTTGGTGATGTTGGTGCTTTGATTTTGATATTCTTTTGTTCTGTTTTGATTTTGTTTATTTTGTAGCTAAGAGAAGGGGTAGTTGATCACACCCAGATTGCATGGGACTGGTTCCAGTGTTTTTAGTTTGCTTTCGTATTTCCCTAGTATATACAATCCACTCGTTTTACCCCTGCGACCACCAAATGTTGTGCTCGATTCCAGATCACTTTGTAATTAGAGACACCGGTTCGTCACAGCATCCAGGGGCACATATTTATAAAACTCAATGGGGACTGGCAAGCGTCGATGGGCATCCACATCATCATCAATTTTATCTGCTTGCAGTGTTTCCTCATCCTCGGACAGTGACGGGTTTTACAACACACGACCTATCATGTATCCAGGTTGTAGACAAACAAGTTTCACAGCCCGGGATCATCTCAGGCATGGAAAAGATCCATAAATTCCAATACAACATTGAAGTGAAGGGGGTATAGAATCTACAAAGAAGCTCGCCGACGCCCAAAATGCTCGAGATAGCCAAATGAAACACAAAAAAGGACCCTAATAATTCCCGATCAACACCCATGCCTTAATTCCTCGTGCGCCACCGTTGATATATTTTTCGTGTGCAAGTATAGGCCACATTTCTTCGTATGCTGTGCATTATATTCGGCAGGAGCCAATTGTACTCGTTCGATATTATTGTTATGTGATGGCTCGATGATATTGTGTCATCAATTTATTCCGTGCGCTGACTCTTTCGATTGTTGCCTTCTTGCAAGGCTGTATTGGCCATATCTCGAGTCCGAGTACGCTTCAGATTTTGGGTGCGTGAGGACATGCTTCCACTGGTGGTGCTATTGCGAGTTGTACTGGCAGGAATCGCTTGGTATGGACTGTTGAATCCACTCCCTGGTCAAGGACATTAGAATCATGAAAGTTACAATTCGCATAAGACAAACTCACCTCCTCCACCGGTGGCTGCTGAGCTACCGGCTGGGATGCATTCAGCAAGACGCTCGGCAAGTGCGGCATCATACTCGCGTTCGGATGCTCGGATCGTGCTCGGATCCATTTGACGTGCGGTAGCTAGCAGATCTATTGACCCATCATCCGAACTTTCGTCTTCAGAAGATTCGTCCTCTGAACTGTCGTCTTGATCCCCTGGGTAGATAGGCGAAAGAGAAAGAGTAGGGATAGGAGCGCCGATTGGACCATTCACGGAAGAACTTGTGGTTGAAGGGTTGGAGGAAATCTCATCATCAAGATCCGAATCGACTTCTCCAGATGAAGTAGAATCGAATGGTAGGAAAGAGGCCGGTGGAAGCGACGAGCTAGGCAGTGGTTTGCGAGCTGCTGACAGTATCTCTTCTCTGACATGCGGCGGTTGATTCGTCATTCGCATGACTCTGCTATCAGCGTCGTCACTGCCTGCAAGAGCTTGAAGAACTTCCTGGGGGTAAAATTTTCTTTTTGGAAGGGCCACGGGGGCTTTTACAGACGACGAGTGAATAGCCCGGCGAACCTTGACCGAAAAATTATCTGCTGGGTGAACACCGCCAACACCGGATGCTTCAAAGTCCACGATGTTAGGACTTTCTAACCCACTGTCAATAATCATCGGATCGGGAGAGAATTGTATATCTCCATCGCTAGAAGAAGTATTGGTACCGTCTCTGACGTCCAAGTCCGGTGATGGTGTCTTATGAGGACGGCGACGTTCCATTGCGTAGTACTGGGCAGAGCGTTTAGGAGAGCGCGAGACACCCAGAGCGTGAGATTTGGAAAGATCAATGGAATCGAGTTGGCGACCAGCAAGTCCCCGTAGATCCCCACTCAGGTCCGTACAAAAGTTCGCCTTGTTATAGAAGATCATCGGACCGTCGTCACGACGCTTTCGTGATGAGGAGCTGCGCATGGCTGAACTGCCAAGTCCTGAAGAGTCTCCCGGTTGCTGGCGCTGCACGTTGGATATAGTTGAAGACATCATGTCATAACCGTAGAAGTCTTCGTCTTCGTCCGACTCTTCCTTGTGGAAAAATATGGGTGTATAGCTGAGTTTCTCCCGCTCCTTCTGCCTGTGAGCCCTGGCCAGACGTCGGGCGTTACGGTCTGCGTCCAGGTTGATTCCTGTACTTCCACTGTTGCCGGTCCGGGTGTTGCTGTTGACGCCAGTACTGGTGCCATTGGCCTCCGAGGGCGAGTATCCACTCATATGTTCTGACGAGCTACCACTACTGGTCTTTGTTTCATCCAGACCGCCTTTCCACCGAATTTTCCGGCCGTCGTGAGAGAGTTCGAGTTTGGAGCTGTATTCCGTCACTGCTGTCTTGACGAAATCCGACGTGACGCTGATAGTGTGCAGCTGTGCCATATTGATGAGCAGATTGAGATATATCCATCCATGTCCCATTTGCGGTGCTTCTCCAGTATCCATGTCTGGTGGTGTGAATCCAAGATGGCGAATATACTCCATATTGTCCGAGGGGACCTGTGCGCGAAAGAGGTCCAGATCCAATGGCCTTGTTGGCCGCTGGTCTGGAGATGCAGACCCGGCAAAGTCTTGCTCGTTGACTTGTAGGTTCGGGCGCAGTCTTTGCAGATTTTGAATGTGTGATGTAGTAACAATGTCCTCGTCGTCGGCCTTTACGGGCATGATACGAGCCTCCCGGTGACCCTCATGCTTTGTATGCTGGCCTGTTGCTTCTTTAGCCTGACGGTCCGCCGATGCAGCAGACTGAGCGACCTCCTCCTGCTGCATGGGCTGCGAATGGTTTCCTGGGGCTGATCGTTTCCCAGCAAAGATCTGCTCGAGACGGCGCACGACCAGTTTCTTCTTCGATTTTTCCGACATGGGAACTTCGTTGGTCGGAAGCAAGCCTGCAGGTATGTCGTGCAGGTAGGATTGAATGGATTGCTGCTGTCGATTGTATTGCGATTTCGTCATTCGGCGGTGGTCGGTATCTCCAGAGTGTGCTGGATATGAGGGACCCGAAGAGTTCTGTCCTGAAGCGGACATGGACGCGTACCCAGATTCGGCGAAGCGCGAGGGGTTTGACGATGAGGTTTTGTGGGGGTCGAGGATAGGTGGGTACGACGAGAAAGGTGGGTTGAGCAGGTTGTCGGCGGGACCATCGTTCAAACTGTCGGCAAATTTGCGCAACGTCTCTTCCAATTCCTTCTTCTTGTAGTCGGACAAGCCATGGAAGCGAACCTCAAAGAGCTTCTCGTTTTGTAGATGAGTATCATACAACTTCTCAAACCTCTTCAGCTTGCGCTTCAATTTCTTGTTGGCAACAGTTAAATCATCAATGACGCCCCGATACTCTTCTGTGCTGCTACCGTCGGTGCCCCCGTGGGCGATGTCGGGACGGTGGACTTTTAACGTGTTAAGCTGATCTGCGTGCGATGCTTGTCCTTCGGGTGGGGTGTCGCCGGAGGAAGAATTGCGCAGGAAGAACGGGGTATCATTGTCAGCGTAGGACGCATTGCTCTGGATTGCATTGTTGTTGGAGCTTTCGAACCATTTGCCTGCATCACTGCTTTCCCCAGAGCTGTACTTGTTGGATTGAAGCTTAGGCGAAAGACTCGAGGGTGGGTTCACTCTATCGCTTGCGGAAGCGTTGAGAGAGCTCGGAGAGACGGACGTTTGCTGAGGCTGGTGGAAGGAAGGTGCATGCGCGGGTTTCCGGTGGGTTGGTGAATTATGGCGGAGGGAAACAGACTTGTGGGCGAGAGGGCGACGAGGGTGACGGGATATTTTTGATTCGAGCGGCGGGATGGTTCCTGGAGGCATAGGATCAGGATCGCTCATGGTGGTTGATACGGTGGTTGTGTTATAGTGGGAGTTGAAAGGTCTAGGAGACCAGCATGCTCAAAGGTGCAGCAGGTGCAGCAGCAAGTCGAGCAGCGGAGTTGGGGTAAGTAGTGTTTATTAGGATCAGGGTGGATAGTCGATATAGTCGATTGGCGATGGAGCAGGAGAAGGATCGGGAGTGCTGAGAGAATATGTGGTATATGTGGTGAGCAGCTGGTGAGGGCAGCGATGGGTTGATGAAAAAGCAGCGCCGCATGGCCATGGGTGAGAAAAGAAGTAGCATTCTGCTTGGTGGGAGGCGTGTGCGGTTTGGAGATTTCAACGATGAATCTTCGATCCTGAAGCCCGCCAAGACGTCGTCGCTATCGTCGCTACGCGTCGAAATCAGTGTGATATGACGGGCCGGCCTAGACGCATCGGCCGATGACCATGAGCCCCTTGCTAGTAGCCCTTTGCACAGCTGAGGCCTCGTCTTGATTGCAAACATTGCAACGACTTTCCAGGCCAACTCGCCCGCGCCATCCGCCGTACTATTTATCATCGACTGGTGGTCCGGTAGCAGTCGTTCGACGGGCCATGGCTCTGCGATGGGAATGGGGACAGCAAGTCGTAGTCTGGTGAGCCACACACAGACAGGATGGATCAAAGGAAGACGGTAAGGCTGAGGAACAAATCCAGGGTCCAGCCAGCCAGCCAGCCCCGATCGGCACATTGCAAGCGATCGACGTCCTCTTCATCCTCTTCATCTCCCCTAGCAGTTGTCCACAGTTCTGATTCGTACCATGTCATGGCTCCGCTCGCATTTCAATCGCTGGGACCTTGCTTATTGGTGGCTGGGGGATGCGATCTCGATGACTCGCAGCCATTCTGGGATAGCTCTACGTCATATCCTCCATGCGCTATTGCTCGGGTCTAGCCATCCACGCAGGTGGGGAAATAGTGCGCACACCAAATGCTTTGGGTGAGCCTACCACATACAAATTAATTAGTGATGATAAATTTGCTACGTCTTGCTCTGCTAACACAGAAGAGCTCGTCCCAGAAATATTAAAGTACATACATACATCAATTGTTGGTGGAGTAGACAATCAGTGAAAGTTGAAGTGATAGTGGACGTCATTTTTGGCGTATCTGGTGTGCGCACGATTTTTCTCCACCCGCGTGGCATCATCCAACTTGCTCTTGCCCGTATCCCACGCGCCAACCACCACGCGACTTCTTTGGTTGGCCGGCTCTGCCCACCGAGAGACACCGTCTGTGTTTTGAATTGTGCATATCGGCATCAGCCATCTCGATACATCCATCTCAGATATCCGCACCTACCTGCTGTATGATGCGCATTCTCATGTCTACCCGAGTCCGAGACTCGAGCCGCTTTGCACTCACGCGTCGTGGCGTTGCCTTATATTAAACACACTAGTATTACAGCTGTCCTAATTTACACATCATCAACTACACCACCCTGGTCGCAATCATGCCCTGGTGACCAAGCCGTCCGCGCGTGTCTTCATTCTCAGATACGCACGCCTTTGCTCCGGAGAACGTTTACGGCAGAATGAGCCGTATAATCAGTCCACGCGCTCAACGCACCGAATGTGCTCCCCAACTTCATGCTATCAGCTAGCCTCGCATCGAGGAATTGCTCTGTTTCCCTAAAGTCTTTGGATTTGTCCTGCGTCATAAACACTTCCGTGGACGAGTAAATGGCCGAAAAGCTTGCTCGTTTGGTATACCAGCTACCATCCACGCTCTTGTCTCCTGCAAGGTACCATATCTCATCGGCTAGTCGCGCTAGTTCGGCAAGGGAGGGAGGGATGAAGGAAGGTTGGGCCATGATAGCGAGCGCCTGAATCCATGGTGAGCTTCATGAAAAGCTGTGGATGGGGGGACACATACCTCCTGCCATTTGTCTATGACAGGCTCGTTGGCCCGCAACCTCGCCAATGCTAGCGTCCTGATTTTGGATCCAATTCCCAACTTCTTTCCATTCTCACCTTCGGGTGGGAATTGCACTGTGTCTTTCAGAGCCAGCCGTTGCGTCACAAGATGGTAATTGACAAGATCAAAGACCCCGCGGGGGAACAAGTTTGTGGAAGCATCTAGATAATTGGCGTCGCGAGCTCCCAGCTTCAGCGCGTCTATTGTGAAACCGACATTGGGTACATGGGACATCGCAGCGGAGAGGATTGCGGACTCGGCCGGGGCAAAGGGCGGGGGTTGGCTATACTGGGAAGAATGGTAGCAACATCTCTGCCTGAATCCCTCTGCGCCGCGAGATGAGGCTGTTCGGGACGTTCTAGGAAGCGCTCGTGCTAACTGTGTGGGCGGCATTGAGGTGGGTATGGGTGGAAAGATGCTTCGACCCGGAGCGATGGTGAGAGCTTCATCCCGGAGGAGCCTAAGAATCTCGGAGCGCTCATGTGCTAAAAAGGCAGGGACATTACCAAAAATCGCTTAGCGCATCGAAGCTTATAACTTCAACCGCTGATTATACTGCTCTTCTCTCGACTCCCATAGTTGATTTGAAGACTCTATGATGCGTTGCGGCCTGATCTTTCTATTCACTCATGGGCATACTGTGGGATACACGATTTAATGGATCCACGAATGTTCTGTTGTCGTATCTTTCGTACATATTTGCAAAATCATCATATCAACATTTGAAGTGTGTATTGTTACATTACCAGCAGTAAAAGGCATTAGCATCGCCAAGACAGCAGTTGAGATCTCAAACCTCGATCCAGGAAGGCAGTCTATAGGTAACGTGGGGAGCATGCTTTTGCCACACGGATTGCATGCTTGAATCGTGACTACCTGTTGTTCTCGTCCTATGCGCGAAAGTGTTCTAGACTCGCACGTGATCGCGACGCGTCTAGTCGCGTCTTGTTTCGCCACTCTACGCGACTATCAGTATCAATTTGGTCAATGTTCATATTTGCGTCTTTCGCCATTTTGACGGTAACACTGATCTCCGATCTAATAATCAACAGCACTGTATCAATATTCAATCTTCCCGATATCGATATTCCGTTGCGATCACATACCTTCATCAGCATTTCCCAGCATGGCCCGGCCCAAAGTCGAATTGAGCGAATATGAGCAGAAGCGGCAGGAGAACATCGCTAAGACGCAGGCGCTTTTGCGCAACTTGGAGATGGAGGCTGCGCAGGCCGGTCTCGCACCCACTGCAAAGGGATCGGCCTCTGCAAAGCCCAAGTCCAAACCGAAGAAAACCCCAGTTAAGAAGATCAAGCAAGAGGACGTTACACCGCGAAGAACATCTTCTCGACTCAGAGGCATCGAAGCCGATAGCGACAAAGCGAAGCGCAAGGCCGAAGAGGAACTCGAAGCACGCAGAGACGCAGACAAAGCTAAACGACAGCGAATAAGCGATGCCTACAACTTCAAGGATATCGTGGTTGCTGGCAAAGAATGGGACATGAACGGGAACTTCCTGTCCATTGTTGGGCCAGCGAAGCCTTACGAGCGTACATTCGATGATGAGGATGTGAAAGAGACGTCAGACAAAGATCTGAGGGCATTGAGACAGAAGATGAGTGGGCTGGAACTATGGTCAGAATATGAGCCCAACGAGTTGAAGATTACTCCCGAGCGGATTGTACGTTTTCTCCGCAGTGCTATGAATATCTATTTACTCATCTCTACTACAGTACGCATTAGGCCTGCATCCTACCACAGAAAAGCCATTGGTTTTCGCAGGCGACAAACTCGGCAATCTCGGGATATGCGATGGCTCACAAAAGGCTCCTGAGGTCGACGACGAGGACGAAGATGCGGAGGTGGAAGGAGCCAGTATAACAACTTTGAAGCCACATACACGGACGATCCATACATTTCAGTTCAGCCCTCATGACACAAACGCGCTATATTCCGCTTCATATGACTCCACTGTTCGGAAGCTCGATCTCGCAAAAGGGGTCGCCGTAGAAATATACGCACCAGCCGATGCGAATGAGGATGCACCCCTTTCTGGTATAGAGATATCCAAGAATGACGCCAACATGCTATACTTTTCTACTCTTGATGGCCACTTTGGCATGTACGACATGCGGACACCTGCTGAAAAATCCGCAGGATTGGAGATATTCCAGCTGTCAGAAAAGAAGATTGGTGGATTCAGTCTTCATCCCCAACATCCACACTTCGTCGCAACGGCTTCTCTGGACCGCACATTGAAAATATGGGATCTGAGGAAGATCAATGGGAAAGGCGAGTGGCGTCTCCCAGCTCTTGTCGGAGAGCACGAAAGCCGACTCTCGGTGTCGCATGCCGCTTTCAACTCAGCAGGCCAAATCGCTACCGCCTCCTACGATGATACGATCAAGATCCATGATTTCAGCAAAGCTGGAAGCTGGAAAGCCGGCGATAGTTTGACTGATGCTGAAATGAAACCCTCTGTCATAGTACCGCATAACAATCAAACGGGACGGTGGGTCACCATCTTACGCGCGCAGTGGCAACAACAGCCTCAAGACGGCGTGCAAAGGTTCTGCATTGGCAACATGAATCGCTTTGTTGATATTTACACGGCCAAGGGCCAGCAACTTGCACAATTAGGCGGTGACGGCATTACCGCCGTTCCCGCCGTCGCTAAGTTTCACCCAACGCAAGATTGGGTGGCCGCTGGTACGGCGAGTGGAAAGCTTTGCCTCTGGATGTAGGATGTCCACTTTCGCGGTGAAAGATGGCGCGAATCGACTGTTTACCGTGTTTTTATTAATGCATCCCATGGCATTTCCCCGGTCATACTTTGGATATGAATATAATGTTGTTCATTTTAGCTAGTGCGCTTTGAATATATAATATCAGGTCATATCTGCGATACCCAACATGGATGTAGCCAGTAAACTGATGATGATGAGCAGGTTTCGAGTACGCCTGACAGCGGACACTATCGATGAGGATGTTGTAACGCCAGCATATCCAGATGGCGTATCGGCCGAGACCGAAGTGGCAAGCATCCGCTCAGTCATTATTATAAAGCTTCCACCGAAGTTTGAATTTATTAATACAACATGGTACCGAGTTTCTCACAGAGCTATTAGCAACGACAGCCGAGGTAGACACCGTGTTCCAATACTGTAAACCTTGCTCGAATGTTCCGTTCATGTTGCTCAAGCCGTTATCGTAAATTATACATCGTGATCTGTATCTGCCACTTGTCGGAGCAACGATGCCCAGTTTGTAAACACGTTGACCAGAACAGGATAGCATGAACCCTGCATTTGAAGTTAGAGCGCCAAAATAGCAAAGTCAATATAGAGCAACCACATTCTCCCACTACTAATCAGCCGCAAATGCGGAGAAATAAAACTACTGGCAGCAAGCACCAAATCAATAGCTCCGAAAGACGTCATTTCAGGCTTAGCACGAGCTCTGCCGGCTTCACGGCTCTGCCTAGTAGACTTTGAAAATCCCCGTTGTTTTATCAGAAACATACTCGACCTCCGTCGGTCAGCAAAGGGACGGGTGGGAGGTGGTGATCGGCAATGGAAAATAGCACTATAGGAACAGACGGCACGCCGATCCCCTTCACCCCAACCATCGCTTCCACTTCGGAAAGTAAACCAGACTATCGAATTGTTCTCAAAACGTATACGATGCACCGTAGCCAACAGGCCTACCATGCGATCACCCATAGAGTTGTTCGTGTTGAACAATATCGTAGGTCTGGTGACCTCGTTCAATGGTGAGGTGTTTGACTCAGCGCGAGCAAATGCAACATTCGCCATCGTCATGTTGCGTCTGTACAATGAACAAGATCCGGTAGTCGGGGAGTGCGAGGCTGAACATTCCTCGCATCGTCCCATTATGTTCTGGTAGTGGGTACCTCCATGCATTGTAATTAGTGGTGTAGGGGTCTGCCTATGAAAGATCTACCAGGATTAACATGGTGATAGCCGATGGGTGTTGGCGTTGCCCCTCACCATGTATATGCCTCCACCTTACGATTCGTACGAATGTACATGGGCGACGACCGGCAATATTGATATAAATACTGATGCCCACGCCTTCGTTCACAGCCCATCACCACGCCGCATCTACAGCATTCAGAGCCACCCAGCCACCGAATCCTTCCATCAAACTAAACGTATACATACTCACCTCTACGCTCGCAATAATACCAAAACCACAAACATCCTCGAAAATGAAGACCTCCGTTGCTTTCAGCGCTTTGTTCGCCAACGCCATGGCTCAAGGCTACTTCGGCGTCATGTCTGCTCGCAGCGCCTCTCCCGTTCACCTGCTGCCTTTGGAGGCCAATGGTGGTCATTTCTTCCTGAGCGGAGAGAACTCCGCCCACTGCCCATCTGAACTTGGAGAGGAAGTGTGTGCCGCATATCCCGGAAATGGAACCGTACTCGCTGGAGGAGAGGGAACTCTAAGTCTTGGTGTGGTAGTTCCTGGAGGCCAACAAAGTACGCACCAACCCATTGTTGATGTCACTCTATGCCGATTCTAACTTCAAAAAACAGTTTACGTTGCACCCGACGGTGCTTTGAGCTACACACAGCCCCATTCCGTGTACAAGCCCGAAGGTTCCGTTGTTGAGGGATGGAGCAGGACTGAGGGTGAGGCGCTTGGCCAGCTATCATTCAGTGATGGACTCGTCGCCTGCCCGACTGTAGAAGGCAAGCCATGGCAGGTGTACGGCCAGCTCCCAGGTCTTGAACTTAGCCCTGACTGTCTCGGCTTCAGCGCTATCACTGGTACGATATCTTCTATATCCCTGTGTATAACCTCATCAGCTTACAAGTCTTCTAGTCAACACCACTGGAGCAGTCGCTTGGGAGTACTAAGGAGTAGAACACAAAAACGGGGGAAAAGCCCGCAGGTGGAAACAAAATGCGTAATGATAACGAATAGTCTTGTACGAAGAACAGGGTGCGCATTAATACGCGATTCAACGCGTGACGCTCCTTTGCAATATAATCTTAATTCGCTCGATTTCCTCTTCTGGGGTGGTGATGGTGCTGCTGTTCTCCATCTTCACTTGGACGATTTTTTGTCTGGCCTTGTTCCCTCTCGCAATGTCAACATGGGATTTGGGTACTTTGAGCGTCTGTGTTTCGATATTCCGTATAAGCTCTTGATCAAGTTAGGTCATTCCAGGTATGACGAATGATCTCACCTCAGCGATCAACTCCCTCACAGCTGTGTTCGCATCTCCTTCCCTAGCCTGCGCCGCAACGCAAAGTTCAATTGCATGGTCAGAAACCGACGTGATGCCTTGTCGATTTGCGCTGACACCCGGTTTAACGAGGCACGAAAGGTAGAGTCCCTTTTTAGCAACGAAGCGAATAGCTGGAGCTGACATGTCACAGGCACAGTGTAAGCATCCAATGGACGCCTTGTGGATAGAGTGAAATGGGAAGGTCAGATGGGTTCGGAATGGCGAGGAACCGGTGGTGGCTTTGGAATCTAAAGCCGGCTAAAAGCGTGCTAAACCGCACGTGTGAAGTGAAGGTTGTGGCAGTACTCGTAGCAAGCTGCACTGGCCATCGCGAATGTTGAAGCGAATGTTAATGGGCTGTGAATTCTAGAAAGATTGTAGACTCCACCGTTGGTATGGGCATCTGGATACGTCACCATGTGAATATATGTATGCAGATCTGAGCTCGTACCAATGAATGGCCTGGTCAACCTGGGCAACGCCATGAGATTGATAGCGGCTATAAGCGAGGAGCGTGCAGGCTTCAAGGAGCTCTCTTCATACATCAGGTTAACGTCAAGACTCGAAGTGGAACTGCAATGCTTCTCGCTATCCTACGTCTACGAATTCATCTTCATCGTGTTTACACTGGCAACTGTGGGCCCGGATAGCCTCGCTTTTTCACGAACTTCCCAATAGAGGGTAGATCCCGTCAGCCTCGGCAACAGAGCCGCTAGTGAGGGCATCAAGACACTGCATCGTTTACACCTTCACTTAGCGATATGTAGCTTCACCAACTCCCCTAAGTGCAGTTGAAAGCGAGCAGAAAAGATTTTTGAGCCCACCATTAGCTAAACGATGGCGCGGCAAGCAGAGATAAAAGGCCGGTGACTGCCCACCGCTTTTCCTCCTCCATAATCAGCCAACCCGGTGTTCCAGCTTTCGCTTCCACCGTCGCCGCCCGTATAACAACTCGAGGTCATACCGGAAATAGTCCAACGCTGCACTCTTCTGCCTCGCTGTCCGACGTTAATACGAGAAATAAAGTGTAGAGCACGAGCCCGGTGACTCAAAATATCATTGTGCGTTTTCCTGGTTTTCCCAGTTCCCGTCGACCTCCCTTCTTCGAGGCTGCCCGTAGTTTATAATTAAATAGCTTCCGTGACCGATTCAGAATCTCGTTGTAACACCACAGCTGACAGAGCGACACCCAGACCAAAATGACGAGCGCACCCCAAATACAGCCAAAATTCATCCCCAACCGCCATGATTTGGGCGTCGTTGCTGTGGGATTCAGCGGTGGCCAGGTAAGTTTCGCGCATGGATTTCAATGCCATGCTTGTCTAACAGATGAGTGGCAAAGCCCAAAGCGGGTGTAGATGCAGCTCCCATGGCCCTGATTGAAGCAGGTCTTATCCAGCAACTCGAGGAAGATCTGGATATGAAAGTCACGTACGATGGCAAGGTGCACAACTATGCGGAAAAGGTGCCTACCGATGACCCACCATACCGCAACATGAAGCAGCCCAAGTTCGTGAGCGCCGTCACCCAGGAAGTCAGTGACCAGGTCTACAACCACGCAAAGGACGGAAAGCTGGTCTTGACACTGGGTGGTGACCACTCGATAGCCATCGGCACCATCTCTGGTACAGCAAAGGCGATCCGGGAACGGCTGGGCAGAGACCTCGCCGTCATTTGGGTCGATGCACACGCTGACATCAACACACCCGAAACCTCTGACAGTGGCAACATCCACGGCATGCCTGTTGCGTTCTTGACGGGTTTGGCGAAGGAAGAGCGAGAGGACGTCTTCGGCTGGATCAAACCCCACCACCAGATCAGCACCAAAAAAATTGTGTACATTGGTCTCCGCGACATCGACAAGGGCGAGAAGAAGATCCTTAGAGACCACGGCATCAAGGCCTTTTCTATGCACGATATCGATCGGTAAGTTGAACCCGGCACCCCATCGGCCCCGGGTGTTTCCGGACCCGTTTGTGCTAATTTTGAAAACGCAGGCACGGCATCGGAAAAGTTATGGACATGGCCCTCGGCTGGATTGGCAGCGATACTCCGATTCACTTATCCTTTGACGTGGACGCACTGGACCCAATGTGGGCACCAAGCACAGGCACGCCGGTTCGTGGTGGCTTGACGCTCCGTGAGGGCGATTTCATCGCCGAGTGCGTCGCTGAAACTGGCTCCTTGATCGCCCTCGATCTCGTGGAAGTGAACCCCAGCTTAGATGAGCATGGAGCGAGTGACACCGTCAGAGCCGGATGCAGCATTGTAAGGTGTGCGCTCGGCGACACACTTTTGTAAATCAGCCATGTGCAATCATTGTTTTTGCATTCCAGGGTACTAGGGCTGGCTGGTAGGCAATTAGACGGCGTCATTCTACAGGGACCCACTCTATCTGTACGTTAGCTTGAGGGATTCCGATTATTCGCGAAAGGAAAAAGAACATTTTATTATTGGCAGCAGGAGTAAGAAATAAGCTTCTACGAGTGTCACCATAATATGTTCCCTCGCACCTGAACAATATGCATCGGTCTATGGTGGATTACTCATATGTGCTGACCTTGATCCTGCTATTCCCAGCGTTATGTCATGCTGACTGTCACAACCGTCAAAACCATATGCACCGTGAAAAGAAACCGATACGCACTTTTGTGCTTCACTGCGAAAATCCGAGTCATGTTGTTTTCGAGCATTTTTTTCTCCTGGCAGTAGCTACCTACCAACGTCATTCCGAGGTAGCCGGGTGCATACTAGCATATTTCCATCAGACATTCAACAACTTCCGTTCCATGACTGTGATTTTCTATCCCCAAAAAGCGGTATAGTATGCAATTGAACTATCGTCACCACAAGTTAAAACGTCTAAACGGTGAATAGAGCTCTTATCAGCAAACATAATGCAACGCGCCACTCCATCATTAGGCGGCGTCCTACTTCGGAGCACTCGGGGATCCAGGCCGGGACCGTTGGCTTCACCAGGACCCAGTGCGCTTCTTTCGAGTACTGAATCTGGTGCCAGCTGTCAATATTCTCGAGTTTCAGCCGTCGTTCAACAAAGCAGAAAGCTAACTATAAATCAATTGGATTCTGGGAGAGAAAGTAAGTTTGTCGTTTCCTACTTCATTCTCTTCCCCTGCATGACATGAGCCTTCTTCAGAAAGCTTGGAAGCTGATCAGGCTTCGTAAAGATCGAGAACGAGTCGTCGTGCTTGGAAGTGGATGGGCAGGTTACACAGTCGCGAGGGAGCTGGACGCGAAAAAGTACCAAGCTGTGGTCGTGTCTCCCAGGTCTTATTTTGCTTTCACACCTCTTCTTGCATCGACGTCAGTCGGTACACTCGAGTTCCGCACTGCGTTAGAACCCATTCGGACCAGGCGTACAAACGTATGTTTACCCCTCTTCGCGTCGCTCAAGGTGCAGTCAAGCTGATTATTCATATTGATCAGGTGAGCTTCTTTCAAGGCTGGGCAGATGGGGTCGACTTCAAGAATAGAAAGATTACAATCGAGGAAGCGGTCGATGATCCTACATCTTCGTTGGCACTGACGCATGATCGACATGCGCACCAGACCCAAGAGCAGAGACAGGAGGAGAGGAAGCTAGAGGCCAAGAAAGGAAGACTTTTTGATCTGTCATACGACAAGCTGATTGTGACTGTGGGATGCTATTCGCAAACATTTGGAACTCCGGGAGTAAAAGAACACGCGTTAGTACTGCCGAAACATGAACATGTCTTATACGCTGACAGTCGTACAGTCTCTTTCTAAAGGACGTCGGTGACGCGCGCAAGATCAGGAACCGATTGTTGGCATGCTTCGAGGCTGCTGCTTTGCCAACAACAACAGATGAAATGCGACGCCAGCTACTCACTTTCGCGGTCGTGGGTGGTGGACCTACGGGTATTGAATTCTCTGCCGAACTCCACGATATTATTACGGAAGATCTAGCACGTGTTTACCCTGAACTGGTTCCCTTTCACAAAATCACGGTATACGACGTTGCCCCCAAGGTTCTGCCGATGTTCGACGAAAAACTCGGGAAGTACGCCATGGAGACGTTCAAACGCGAAGGCATCGATATAAAAACGAGCCACCACGTAGAGGGACTTCGACCTGGGGCCCCGGGAATCCAGCCTGGCGAATCAGACGAGCATTCGGTCTTCACATTGAAGATCAAAGAGGAAGGTGAGATTGGTGTTGGAATGGTGGTGTGGTCGACAGGTCTCATGCAGAATCCTTTTGTTGCGGACGCACTTAATGGAGTGAACGGTACTCCTAAGACGCTTGAATACACAGGAGCGGCGTTGCAAGAGGCAGAGAATGGCCCAGACTCTATCTCGTGGAAGGTCAAGAAAGACCAGAAGACGGGCTCGATTATGACAGACTCACGTCTTCGTATCAAACTGACTGGCGACAACGACAACAACCCTGACGCTATTCTCAAGGATGTGTTTGCACTCGGTGATTGCGCGATAGTAGAGGGTACAAGCTACCCTGCTACTGCACAAGTTGCTTCTCAGAAAGCGTCGTGGCTGGCCAAGCGGTTAAACAAAAACGACATGGAGAAGGGAGGTTTCAAGTTCAAGAATCTGGGCGTCATGGCGTACGTCGGAAACTGGAACGCCTTGTTCCAAGGTGGGGAAGGGTCCAATATCTCCGGACGGCTGGCATGGATAATCTGGCGTGGAGCGTACCTCACGAAGAGCGTGAGTTGGAGGAACAAGATCCTGATTCCAATGTATTGGTGAGTACAGGTGAAGCGAACCATGGACGACAGTGCTGACAGAAGGGCAGGATGATCAACTGGATATTCGGGCGTGACATCAGTCGCTTTTGAATCGGATGTCAAATATGGCAATGTTCATGATTGGTGTTTGCTGGTTCAATACCAAGGACGTGTACTATAACCCTGACAATACAATGTTTATGATAATCGCCCAAACGCAGACGAAACAAACCCGTCGGTATGTATACCCGCGGCTGTACTTGCCCTGATACCCAAGCCCCAGATAGATGGCTGTATAGGGTCTCGACGCCTGATGTTTCCAGGGGATCCCCCGTTTGGTGAGGCGGTGAGAATCAATTGCGGTCCATGGTGCGAAAGCCGTCTCGGGCCGGTGTGCATGTGGACCACACTTGTATGATTCCAGCAGCCGCTACGCTGCCGCTACGGTGGATTGGGTTTCTGCGCATGATCGTCGTTCGTGGGATGTGAAGGTGTTGAGGGAGAGCAGAAGGGCAGGGGTGTACGAGTGTGGGGTGTGGAAGAGGGGCTTGATTGGCTCGAGCGCCCCACCATCCACATCACAGAACCACCATGATGCAGCCACGAGGCGGTGACCAAATTGCCCTGTACACACCATGTCATAGCCAGTCCTTCTATACAGTCACTTACCACCAGCTGTCCACATTTACATGTACAGACCACCGTCGCTCCGGTCAGATGTGAGACGTCGTGCCCAGCGTGCTTGATTGGGTTTGTTAGACCGAAACCCTGTGGCCCATTCGTCGTATCCCGCTGAACCCGATTGTTACCCTAGCACACACCTTCGTGAAGCCACTTCGTAACACAGCGTTTGCTCTCTGTTCGTCATCATCCATTTCATTTCAATTCCAGCATGACCGCACTCAAACTTTGCGTTGCTCTTCAATATCCGCTGCTATCAACGGCCTCCAGTTCCGTTGTTCTTGGACCGCATGGTATCTATCAAATCCATTAGCCACAGTGCATCGCCTATTGCTGGGGTCACCTGCAGCCCTACAAGTACACGTAGCATGGTGGGTTTCAGAAAAACAATTTCCTCTCCCTTTCCCCCCCGCTCCTCGTGAAATCCATCGCTCGACGGTAGAAGCTGATCACCCTACATTGAACTCCAGGCGGATCATACAGTATCCATCGAAGGCTTGCCTCGCCCATACCACCAAAGCCTTAGGCCCGACGTCTCTCTCGGCCATTGCACAGGATCCCTTGGCCCAGAACCCGGAAACAAGCCTGCTGTGTCGCGGAAACGGCCTTTGCGAACACCCACATCAAATGAAACTTTTCAACCCACACCTCCAATATCATATTCAGGTGCGGATGAGCACTGCAGTCGTCCAGGCAAAGGAGGACAAATCACATCCGGCAAGCATTGTGAACCATTCCAGACTTCGCCCGGCTCCACGGTCGTCGGGCAGGAGAGGGATCCAGCCCGATATCTTCCCAAATTAAGCCGCATCATCGAGGGACAGGAGCCGAAGACCAGTAGGCACCGCGAAGCCTCTATTGTAAGTTCAAGGGGAGACTCAATCTCCGCGCGTCGGCAACACCGAAATGTTGAAGAAGCGATTCTGAGCAGACGACCGACGAGGCAAGATCACGGATCATTGAAGCGTCGTGTGGAAACCCCGCGGGGTTTACCGGATTCGTCGTTTTCCTCAGCGTGGCCAGGACATAAACAGTTGTCAACTGTATCCAGTGATAGTAATTCCACCATCACACAGGAGTCGTATAATAAGACTCGTATCGAGAAAGATATTTCTTCTCAGGCTTCGCATTCTACTTTACAAAGACCTGAAAGCATGGGCCGTCCACGACGAGGGCGTACTGTCCCACAAAGGAAACAACGCCATAGCCCCGAAAAAGTTCCTACCAGTCACCGAAGTAGTCCCACCGCGTCTTCTGTTTCCTCTCGTGGATTGGAGACCGCCAGTGATAGTCGTAGTGATGGCGGCTCCTCCACTGCCGAGAGACCTTCAGTAGAGTCACCTTTCACATCGCCGGCTTCAATGAGAAGAACGAGCTACGTAGAATCTCACGATGACGACGACAGCGATTCCGAGGCTGACATATCGATTCGCGAAGCTAGCCCCGAGCTACCGCATCAACCAAGCCTGAGCGACGAAGCAGAAGAAGACCATAAAACGATGCATCAAGTAAATGAAGAAGAAGACGAGAGTAGCGAGGAGGAGTCTGAAGATGAACACACGCCCGCTGCTGGATCAAGAAGCGGCCACTACAGTTCTCACGGCATGGCATTAGAGCGGATGCCGCCTCCAAGGGCGCCTTCTTCCTCCTCTCATGAGGATCAGTACAGTAGGCGTCTGCGGCGACAGACACAAGCACTCAGCGAGCACGTGTTGCAGAGTCCTCAACCACACCGAGACTTCCAGTTTGTAGGAGGGCCATCGCCACACCCTGAATATGGGATGCCTTTGTATGATCCTTATGCACGTTCAGGAGCATCCCCTGCCAGCTTGCAGGCTGCAACACATCATGCCCCTCCGCCGGGGCCTCCCATGAACTACTATTCGCCTCAACACGCACCACCTGTGCCCTATGTTCCTGGGTATGACCAGGATACTGCGATGATTGCTCGTCCGCCAATGCCGGCAGCCAATAGTGCAGCTCCCGTAGCTCCACCTCCGCCTTTTCCATATCCGCCAACACATCCTCCTCTCTACCAAACACACCCGCAGGGTTCCGACTGGGGAAAGCCTACGGTGGTGGGATACGAGCTTCTAGCCGAGAAGCTAAGTGAGAAGGCCAAGGGGAGCCATGATGGATCGAGTTCCGAGGGTTCGGTGGCCCCCCTCTATCGCAGATTTGAGCACTTGAATCATCGTGTATTGCTTCACATCCAAGATGAGATTGCAGAAATGGAAGAAGAGCTGCGGCACCTGGATGAATGTATCGCGCAATCGTCAGCGAGAGATGAAGCAGGGCGTATCCAACCTGCATCTAGGCGGAGCGAAATGCGCTACGGGAACGAACAGCATTACCGGAGGACTGAACTGTTGGGTCGGATATTTCTGAAGCTGGGGCAGTATAGTGAGTACCCCTGTTCGACGCACAGGCACCGACTACGCGCATTGCACAATGCGGGGTTATACATGTGCCGAAGTGCATTGGGGAACGATGAAGCTTACTTGATTACACAGATTCGGCCATGTCCTCGTTCACCAACCTACTAAAAGATGTGAGCCCCGCGCAGACGGCAGACATCCAGGCGTACCGAAGTTGGATGGAAAAGCGCACACCGATCACGACAGGCGAGACTCGTTTTCTCGACGTCAAAGATGATCTACTGACGGTGTCACGGAATGGGGCAGCCAGTAAACCCGGTGGCGCACCGAGCCACGAAACAGCAACGGCTCTTCCAATTATTCTTGCCATGCCCCTTTTGGCGTTTGCAATTGTGCCCGGTCTATTGGGTCGGCTGGCGATTCTATGTCTGAATGGCGCAGCGGTCATGAAACTGCTCACGTCAACCAGGGAGCTGAAGGAGCTGATGACGGTGCGGGAATGGATGGGGTGTCTCTCCATGTAAGTGGCTTGAATTTCCCAGAGCGAGTCCCATCGCCTTCCATTGGACGCTTCATGATGAGGAAGTTGGATAGCAAAGGTTGGAATCCTAAAGGCTGGGCATGTGAGGCTAATGCGCGGGCGCAGTTATTTCGGGGTCATGGTTCTGGCGGCATTGGCGCACTGACTTGGATTGGGCGCGCCATTGCGGAGTCGATAAAGCGATCGACAGGACAGGCACACGCTATCAGTTCGCCTGCACCCCCCCTGCCCGTGCGAACCCCGACCGATCCCAATTTCTTTTGATATTGAAATATTTTTCCGAGCCTTTTTGGAGGTCGCGCGGATTGTCGCCTGTCTCGGATGGTGGCTCCACGCACTCAGTGTTGGCATGGCACGATGGACGGTTTTTGCATGCATGGTTGGACACGGAGTGACATGGTGAGGGGGTACGAGGGTACGAAAGTGGCGTTTTTGACTTGACAGGATGAGATGTTTCTGTTACAGGAGGCTACAAGATGGTGTTGGAGCTACACACGTAATCTCGCAAGTCTCTCGGCAACATGGGAGGGGCAATGATTGCAAGCAACAGGCACGACGGTTGACGGAGCTAGTGTGAAGGATATGCATGGGAATGGTTTGCGGGTAACGCGATTCAAGCAAGAGCGAACGAGGGTGTTGCGTCAGCGGGATGGGCTGGTTGGAGTGAGTGGCATGTGGATTTGCTATACTGCAGGCTGAGATTGTTGGCTGGTTGGCTATTGGACTGAAGACTGAGGTGATGGTTCGGGGTGGCGTTGGATACCTGAGCAGACGGAACAGAAGGGCGGAAATGACTCCGATCCGATAAAGGGGGGGTTGGTTGGCACGACGAGTAGCGCTCCCTAATGCCAGGTGCTTCAGTCGCCCTCATGATTAGAGGGGCTTTTGGATGATCATTTCAACCGGCAGACAGAGATGACGAGGGCAGCTAAGGACAGGCCGGGCGAGGTTAGTCGGGGGTGATGGTGGAGGGTAGAGGTGGCGAAGGTGGGACGCGATGGAGGGGCCAGGTACTAAGCCAGGAACAAGAGCAACAAGCGCGAGAAGGTGCACGTCGTCAGTCAGCTGCCTCGGACGGTCAGACCTGAAACAACAGGGCATATATGGAGCCATGGGTCCTCGACGACTTTCCAAACCGGTGCAATCTTGTTGATGTTTGATTCTGGCGCCCAGGGATTCCCCTCGCTCCGGCCGTCTGATGTCTGTGTGCAGAGTCTGTGTTTTGATATGCGCTTGCGCAACATCTCCCTTCCATCGGTTTCAATGCGCCCGACCAGCCAAGGCCCATCATGGCTGATGACGATGGGATATTCATGAGGATGATGATGATGATGATGATGATGATGATGATGACGACGAGAAGAGGAGAGATGGCTACCCGCCTGCAACGGCAATCAATAACGACTGCGCGTCTCTATCCGTCCTTAGCACATGCATACACGCATGCATGTGTGTGTACTGTACTTGGTGTACTGCACTGTAGACAATCAAATGTAGCGCTGCAACAATGAGACCGAAGCCCATCAAGTTATTTTTGGGTAAACAGACAGGCAAGACAGGCAGACATGGAGCGATTTGAATTGTCAGGTTGCAAGGCTAAATATCCCAAACTAATGCCCGGCGCTGAAACGCCCTTCTTTTCTCTTCTGGCCTGCTTCTTTTCCTTCACCACTGCCGCCTGTCTACCCTGCCTCTGTTGTCGTCGACCCCCTGCCTGGCTCCTCTGTTCCCGCCGCCTGGCCCGTCGCTCCGTCTTTTCTTCCCCTCGTCCCTCCCTACCCTACTACCCTTCAATCAATCCACCATCCCCCCTCTTTACCCTCCTCCACCTTCCTTCTTCATCCTTTCCATTGCACTGCACTGCTTTGCACCGTATTATACTGTACCTTTTTCTCCCCTCAAAAACATACACACCACCATCCTAGTGCACGAAACCCCTCCCCCCCCCCTACGCAATACGAATGAGATAGATAGGCGTTCGCTCTGTCAGCCATCGTCCAACCTGCAATCGCGCGACTGCCTGCCTGCTCCTGGAATGTCGCTTCTTCGCCGCTGTCCGCTCACTTCCTAATTCAGCCTTCTCCCACTTTGCGCCTACCCAACTCTCCGTCGCCGCCCCTCTCCTTCCTCCGACTTGCTGGCGGCTGCTGACAGACACTGTCCGTCTCGTCTTGCTTTCTTGCCTGCCTGCTTCCTGCTCTTTACTCTCTCTCCTTCCTTCCTCCCGCTGTGCACCATCGTCTTCCGTCCCCCACAACGGGTGCCTGGGTACTCACACATCTCTGTCACACAATTGACTTTCCGCCCTCCTCCACCACTCGACCATTCATACTCTGTCCCTCGGGTCGGTTGGGCCATCCTGGCAACCTCGCGCGCGGATCAACGCACCACAAGCCACGCAGCATCCCCCCTCACAAAGAAATCCTCTTTCGCGAACACCCCTCTGCGAACAAAGTGCGCCCACCCCCGGGGTAGCAACCATTGCCGAGTGTAGCGTTACACACGTACCTGTTGCTTCTTTGTTGTCGCCGCACACCCTGCCGATTTCCCGTGCCTGGATCCGCATTCCTCCTCCTCCTGTACAAACATCCTCGCCCTCGTCCCGCGAACCCACGCATCCACATCCTCACCAGCCATGGCCGTCTCCATGCTGCACGCTCCCTCGCGAGCCTCGACCTCGTCGTCGTCGTCCTTCATTCCCGTCTCTCGTCAAAACACCATGTCTTCGCATGATGGCTCGCGTTCGGTGCGCCAGTCGAAGCGCTACTCCGTCACCGCCCTCTACTTGTCCATGTCGGCCAAGGACAAGGATTTGGAAATCGAGGACGACCTAGCAAGAGGTAGGCAACTCCCGCTTCCTATTCTCTGCATGCCGTTCTTGCTAACACTCGCGTAGCCCAGAAAATTCTAAGAGATCTCAAATCCAAGATCTCGTCGCAGTCGAAAAAGAACTTTGTCCTTGAAAAAGATGTGCGCTACCTCGATTCGCGAATAGCGCTGCTCATCCAGAACAGGATGGCTCTGGAAGAGGTATGAATCCCCCGTGTACTAGTTTACGCTGCGTTAAAAATTGACTTCCATTGCAGCAAAACGAAGTTGCAAGCCATCTTGACGATGCCATGGAACTGCAAGAGGGGTTTTTCCCCAACGACGACAAGACGCAAAGATACGGTAACCTGCTTTTCCTGCTTCAATCCGAACCTAGACACATTGCGCATCTGTGTCGCCTCGTTTCCATGGCTGAAATCGACGCATTGCTGCAAACCGTCATGTTTACCATTTATGGAAACCAATATGAAAGTCGAGAAGAGCATCTTCTCCTTACCATGTTCCAGGTGTGTAATCAGCTCAAATCTGCGAGTATTCCACGCTAACGTACAAACAGTCCGTTCTCACCTATCAATTCGATAATACCCCGGACTATAGCTCTCTCCTGCGCGCCAACACGCCCGTTTCTCGTATGATGACTACGTACACCCGAAGAGGTCCCGGCCAGAGTTATCTCAAGGTTGTGCTACAGGATAGCATCAATTCGCTGATCGAGCTGAAGGACCTGGATCTGGAAATCAACCCACTCAAGGTGTACGAAAAGATGGTTAGTGAGATCGAAGACAAGCAGGGAAAGCTTCCACCAAATCTTCCCAAAGGTGTGACCGCCGAACAGGCTGCCGAGAACGAAACCGTGCAGCAGATCATAGCGCCCCGTTTGACCATGCTTTCGGAAATTGCTAACAACTTCCTGACTACTATCATCAATGGTCTCGAGGAGACACCGTACGGCATTCGTTGGATTTGCAAGCAGATTCGAAGTCTTTCACGTCGCAAGTATCCAGATGCGCAGGAACAAACCATTTGCACGCTTATCGGAGGATTCTTCTTCTTGCGCTTCATTAACCCTGCCATTGTCACCCCGCGCTCGTACATGCTCATCGATGCGACACCCGCGGAGAACCCCAAGCGAGTGCTCACCTACATTGCCAAGATGCTGCAGAATCTGGCTAATAAGCCTTCCTACGCAAAGGAGCCATACATGGCCAAGTTGCAGCCATTCATTCACCAGAACAAGGAGCGTATGAACAAGTTTCTTCTCGATTTGTGCGAAGTACAGGACTTCTACGAAACTCTTGAGATGGACAACTACGTGGCACTTTCCAAGCGCGATCTAGAACTCTCCATCACGCTGAACGAAGTATACGCAACCCACAGTATGTTGGAGAGGCACGCGCCAGAGCTAGCAAAGGAAGACAGCTCCCATCTGGGTGTCATCCTGCAGGAGCTCGGCCCCGCGCCAGCTCAACTCCCGCGCAAGGAGAATCGTGCAATCAACTTGCCATTGTTCAGCAAGTGGGAGACTCCATTCGACGACATCACCTCGGCCTTAGACATCACTCAAGAGGAGATCTATTTCATGGAGGCCAAGTCCACCTTTGTCATGATTCTGCGATCTCTCCCATCCAATCTCAGCATCACTCGCAGGCCTCTCAGGCTTGATCGGATCGCGGACGCAGCAGCTACAACCAAGAACGACTCGGTCATGGTGAAGAAAGGAATCCGTAGTATGGAGCTGCTTAGTCAATTGCAGGATCTGGGTGTCATTGATAAAGAGGATAACTTTGCTCTCTTGAGAGACGAGGTTGAGCAGGAACTCGTACATCTTGGCTCCATGAAAGACAAGACCGTGGAAGAGACGAAGAAGCTCGAAGAGGTGTACCGCACCATTCGCGATCACAACACATATCTGATCGGTCAGCTCGACACTTACAAGTCTTACCTGCATAACGTCCGCAGCCAATCAGAAGGGAAAACGAGGAAAACGCAGAAACACCAAGTTCTCGGCCCGTACAAATTCACCCATCAACAGTTGGAGAAGGAGGGCGTCATCCAGAAAAGCAACGTCCCAGAAAACAGAAGAGCGAACATCTACTTCAACTTCACCAGCCCCTTGCCTGGCACGTTCGTCATCTCTCTGCACTACAAAGGACGCAATCGTGGTCTGCTCGAATTGGACCTCAAACTCGATGACTTGCTCGAGATGCAAAAAGATAACCAAGAAGACCTGGATCTCGAGTATGTCCAGTTCAACGTGTCCAAAGTTCTCGTCCTTCTGAACAAGCGGTTCGCTCGGAAGAAGGGCTGGTAGAACCATGTCCTTGGGAGCATGACCTGAAAAAGCATGATGAAGCTATGATACCCCGAATTTTTCCAACCTTTCTCATCTTTGCTGTCATGTTCGGCCTGCTTTGCACTTTTCCTTCCATCTGTCGTATTCAAGCAACTACATTGGAGCACTTCGGAGTTTTGAGGTTCTGGTTTTGTTTGCTGTAAGATCTTTTCGGGATACCCATGGGCGGTAGTCACTAGTGCAGGCATTCAAGGAGTGAAGTGCCAACGCTACTGGGTTGATGGACACCATTCATAGGGACTTTTAGGTTTTTTCTTCTACATGTTTATCGTGGTGGCGGGGTTTCCTAGTTCTTCTCTTCACGCCTTCGCTTTAATAAACACGTTGTACAATACTCGAGGGATGGCAGTGATCCGGGGCGCCTCGATGGGAAGCGTTTGTTTTATGCACTTGCTGATTCTACTCTTCCCGTCCTTGGGGTTTTCGGCAGGCCGAAGTCCTTGTATGTGGTTGTCCTTAATAAGCACTATTCTAGGTAGATGTACGATAATCGGTCTTTGTTGGATTTAGTACCAATATACGTCCAACCGAGGAGACTTCCAAGAGTCCATCACATCCCAATCCGGTGTTATCTGACCCAGCGACACGTGAGCGCGGACGATAACGGCTTACAGATAAGGATAAGGATTGCGAGTACGGCTTTGTTCCGCCGCTTCGTTGCGTCATCCCCAAACATTAGATCGACCCCCTCCCTTCAAGGCAGCAGTTGTAGTAGCTGAGTGGGCTCCCCAGTGAATAGCAAAACGACTATACAACAGTGTGGCTGGAAGGTGAGACATTGCAAACATTCAAAACATATCCACCATGGTTATCCACCAGGGGTCCCTGATCATACGCGGGTTGTCAAAACGCCCCCAGTGGTGATCGGCAGGCAGCACGCCTCTAGTATGTATCCCGATTGGACAGCGAACTACCACCGACTATGGCAGTGCAGGTCCAGTCATCCACCAGCTTCGCCAGTTGTGACTTGTTCAAGCCTCTTCCCTCTTCTTTGTCTCCAGTTCATCTCGTCAGTCTTCTTCACTTCCCTTTCATCGCTACCTTTATTACTTCGTTTCCGCTTCAATATCGTGATTCAAGATTCCTACCAGCATGTCTGCCAGCATTGCCATTCCTAGGCGTAGCAGGAAGACGTGCGATTCTGCAGACAACGGTAGCGAAAGCTCTGGTAACGCGAGTAGTTGGAAGTACGGTAGCTACGAAAGTGTAAAAGAGGACGATATAGCAAGCACTCCACAGAAGAATACTGGAGCACGCAGACCTTCACTCATGTGTATGTTCTCCCGGTCCTCTAATCCCGGTCCTTCCATGGTTCTTTCGATTTGGAACAGCGTCGCTCTCTACGTCTCTGCATGAACTTCAACTTACATTCTGACCTCGGTGCTAGCTGAATCCATCGTCAAATCCGAACACACAGTTATCGATGTTGGGAGCTTCCAGAATCCACGACTGGTACGTCCTCCGTCACAACACCCCTGGATGAATGGGGACGATAACTAATCGACTATGGCTTGCAGATTACTTGCGTCAAGGCTTCTCAAGGCTTCGACTGGAACCAAGGTACGTTTCGAAAGCTTACCACTCCACCATCACGACATATACTCGTGTGTTTCCAAGTAATGGAAGGGGGCAGTTTCAGGCTGGCTGAGTTGGGGGCGTCTCAACCTGGTCGCCCATATTCCACCACCCGCCCAACAACCCACCCATCCACCATGAGCCCTGGCACCTTGTCCCGTCCCCAATCGACCCTGCATTTTGAAAACGTAGGACCCTTGGTATAGCGTAAACACTGACTCTTGTAACAGAGATATTCCTACCGAGCCATAGTAGCTACAACTTTGATAATCTCGAACGTAAAAAAGATCCCGTCCAAGAAATTGTCCTCACCGACGAAGAGGTTGCGAACATGTTTCCCTCGTAAACGATTTGCGCAACGATATCTACACATATTCACATAAAGATACGGAGTACTTTGGGCTTTCGTGAGGCTGTTATTGGGAGACACATACATGACGATGTGGACAATTAACATTATTAGATGGAGCTCACGACATGACGTTTAGTGCAATGCGATGGGAGGAGTTCTCACGTTGGAACATATTTACGAAAACCACATATGTATTGTATTTGCTGTTTTTGTTTTTCATTTGGCGTTGGATGGTTGTTAGGATGTTCATGTCGGAAATTCATTGGGTGTTTCTGCATTATCTTTGGATTGCTCCGTCAGTCGCTTTATTGTATATAATCGAGTTCATGGGTTTCAGTCCCAATTTCAACTACGACAATGCTGGCTGACGATTGCATCAATCATCTTGTATGCTCCACCACTAGCCGCGGTAGACGCGAATCCGTCAGCGGGGTATTTCCTCCATCACGTGCAGCCGTGGCTTCCGCGGTGACGATCTCCCGGCGCATGGAACACCAAAACAATCACACTGTTAAGATAAACACCCGCACATAACACCCCTTCAGCGCCAACGACTCAGTACAACCCACACGAACAGATCCCAATTGCATTATTCATCCGCCCTCAATTGACTTGGTATCTAACACCAGTTGAACAAAGGCCACCCACCAACAGTGACGCGTAAACCACTTCACACCCGAACAGCGACAACCGCTCTCAAAGAGTCTCAGCCGTATAATAAGGCGAAAAAAGGAGAATCTTCATTCCAACCGAAAGGGCAAAAACACAATCTTCGGAATCAAAATACACACATAAAAAGACGCACGCGACCATGGACTCGCAGCACCGCAAAATCGAGCTCCAATCCCCCGCAGACCTCACCTACCTCATAGCCAAAATCCGCACCCAAGCCCGAGCAAAACTAGACCTCCACCTCCCACCGCACACGTCCGCCACCGAGCCCGACGAACTCCGGAAAAACGTCGAAGAGCTCCTCGACGCATTCGTCGCACAAGTCCTGCTCGGCATGAAAGCCAACATCTCCATCAACGGCATCGACGTCGTGAGCCGCGGCAGCGGCCCCAGAGAAGGAGGAGGAGGGGCAGGAGACGCAATGGATATCGATGCCGACCCGGGAAAACTGCTAGAAGACGGGATAGTGGAAGTCGAAGAATTCGAGCCCTATGACGATAAGCTGCGGGCACGCCTCAGCTCCGCCGTGGCAAAACGCGATGCCCTCGTTGCAAAAATATCGAGTCATCGTCGTACCACTCCTGCGCTCGCGGCGCAGCAATTCCAGGAGAGCTTTGAGAAGGAGATGGAGGCGTTTGAGGGTGCGCGAGCAGAGGCGGAGCGACTGGCGCTTGCGGGGCAGGAAGAAGATGTTGTTGGGGTCGAGGCGTTGAGTAGACAGGATGAGGTTGAGAAGAATTGGACGAGGGCCCTTGAGGGTTTGGAGAGGTTGAACAAGGGTTTACCAGAGACGAGGGCGAGGTTGGAGAGGTGCGGGGATGTTGTTGGGTATCTGGGTGGGAGCAAGGGGAAAGTGTGAGGGTCTACGTGCATGTCTATATGTCTTCTTTCTCGGGCGGATTGATTCAGGCGGTACTTTGGCGGGTGTTTAGGGCGTACTTTTGGTATCTGGTTCGGCTTGGCCTGATTTAGGCTTTGATCTCAACTTTGTGGGCGTTTTGGTGAGCATGAGGGAGGTGGTCGATACCCCCAAATTTTTACCGGCGTAATGAGTTTGATGTAATGGAAAGTTGATCTACTATCATGTTCACTTTTGCCTCATATCGCTGGAAAGAAGGCTTAATCAAGGCCGGTGCTTAATATCAAAGGTAATGATGAACAAATCTTGAATGATACGATGTATATTTTCAATTCCTAGGGTATACAACTCCACAACGCCTAATAAGATGGCGACTCCGTCACCAGCACAGCTACTTTCCCCCATAATATCCACAGGTAAAAACTCAAGTTAGCCTTGCAGAGGGGCATGATCCACAGCTCTCACCATTCATCTTACTCCTCCATCTCCTCGTCACCATCCTCCTCTTCATCACCTTCTTCCCCGTCTTCTTCTTCCTCGCTAGTCTCTATAACAAAAGCATCCGGGTCAACGGGATTCTTGAGATCGACTTTGTACGTTTCTGCCCATATCCTGACTTTGGCCTTGTTGATCAGCGCCTGCGCTCCACCTTTCTTCCTGTGTTCTAGCACATCCATACTTTGCAGTGTGCTGATGATGTCGTCGACAGCGATGTACGTTTCGTCACGGAGGTCGGCGACAGAGAGAGTTCGTTTGGCAGGGACCGCGAGGATGGTTCGAGCGAGGGTCTGTGACCAGTAGTGAATGTAGGCTAGGCGACCGAGATCGGATAGTGCTATAAAGGATCAGTACGATTGCCTATTTGGATCTTGTCGGAAATTCTGTGTATGGTGTGGGGTTGAAGAAATGAGAATCCGCATACGTTTCTCAGGCCCGCCCATCCTTCTTTCTTTCCGGCCCAATTCGTAACTTGCTGCCATCAGCACCTGCCCTAGACCTTGCTTTTGCCATGGGGGAAAGATGCAGATGCAGGCTAGATTGTTATTGTCCCAGCTCATCTTCTCTTTGCTGAAGAATCCCACAATCTGCCCGCGCTCTACATCTCCTCCAGTATCTTGCGAGCTAGGTCTAGTGTTGTTGATAGCAGGCGATGGGTCTTTGAGCACGAGCAGGTAGTAGAGAAACGTCGTCACGTCGTAGAACACCGATTTGGTATCAAGGAACAACTTCGCAAAGAGGGAGAGGTTCTGCGCGTATAGCTTATGCTCTGCACCGTCGAGTTCGTAAATGGCGAGATTGGATTGTGCGTAGATGGCACCTCCAGGTGGGGCGCTATCACGATACGGACATGCTGTCTATGATTTTTTTCCATGATGTCAGTCGACGTTCGTTCACCATTCGCGTTTCTGCGATTCCAATTCGGGAGCAGAACCGCAACTCACCAGATGTCCAAGAAACGCCGGTAACTCCTTTGTATATTTAAAGCACCACTGGCACACATTCAAACGGTCTACTCGCCGTCCAACCAACTCTTCCGGGTAAAACGAAGGGTACCACGGTTTAATCGGTAACGAGCCCAAAACCACCTCGAGCACGTTGGGTTCGGTGGAAGGCTTTTTCGTGGTTTTGGCTGGCGGTTTTGGGTTCGCGCCATCTTCGATGTCAATATCTTGTGCCATTGAGGTGTTGTTGACGTACGATGCGGAGACGCGTTTACATGGTTGCTTGTTGGCCGGTGGTGACGTGGGGAAAGTTTGGGGTTTGAGTCGGACGAGAAACCGGCTTAGCGCGGTCGCGGTCGCGAGTGCACGTGTGGAAGGAAGACAGCACTTGAGTTGACCACTTTAACTATGCGAAAAGAAATCTGTAGACATCATGATCTCTTTTGAAAGACGAGCAAATCCTGAGCTTCTCAATATGCGTGCCGTTAAGATTATACCTCGGAATTGCATGCTCGCCTAGAAATAGTGGTCAAGTATCAAACCAATAAAAGTCATTTTGAGCACATCAGGGAATCCAATCCCTAAGAGAATATATGATCCAAATTTCGACCTCCAATTGATGTATAAAAATACCCTATACCGTTTTCACGTACTGTTACATAAATTGCAGAATATGAGAATGCTTCCAAATGAATATATTGTTACAAAATATGTTGCGTAATGATACAAGCTCACAGGCTACGAGTCCTACCCCATCGCATACACATTGAGTCGATACATGGCATAAATGAGAGCCGACTCATCAAGCACTACCACGTAGTTGGAACATTGGGGTAATCGGCCTTGCTTATCCGTAAGTCGTCAAATACCGAATCATCGCCACTCAGATGTTCCACGCGCAGCTCATCTTCATTCTCTAGTCTCTCCAACTCGACCTGCGGCCCTTCCTTTCCATGTTTCTCATCTTTCTTTGACGGCTCAAAAGCAGACTGTAAATTCTCCCCGATCAAAAGAATTTGAGCATTTGCGTAATCCAGATATTCCGGTTGTACTTTTACCCACGCTAAGCCACGGAATGCTTCAATGAACTCCTCGGGGAATTCAGGTCTTTGGGGAAGATTCGTATTCGCAGGACCTGGCCTAAGATCACAGAGGTGAAGTTAGTGATACTGAGGCAACACAATGACGACACACTGTCAACAGCCCCAAAGATTACAACAGACTAGTCTCTGAGTCTTTACGTACCGCTTAGGATTCTTCAGACTAATGATAAAGCTGCCTTGTGACCTTAACCCAAGATCCTCTTGCACTTCTCCCATAACCGACGGAATGGTAATGGAGTATGCCAAATGAGTGCTGGTGTCTTCAGTCCTTGTAATTGCATATACGCCTTCAGCGACCGGGGTCACTGGATCCACGCGACGGCTGCCCGAGGTTTTAGTTTCATATTCGCTCCCCCCGAAAAAGTTTTCTTTGAGGTCTTGAATCGTAGTTGGCGCTTTCTCTACAAACGCCATGAAGCGGTCGTTTCTAGTGAGCACGCATGTCAGTGCTAGTACAAAGACAAGAGATATGTTGCCACTATCCCCCTCCGATTAGGATACTTACTGGCTCTTTGGAAACACTTTCTTTGGAAGCGCGAGAAGGCGATTGTTCTCAAGGTCTGGAAGGGTACCCTCACCCAACTTCGTTCCAGGTGGAAGCGGACGAAGGACAAAAAAAGTACGTTGGAGATCATCCACACTATCTGCTTCCTCGACGTTCACTCGATTTCTGGTGAAAAAATAGACCAGACCCTTTTCGAGGATGTTAGAAGAAAGTTGATTCTCGCGTTGCGACGACTCTTGAATAGCATCGTCGAGACTGGCTTTGGAATTTTTCTCGATATCTTCACTTTTAGCTGGGTGGGTTTCGGGCTCAGGCTGCACATCTCTGGTGTCGACTTTGTCCTCCATACCATCCTCTTCCGACAAGCCTTGACCATCTTTTTGTTTATCTTGTGCCACGGTCGAATCAGGGGTTTCGTTCAGGTCCTTGCTGTTCAACATATCCTCGACTTTCAATTGCTTTTTCCCGCCTTGTTGCTCGCTCTCGTGGGAGGAGGCATCGCCAGCCTTGCGTTTTGATCCGGTAGGAGGGCCTTGGTCATGGTGGAGGCCGTTCTGCTGTGTTGGGGAGTGTGTTGCCGTCATTTTGCCTGAAAATCGATTTGAAAATAGTATGAAGTTTTGTAGTGTATAAAATAGACGTGATTCCTGGAACACTTCCTGGTGTTATAGGTCTTCGTAAAGGCAATTGCGCCCAGGCGCGTGTTCCCGATGTGCTTGCTAGTTGACGTCACGCGTGGACGCGTTTACACAGCTGGGCAGTCAAGATAGGCTACGTCAAGACCCATAAATTACGCTTTCCATTGATGCGTTCATCTTGTGTTACTTTCGGTTGGGAGATGGCATTGACTTCCGGTCGATATTCTTGCGCTTGATACATTGGTTCCGGATGCAGGTCAGCACCTTATTGATTAGATGGAGTTGCCACTAAAATCATTATGTGCAGCAACCACAACAAAGTATTATTGGGAAATACCAACTTCATTGGGCAAATCCCGGATTGTAAAAGACTGCACGCTTGCTAAAGCTGCCCGGTACTTCTACTCGCTATGGCCTGCTATTCAGCTAAGGTTTTGTATCCTCAACAGGTGCGATTTGATTTCACCGTGGACCTATTTGGACCCTGCGTTGAAAGCACGAATGCCCTCACCAATGCCCTCTGGTGTAGGCTTCTCGGCGCACACGTCAGGTGCTATATCGAACTCCTGGATCAAGTAGTCGCGAGTTGTAGGTCCAATGGTAGCGATTAGAACCTCTCTTTGTGATGTTTTTGATGACTGCCACTTGGACTGTCCGGTCTCTAAGTCAATGAGGCCTAAGCTTTCCAACATAGCCCGACAGCCTTGAGGGGAGAACACAACCACCCACTGGCGCCCACTTGCCTGTTCGATGTTCTTCTGCCATATAGATGTAAAAGTTTCCTTGAACGAGTGCAACTCTCCGGTCTCATATATGACTAGTTCATGGACACGTGATCTCTGGTCATTCGGCAGGCTTGGAGACTGAAGTGTGTTGGGGATGATGTCTCTCCTCTTCTCACCCACAAGAAACAATATAGCCGGGTTATCAGGACCCGGATGCAAGCTATTGTAGTGCTTCAAGATGAATGGCGATAGCACTTCCCCACTTCCAGTCTCTTCACCCAAGATTGGACACGGAAGATTCAGCGCTCTGAGGCCTCGAGCAGTAGCTGGTCCGACTACATACAAGGGAAGATCCTGGGGTATGTAGGACTCCAGCGGGCGGGCGGCATTTTGCCGTAAGTCTTGAACAATGCAGGTGAAAGCTTCTACGGCACGCTGCGAGGTAAAAATAATGGCGCCGTACTGCTGCGATGAGGAACCAGATGTGGGAAGAAAATGGCCATCCAGAATGTGCGCGCGCACTTGAGCTAGGGCATCTTGCTTAAAGTGATGCTCGAGGACAGGTACAAAAGTTGGCGTGTAACGGCCACCGCCGAAGGTCGAAAAGTATTCCTCGTAAGCATCTGCAGGCACTGATTTGGTTTTTAGGAGAAGAATTGGAATCTTGGAGTCAGAAGCCTCGGCCATGGTGTCGATAGCAAACCAGATGATTGAGCACTGGGGTAAATGTATGGCGGCCCAAGCAGACAAACAGACACGAGAGAAAGAAGAGCAGGGGTGAGGGGCTAGATAAGCGAAGACGCCAAGCCGGTCGGTTTGTAGAGGCGCAGGTCTCCGATTATTCAATCAATTCTCGAGGGGAATTTTAGATTTGTGAGCTACTACTTACTTACCTAAATATCCAGGGTTCACCCTAATCTTCTGCCCGCTCTACCACCGACTCCCGCTGTCCTCAACCCCCCTCTCTCCCTACTTTGCAACCCCGATCCAAGATTTCCTTCTTCGACCTCGCAGACCGCCGAATCGATCAAGAACGAAACACCATGGCAACAGAATCGGGCGCCAAGGTGGCCACCACCGACGCATCTGCTCCGGACAGCAAGCCTGCTTTCGTGAAGCCTGAGAAGCCTGATGAGGCTGCATACAAAGAGGGGCTTGCGAAGCTTGACAAGAGTCACGCCGATGCACAGCAAAAATTCGTAAGTGGTCCCAACCTGTCCGCCAATTGTGTACCAGGTCGCATGCTACATGCCACATGGCCTGTAGCCGTCGCATGCGCTTGCCCTCGATTGCGCTCCGCTCACACCACCACCCTTGCAATCTGGTCAATGCCTTCTACCGTCCACTGGACATCACTTCATTACACTCTCCTACATATACTAATCTCGCATATGTAGAACGCGGCTAGGCAAAAGCAGGACCTTGCTCGCCCCAACAACAAAGACTCGCCGAATGCGAAGCGCCAGCAGGAGCTCAAAACTCAACTAAACGAAATTCGCCAGGCGCAGCAGGGCTTCAAGACATCGCGCAATGCCGTTCATGATAAGCTGAAGCGCCTGGACGAACAGATTAAGTCCCGTGTCGCTGAACTCAAGACCTCCAAGGGCAAGATTCAATACAAGAACACAGATGAGATTGACCGCGAAATCGCCCGCCTTCAGAAAGGCGTTGATTCCGGAACCATGAAACTGGTCGACGAGAAAAAGGCACTTGGTGACATCTCCAGCTTGAACAAGGCACGCAAGAACTTTGCTGGTTTCGATTCGCAGCAAAAGGCTATCGACGACCTGAAGGCACAGTACACGGAACAAAAGAAGCTGTTGGACGACCCGGAGCAAAAGGCTGTTTCCCAAAAGTACAACGAGCTACAGAGCGAGCTCGACGGTCTGAAGAAGGAGCAGGACGAGGCTTTCACCAACCTCAAGGGTCTTAGGGAAGCAACCGACAAAGCTCGCGCTGAACAGCAAGAGAAGTGGCAAGCTCTGAAAGATTTCAAGGACACCTACTACCAGCAGAAGCGTGCGTTCGCCGATTACGACTACCAAGCCCGCAAAGCCCGCCAAGAGCGCAAGCGTCAGGAACAAATCGAGTGGCAGGCAAACAAGCGTAAGGAGACTGCCTCGAAACGTCTAGAGGAGGCCAGTGCCCCAGCATACCAGGATGAAATTCTTGCTTGTGAGGGCCTGATTCGGCACTTCGACCCTTCGGCGCTCCCCGCGAAAGAAACTACGGCTTCCAGCAAGTTTGCTGCTTCCGCACAGCGAACTGTGGAGAGCTCCGGCTTCAAGGGTACCCGAGTATCGAAGAAGGATGACGAGGAGGAGAACTACTTTGTGGGTAGTGGAGGAAAGAAGGGCAAGAAGGGCAAGAAGGCCCCGGCTGCATCAGAATCCAAGTTCAACTTGAACATTGGTATCATCGAGGAGTTGGCCAAGGTTGGCGTTGACGCGCCCTCTAGCCAAGCCGATGTCCCAGGCACAGTAGAGAAACTGAAGGAGAAGCTTGCTCACTGGAAATCTGACCAGGACCGCAAGACGAAAGAGGTAGGTCATCACTGTTAGAGATCTTACAGAGTCCCTCGCTAACAAATATCTAGAACATCGCCAAGGCACAAAAGGAGATCGATCGGTTGGAAGCTGAAGAGACCGAGGGTGCCACCGACGCTGCGCGTAAACCTTCGCAGAAAAACCAGGCCGTCAATGGCGGAGCTGTCTCAGCAACTGCCGAGCTTGAGCAGGAGAAGGATGCCGAAGCTGATGTGGCTGAAGAAGTCAAGAAGGCCAAGATCGAGGATGGCGAAGCGTAGTGTTTCCAATCACACCATATGCTGCCATATTGTCGAACATTTGGTCTTCGGGCTACGTTATCCATACATTTGTCTTAGCATGAGCGGTACCTCTAGTCTTGTATTGTAAAGTCTGAGATAATGTTGGGTCCAAATTTTTATTCATTACTCTGTTGTCCAATTAGGATTCCTCGACAATGATGGTGAAGGAGCTTGAATGACTACCTAGGTACTCAGCACATCCGGCAGTTGCTTATATCCTGACACGCACTTCAGCTCTTCCGCCCGGACACAATATGCATCTAACTTAAAGCGGCGCCGGATCCACGCATGTCGCGATTTCCGAGGCGGCTGATGGCATTTCGTGGATCGCCATGACCCCCAAACCATTAGAATGGCGGGGTCCAGCCAACGCTAGTAATGGGACTTTGACGTCATCCAAAAGCAGAGCCCAATAAATACAACACATACGCCTGTGTCCCACTCTGCTCATTAACAACATTTCCAACATCAATCGTACAACTAAAATACCAATCCAACAAATAAACCTTTCCCCAACATCAAGATGTCTACTTTCAGCAACGCCGACACGGGAAGCAAGAATGCTGATCCTTACACACAAAAGAACTTAGAGGAGCCCTCCCTTAAGGAGAAGGTTGAGGACCTCTTCTCTTTCGTGGACAAGACCAAGTTCTGCCTCTTGACAACACAGACCGCCGATAGCGATCTGTTAGCATCTAGAGCCATGGCGCTGGCCGCCAAGGTATGTAAAGTCTTCGTGGCCATTGCTTGCCTACGATGTTGAAGTTAACATAAATGAAGGAGGGCAACGGCTTCGATCTTCTGTTCCACACCAACACCGAGTCTGGAAAGACGGACGATCTCAAGACCCACTCATCAGTTAACATCGGCTTCATCAACAACAGTGGAGAGTGGGCCTCGATCTCCGGTCATGCTTCCATCGAGACGGACCGTGCTGTGGTCAAGAAGCACTATTCGCCTGCTCTGAAGGCCTGGATTGGTGATCTCGGTGACGGCACGCACGACGGTGGTCCCGAGGACCCCCGCATTGGTATCATTCGGGTCAAGACGAGCACGGCCCAATACGCCGTGTCGAAACGTACAGCAATTGGTGGTTTTGTTGAGCTGGCCAAGGGGGTTGCGAGCGGTGAAGCACCATCGATCAACAAGCTGAGACACATCACGGAGGCTGAAGTCAAACAATGGGCTGGCCAGTAGACATGAGTGCACAGTTCTCGCGTTATAAATGTGGACGATTGTTGTCAACAAGCTTTGTAATAGCTTAATGTAATATCCTGGCAGATTCATGAATGAACGCTAATGAAACGATCAATATGTTCTACTTTTAAATTCTAATGACCGTGATATCGTTGGTGGTTGTTGATTGCAGGAGCAATCGGGTATCTATTACAAAACCAAAGTGGTATACGACCGAATGCAATGCGTAACACGATCCCTACCGCAGTACGCCGGATATATCCCTACCCATGGAATTCACCCTGTCTTCCAACCCTCGTTTCTTCCACTCCAACTGCCGAACCTCCTCCTCTTCTTGTCTGAGCTCTTCCTCGGTCATAGTAGGCGCCACGCTTTCCGGCTGGTACACATCGAATTCCTGCTCAGGCTGCTCGCGTGACCGGTTCAATCTGCTCAATTGCTCTACTTGATCCGCTATCCTTGCTTCATAATAATCGACAGATGCTTCGAGCCTGCTGTGTCTTTGCCGCATGGCCATGATGCGTTCCTGGGCTCCAGGAATGGGGCTGTCTCGATTAGCGAATAATCATCCATGGGAACAAGTTTGACATACTACACCCCGAGGAGTTTCTCTGCACCTTCGAGCAATGTCTCGACATCCACCTCGTTCTTATTGTTTCCATCGTATCTCCGATAGCCTAACCCAGTACCAGCGCCCCCACCTCCACCCTTTCGTATTCTTTCAACAAGTTCCGTTCCGAGCACTGCTGCAACAGCGGTATTACGCTTTGGAGCCCTCACGGCGTTGGCGCCTCCGCCCGAGATGCTGGTTGAGGTACCATTTGGGTTGAATATAGTATTCCGGCGGTTCGACTCCTGGGCTTTTGGCTGCGGCGGAGGCGGTGGTACATGAAATAGAGCGCGTTCGTGAGACTCGGTGTCCCGGATTAGTGTAGTAATGTCGTGTGATTGCAATAGCGCATTCGTAAAGATCTTGGAGCGGGGAAATCTGGAGTATTATTAGACAACGAGCTATGTTCATGCAATGCCTGCATACGGAAGTTCCCCTATTGATTGAGCCGAAATCGAAATTTGCTCTAAGTGAGCATCAAGCAGCGTCATGGTTGCTCCAACAATTGTTTGCGATCGGATCTTGGATGAGGCGCGGGGCGGTCAAGGTAAACACTCGGGCGCGGGGAAACCGATTCTCCGTCAGCCTCACAGACAGGTGCAATCGCAGGCCAGCCAACCAACAGGCTAGCTTGAGCTTCCGCGTCTCGGACCCTCATCATTGCCTAAGCTCATCATCGCATATCACAACCTCGCTGCTGCCCTCTCACCTACTACAACCACCTCGACAAAATTCAACGGCCCCTTACACTTTCTTTCTTGATCGCCCCAAACCCATAGCAGCATAGCGATCGTCATGGCAGACAGTATGGAAGGTGTCGTGACGGAGGGGGAGCAACCCAAGACGGAGAATGTTGAGCAGAAGACTGTCGCTGGTAAGTTACCCACCATCAAACTATCAAATAGACACCGTTTCCTGTTTTCTCTCTTGTTCTACCTCATCGTGGTTACGTCGCCGCATGTGCCCAAATCCTAACATTGCCACCCACCACTCTGGCCGTGAACAAATATCCACATCCGACGCGAAGCTGACCCAGTTGTGCCAGATATACGGGGTAACTTCACACTGCTCGAGCGCGCCGTGACCCAGTTCGATTCTCGCTTCACTCTGCGGGCTCTCCGCTCGATATCATCGCTCCGGAAGCGCCTGACCGATCGCGTACTATGTACCGTCATCGTATTGACATACTCATCAAGCAACGCCACTGGGCGGGTGCTCATGGAGGCAGTCGGCATGGACGGTGAGGCTATAAAGAGTGTGGTGGCTCAGTACAAAGAGGAGATCCAACAAAACAAAAGCAACACGAAGGAGCCAATACCCGAGATTGATGTTTACATAGCGATCCTGATCCAGGTACGTCAGCCGCGACATTTGCAATCGCAATGGCACTAACATTTTTCATCCAGGTGTATCTCTATGACCAAAAGGACCATGAGGAAGGCGCTGAGTTCTCTACGCAGTTGGTGGACAAGATTCGGGAGTTAAATAGACGGACGCTCGACTCTCTGGCCGCGAAGGCTTACTTCTACTTCTCACTCTTCCACGAGGAACTCGACCCAAAGCCTCCATCCAAGCAATCCCCCGTTATAGCTATTCGCGGAAAGTTATTGGGTGCTCTCCGCAGTTCCGTGCTCAGGAAAGATTTTGATACGCAGGCCTCCGTAACCACCCTGCTACTTCGAAACTACATCTCCACAGCCGACATCACCCAGGCCGATCTTCTCGTTGCTCAGACACAGTTCCCTGAGAGCGCACCCAACAATCAAGTCGCAAGGTACCTTTACTATCTTGGACGCATACGGGCGATCCAGCTTTCCTACACCGAAGCACACGAACACCTCACTAGCGCTACCCGCAAATCGCCAACGAACTCTGTAGCCACCGGTTTCTACCAGACTTCAATGAAGCTTTTGATTGTCATCGAACTGTTGATGGGTGATATTCCGGAGCGCGCTATCTTCAGCCAACCACGCCTTGAACGCGCACTTGAACCCTACTTCCGTCTCGTGCAGGCTGTTCGCGTCGGAGATCTCCAAGGTTTCCCGAAAGTTGTTCAGGCACACGCTTCTACTTTTCATCGCGACGGTACCTACACGTTGATCCTCCGCCTTCGCCAAAACGTGATCACGACCGGTATCCGCATGCTGTCTCTCTCGTACTCACGCATCTCGCTACGAGACATCTGCATTCGCGTTGGACTGGGGAGTGAAGAATCGGCCGAGTACATTGTTGCCAAAGCTATCCGCGATGGTGTTATTGAGGCTACTATTGACCACGAGAAGGGTTTCATGCAGACGAAGGTGGCTGGTGACATATATGCCACCCGTGAGCCTGGAGAGGCTTTCCACGAGCGTATCCGCGCCTGCTTGACACTACATGATGAATGCGTCAAGGCGATGCGCTACCCTATGAACCAACATCGTTTGGAATTGAAAAATGCCCAGGAAGCCCGTGATAGGGAACGCGAGCTTGCCAAGGAGATTCAAGAGGGTGACATTGACGACGATGACGCAGCTGGTGATTTCGATGGGCTATAGACTTGGATGGGAACAATCGCGTAGAGCGTACTGGTCCTCAATGACGACTGTAGAATAGCTTTGCCTCTTGGCAACCATTGCTATAGCGTGCTTCAAAGGACTCTTCACGTAATGGAATCATACACATCATTCGAGCGTGCACAACCATTCTTCGTATTCCAGGCTACGTAATAATACGTTTATCAGCAGCCTATAAGAATCTGTTGACATTATATTCTTACGATTGGTCGATTTTTATGTATTGATTTCCAAAGGTCGCGAGCAGGTGCGGCTAGGTTCCGGACCACCCATCAATGTGGTCGAGCTCGGTGGACATAGCTCCGACATGTATTGAATCACCCTCCAACCCCCGCATCAGCTTATGAGCTTCTGCAACTGAACCATGTCCACATCACCGACATGTGAGTAATCTACTGATATTAAATGGCAGGCGTGCGAACCACTGACACATTACCTTAGGATTGACGTACCGCGGCGTCTGCGTCGCGCTATCCACCTCAACGACCTTGACCTGGTGAAGCGCATAGTGCGCAACAACCCGGCCTACCTACGAAACCCCGACTTCGAAGACCATAGCAATACCTCGTTGCATCTAGCAGCAAAAAATGGCTTCACTCAAATCGCTGTGCGTCACACTCACCTCGATGACCAGGGAGCAACACTAATGTTGGATAGGAGTTTCTCATAGATGCTGGACACGAGGAGGGGATAATCAGTGTCAACAGCGATTGGGAGACTCCGCTTATGCTGGCAGCCAACGCTGGGAAGGAAGATGTGGGTATGCTACTTGCAAAGCGCTTTCCAGACTCGATAACCCTCCAGAACAATGAGGGACATGACGCTGTATGGTCAACTCACCCATCTTCCCCACGAACCAACACATACTAATCTTGAACAGCTAATGCTTGCTTGCCGCTCCGGTTCTAGCAAACTCCATCTGATACCAACGCTACTCCTGCACGCACCCTCGATTCTAAATACGTTGGACCATAAAGGCAACAACGCTTTACACCATGCCTCGGCAGCGGGTGAACTCAAATCCCTGCGCATGCTGCTGCAGTATGGAGCCAACCCTCTCGCGCAAAACAAATATTCATGGACACCTGTACATTACTCCGCGACACCTGCAGCAGAAGCTTACTTCAAAACGCTGATCATCGAGTTCGAGAAGAAGAAGGCTGAGGGGAAGCGGGTGGAAAGAGAAAGGGAACGTCAACGCAATGCTGGTGTGAGAATTGTCACAGACCAGGATGGACTTGCTGGCCAAGGAAATACTGCTGGAGCTGGGGCTGCGGGACAGAGACAAGCAGTTCGAGATGATGCTGCTATTGCTGGGCTACCAGCACCTGGTATGGATTGGAGTAGCCCTGTGGAACAAAGACGTGCCATGACACCTACAGAGAGGGGTGCTGGTTGGACGCCATTTGGGCCTGCAGATGGAGCAAGGCGCAGAGCGGAGACTGGGGGTTCTGTTTGATTGACTTCTGATATCTTGAGTTGTGCTAAGCGTTACGCTATCTTCATTGGAAGCGAGACAAAATGTTTGTCCTATACATTCCCTGATCTATTGCTATCTGCAAATGAGTACATCTCATGCCTTTGATCTATCTATTCACACCCACGATATGTCTTTGACGATAGAGCGGAATGAAGTTGTTACTCTTGCCCATCCCCTCACACCTTCACGATTATTTTTCTTTCCATCATCAACTATCCGGCCCGGATCTCTCGGTCCAGAAACCTTTCCCATAACTTACGAGAATCTCACTGCCTCTTTCGATGCCTTTTGCTCTCTTGCCACTCTTTCCAGCACTCAAGACGAAAACACCCATCCTCTTCTCCACGCGACCCTTGCCCACATCGACGAATATGTGACGAAACTCTGCGTTTGGTGCAGCAGCCACTCCTCGGTAGTCGTTGACGAACCTCGCCTCGTTGCCCATCTTGGATGCGTCTACGCCAATACCGAGTTCGCGATCCAACGACAAATCGTAGTCTGAACTATCATCGAGATCGGCAGGCCCATGCACATAACCTATGTACGGTAGAATGAAAGAGTCTGGGGGAAGACGCTGGCTAGCAAACAGCCCGTACTGGCCATTAGCGGGATGAGATGACACAGAAATCGGTGTTATTCTGACCACGGGGCAGGGTCCCTTGATTTTGCGGGGTTGCTCCGTCGAGGCAAGGTCACTTCTGGGGAAAAGGACAGCAGCGGTGGCATCATGGTGGAGCAGCTTTGAATAGCACGGTTCGTGGAGGTACACGATGCCTGGCGGCCAATTCTTGGGAACCCCAGATCCAGACTCAGACTTGGCTCCGGGGCGGGCCTTTTGGTTTTGACCTCCTCCCATCCAGGCAGGCAGACAGGCAGGCGACGAGAGGCCTGATGAGCCGATGTGTCACAGGAAGACGATGGATCACGATGGGAGGGAAAGTTGCTTCAATTGTGTGCAAGCATTCTAGAAGTCGTTGGCGCCCGAGAAGGCCCCGAGGCGTAGTCAGGAACGGGAAAAGCGAAGAGAACGGGGAGCCCGAAGTTGAGCCCTTTGCCGTGTGTAGGCGACCCCTATTTCCGCTCTCTCTCCCCACGTTGTGTTAAGCTCTCGAACTTTGTCCCGTTCCACGCCATCCATTGCTGGTCATGTAGGTGATTGTAAGCGTTTGAAAGTTTATGTGATGCCATTGCATTGAGTGCTCCATGATGTGCGTTTCCGGATTGGGCCAATGGGCAGTTAGCGAAAAACGTGTTAAGCTGCGTCGCGCACGCGAGCAGCTGGCGTTCATTTCCGCCGTGTCGAGCCCTGCCCTGTGCTGGAATACTCACCGACCTCACAAAGTTTGCTTTTCTGCGCAGAATCAATGCAAGCCATCCATGGCCCGCACGCACCGGAAATTCCTTGAATCCATACATAGCTCGCTCGTAACTTACCCACATGTTGTCGACGTGGATGCTAGCACGCAAAAGCGACCCCACGCGGATTATGCCTCCAAAAGCCATGAATCATTGCTGGGCTCGGCCCTGGACAGACCACCCCAAGGAACAAATCAGTCTTGTATTTCTCAGCCCATCTCGATTGCACTCAGCTGAGATTAGGCGCCTATGAGGCTATAACAGTAGCGGGTAGTCGGCTTCTCTCCTTATCGACGCAATCTCTCAGTAGCCAAGCCGAGTCGCTATCCCAGCCAGTCTCAAAAGTCCCAAGGCAAAGACGCAGGAACCCGTGCTGCAAGTGGATCCTCTGGCCCCGGTGCAATGCATGGTAGTCAGCAATCCGCCTGTTGTTTCTTTGCTAACAACGGGCACAGTACCCCAGACAGCACTGGACTGGATTGCCAAAAGGTCGCGCCGCTTCGTTATCGAATGCTTACGTGTGATTGTTGTTCATCACTTTATGAACTGGCATTCGACTCCATCGGCAACAGTCAAGGAAACTGGTTCTCGTCCTTGTTGGAATAGGCGCCTTGGGATGCATCCCTCCATCCACAGACAGCAAGCATTCCAAATCAACGTGCCCAAGCAAAGACGGGCTCCGCTTGTCTTCCACCGTGGGCTTCCAGGGCCTGGCCACAGACACTCAGCCGTCAGTCCCGTAGCAAGGCGGATGGCGTAGAGGTGCTAGAGGAGATGTGGGGGATCCCTTCAGGCACTGATCTGCAGAAAGCAAAACACCAAATGAGTCCTCCTTTCATGCAGCGCCGGGCCCAAGCACAGCTCGAGTTAGTTGGCAGCTGTGCACGCACAAGGCGCGTGAGCACTGGAGCTCTCTTACCCCAGGTAGGCCTGGCGCGCCGCCTTGAACATGTCCAACCGTCAAGGCTGCATGGACCCTGGCTAGGGGCGTCAAACATTTAATTTCGTTTCCCTACCCGGCCAACATGCTGATAGGCTACGCCGCCTGTTGCCAATAAACACCTCACCTCCTTTTCCGTATCCACACGCCCGTCTACACCACTTGCTCTCCCAAGTCGCAACAGACGATGCTACCTTGAGGAAGCATCCCCTGCCCGTTGCCCTCTTGGAACATGCACCTCCAGGGGCATCCACTCTGGATATAAAATGCCAACCCTCCCGGTCTGCCTCCTCTTCTTTCTTTCCTCACCACACACTCACTTTACTTAATTCTACTCCGGTTTATACACCGATTTCACTCGCTTCCAACACAAACGTAATACCAACGTATTTAATCACCACCTCCAAACAATCAAAATGAAGTCCTTCGCCGCCATCGTTGCTTTCGCCGCCGCTGCCAGCGCCTCCGCTGTGTACGCTCCCATCAACAGCACCGTCCCTGCTCCCCCGGTCTACAGCACCACCGTTGTGCCCCAGTACACCACCGTCTGCTCTGTAAGTCTCGACCGGATAGTCGCGCCATCCATCATGTGACCCACTTGCTAACCTCGTCTCAAGGCCGGTGCCACCGTCTCCTACGGTCCTTCCAGCTACAGCACCGTCAGCAAGCCCACCACCTTGACGATCCCCAACTACACCATCGTCACCCCCGTTCCCTTGCCCTCGGCTCCCGTTGAGAGCAAGCCCGTTCCCTCGGCTCCCGTCTACACCACCGCGCCTGCTCCTTCGGCTCCCGTCTACCCCACTGCCAACGGCACCGTTCCTGCTCCCCCTGCTCCCACCGGCACTGCTCCCGGTGCCCCAGGTGCCTCTGCTCCTCCCAACTTCCCGGGTGCTGCCGGAAAGACTGGTCTCTCTCTCCTCGCCGTTGCCGGTGCCCTCGCTGCTTTCTTGTAAGCGGTTTCATCTCAGAGTTGAATCGGTCTCCCCGAGTCAGCTTCAGGATGGATTTGTAGGGTAATTGGGTCAGACAGGATGGATACGGATCTTTTAATGGGTTAATGACTTACATGGGCTCTGCATCATGATCCTGCATTGCGATGTTGGAGTCTATGGGGTCGCAAGCGCTTAAGCCACCACGCATTGATTTTCTGATTGTACAAACCTTAATAATACGCCTTTGGTAATTGCGGCAATTGACACAAGTTATCTTGTGTGTGTGGTCTGGTGATTCATGTTTATAGATTTCGAGCGCTATTAGAAGAGTCTACCAATTTCAATCAACATGCTTTCACCTTTTATTCTTTGTTCGTTTTCGAAATGCTCGATTTTGTGTGTTCTCCGTCTGTCTGCTTCCCGAAAGCTGTCATATGTGTTGAGACTGTTACCATGTGGAAGCAAAATTTCACAAAACCTCCAGCAACCTAGTGACAGCGACATATGCTATGATCGAGTAAAAAATACAGAGACACGTGCGCACACCCACCGAAGTAGACTACATCTGAGGAAAAGCCCATTTTCCAATTACAGGTGTTCGGGGGCGAGCGAAGCAAGTGCGTACCGATTTGACCCTGAAACTGGGAAATTAACGAGAGGGAAACGCCGCGCCGGCCAGTCCAACGGACTTTGCCTGCCTGCAAAACAATTAATTGTTTTTGGCGAAATTTACGCTCCTTGCCCAATAATCGATTGACCTTACGCCGCATCGCTTGCACCTTTTACGCGGGGGGCAGAGGACTGCCCTTTCCTTGGAAACGCCACCAGTTTGCGAGTTTTTATGCGGATTGGGGATATTTTAAGAATAAGATTTCATTGTTTGTTGGGCTGGCAGTTTGTGACTAAATAAGTCATGGTTGCTTCATACATATTGATGTTGGATTTGACGGTGTGTTGGAGTTGGAGTACGGAGCAAATGTTGTGCCGGCTGTTCGCCCTTCACTGCCTTTCCTCAATAGACTTGGTCTTTCCTGTTGATGTTTTTTCCCCTAAGTTGGAGTTTAGGTGATTTTACACACAGCGAAGGATTGATGTTTTTTTTTTTCCTCCAAAAAAAAAATCAGCGGAAAGGGGACGGAATCGAAGAAAACGATTCCTCTGATGTTCGTTCTTTCTGACTGTTTACGCCGGTCCCGAGTCGATAGGTACCAAAATAGCCGCCCCCTTCCCCGTCTATCATCCTTGAATAACCTGTCGAATTATCATCCCAACACTTCCCCTATCACCTACCACCCACCGATTTCTGTTGAATTTTCTCCTTTCTTAGACTCTCTTCGCAAGAGCTCGGCGCAATTCCTTATACAGTGTTAGCAAGGCAGATCGCATGTCACTGTCGCGTGCGAGAAGCCATGTTTCACCTGTCATTGTCTTATTTCCCGGGTTTAGACAGCACATGAGACTAATGGCGCGTTTCTCCCACCAATGAGGGATTGTCTAGTATTGCCGTAGTCGGCCACCCAAGAAAGAGCGTCTTCTCTTCCTTTTGTCTTGCCTAGTGCTATGTCGTACTCTGTGATGAACATTGACGTGCTTGATTTACCTTCGTTGGGCGGGAAGTAGTCGATAGAACCGAGGAAGCCTCAACCTTTTACCTTGTAGAAGAGGACCATCAAACACTCCTACATCAAAATTTTTCCCTCCTCAATCACATCTCTATAGATAACCCGAGTGCTCGTGTGCTCCGATTTTGTTGCTATCGATTCATCTCCTTCCGGGTATAATCGTCAAGCAGTCCATGGGATTGAAATCTAAGCACAAGCCCACCCAAGTTACGAGAAACCGACACGATATCATCCCTTTGATGATCACAGCGAACGGTATTGCACAGACGTGTTCCCTATACTCGTAGTCGGACGTTGCGTGCGGAACTATTCCGAGGCAGTTCCCGCGACAGCAACGTTACCCCACTCACCAGTGGACGTTAGTATGACAGTCCTGAACTCACGTTTCCCATATCATGCACTCTCTTTTCCTGCATCGTCACAACGTATAACAAGAAAACATGTCTGTTCAGAAAGTAGCTCTCATTACCGCGAGCTCTGCCGGTGTTGGAGCTCAAGTTGCTCGCGTTCTCGCTCCAGATTTCCGTGTGGTGAAGTTACCCTTAAGCATTTACTGCGATCCGGCGTACGGCTAACAGGTTTAGGTTGTGAACTATTCTTCCAATCGGTCTCGCGCAGAACAACTTTTGGAAGAATTAAACAGTACCCCATGCACACATTCTTCACCCGAAAACCCTCGCTTCCATCTCCTTCAGGCCGATGTCTCGTCCAAGGATGCAGTGGAGAATCTGGTAAAGGAGACCCTCAAAACCATGGGACGATTGGACGTAGTCGTTTCAAACGCGGGCTGGACCCGCATGACCAACTTCTTGAACATTGACGAAGGTGTAAATGAGGACGACTGGGACAAGTGCTTCATCATGAACGTCAAAACCCACCTGTGGCTAGCCTACGCCGCGAAAGAAGCATTGGCGGAAAACGAAGGGACCTTCATCTCCACAGCAAGCGTTGCCGGCGTCAAGCCATCAGGTTCGAGCTTGCCCTACGCTGTAACGAAAGCAGCACAGATCCACCTTGCCAAAAGCCTGGCAGTCATCCTGGCACCCAAGATCAGGGTAAATAGTGTGAGCCCCGGTATGCTGTTGACGGAGTGGGGAATGAAATTTCCCCAGAGCAAGAGAGATGCCGCGGTTAACAACACGAAGCTGAAGCGACTGGCCACGGTTGAGGATGTCGCAGATCAGGTTCGAACGTTGGTCTTGAGTAGGAGCGTCACCGGTCAAAATCTGGTTTTGGACGGTGGATCCTCGTTATAAGTTCTAGAATCAATGGGACCCCGTAATTTGGGAGAGAGCCAAGTTCCATGTGCCAGGCAAGGTGGTTACGGTTTCCAGTGCTGGAAGTTGGAACCTGTTCTCCTGCATAAAGGCTGGGTATGACGTTTGGAAGATGAATATGTTTGACCGGGTATCTCGGATGAAATCAGTCCTTTTCCTGAGCATCACAGTGCCCTACGTTGTGTGTCCATGTTTGAAATCCCTCGTTCAGAGAATATATTGCCACAGTACTACGGACGACCACAAAAATGTAGATAGCGACAGAATACGGAATTGTTTGTGGGACTAGTGGGAGAAGGCGGCAGATGTGGATGCCTCGTGGTTGACATTTTCCCCCGTGGGGGCTGTTTAGGTACAGACTCTACAAGCGAGTAGGCAACGCCTCGCTGAGTAGTAGTACAGTGCCAGATTCATGTGTGGCAACCTAGCTCTTCGTAAATTCTTCACAGGTTTGGGGTACATGATAAGTAGCCGTCTAACCCGAGCGCAGCTGACCTAAGCATGGGTTTCATCCAAACCCTTCATGCGAAAGAAAGAAAGAGTAGCCCCATTATCCATGTTACCGGACGAGCGACCAGTGACTGATTGATGACTATACACGGGTGGGGGGCAGCGTTGGACACAATGATATACAGTGACGTTCTAATTATTCGGTGGCCGAGCGGTTCTCCTATTTTTCCGTACGGGTAACGGGAAAAATCAGTCCAAGGCCCAGTTAAAGATAAACACTTGACTCATATCGTGTTCTAGAAGCCTTTTTTTTTTTTTTTTTTGAAAATCAGACGAACGTCACACATGGCGATCGATTTGGGTGCACTCAAATTGAGTAAAAGTTCACCCCCAACGTGTGCCCAGCGATCAGCAGCAAACATAGGATACAGCCCCAACGAGGCCGAAGTCTCGATTTCCAGAGTTGGTGAAAACTTGTTTCTATTTTCCACGGCTGATGTGGCACCGTGGCAGTGATGAGACGAAACGGTTGGAGAGGCTTGCATGGTAGATTGCGATAGGGCTGATGATTTGGTCCAAGCCACATTCCAGAAAGAAAAAGTTGGCTGCTGGAGCATGGGGCACAAGTGACGTCGGGTGTCGTGCGGCGGGTCAGATTTGACATAATAGGGAAATTGAGTCAGTGGAAAATGAGGGATGTGATTACAGCCAAACGTCATGTCTCCATCACGGTCCAGCAATGTCTCACCGGGTGAAGGATAATCACTCTGACTGTCCCAGAACGCAGCCACCATTGATGAAAAAAAGGACGAAAAATGTGGATTGGGTCAGAGAAAAAACACTTACTATGTAGGCGCGATATCTTCTGTACGGGGCCATGTGTAGACTGGCTGCAGGTACCAGAGACGGGTGGTGGAAAAGATCGCGATGGGAGGGGACCAAGGGTGACGTTATACCCCCCTTGGCGAGTTTCGTACGCAGCAGCACCCAATGGGACGTGGGAATGGCGAATATAGCCCAAATTGGCCGGGGCGCGAGGGACCAACAATGGGCATGCAACCGTTGATCAAAGGCGGGATCCGCCCACAAGGCGCCCCGACGGACGCGTTAGCTTGGGGCGTCATGGCTGCATGGGCAAAGTAGCATGCACATCTTCAAGTGTCCCATAAAAACCTCCCTGACTGCCCGCCTTCACCATCCACTTCTCGATTTCACCATCATCCAATTCACCCCAACTATACCGACCTGCAACATCAGCTTCTGCCAAATCACCGTACAGTCATCACCTCCTCGGGAGACAATCGCCTGATCCCGTCACAACTTACAGCTTCCCCGCCTGCAAAGACAGCACTAGTACTTGACACGGACACTAAACCTTCTACCACACCACCATTCCATCGTCCCAAACGGATATAAATCCCCATCCGCCTCAGGCCTTTGACTTTGTATACCTACCCACCCTTTTCAACGCCCATAACTATCAAAAACGTTGTGTTCGTTGATCGACCATATCAATTGATCAAGTCATGGCTCCTCCTCCAAGGTACTCATCGAGCTGCGTAAGTTGCATTCCTTTTGGCTGATGGCTGTCACGCGACTCACATATTCGCAGAGCGATTCTATGCAAAAATACATTCAACTATCTTCGCAGCAAGAGATCCTGCACCGCCGACTCTCACTCAATCTTCCCACTGCTACGCCAATGGTCAGCATGTCCCCCGAAACTCAATCCACCGGCTCATCGCCCACCCGCTCTCGACCAGTCTTCACCTCACCCTGGTCGCCCGACTCCAGTTACACTACTACAGCATCCAACCCTATTCCAGCACGTCCCAGCAAACGTCACAGTAGTGTAGGAGACACCGAAGACGCCCACAGACTCGCTGAAGTCAACCAAGAGATCAAGGCCACACTGACCGAGCTTCTGAATACAAACACTTGCCGAACGGATGGGAAATACCGTCAATGGGTTCAAGGACGTCTCATGGATGTCGAACACGAGATCCGTCAGCAGCGACGCCGTCGCTCAAGCGGATCGTCTGTTGGAGAACGAGAGTTTGCCTCAGCCGCTGCCGAAAGTCTTGAATTCAACCTTCCACCGTACAAGCCTTGGTGATGCGACGTTCACTTATTATATCTTCTCTCTCTCTTGTTAGTTTTTCTAGGATGGTAATGGATCTGGGACCCGGCGCAAGGCGTGTTTCTGAGATGAAGTGCTCAAATCAGAACGACTCTTACGATTATCATGTATATTACTATAATACCCAACTTGTACCTGAACCTCCCCTTTGCCCACCCACTACTAAATGACCATGGTGATTTCGCTAGCCCTAGTGCCTAAACTTTCCATTGTAGACTGTCAGGGAAAAGAAAAACCCAGAATTGTGGACACAGCCGTTGCATTGCGTACTCTGATTTCAGCATGATATCAGCCGTCTCCACTATTCTAGCCACACTTGTGCAGTCGGTATCCGTTTTTGGGTCCCACCCACCCCTCGCATTTGAAGCAAACCCTTGCATTCGACCCACATCAGGGCGCCACAACACCATGAAGATCCATATTCCAAACATCGTGAGAAGGCTCTCTTCATCGGAGCTAATCGGCCGCCCTTTCGATTGCCAACAACCACCGGCGCTTTTTTTCTTTTTTTTTATCATGTCCACTGACAGCAGCGCTCAACGTGTAAAGCGAACGGTATCTACGTCTTCGTGCATCCCAACAAAACAAACGACATGAGGAATCTACGGTTTCCCCTCCCCTTATCTACCACGCATACACGCATGTGCTATACACAGTATACCGTTCAAATCCCTAAGACTCAGAGCCAGAATCAAATAAGCTAGCGCACGATGAACCACCCCAAGAGCTGAATATCTTGCTGCGAAGAGTAATCCCAACAAAATCGTATCCCCCTTTCCTTGCTCGCTGTTTACCCTTCGATTTGCAGGACTTTTAGTGCGTGGTCGTGCGGATCGGGGCCGCCTGAATGCGGGGTGCGATCGGCATTGCGTACTCGATTTCATAATTTTCTTCAGCTCTCCTTGCTTCCGGTGAATATGGGCCAAGCCCTTGATTCGAAGAGATATCTAATTCACAAAAGGGTGTGGGGTGCGTACTATTGAAAGCTAGAGTCTAGATTGAGAGGCGCACAGGGTTTTGTGGTTGGATGAATGAGCTCTGGATGCTATTCGTGCTGTCGTTAGACAAGGGCATGTAAACGGTGAGTGGCTGGTGGTGATGGCTGCGTGATCTGTGTTGCTATACGGTGTGATGATGGCTTGGTGGTAAACAAACACTGCGTCGATGCAACCCTTGGTTGGCTATAATCACATGTGGTGTCTTGAGTGGGACATATCAATCTCTAAATAGACACCGCTTACTTTTGATTGATTTAGAAATATCCTGGTTGTGGCGATAGAGATTAATCGTTATTCTGAAGTGGCCCTGCTTTACTCAAGAGATCGTCTAACGGTGTGACTTACCGCATATACTACAATTTGAACGCACATAGGTATGTAGGGAGTGAATCGAGGCGTGTGTAGAACACATGTCCCACCAGAAAACACCAGTCATTCAGGGAGGCCAGAATTTCTTAACTGAACGTGATCTACTGCTTTACTTCTGGATGAACTAACAAGCTGCGCTCACGCTTTGAAACTTCTACTCACACACTATACCATATCATACGAGCCGTCCGATCCATTTTCTGAGGTCGGCCGTTCGCTACTAGAGAACGAGCATCCTTATTAGAGAATGGTGTCTGATTTCACAGTTCTCGGAATTGGTGAGTCGCGTTTATCTGTTGACTCTCTCTCTCTCTCTCTCTCTCTCTCTCTCTCCTCGGTTTCGTCGACGACATGGTATTGTAGGTTTCTTGTTGATCAGCATAGTCCGTCCTTGATCGGTGAAGACTTCGAACGACTTCTAAAACCCTGTTGGATAGAGCCATCGCACATTAAGCAGAGACTTCAAGGGAAAAGGGTTCATTTCTCGGCCGAGAGTCACTGGATAGATTTAATTGGTCATCATCGACATACGTGTACATATATATATGTGTGTATATGTACATATATTCTCAACTGGTCTCAAATTGCGGTAATCCTGTTGAGCTTCCGAAACAACTCCGTCCCGTTTCTCAAAGGAGAAAGAAATTCGATACAAGAGGAAGCCAATACGCTGCCAGCCAGAAGTGCAATATAACCATTTATTGCGGGCATAATCTTTCCATATCCATCCCCACCCTCTTTAGCTCGATGGTGTAGTGATTGGCGTCATGATACACATCCGGACAAACGTTTTGAAGTCCAACAGTCAACACCTCAGAAAAAATTGGGTATATGAATTTGTTCATATTGGCCATGGATTTGGGATTGTCCTCTCTGCTGGAATTAAGACACCTCGTGTTCATCATGTCCTTGACACTCTCTATTGCGGCTTCTTCTTCTCCCATTCTTCAGGCGTGTGACATTTTGGGGTCCAAGCATGTATCGCCGCGATTTCATCCTTGAGGGAGGTGTTCACCAGTCGATGCCTCGCAAGGGTCGTTTTCTTTGCAAACTGAGGTGATACAATGATGGCCTCGTACATTTGCCCACATCCGCCTATATGTATCGTGTTAACCATTACATCCAAGTTTAGGACTTATTAGACAGCGATATATCCCCAATTTACTGGCGCGTAGAATGCAAATGTGTGACATACCGCTCAGATCGTCGATTTGTACATGAGTGGCACCTAGTTTTTCCTCCAATTTCGCCTTGATGGCATCAGGCGTGACTCCGCTAGAAGCTGCGGACTGGCCAACGTCCACATCGTTAGACCCACTCATTTTGCAGTCGTGTTTGATGGCGAGGCTGTCAAGAAGTTGGTTAAGTCTTTCACGAAGGTAATAGCACAACGGGTAGTAGTTATGATAGATGCTTTTTCTTGTGGTAGCTATCGGTGGATCAGATAAGATGGAGGGACCGCAATGACGTGCGGGGCTAGCAAACGAGCTTGGGCGTGCGGCAGCAGGGTGGAGGTCCGAGCTGCATGGAAAGCTTCCGCAAGAGATGCTTGGACAACTCAGCCATTGACATCTCGCCTCTACTTCTCTTGTTTTTGTATGTTTTCTCCGACAATTAGACGCTTTGTAGCCATGAACGCCACGACAACATGCGCACCATTTTCGAGAGCTGTCGTGAATGCGATGAAGAAGCTGTATCCTCCAACGCTGGCAGATAATTCTTGGGACAACACCGGGCTTCTCCTCGAAGCACCATTCGTACCGAATCGCCCGCAGTCCAACAATGTTCTCCTCACGATCGACCTGACTAAAGCTGTTGCCGACGAAGCGATTGCATTAAACTCTTCCATCATCATCGCATATCATCCCATCATCTTCCGAGGACTCAAGTCCCTTACTCTCGCAAATTCCCAACAACAGACACTGCTACGGTTAGCAAGCCACGGAATCAGTGTATATAGTCCACACACAGCTGTGGATGCTGCCCCTGGGGGACTCGGCGACTGGTTGGCGGATATCATAACCGGCACAAAAACGAGCTACAACCCTGACAATGCAAAGGCGGAAGAACAATCTGGAAAAGCATCAGAGGGTGATGATCCTTTTGTGGACAAAGATGCTTCAGGTCTCAGACCGCCAATGTTTACTCTAAACCATCACCCCAGCCAGACCAACCTGCGCTCGCTCAAGCAATTGTCACCCAGCCAAACAGGCCTAAAGCATACCCGCCGCCCTGTCGTGCCACAGTCACCCGAGCTCGAATCTCACCCCGGCGCAGGCATGGGACGAATTGTTACATTTGCGGAACCGCAGCCGTTGCCGGCTTTGCTCGATCTTATTGGTAGTGGTCTCAACAATCCCAAGGGCTTCCCTATAGCGATCCCTCAAAATGCGACCATTGGCGACCTACACATACGTTCGGTGGGTATTTGCGCAGGGTCGGGTGGCTCTCTGTTGTCGAGTCTCGATGTGGATCTGATCTTCACGGGCGAGATGAGCCATCATGAAGCACTCGCTGCCATAGAAAAGGGACAAGTGGTTATCAGCCTGTTCCACAGCAACTCCGAGCGGGGGTTCTTGAGTGAGGTGCTGGCGGAGCAGTTGGAGGAGGCGGTGGTCGATGAATGGACCAAAATTAAGAAAGATGAGGCGAGCGATCAGGAAGAACATTACGGCGATGATACATTTGATGTTCTCGTGAGCGAGGTCGACCGAGATCCGTATGGCATTGTCGTCCTCAACCACGATGCGGAGTAAATTCCCCCAAAAAGTACCCTTCTCTACTCATGCTTCGTAAATTCGAGCGTGCACGTCTTATGTGGTTATATGATTGTGATTCTGTGAAGAGCAGATTGGCGATTGTTCCGGAGATACAACATAAATCTCCACGCTCCGCGACTCATTGCTATAACGCATGTCACGCATGCTCCAAACTCAAATACATGCAACTCACCACATATCAATTCAAAGACTGCATGGCTTTGATACACATGTCGAAGATACCCGCGATCACTTATTCACCTTGTAGATCAATGGTAATTGACCTCACGGATGAGTATCGGTCTGCCCAAGTGCAAAATGTACATCTATTCTGCGATGGCCCGCCGACCTGTTGCCCAATAACCCATATCGCATTTTATCGGTGTGTTGACACTATAACGGAGACGCGCTGTGTCACTCTCTCCCATCTAGCAGCTCAATGACGATAAGCTCTTCTCGACAGTCATAATGATTTTGGTAACATGCTTAAGTACCCATAGGGCATCCAGAAAACAGGAAACCTACCAATGCACTTAATACGACGCTGATCTGAAGTTACCTGGAGCACCACACTGACTGATGATATTCGGATAGTGAGCAGTCGATCCCTAGATTGATCAACAAAAGAAAAATTATACGTAATGCCGCACCAAAATGCTTCACCATCTCGCGAAGCAGCGCGGAACAGCAGCAGAAGCGTCCATCGCTCAGGCATCATCATCGGCAAAAAAAGAAGGACTCCCCCGCGTGGGCTCGAACCACGAACCTCCTGATTAACAGTCAGACGCGCTAGCCAATTGCGCCACGGAGGATGAACCTGCATCAAGCTGTGAAGCTTGGTGGCTGTCTTTGACAGATGAAAATTCGTTCTCTTACATCTATTATATACCCTACATCGCGGCGAGACAGACCAGAGATGAAGATCTCTCTCATCTTTTTCTGAGGTGTGGGGGAAGAATGTCGAAGGGTGGGGCGAGGTCGTGTCAGGTTTCGGGGAGATGGTTAGCCTATCATCGTAGCAGGGGGTCAGTATACGATCGAATGGTACGGACATGCGGGTCGTCGTTAGCGTTCATTCGGGGCATGGTGATCGATGGATATATGATGGTTCACATATGAGTGTAGAAGCAATCGTGATTGCACGGGGAATGTATCTTAGCCTCGTTTTCGAAACATGTATTTCTGTCGTGATTGATTCTATTATTCTGCCTTGGATTTTTTGAACTTTTTATCGACGTCTGGCTATGCCGCGTCACGATGGACCACTTCACGTCTCATCCACACCAGTTGCCGCAGACCGAGTCAATAAACAGTTCCAGTCATTTTCCATAAGTGATTACCACGTGTTGGTTTCTGTGAAGGGTGACACTGTCGGCAATGTGTGACAGTGGGTTGTGATAATTCAAATGTTCTTATGTAGGTGAATTATTGAAATGGTCCCACGGATGGGATGGGAGTTGAGCTTTGTGATGAATGTGCAATCTTTCCGCCCTCCCCATCATGACCCGCAATACCGGCAACGGCAACCATTCAATCTAATATTTACTTTTTTCTTACTACTGCGTCATGAAATCTTGCGTAAAGACGACATCCGGGATTTTTCTATTGATAATTGCCTGCTTTCTGATATTGTATTGCTGTAGATATTGCGCTATGTAGGGACACCTAAACTCAAACTCCAATTTTATGATTATTGACTGATTGATTGATATCCAGCGCATGTGGTAAATCCTACGTGGATTTTTCTCCTTCCCGCAGATGGGAGTGGATGTAGTTTGAGAAATAACGAACTAACAAAGTTTCTGCCGTGACCCGAGGCAGCCATAAGATATGATAATTCCAGAACCATTCGCGCCAGAAGTACATGCCTGGCCCAATACTTGCCCATGAAGGCACATAATAGAATGAAAAGGAACTCGGGAAGCAATGGTCAATCTGCCCTTCAGTTGAACCCATTCCCTTCGTGTGACTAATTCCAGATCCCACAAACAAAGTCCAGGCAAGCAGCCAATTCAAATATCATTTTTTCCACCCATTACCTTGGCAGCCTGGACTGCGTTCATCTTCTGTGTCCACCCCGGCGCTGGTACAAGCCTGCGTACGGTGCGCACCTCGTCCGAAGAGTAACCGGGAATGCGGATGTTGTAGTTACGCTCGATGACGAGCTGAATGTCACGAACGTCAAGTTGCGAGGATTCGCGGAGCTTGGACAACTTGCAGGCATTGCCGATAACAGTGTCAACAAAGTCATCAGCAAGCTGAAGGACGGCCTGTGAGACAGTCAATGACAAGCTGCGAGTAAGTAAAATAAAGGATAACTACTTACCTCTTCCACTTCGGGCGTCAGAGCATCTTCGGAGCCGCCAGTGACTTGTCGGACGAGCTCATCAAGCTTGCGCTTACTCAAGACGCGATCGTTCTCGCCTTCAAGCTGGAACGGGGGAAACTTGGAGATTACGGGCTGACCCATAGGTCCAGGTGCACCATTGGTGGGCCCGCTCATAGTGGGACGCGCTTGTCCCATCCCTACTGGGGTTGGCGGTGCAGTCTGGAGTGTGCGCGGAATAGGCATTTTTGGATTGTTCATTTGTTCGCGCTCACGGCTTCCTGGGTTGTGAAAGTTGCCGGCAGCTTGCATAGGTGTCGTAGTCCGTTGCGCTTCTTGGTTGGAGTACGAACGCTGCGCTGCACTCACTGCAGCTTGGTGAGAGAGGGGTGCTGGAGGGCCGCCGGTGTTGGAATTTGCGGATTGCGGGTGGGGTGAATTATTCTGTTGGTGCACTTGTGGCATGGAATTCGCCTGGTGCGGGTTGATGGGTGGTCGCTGCGGTGGACCGGGCTGGGCAAATTGTGGCTGAGGTTGATTTTGCTGTAGGTGAGGCATTGGCGGTTGTCGCATCGGTTGAGGTTGAGCCTGTTGGGGTTGAGCCTGCGGTTGTAGCGGTTGGGGTGGCTGTTGCTGGATTGGCATTTGGGCCTGCGCGTTCGGCTGCTGCTGCTGTGGAGGCTGCGTTTGCATGGGCACGAACTGCTGTGCCTGCTGTGCCTGCTGTGCAGAAGGGTTTTGTGGCGCTTGTCCACCTTCAACCTTGATCTGAGGTTCCTCCTTGATATTTGGCTGGGATGGCTGCCGAGCTTGCTGTCCTTGGGTTTGCTGTGCGCGTCGCTGGTCTTGCGCTTGCTTGTTCTCAGCTTGTCTCTTCCTGAAAGTTTCTATAAACTCCTTGGTAGCATTGTACTCCTTCTCTAATTGCTGTTTTGAAGTAGCCAACTCAGGGGGAATTTCTTGACCGGCTTGTTCTTTCTGTGTGACCAAAGAGGACATCATTTTGATACGCTGAGATAGCTTGTGGTTCTTATTCAAAGCCATGGCGTAGCTATTCCGGTCCTGCTTGATCTTCGCATCGCCTGCTGGTGTACCCATCTGGGGGCCATCTACTGGCAGATTGAATTGGAAGGTCTGGACATGTCTGAGAATCTCAGGCTCGATCACGGGCTGTTGCTGATTAGCCTGCGGAGGGCGCGCACCTTGGGCAGGGTTGGCAGGTTGTTGTTGTTGTTGTTGTTGTTGTTGTTGTTGTTGTTGTTGTTGTTGTTGTTGTTGTTGTTGTGTCTGCGGCCTGGGAGGTTGCTGCTGTTGCGACTGCTCAGCATTCGCAGGTTTGGTAGTCTGTGGATCCGATTGACTGGACTGGCCTTGACTCTGCTGCTGCTGCTGCTGAGCCGCTTTTATCCTGTTTCGATGGTTTCGCTCCTGATTAATGAGCTTGGACGACCACTCCTGGAGCTTCTTGCGACTTGAGTTGTGCTCCTCGCTGCCAGCTTGGTGTTGCTGCATCATTTGCCACAAGTTCTGAACAACAGGTCGATACTTCTGCTTCATGTCATCGCTGAGACACTGCAATTTCGGTACATCTTCAGGTTTTATAAGGGGCGCGTTTGGTTGTTGCGGAGCCGGGGCTCGCGGTGCTTGTGGGTTGCTCATTGTTGCGGAAGTGAGCTCGAGGCCCCAACAACCTCTTCTCAACGAAGTCGAGGATCAGCTGTGCGGAATATAGCTTGAATGCGATGGAACGGAGACGATAGATACGGGGGCTTTGAGGGTGTGGTATGATGATAATGAACACGGAAGTTCGGGGAGGCTACCTGCACGCGTCTGTGAACGATGGATAAGGATGATGTCTGGTGGTAGCAAAGTCTTGGCGTTAAGGGCACAGTCCAGTCTCACCACTTAACTTCAGGTAACAGAAAGCGTAATTATGAATGGGTCGATCCTACTCGCTAATCATGTTGGGAAATTTTGTCTCGGGCCTTAAAGAATAAGACTTGCCATCAACGTCAGGTGTATTCCATTAGCTATGAATTCATATACATTTCTGTATGGTGTATCCAATGTAATCTCTATCTACCTAGGTAGTCTTTGAATTCAACTCGACGTGGGGTACTTGACCAGCCAACATAGGAGTACTACCCATGATTCCTGTTTGAATCGTTATTCATTCTGCAAATCCAGATAATTTACAATGACTTAGACTTTGCTACCATATCATACAAAATGCGCGTCACCTTTTTCGTGGCTCGAACAGCACAGGAGAAAGAGTTAAGATCATAACGACGTGCACTCAACTAGTCGCGCCCAGCATACCAGCGCTGGCCTCCTTCTCCAACGATAGCTTCATGTCAAGCCATGAGTAAAAGTTCGACGACTGGCAAAAACTCTCATAAAACCCATCTCTGTGACGATGCTTATGGATGGGGCTTTGCCCTCGAATCTTCAAACTTGTACCGTGTTTCACCAGATTCTGCATAAATTCCGACGAAGAAAAGCTTGCGTATCGTTGGCCACCACCAGGGGACATAACATTCGTCGCTGCAAGATACCGGTTGATGGGTGCGAGGAACTGAGCTGTGAGCTCAGCAAAGTGACGACGAACCAAGGGATCGATGTCGTGAGTCTGATCCCCAGATTTGAGAAGTGTTTCAATGTGAGAGATAATATCGTGATCGGATTTAAGGAAGCGTTTAGAAGGCATACGCGCCTCGATGCCGCCGCCGGGGAGGTTCAGAAGGACATTCCGGCTAGACTTGTGATGGAGGGAATGATGACGCTTTGCCGGCACCGGCCCATCAAAATTCTGAAGGTATAGAATGTAAGGTCGCGTTCGTTGTGTAGCCTCGACTGCACCCACGATGCGTTTTAACAAGAACGGGTTCGTGATGCCTATTATAAAAGGATTCGGGATGCCCCCATCGACACCCACGCAGCGAAAGTCTGCCTGCATCGTTGCATATGGCTTCACTATACCAGCGTAGGGTATTGGGCGAGCGAGGTCAACCAATGACGACACAGCTTCAGTGGCTAATTGGGGCGACTCAGCGATCACTATGATGCTCTCACAGAGTACCAGCTTTTCGAAGAGAATATAGAGGTCGGATATACAGGGCATAAAGTGCATTATTCTATCCCAAGAGCCGAGGGGTTGGTAAGCTTGGATCTGGTTGATTTTCTCGTGAATCAATGGTATAGGCCCAGATAAGCCTTGGAGCGGGAAGGCCGAGTGTGGAGCAATATCCAAAGTGAGCATGGAGCCTATGAACGGAAGATCTTGCCGACCAAGGGCGGGTGCCGGCCACGTTGCCATCTGTGAGTGGGCTGCTTCGAGCGTTGTTGGATCACTGATGTGTTGTCCAGACGCCATTTGGTGCAGTAATCGGTGGTAGAATGACGGAAAATTATGATGGGTGATGAGAACCAAAGTACGCTGGTTGAAACTTCTCTTCATGGAACCATCATACTCCTGACGAAAGACACAAGAGCCATAAAAGGTGTCTGGGCTCGCATGGGGAGCTCGAGGCGAACTCAGTCTGACGTCGGGTGAGTTGTTGGCGATGGAAAAGCTGAAAGTGAGGTCGTCCTGGGTCTCCGTATTTTGCTGCTCCGGAAAGCTGTTGAAGCAGATGGCGCTGAGGTCACCCTGTGCGAATGGAGTATCGGGAGGGTATATGATCTCTATTTCCGGACCTGTAATACGATGATCAACTAAATGAATTTGAAGACACGGGAGTGCACCCGCAATCTACCTACCCACATCCACGTTGAAGTTACAAACAATGCTATCACATGTTAGCATGGGCATTCATGGAGTACATTGAGACATGCGCATGTACGCCGTGTACAATGCATGCTTGAGTAATAGAGGTGGCATATGAGGCAATAACATACAAGGCGACTGCCCAGTGCTGGAAGCCTGATAGCGGTGTGTTAAGCGCGGGCTTCATGTTGTCGGTGTCAGGCTGACCAGCTAGTTGAGAAGTCGGCGCAGTTGCATCTTGGAGCTTTTCCATCGTGTGCCCAAGCGCCTCGACACACTCGAGCGAACAGGCTCAAGTTGAGAAGTCGAGGAGCAGGAAGGGCTGAGAGGAGGAGCAGTCAGGTTTTGGAGGTCAAGCGCACTGCGCGCATGGCCCACATGCTGGGGGTGTGGCTGGAGAGAGAGCAAGGCGTGTTTGGATTAGGTGGAGGTGTAGGTAGGTAGTTGTGGTTTTGGTAGGCGCACAGCGTCATCAAGTAGGTACATAGGTACTTCACTAGGTGTCTATCGCAGCAGCCTCCATCGATTCGGACCAAGAGCAGACGGAAATAGACCCGAAAAGTGGAACACGCGAAGATATCAGGCTGGAAGCGGGATACGCCCCCTAGTTATAATCATCATAACAATAAAATAATTATAATAATCATGGTGCGTGTTTATTCCAAGAGTGTCGCGTTGCTGGCTGGTGGTGGGCAGGGGACCGCCTGCCCCATGTGCAATGACGTGCAGGTCTGTCTTGAGCTCTCAAACCCGCGTCAGCCTCCACTCACCCAGTCCAATTCCGAGACTTCAGACCAAAAGGCTTTCGACGACCACGACCGCCGAGGACCGCCAGGACCTCCCGCACCGTCTTCCAGGGCTGTTCACGCTCACAACCACCGCCCTATTTTATTCCCTCGAACCCCCGCTCCCCGTGAATGGCACTGCGGCCTGCTCCCACGCAATAACATACCTCCTCTCGCTCCGCCATGAGAGAGGACCTCCGCAGACTTCAACATGGACGCCAACATCACCAAGGCTTTGAATGATAGACTCTACGATAAGCGCAAAAGCGGTGCTCTCGAGCTCGAAGGTCTGATCCGCGAGTCGCTGGCCGTCCGGGACTTTGATCGCATTCAGAAGATTGTACACCAGCTGTGCCATGAATACGCCTATGCCGTCCATCAACCTCATGCAAGAAACGGTGGCCTTATTGGCCTCGCCGCGGCTTCAATAGCTTTAGGCCCGGTATGATTGACACTTCCAAGCTGTTGCCATTCGAACGTATTGCGTCGTATGCTAATAATGGCTGACACAGGAAGTCGCCCGCTATCTCGAAGAAATCGTCCCTCCCGTACTTGCTTGTTTCTCCGACCAAGATGCCCGTGTCCGATACTACGCTTGCGAAAGCATGTATAACATTGCCAAAGTCGCAAAAGGCGAAATACTCCTGTACTTCAATCAGGTCTTCGATGCCCTCTGCAAGGTACTGTGGCCCTACATGGTTGTGCCTGGAGGCACCTGAATCCAAGCTGACCACCTTCCTGTAGCTTGCTGCTGATTCGGAGCTCTCTGTCAAAAACGGAGCAGAGCTGTTGGACCGCCTGATCAAAGACATCGTAGCTGAATCCGCAGCATCTTATGTATCTCTTCTTCATTCCCCGGAGATGAAGGGAGATAACGCCCCCGACGTTGAAGATAGCCCGGTGGAGGACCACCCGACTGCCTTTTCGCTAGAACGCTTCTTACCTCTTCTCGAAGAACGCATCAATGTCATAAGCCCTTACACTCGGACTTTCCTCGTGGCGTGGATAACTCTACTTGACTCTATTCCCGATCTCGAACTTGTGGCCTACCTCCCTCGATTCTTGGGTGGTCTCTTCAAGTTTCTTAGTGATCATAACCAGGACGTGCATACCGCTACACAGGTTGCGTTGGACCGTTTTATCAGCGAGATAAGGAAAATTGCCCGTATCAAGCGTGGCATCGCTGATAGCAAGAAGAGTCAGGGCGAGGAACAGTTCAAGCAATCTACTTCCAGCCTCCAGAGCAGGGCAGATGATGAGAGCGACGTCGACGGCAGTAGCATTGCTCAAGGGCGGCGACAATCAACGGACGAGAAGGACGACGAAAGTTTGGCTAGTGGGTCGGCAGCTGTTGACGACGAGAAGTCAGCTAGTGGTGACGGAGATTGGGTTCCTGGTCAAGACGTGGAAGTTGATCATTCTAAAATCTTGGAGATATTGGTCAGCTTTCTGGGTGCTCCGTATGGTGATAAAGGTATACTGGCCGCTTTCAAGCGTCATCACAAACTAACAAAGTATAGAAGAAGAAAACCACGAGATCTTGCTTACGACATTGCGGTGGATAGACAGCTTCTTCGAGATATGCCCGGAAGATATCATGCCCTTTGTCCCCAGCCTTTTGACCTATGTTCTTCCAAGGATGTCGCATGACCTAGACTCTGTTCGCCAAGCAGCAAACAAAGTCAACGCTTCTACCATGGATTACATCATGTCACTGTCTGATGAGAACCGTCGTTCAGATGCTCCAGTCGGCATCTCTACGCAGTTGCCAAATTCTCTTTCAGCTCTGGGCAAAGAACTGACTGGAATTGAGCGACGAGAATCTAACCTGTCCAGTCGATTACTCAAAACTGTGATTCAAGACCGCACAGAATCACATTCCATAGGTACTAGGACACCTACCCCAGCGGAAGAGCGTGGCTCTTCACCACGCCCGATTCCGGAACTCGACTACCAGGCGGCAGTCAATGCCCTCACACTTCAATTCTTAAATGAACACGAAGCGACTCGGGTTGCAGCCATAGCTTGGTTGATAATGCTTCATCGGATTGCGCCTGGCAAGGTAAAATTTCAATCTCCTGATCACAATGAAAACTATTAACCTTACATATTCAGATCCTTTCGGTGGAAGATGGCACATTTCCTGCACTTCTTAAGACCTTGTCCGACCCATCTGAGGCAGTGGTTACACGCGATTTATTACTTCTCTCTCAGATCTCGAAGAACAGTGACGATTCTTACTTCACTTCGTTCATGGTCAACCTGTTAAAGCTTTTCTGCACTGATCGGCGACTCTTGGAGACAAGAGGCAACCTTATTATCCGCCAGCTTTGTGTTACATTGAGTGCCGAGCGTATATACAGGACAATGGCTGATTGTCTTGAAAAAGATGAAGTACAGACTCTCAGTGTGCTTAAGCTATACCAATATCTGACTGCTACAGGATGTCGAATTCGCAAGCATCATGGTTCAAAACCTGAACAACAACCTCATCACGGCACCGGAGTTGGCCGACCTTAGAAGAAGGCTAAGAAACCTCGATTCCAAAGACGGACAGTCATTCTTCGTATCATTATTCAAATCATGGTGTCACAATGCCGTAGCTACCTTCTCCCTTTGTCTCTTAGCTCAAGCATACGAGCAAGCATATCACTTACTTCAGATCTTGTATGTTTTGTGCTTATCTTATGTGTTGCGGCAATTGCTAATCAGAACAGTGCGGACCTCGAGATGACGGTCAACATGCTCATTCAAATCGATAAGTTGGTTCAGCTCCTTGAATCTCCTGTCTTCACATGTATGATCTCTCTACAATATCTGCGGGTTCCTACTGACAAACATTACAGATTTGCGCATGCAGCTTCTGGAACCTGAAAGATATCCTCATCTCTACAAATGTCTCTATGGTCTTCTCATGCTTCTCCCGCAATCATCAGCCTTTGCCGCGCTCAAGAATCGCCTCAACAGTGTCTCCGCAATTGGCTACTTGCATATTGCACCTCGAACGTACGTTCCCACCTCCAATTTTAACCACTTGAGACAGAAGAGCTCAGAGACCGGTTCGTCCAGTGCACAACAGGGAGCCCCCGTATCCAGCTTTGAGCGTCCGAATCGATTAAAGGCCCGGGAGGATGGGGGTGTCAAGTGGATCGACTTATTGGATAAATTTAAAACCACCCAAGAGAAAGCCAGGAAAAACCAACGAATGGCCAGTATGGGAGAGGATGTGGGGCCAAGTCCCGTTCAAGAAAAGGGTCCTCCAGATGTACCATCCAAGGGCGCAGGACTTGGACGTGGCCCACCACCGCCTAGTGGAATGAATCGACCACCACCGGGGGTAGCTGGGCAACAGCCTGCTGGACACAGGGCCAGGTCTAGCTTGACCAATCTAGGGAGACTGGCAGGTGGAGTTGCTGGTAGACGGAAGAAATAGCCCTTGATTGATTCTCACAGTTCGTGGCTGCATGGCGAGGTGTTTTAGGTATCATTATTTTTCTGATTTGCTGGCTTTGAAGTGATATTTCATAGTTGGTTATCATTCAGCGATGCTTCCCTTTTCTGTACCTTACACCATCATCGGTCTTGTTATAAGTTGGCACTTCTTTGGACGTTCCATCACTTCTTTCAATTACCCAGCTTTGCACGATCTCCTTAATTTCAGGCTTCTTCTTCTCAAGCCGTTTGGCTTCAGCCACTTTGCGGACATAACCATTATACACAACCACTTCTGCGATAGCAACAGCACCACTGCCCCCCATACTGAGGCCCAGTCTCTTAGGCGCACTCCAGTGCCATGATGCCATCCATATAAAGATAGCACACGCAACCACAGAGACCAATACGTTGATAATCAGAATAACTTGACGGTGGACATCGGCGTAGGATAGCTCGTCATCTTCGCTGGTAGATTGTGTGCCGACGGAGAAGTTGGGCGGAGAGTATGGCGCGTTGGGGAACCTTTGAGAAAAAGTCTGCGACTTGGGGAGATGGCTATACGAGCGTGTAAAAGGATTTAGCATACGTTCGTATTCGCGGGCTTCCTCTTCGGCACGAAGACGCGCCATTAGAGCTTTGTATTCGGGAGATTGTTCTTTCTTAGGCGATGGAGGAGCTTGGTACACGGAAGAGCCACGCAGTAGAGCGTCAAGTGTGGTTGGTATGTCCTTCGTTTGGGATTCTCCGTCTTCTTTCTGTGATGTCTCTTCAACTTGCGCTTGACTCAGAGGCTCGACTGAATCTTGCCGCACGGCTGCATTTGCGCCTTTCCCAGCTTCTGCAGTATTTACTTCGAAAGCATGTTTCTTGAGTAATTTGGAGAGATCGATGAGCTGGCTGTGCGATATGGGATGACCGGGTTGCGGATGTGCGAGGGTAGGCTCCGAAGGCAGCTGTAATTTGGCGAAATCCAGCGGAACAACCTCTTCGATTCTTCGTAGCGCCCGCACGATAGGCGGGGTCATGGTGAGCAGAACCATGGCGACTATGGTGATTTTCGTGAAAAGCAGAGTGCACTTGAAGATCTACATTTGCATGCTCGTCATCCACTGTTGTTCGCTCGCCCTCCCCGTCTTGGCACGTGCCTCACTAGCGTCATGATACAGTCTCGCTGCTCCAAAACTTTCGTCAACCCGCATACCCACGCCCTCGTCTTTCTTCACATATCCCCTAGACCTCCTCAATTGCTCTAGGGAACGCTAGTTACTGAGTTTCGGTTCCATGTCGAGTCAATCCAAACGGCTCGCGACGAGCTTCTCGCGATGTACCTCAGCTCGCCTCGTGCACAATAGCACGAGCTCGTCGATACAAAGATACACAGCTCTCTACCACCCTTCAAGGCGGCGTAGCCAGTCATCATGGGCTGCTGCTGTCTCCGCCGCACAGACGATCTTCAATGCACCTGCACCCGATCCAAATGCTCCCATATCGGTCGATCCTTTCCGGACAGTAGCGAAAGAGATGAAGTTTTTGACCAAGAATATAAGACAGTTACTTGGCTCAGGGCACCCGACGCTGGACACGGTCTCAAAATACTATACGCAAAGTGAAGGGAAATACGTGCGGCCAATGCTGGTTCTTCTGATGAGCAGAGCCACAGCACTTACCCCAAAGACGGCCAGAGATATTAGCCCTTTCAGCATCAATGCTCCACTCACAGACCCCAACGTACTCGTAGATGACAACCCATCTGCTCCCGATGCCGCTGCATATCCTCGTGCTTCCTCACTGGCCCAAGACAGTGCATACCGAAGCGAAGATTCCGACATCCTTCCAACGCAACGCCGATTAGCTGAAATTACGGAATTGATCCATACCGCATCTCTTCTTCATGATGATGTGATAGATCACTCTGTAGCGCGCCGCTCTTCACCCTCTGCTAATATCGAATTCGGCAACAAGATGGCAGTGTTGGCTGGAGATTTCTTACTGGGCCGCGCATCCGTCGCGCTCGCTCGGTTGCGAGATCCGGAGGTTACGGAACTGCTCGCGACAGTCATTGCCAATCTAGTGGAGGGTGAATTCATGCAACTCAAAAATACCGCATCGGATGAGCGTAATCCTGTCTGGACAGAAAATACTTTGACATACTATTTACAAAAGACGTATCTCAAATCTGCTTCGCTGATCTCGAAATCTTGCAGAGCTGCCGCGATACTGGGAGGAAGTAGTCCTGAGGTAGTGGAAGCGTCATATCAATACGGGAAAAACTTAGGTCTTGCGTTTCAGCTCGTGGACGACATGCTGGATTACACAATAAGCGGGGAGGAGCTTGGAAAACCCGCAGGTGCTGATCTGGAACTGGGTCTTGCAACTGCGCCATTGCTTTTTGCGTGGAAAGAGAACAAGGCTTTAGGAAAGTTGGTGGGGAGGAAATTCGCTGAGGAAGGTGATGTTCAAAAGGTACGCCAGTCCATCCTCTTCCTCTTTCTGTTCCTGTTGTAATTAACACAACTAACGGTACAACAGGCTCGCGAGATCGTTTCATCAAGCACAGGTCTCGAGCAAACACGCGCTCTCGCCCAGGAATACGTTGATAAGGCTATTCAATCAATAGCCTTCTTCCCCGATAGCGACGCGAAAGATGGTCTCATTGAAATGTGTACGAAAGTCATGAAGCGCAGAAAATAGAGCGGAAGTGGGGAAGCTTATTTCTCGAAATATGGAGGATACTCTAGACTTTGTAAAAGTACGGTTATTGTTGGTGCAGACAATGGCGTTCTCCTGGGAAGCAAAACGGGTGGTGTTCTCACATCAACCATTATATTCTGTACATTAACATATCTGTTGTACATTAGCATAACTGTCATTATTTCTTATTCAATAGTCGGCTTTTCATCTGCTTTCGAAGCAGAGGTGGCTACTGTACATATACTGCGTTGAAAATGGTGTGAACATGTCGCAGTGTTGCCGCAATGTGACATGGTACTATTGATACGTGCATAATCTTGAATGGCAATACCTTCGCAACGAAGGGATCTCATTTGTGTGGAATCAGCTGTCTCCAAAGGGATTTGGAGGAAGAACATGAGGATCGTATCCATTTGTCGTCGCCTCCGCAGTTGAGATCTCGGTAGCAGGCTTTGGAGGCATTGTATGATCCCTCCAGACCCGTACTGCCTTATCTAATCCTCCGCTGACTACCAATTTCTCTGTCGGATGTGTGTCGACACCCAAGACAACGTCTGAATGCCCACCCTCAATCCGCTGCAATATATTCTTGGAACTCACGTCCCAAAACACAAGATCCCCGTTCTCACTGCCTGATACGACAAAAGCGTACTCGTGGGGCGGGTCGCTGCCATAAGTACCAAATGCACCCGCAAGACTGTGAGTCTTATTATTATGACCCTGGTACGTCTTCACGCACTTCCCTTTCCCCTCGATGTAATTCCACAACCGAATGCAAGAATCAAGGGTCCAAGCCAACACATATTTCCCATTGGGCGAGAAGATGACTGAAGTAACGGAAGCATTGTCTTCATGAACAAGTGTCCGGAGACACTGTCCAGTGGCAGTGTCCCATATTCGAATCAGGCCGTCGTGCGAGCAGCTTACGCTCAGTGTGCCGTCGCGGACAAAGTCGACACCCCCGACAGGGTCAGAGTGTGCGGGTAACGAGCGCATTACGCGGGCAGCTCGCACATCCCATAGAAATACGGCCTCGTCGTAGGATCCGCTAACGAGCATGTTGCCTTTTGGCGAAAAGGCGATGGAGTAGACATAGTTATGGTGCCCGATGAAAGGTGTGGGATGAGCTAATCCCGTGGCAACATCCCACAATCGAATGGATTTGTCGTCGGAGCCGGATGCGAGGACTTTGGAATCGGGCGACCATGCTATTGTGGAAATTCCGGCGAGATGGCCTTCCAGCGTGTGTTCTAGTCGCCCTGTTTGTGCGTCCCAGATCTTGACAGTACAGTCGGCGGAACAGCTAGCTATCCACTTCCCGTCTGGAGAGAACTTGACTGCGGAAACAGCTTTTTTGTGTCCCCGCAGGATCATGGTAGGGTGATAGTGGAGCTCGGTGGGCTTTGGTGGGGGAGGAGTGGGATGCGGAGATATGGAGCGACGTTCAGATGTTGATTTGGACCTTGATCTTGAGGCTGAGAGATCCCTCGAACGAGATTTAGATCGCGATCTATCCCGGTCTCTGTAGTATGTAGGTTCATGTGGGCTATCTTCGTTGCTGTATCGCCGCGGCCGCTCCGCAAGTCGATATGCTGGAGAGGCATCGCCGGTTGGACTGCGAGATGCGGACCGCTTTCTCGGCGGACCGACCGAGTCCTCCTCCAATTCATCCTCTTCACGCGATCGTTTGGGGAGCTCCATGCGATCAGCCATTTGTTGTGTGTGTTGTGTGCATGTGAGAGCTATCAATGAAAGGCCAGAGCGACGCGCGCTGGAAACAACTATTCTGCCGCGCTAAATAAAGGCGACGCGTGGGGCGGTGAGCTAGCTAGCCAGTACCTATCCCCCGCAACCTTAATCCTCCGTTCCCTGGATACATTTTAATTCCACTTCGAATATATTCTCCACCCATGGCCAATCAGGAGATTACTTCCCCGTCAGACCTCCGGATTCTATCTCTCAATTGCTGGGGCCTCAAATTCATCTCGAAGCTCCGTAATGAGCGATTGACGGAAATCGGAAACCAAATCGCCGCAGCAAAACCACCCCCAGAGATCGTCGGGCTCCAGGAATGTTGGACCAAGCAAGATTATGAGGCGATAAGAGAAAAAACGAAACACCTGCTTCCGTACGGGAAATTCTACTACAGTGGAATCTTCGGTGGTGGACTCGTTATTTTGTCAAAATGGCCGATTGAAGAAAGCAACATGGTTCGATACCCGCTCAATGGACGTCCCGCTGCCTTTTACCGTGGCGATTGGTTCGTGGGGAAAGGCGTAGCACATGCTAGGATACGCATGGGTCCGAAGAAGAGCGATATCGCCGAAGTCTTTTGCACACATGTATGAAGCTGGGTACTAGGAAGATGATTCGCAGCTACAGCTTACAGTCATAGCTACACGCCCCTTACGAAGCCGAACCGTTTGACTCGTACATCTGCCACCGGACAGCTCAGGCATGGGAGATAACCAAACTCATGCGCGGCGCAGCCGAACGCGGACATCTCGTCATCGGCCTGGGCGATTTCAATATGATTCCGCTTTCGCTCGCCCACCGTATCATCGAAACTCACTCGCCCGTGCAGGACGTATGGCGCATTCTCTATCCTGGCTCGTCTGTGGGTGCCGCAAAGGACAAAGTAGAGCAATTACGAGGCGTACCGATGCCGAACGCTGAGTTCAATTTGACCCAAAATGGTGCCACGTGCGACAGCGCGCTCAACACCTGGCGATGGAATAAGGCGCATAGCCAGCGTCTTGCCAAGGGTGAGAACGTGCAGATTGCGACTACAGTAGACGACCCAAATGCCAAACGGCTCGATTACATCTTCTTCAGCAGTGGCCAGCATTATGATGCGGCGAGTGGTGAGCGGACCGCAGAATGGACATTGAAAGACACAAATGTGGGCATGACGATGAGACATCCTACTTTGCACTGCTCCCTTAGCGATCATTTCTCCGTAGAAGCCACACTGGTCCGCGACCTTAACGGACCTACATCAGATGTGAACACTGGCACTGCTGCTCCACCAGATAGATACCTCCCTATTGAGACATACGATGAGATACTGGCTACTATAAAGAAGTACGACACTCGAGAACGTATACAAAGGCGTTTACGACTTGGCCACTTCGGGTTCCAGCTTCTTTTCACTATTGGTTGTCTCATTGGCGTCTGGTGGTCACCATATAACTATGTGTCGTTCATCTTGATGTTACTCAGCTCGCTGAGCTTGAGTGTTGGTGTTATAGATGGGCTGATGGGTGGTCTGTTCGTTGGGAGCGAACTGAGAGCGCTGAAGGAGTTTCAGTGGGAAGTGGAGAATACACGTTCAAGAGCTCTAGCGAATGGAGTGAAAGAGGCATAAAAATTTGCACGATTGAATATGATAGATGTGGTACATACCATTGGCATTATTAAATCGTACAAAAATGTGTTCTATGGCGGTTCTCAAGTGCGCTACGGGGTTATTCAAATTCAGTGAAAACAAAATAGGCTAACGTCAGGCTGTGAGTATATAGGTACATATGTAAAAGTCAGACCGCGCGCAGATGATCATCACGAAGTCAATGTGGTTCTGATGTAGATACTCACTCTCATGGCAATGATATGGCTGTACAGAGAGACACGCATCCCTAGACGTATGGATTGGGTTACAATTCCAACAGCATTGTTGCCGGTTTTTAATGGTGGTATAACAACTCCTGAAGTTCCACTATACACCATGTGAAGTACGTTCTCGGGTCTATCAGAAACACTTGATGTTGCATATTTATGTCAGAGCCGCTATTTTCAGGACTCTAGAGTATGCAAGAGATATAATCATTCGCAGAGAAGATACAATTATATTGGTATCAATTTCATTAGCATATCGCAACATGATATAGCTAATACACAGTCATGATTAAGCTCTCCTGCCCACAAGAGACAGCCCGTCTCACGCGACCGTCAAGCAAACCTCAATTTAGCAAGTCGCCACCTTGGGTCCGGGGACGGTGTAGCTCGTGAAGCTGGGGTTGTAGATGTTAGCCGTGTATCCTGGGTCGGAACTCTTCACGTGTCCGGGGATCTTGGTGGTGGGAGAAAGAGTTGTGGAGCCTCCGCCAGTGACCTTGAGCTGCGCACAGGAGATGTAGAATTGAGGAGGGGATCCGGGGTTGTGGATTCCAAGCTGTTCGATACGAAGGAGGTATTCTCCGGGCGCGATGCAAGAAGGGATAGTCGCGGAGTAGGTCACTAAAACGTTTTGTTAGCTGATTCTCTCCTCAAGACAAAGTACTTAGAATAAAATAGATTGAGAATGAGAGCACACTTACGAGACATGTCCCACTTTGCTTGGCCACCACTGAATGTAGGGCCAATCTCCTTGATTTTGAACCAATCCGTGCTTCCATCAGCAGCAGCAGCGTTGTCTACTTTGGTCATGTAGAACGACACAGGGCCCTGGTGATATACTTTACTTTTATAAGCGTTATGAATAAAAATAGCGAGTAATACTAATTACCACTCTGATCGGCAGTCATTTGGATCGTAGAACCTGCTGCGACAGAGACTGTGGAGGTGGAACTGCCGGATCCGCCGCCGACATTGCAGCGGAGGTCGTTGGAGCTGAGTTCCGTAACGGGCGAGTTGTTGTTAGTGTTTCTGCGCACATTCTGGTACTGTCCACCTTTGACGCCCTGCTCATACGATTAGCGAAAGTCTTTCTTCTGTTCATGTAATAAAGGATTTCTTACATTGGCGGTCAAATATTGGAAAATGTCTGTGATCAGGTTTAGTGTGGAGGGACTTAGTGGAGAGTGTTGAGCATACAGTGACCATGTGCAACCTCAGCGAGGGCGGCAACGAGAAGTGTGACAGCAGCGAAAGACTTCATGACTGTGGCTATAACTGAGTGAATCGGCTGGGGTGAGGTAAAACAGATCTACTTGGAATGAGCCTGCTCCTGTCCTGCTGCATCTACGATAGCCTTATATATCAACCTCCTGCGAGCCTCGGTCACGATGCCCCCACCCATGTCCTAAACTATCATGTATAGTCTTCTTAAGTCTCTTCTTGTTCACACACTATTATTGGTGGGTGGTGTTCAAGCCCAAATTGTTAGACGTCGTCCAAGGGCTTGCTGGTCACAGACCTCATATCTAGATATTACACAAGCCTGCTCATCCATACTACGCTACCTCTGTTTGTCACCTCATGGTTCCAGAACATAATATGCTAAGACCATACAGTGATGGATTCGGTAATTCCGTGTCATAACCGAACAGTCTGCCGACAGGATTTCAGTGCAGGTAGAAGCGTGCTGACGTCCAGATGTGCTCGGATGCGTTTGTGGGGTAAGAGCCTTGGGCTCTAGGACTGGGCTGGTATGAAATTAAATTAAATTAATATTCTACTTGATATAGGTTAATAAGACTGGCTGGATTGCGATGTACGACCCGCGGCAAAGTACGACGACCACAAAAGATATTCGATCGATACGAATATTGGATTGACACGCTCAGACGTAGTAATATCGATATCTGAAGCGCAGTATACGTTTAGTAGAGACAGGACAGCAGTTCCCAAGATGCGAGTGAATAGTATGATACTATGTGGTTGCGTACCTTGTGGTTATGAAGGCTAGTTGCCTTTCACATACGATTACATAGTACTGAGTGCGTGAAACGCCCTTCAAGTGCTTACTTTCAAGTCAAGACCCCGTCATCTGAAAGCCGATAAATGTTTAATGTGTATATCTGAGGTAAAATTGAGACGAAACAGCCTTTAGATGTGAGCTATTGATCTTAGGGTCATGGACCTTAATGATTCTATGTTACTCTTTTTTTTTTTTTTTTTTTTTTTTTTTTTTTTTTTTTTTTTTGGAAAGCGTCTTCTGGAGGAATGGAGACCTCCAACCTCACATGTAGATCTATATACCTAGGTATCTTGTGTTCCCCCTTCGGTGAGAAGGGCGCCTGCCTATTTAAGCCTGAAGCTTTGTCAATTTGTGTCGATTAGTTCACTCGCCAACGCTCAACAGATCAAGACCAAGACTTTTATATAGAGCGGTCGAGCTTGCCTACCATGTAACATTGGATGTCGCGAGGCTACCTGTCTGGTGGGTTCCTTCCTCGTTGCACAACGGAAATTGTTTACACAATGACGTCGCCTGCCGCCCTTGGAGCTGCGGCATCAACAAACAAAACGTCCACTGGCTAGACAGTACTGCCACATCCTGATCGAGTCTGCCTTACCTTCTGTAAACCACGATCCGAAGATACGGCTAGAAAATGAAGTCAAGCAACGAGGACCAGGATAACGGCTATCCAAACGTCTCGGTATGTCATACACTACAAGGTGTTGACCGTACACTTACACTTCCACAGCCACATGAGTCGACTCAACCGGAGCAGCATTCAAAAGGGAAAGCTATGGAGAGCGACCAGGCAGCTATGCCGCACACAGAGGCATCCGCGCTTCAAGCAATCGAGAACGTCGCGAAAGGAGTAAAGACGGTGGTCACAGAGGCTGTCGCTTGGGTGGAGGACAAGGCTGGCGAGATGACAGAGAAGCAAGAAGATACCGGCCCATACTCTTCTCTAGCGACCTGCGCCCCAAGTGATCTCGATGTGATCGCTACTGGGGTCTTGCCTGCCATGCCTGCCGAGGGATCAGAAAGCGACACAAAGTCAAAGGGTGGCAAGCAGGACAAGGTGCACAGGAATTAGGGATGCAACAGCTATGGCTAAGCTATGATTGAAGTTATTAGCTGGTGTCCTCGAGCCATCTCCTGGATACGCCTGGTGCTCATGAATGGGCCTATGCACGAACATCGTACGGCTACTTGCGTCGGTACGAGGCCATGACGATTGATGGGATCTGACACGACGTAAGGTCGTACGGTTAACATAAACAAATGGATAAAGTTGCTTCTCATAAGAAACCTCACGTAACTCGGTCTTTGCTCACCTCGAGACCGCATCTGGAGATGATGCATTGCTCACTTACCGAAAGATGGCATTCTAGTTCTAGTTGCTGTAAGAGAAAATAACGGTAATACCCACAGAAGAAGACACCTGTGAGCATGCTCTAAGTGGCTGATCTGGGTGAAAGGCGAACCACGTGCTCGCGTGTAGCTCACGGCCACTAGTGCACTGTCCGCGCTAGCCCTAGTCCGGGGCTATAGCAACCAAGTTCAAAACAACCCTATTATCGAACATACTCGACACCGCACTCAACCCAGCTTTACGCCAGATTATTGCCTGAAATATGGTCTGAATCGATTCTTACTTCCCTTCCATACACTCGCTCAAACTCGTATCGGCTTAGTGAGAACAACCGCCGACCAGAATCATCGCCAAACAATGGCTGCGAGGAATCAACCGACGTTCAACCTCTTCTCAGGCGAACCAGAGCTGCCTCCTCCGTCGCGCGAACCTCTAAGACAAACCTTCAAATCAACGTTTCGAACGTCGCAGAATGCGCCCCATACCATTGTACCATCTGACCCGGCAAATGAAGACCTGCGCGCGCAGATCAATACCCTTCGCTATGAGCTTGAAACAGCGAAACAAGAACAGGAGAAAGTGAAGCTCGAGCACGATGCTGAGGTTCGCGACTTGCAGTACCGATCAGATGCGGAATACAGGAAGGCGCAACAGGCAGAGTCTGCAAATGAGCTCACAGCGAAAAAGTATGAATCTCTCCGAAAGGAGATGTCGGAGGCGCAGACGCGCAATGAGAATGAAAGGCAGGATTTACAAAAGCGGTTGCGCACATCACAGGACAAAGCCCAGCAGCTGCAGGAAGATGCTGATGAATTGAAGGAAGAGCTTGCGACCACACAGAGGCAAAATGAGCATCGCTACAATACTTTGCAGACGGAGCACCGCGCATTAAAGGAATCGGTCGAGGATATCAGGGCAGATACAGACGCGAAGATAAATGCTATGCACATGGCTCAAAGGAAGCTGGCGCAAAAAGAGGCGGAAGTGGGAGAGCTCGAGGCTGAAGTTCTACGGCTCAAGGCCATCACTGGAGATGCAGAAACTATAGCGGTGATCAAGAAGGAGCTATCGGAGCAAGTGACGCACATTAAAAAGCTGGAAACCCTCACCCGAGAGCAGAGTAACGAGCTAAAGCAATACCGCAAACAACACAAGGCGATCGAGGTTGTCGAGGAAGAGAAGCGATCATTGCAGACCAAACTTCGACTGGTAGACGAACTACAGAGGCAGCTTAGCGAGGCAGAACGGAGGAAACAAGCTCTGGAGGACGAGCGCAACTCCTGGACTTCCTACTTGGAAAACGAGGTAGAAGGCGACACGCAGTTCGACACCCCTGAAGATCTCGCACGAGCTTTCATCCAAGTACGCTTCGATAAGACAGATTTGATGAACCGTCTTGGAGAGATTCAACCCGAACTTACCGTAAAGGAATCCAATATCCAGGCCTTGGAAGACGAAAAAGCCAAACTGCAAGCCGAGATCCAACAGTTGAAAACTGCAGGCAGCAGCGCACCAGACTCAAACGAAGCTAAGGCGCGGACCAGACTCGAACGTCAAAAAGTTCTGCTGGCAAAGGAGCTCGACTTCCTCCGCGCCCAAATGAAAGCTTTTGATGACGAGGAACGTGAAATGCACCCTGAGACCTTTGACACCGCAAAGACGGATCGCGTGAAAGAGCTCGAGGACCTGGTTGACCAATACCGCAAAGAAATAGACACATTACAAAAAGATTTCAACAGCATAGAACGTCCTCCTGTGGTCACGGCGGGCCAAAAACGTTCTCTCGACACCGATGAAACGGACGAGCGAGTGGGCGAGCTCCGTCGCAAGAACCGGAAGCTGGAAGACGACAACTCCACCATGCAAAAGCGCATCAAGATGATCGAAACAGAGTATAAAGCGCAACATTCGCAACTCAAGAAACTCAAAGAATCGTCCAGGACAAGGGTTCTCGAGCTCAAAGCCAACCCCACCGCCGACGCCGAAGCCTTGAAACTTAGCACCGTCCGTACTTTGCGAGAAGCTAATACACAGCTCCTCGCGCAACTTCAGGGCCGGACACCGTCTCCCGCTGTTCCTTCGGCCGCGCTCACTGCTACGCAAGACCAGCTTACCGAAGCCTTGACGCAACTCGCGTCCCAGGAAAAGAAGATCAAACGGCTCAAGCAAATCTGGCAGGCCAAGTCACTCGAATTCCGCGAGGCCGTGGCGTCCGTCTTGGGCTGGAAACTCGACTTCATGCCCAACGGACGGGTCAAGGTGACGTCCATGTTCAAGCCCGCCGACGACGACTGCGAAAACAGCATCGTGTTTGATGGAGAGAACGGAACGATGAAGGTCAGCGGCGGCGAGCAGAGTGTTTTTGCAGGCGAGATCAGAGATCAGATCGTGTATTGGGTCGAGGGGCGCAAAGAGATTCCTTGCTTTCTGGCTGCGCTGACTTTGGAATTTTGGGAGAAAAAGAACGGGGACATGACCACACGGGATATGTAATGGATATGAAAGGATGAGGGCAGTGTGCAACCATGTAAACACATTTTCACGATGGCGTTAGTAGTGGTGTTGATGGAGATATCCTGTCTAGAGATTGATTTTTCATTCAGATATACACTGGAATTCAGCTTCCATCCTAAACCGATGGACATTATTTGAGAGTTTTGTGGATCTCATGGGGTATCAACATAATAGGTTCCGTGTTTGTATCCCAGCAGATGAAGTATTGGATATTTTGAGGATTATCAGAACTTGTTTGATCTAAAACAGACGGAACCTTTCCACCGTGAGCATACAGCTGATCTCAATAAATCCAGATCAGGACGCCGTTTTTCCTGCGCTCCTCAAGCTTACTGACGGTCCCAGTCCTTGAAAAAGCCGCAAATTCGCCAAACGCCACGCAAATGATGCACCACCACGTCCAATCTTCTCACTCCCTCATGCAAAACCCGCCCCCAATTCCGACCTCTATAACTGAGGGCCACGACTCTCTTACGCAGGGCCTCATATAGCCCAGCGGTAACTTGCGTACCTGCCAGCCGTCTCGGAATGCCTGATGATCTTGACAACCTGCCCCCTTCTCAAGCCGTAGTATTTGGCTACAGGATCTGTGACCTGGATTCTGGGTAGTTGCGTCTCCTTCAACCGGTAGCGCTTCAACAACTGCTCCTTCTCCTCCTTGCTGAGCAGCACATGCGTGGGTACCAGTTCATGCTTGGTAATATTAACCAGCAGCTCCTGTTCGACAAAGACCTCCACGCCGCCCATAGGTCCCTCTTTGATGCCCGAAGCGCCGCGCAAGAGTCGCAGTGCCATACCGGTCATGGGTTTCGTGGTGACCATAACGCCATTGTAGTAGGAGCCCTGGACAAGATGCTGCATGTAGTCGCGAAGTTGCTTCAATCCCACATTCTCATCGCCGTTGAATTCCACCCAAATTTTGCCGATTTCGGGTTGCGGGTCGGGGTTCTTCGCGGTCGGGGGAGCCGTGTATTTGCGGAGCATTTCCTCAGAAGGAACACAGGAGAAGTTCATACGGGAGCGACTAATGTTATTGCGCGATCAGTATGTCTCAACCTTGTGAGAGGAGGTGTTGCGGTTGAGGCTTCAAGGTGGACATACTCTACATCGCCGTCCTCGCGCCCACATTTGGCAGCGAACTCGGCAAGGGTGATTTGATAGTCCTCTTCCAGCATCTCATAGCCCTGTTTTTACTTGTTAGCCATCACCCAATGCGCCAGCAAACGTGTGAACGCACGCGATCTTTGCACATCTCTTTGCATGTGCGGAAGGCGCGCCACATGCGAATGAGGTTGGGCGAATAACTTTCTCTGTCGTCCGCCATTTTGTATATACGAGCAAGACGCGGACCTAGGAGCGCAGACTCTCTGGTACGTTGTGGGAAGAAAGGGCCGCGGCGGAGAGCGGGTTGTCGAGATTGGTCGTTCGACAAAGAAAATGTGAAGGGCAGGCAGCTCCATGGGTCTTGGCATGCAGATTGACGCTAGGTCTGGAAGCGGCCTAGACGGAGAGCCCCGCTGCGAATAAGCCCCGCGTAATAGCTCTCCTCCGACATCATCGCGACATGGCTGCCAGAGAAATTCCGGACATCAAGACGCTTCTTGCGAGCCGGAGAGGAGGCAGCACTAGAGCGAGAGGTCGAGGATTTGGAAGAGGAGGTCCGGGAGCTTCACGGGAGGGCAGTGAAACAATTAAAGACAGTGCTGTGCGTGGAACAGATCAAGATGCCGCCGGCAGCAGAGTGAGCTGCGTAGAGCTTGGGTATCTGGATGATGTGTATGCGAGTTTATTCGCTACACAGGCTTCCACAAGAAGACTACCTCTTCTGAACAGAGGTCAGTTCTCTCAATTCTTACTTCTCAGACTGTAAATTATAGATTATCTTTACCATCTCTACTACTTCCAACTGACTCTTTTGTCATTACGCCCAGGAACCTATGTACGCACTTCAGCAATCGATCAGCTCGTCAATTGCTTCCTGAATACCCACCCTTCCTCTCCCAAGCAAATCATCTCTCTCGGTGCAGGCACCGACACGCGATACTTCCGTCTCTGTGACGCATATCCATCCACCTCAATCCGATATCACGAAGTGGACTTCCCCACTAACACAGCCGCAAAACTGAACTCTATAAGACGACATGCACAACTATCCAACAAATTACCATTATCCACGCATCCCCTACCTTCTCCACAGTCAGAATCCTACCATTCACCGACGTACAACCTCCATGCTCTCGACTTGCGGTCCCTCGCCACCACCACCACTCCTTCTCCAGAAACGCCATCATCTCAACAACCTCCTGAGCTCACCAACCTCGACCCCTCACTCCCGACCCTGATTCTCTCCGAGATGTGCTTAATATATCTAAACCCTGCAACCGTCTCATCCATCATCAAAACCTTCACAACGCATTACCTCTCCCCCTCCACGCCAGCTTCTCTGATCCTCTACGAGCCGATTCTCCCTCAAGACGCCTTTGGCCGCACCATGATCTCCAATCTCGCTACTCGCAATATCCACCTTCCGACGCTTACTGCGTATCCAGAGCTCGGCGATCAACGGGCCCGGCTGAAGCAGTACGGTTTCGTGACTGGGGCGAAGGCGGTAGATACGGAGTTTATATGGCGAGAGTGGGTCGGGGCTGACGAGAAGGAAAGAGTAGCTGGATTGGAGATGCTGGATGAGCTCGAGGAGTTGGACTTGCTGTTGCGGCATTATTGTGTCGCGTGGGGCTACAGAGATGGTGGCAATGGCGATGGTGGCGATGTCTTTCCCACAGCGTGGGCACACGTCAAAGAGCAAATATAGGAGAAAGGAGAAGTCGAGATTGTGGAAGATGGATGGTAATCATCCTCTGCTGTGTACAATCAGGTCATCGGAATAACTACATATCAATAGACGTAAAGCATTGTCCTCCCACAACCCCTTCCCACGAAGCAAATGGTTACCTAAGTACCTATTGCCATTGAGATGAGGAGTATGCCCCCCTTTCATCATACCAAATATTACACGCATCCAGTTTTCCAAACACCTCGCTATAGTTATATATGATTCGCTGCAAATACGAGAAAGATGACAGAAAAGACAAAGAGCGTAGACGCAGGCAAGATCTCGAAAGAGCATAAAAAACTGAAAAGGAAAGAGAAAGCAAGGGAGCGTATTATCCAAAAGACGATCGCCTTCTAGCGTGAGCCATGGGGTCTATGTAAGCATAATATATAGCGGGTAAATGTGTAAGGAGTATATGGAGTTTGGTGGCGACTAAGAAGAGAAGCCGGGGAATCGAGGTAGGTGTAAATAGAAAAGACATGGATACATGGAAATGGAGAAAGCAAGAGCAAGGAGATTCGAGTCGATGTGTGGGACGTCGTTAACGTTCAAAGTTGGTAAGACGCAATGTCGCTGAGCACGCTGAACAGGAGCCGCTTGACTACGCTGATAAATGTGGCAAAGAAAAAGCAACGGTGAGAGGGTGATGTGTTGCACCCGGGGTATTATTAATGATGACGCGCGTACTAGAATCGATATATGGGGCGAAGTAGATGAGGAAAAGAAACGATCGCTGGGGAACTCCGGACCTAGAAATGCCGTGATGGTGACAAACGCCTGGCAATAGATGAAAGTGCATGGAGATTGAAGTGAGAAGCAGTTTACTCCAAGCTCCGACTCCTTTTTGTTATGTCATCGTCGCTGAGTGCTGCAAGCCATAGACACTTGCTGATGATGTGAGGCTCGACCTTAAAAGCGTACTTGGAAGAGGCTTCGAGAAGGCGGAGAAGAGACTTGACTATGGTCGCCGCGCTATGGTGGCGCTCGAAGTTCACCAGCCGTTCGCCATTGACTGGCGGTGCCTCAACGAAAGCTGGTTTTTGTGCGTTATAAATGAGATCCCGAGTGTAGATGCCAATGAAAGGTATACATCCTTCGTCAACAGCTGCGGTTTCCATTTCCAGGCGCAAGATATGGAAATTGCGTAGTGGTTGGACAAGAGCTTCGAGATAGCGCATAGTTTCCATCTCAGCAGCAGGAACTAATGACCATGTTTTTCGTAGTCGCGCTATGTCGTTAGACATGAGGGCAATGGTCAATTGGTACATGGTTGCATAGTTGCGCAAGCGTCGGGCATGCGCGGCGATGTGAATGAATTTGACAATGCACCTTGCGCGCTCCTCCATGCTCTCAGTGAGGATGCATTCCGAAACTGCCCACTTGACGACAAGGTTGAACCGGGCAATGACCACGTCTACTCCACGAGCCTCCGATGTGCGAAGGTACTGCACCCAGTCTCGGATTTCAGGCGAGGATTGTTTCCATCGAAGTTCAATCAATTCACGCCAGTCGATTTCGTCGAGCGCATCCTTTTCAACGATGGTGAATTGTTGGGCAAGTACTTCGGAGTCGTACGCAAGAACGAAAGGAAGGTGTGTAGTTGAAGCGGCACTATCCTTCTTCAATTCATGTAGCTCGATGCTGGGTTCCGCTGGCACGTTCGCTTGCCCGAAGGGCTGGTTTTGAAGACGCGATGTTGGGGTGAGGCCAGGAGTCGGCAAACCCTGGTTGAAAACTGTTGTGTCGACTTCAGGCAGGGCCTCTTTTGGTCGATTGGCTGTGAGAGGAGGCGTAGGTGGATGGCGCATGGGATGGGATGGCAAGAGCTCTTTACTGCCAACCACCGGCTCGTCTCCGTAGAAGCTTTGTACACCCTGACTCGTATTATCAGATCTAGTACCTCGAGATGATCCCATGTCACTGAAGTCTTCTTCGTTTGCATGTACAGGCAAAACGCCGTCTTTGGGTATTTTTCTCATACTCTCGGTTTCGACAATCAACTCAGTTGAAGAGTGGGTAGATACGTTTTGTGCTGTTTGTTGTTTGGAGTGACTGGAGGCCATAGGCTGAAGAGGGGCAGGTTTGGCAGACGAACGCATGGTTTCCATTGTCCCCGCCCGCGGCGAAAGACCTCGATCAAGAAGAGGAATCGATGAGTAAGAATCGTCAGATCCTATAGTCGAATGAACAGCAGGAAGTCTGCCATTGAAAGCCTCTCCTGATAAGCGGTACATAACCTGACCCTCAGCATCAGGTGCGGCGAGCGGTCTATGGAAGACGTCATCGCCTTTCGCATAAATTCGCGTTTGAGGCGAGTTAACTTCAGATGCCACAAAGGGTGGACTGGAAGGTTTGGTATGGTCTCCTTCCGGCTGGTGATCTTCGGGGTTGGCGCCTACCGTTGGTAGCGCTTCAATAGGGCTACCCGGTAATGTAGGTGATCTTTTCTCATATCTACCCTCTAGTTTGAGCAACGTCGACTCTATGCCTCCATCATCGTCTACGTCGTCTGGCAAAGCGGCAAGTTTGGCTACTTCGAGCTCGAAGGAACGTCTCATGTCTGGCTGAGAGGAATGCGTTGCAACCAAAGAAATCGTTTTTTGCTTGTCCTCTTTTTCTGTCTCCAAACTGTGGCTTGTATTACGGTTCGTGTGTAGGACTTCAGCTTTCTCGAACGGTTCTATATAACGATCGGAGCGGAGTATGATAGAATTGGCGATCGAATGAGTCCGGTTTGAAACCGTGCCAGTTGAATGCGGTCGTTGAGGTTGCTCCAAATCATGTACATTGTCAACAGCGCGGAGATCACCGCCTGGTCTACGGCGAAGCTGGCGAGTTGGCCGCGGAATATCATCACTGGGTTCTCGATCCAAGAAAAATGGATCATTATCAGATGACATAGTCTGGAAGGTGGCTACACTGGGGACATGTGCTCTGCCTAGCCCACTGTTGTAGGACGAATGCCTTCGCAGGGATGCTGGGCGTGACATGGAAGTTTTGGTGGAACCACGACGCCGGAACGAGTGCATCTGCTCGCGGCCAGCAGACATTGACCTTCTTTGAGTACTCAAGGAGGGTTGATGCAAGGTACGTAAGACATGGCGTCGCATGTCGGTCTCGCTGCCCGCGTGCAATGAGTGCACTGCAGTTGGGTTCCCGCCCTGGATATGTTCATTGATCGAAATGGCCCGTTGCTCTGGCTGATTGTTCACTGGTTCGGTACCTTCGTTCTCTGGGTTAAGCAAAGCACCCGACATCATGGGCACCGGGGGAGCACCGGTATCATCGACAATGAGTATAGACTTGCTCCCGGAAGTGATGACACTGTTGATCCGAGGATCAACCTGTTTGGCTGAGAGTATCGGCTCCTCAAGACTGCCTGATTCGTGTTTCTCGAATTCGAATTCGAATCCGCCCAGATCTGGTGTATTGCCAATTGAATTCTGTTTTTCCTCCCTGCTCATCTGCTCTATGACTGCATCTTTGAAGCTCTCCGACACCAGAGAAGCCAGAAGATCGATGCGGACCTGAGGTCTGGGCCGAGCTTGTCGACGTTTATGCAAACCTCCAGACGTGGTCAGCATATTTCCTGGGCTGGACGAACGCGTTGATGGTGATCCTTGAAGATGTGGACCCATGCCGGATAATTGTGGGGCTGAAAGTGAAGGGTGTTTGCTGCTTAACGCTCGGCGAACGCTCCCGAATAGCTTCTTCATGCCAGGATTGGTAGCATACCCTCCTTTCATGGTCAATTCACCGCCCGATGCCTCTACAGGTGGCAAATCGAAATGAGACCGCATGTGTCGTAATCCGCCGTTTTTTACGTCGAGGTAAGGGGAGCTGGGCTGGAAAATACCTCCACGGATCAGACTTCCAGGTATTGTCGAAACGACAGAAACCGCAACATCTATGCCCGCATTCTTGGGGAGGGACAATGGTGCTCTATTGTCCCTCAACGCATCAGAAAAGCTGCCACTGCGTTTGTGCCCATGGGGTCGGTTGGGCTTGCTTGAGCCTCCCTTTTGCGAAACGTGGGCTAGACGAGGAGGGCCTGCTGGGACGGGGTGCGGTACTGGATGCGGTACGGGATGTGGGTAAAGTGGCATATCACCAGCTGGATCCACCTTGTTCAACCCGCGGACTGGAATGGAGCATGACAGAACCTGCATACTGCGTTCGCTCGCGGGGGAAAGGGGCACTTGGCCGCCGCTACTGTATTCCTGGGAGGGAACATAAGGGGAACTCAGCGAGTTTTGAGGGGTGTGGCGAGCTTTCTGAGCCCATTCCATGTGCTTGCCGGCAAAATGATCGCTGGGATTCGACATTATGGTTTCCACCTTCGCAGCTCGTCCATTTTGCCTGGGAGGAGTAGACGGTGCTACAGGTATCGAGTGGAGAACCGGCTCATCTACCACACTCGGCGCTTCCCCCTCTCCACCGGGCAGAAGCGGTTCGTCCACGGCATCGGTGCTAAAAGCGCCTTCGCTGGCCCAGTACAAAGCGCAAGTCCGTCTCCAGCATTTTTTCAATTCGCCTATTATCTTAATATCTCCTCCACCTCCATCTTCGCGATTCCGCAAGTCGTTATGGAGGCTGTTCACCAGTTCACAAAAATAGAGACGCAGTCCATAAGCGGGTACAAAGTCGTCGACAAAATAATTGAGAATCCAGTGTCGTAGGGCCACAAAAGTTCGAACCCGTACAATTCGCCCAAAGTCATCCTGACGATAAACAGCCCACTTCAGACGCGCAATGAGATAGGCAATGAGATCGCGTATGGGGAGAAAAGCCCTAAAGGTCAAGAAGAAATCCGAAAGCAACTCGTAGTCCAGGAAACTGGGGGAGGTGATATGGGCCACTAACCGGGAAGGAGTGGCAGCAAGGATATCACCCGACGATGTGAAGCGCACAAGGGTAGAATCGTTGGGGTCGGCGGTCAGGGCGTCGTAGATGTGTGGGCCTATGGGAAGTTTGGATATCCGGGCAGAAGTGGATTCGCTGGATTGCTGGCGGGGAAGGATCATGGTGTCCCGAAAGCTGAAGGCGAGGGGTGAGTATACGTCGGAACGCGAAGACGGGAGGGAGTGAGCGGGGTGGTGGGGAGTGAGCAGAGAGGCTCTGAAATCAGAGGGTCTGAGATCTTCAGATGCTGCTGTGCTCGTGTAGGCGGAGCTCCTCAGAATGGCGGTTCCTCGCGAGCTGAATCTCGGTTCGCCCAGGCGGTAGTGAGGGATGGGCACCTCGAGAACGGGGAAGGAGCCAGTGTCGGCGGTTTTGGGACGTTTGAAGGGCGATCTCTCGATGACGACTTTGAAGGTTCCAGGCTCGGTGCTGTGAGAGGCCACGGTTTGTTCGTCGACAGTGGAAAAGGACTGGGAGCGGATATGATTCGAGGATCTTGCGGTTGGGTTGAAGTGGGTGGGACGTTTGTGAACGATGTCATGATCTTTCTTCAAGCGGGCGGGCTGGGAAGGAGTGGAGTCGGGTCGGATTGTCGTCGCAGGACCATAGAGGCTCGGCTCCCACTCATTGCTCGGGGTGGGCAGCGAGGAGTCGTTGGCGGACTCGCGGGTAGCACTGTCTGGTGGTGTCTGCGGGAAAGCGACGGGGTCTGGCAGCGGGCGGCTGCGCTGGTTCGCAGGACGCACTACAGGCCTAAAGGGAGGTGGCAGGGTCAGCGGAAAGGTTAAAAGTTGGACATGCAAAGGCAAAAACAAAAGAAGCGCGAAGGTTTATGGTCCCAGTCGCGACCACAGAGCTCTGACAAGCAAGCGCGTGATGACGGCGGGGACCATACAGCGCATCGAGGACGGACGGGTAAAATCAGAAGCAGCAGGCAGACGTCGGACGTGAGTGGGGTTGGCGGGTATGTTCTTTTTCTCTTTGGCTGGTATAACACGACGGACGGAAATGCGGTATAGACGAGAAAGAGAGATTATCATGCAGTGTACTTGGACATGCAAGCAGGGCAGGAGGGGGGGGAGCTGTACCTAAGGTAGATGATGCCGTTGTTGATGTTTGCGACGGTGAAGGAACGACCGCCAGCCGAGGTGTTTGCAGTGGTGGCCGTGGTGGAGGACTCGATGGTTGCGTTGCTCTGGGCGCGGGCGCGAGAAGAGCGCAACTGTTCCTGGGAGTCCTTGACGCGTCGCAGCGATGGTTTGCGTCGGTGGGCGTCGACAGGATGCTTTGGCCTTCTAAGGGCGTCTTTGTGAGTTGGGTCAGTGCCAAAGGCTGAAGAGCCTAAGGTTTTGGATTGTAGCATGGTGACCCATCCATTTGTCCCCCCGGGCCGGACAATGTTGGCGATCAGCAGTCTGAGGGGAGCAGGAGGGTGGGAAGTGCACTGGCAGCGACAGGCATGGCAGGGCAGGGAAGGGTGGGTATGTGGGTGTGTATGCGCAACGGGCGTGGGCAGAGGGAGAAAAGACGAGAAGAAGAAGAAGAAGAGGGGAGAGTCGGGAGGCGGCGCAATAATTTGGATGGATATCACGACAGCAGACAGACAGTAAGTCAGTCAAGCAAGCACTCAGTCAGTCAGTCAGTCAGTCAATGTGCATGGCTGCTGCAGTGATAATTGAGCACCAACGTTGGGCTAATCCGGCTTTCGCCAACAGGGCAAAAGACGCATGCAGGCGCCAACCGGTGGCCCAGGCCGCCCATGCCATGACTCCATGCCATCTGCGCCTGTGTATGCACCAACCCATGCCCTTGGTTGGGGCTGGGGATCACTGGCATTGACCCGGTCCTGGCCTACTGACAGGTCGCTCCAGTTGTACAGGTACTCCATCTACGTAGTGGAGGGAGATGCATCAAGAAATGGCTGAAGGACCATCCATCTCATCTGCCTCGGTTGCCTCGGTCAACCTCCTCCCCAACCACCCCGCAGCACCTCTGCTACCTATGTACTTACATGCATACTCATCTAATACATCCATCTCCAACCACCTTTTTTTCTTCTTCTTTTTCTTCTTCTTCTTCTTCTTCTCCCACAAAACAGCTGCTATCGACAAAAGCCCTGCTATTCCACCTCTTGTAGCCGAAACACCCGTCTGCGCGGCTCAACCATAGCGTGGCGTACTTTGCAACCCGCTATGAGGCAATCCTGCTTGTTCCTACCAGTCCATCTTACACCAACTCACACTACCCGTGCATCCCGTCTACGCTTCCTTTTTTCGCCTGCTCCCTCTTTTCTCGTAGCCTCGTACTACGCTCTCGCCAGCTCGCCTTGGCTTCGCCGAATCACATTGGTGCCGTCGCCTACACGAGAAACGAGCGAGCGCACGTTGCGGCAAAAAAAGCAAACGGCCGGCCACTCAGCTGCATCTCTCTGATTCAGATCACCACCAGGGGCGTCGCCGCGGGAACCGGGGGAAGCAGCCGCCAGTGCCACAGATCTGCTTTCTGCTTGGGTCAATCATCCTACCCCCGTGGAAAAGCAGATACGAAAACCAAGTAAAATGTACACAGTAGGAATCGGCCTGCTGCCACTGTCGGCCATGAATCGTTCGTCCGCCGGCTCAAACTTGGCCGCTAACAATAACGGTATCTGACGCGACGCCAGCCCTCTCCGGCAAGCCACCCCTGACGATCATGCTATCCAACGTCGTCACCGTGATAATGTGTGCCTTCTCCTTTTCTTTCTTGCTTGCTTGTTTGGCTCATCCCTTCTCGACACTCATTTCCCAACCTAGTCGTTCTTACAATTAATGCCCTTCCATATGTACGCTCCTAATACGGATATGCCCTGACCTCATCCTCTTTGCTCAAATCCAGCCCATCCGCCACCTGCTCTTCATGTTTCCGATCCAGGTATTCGAGTAGAACGTCTTGATAGCTCTCCTTACCCTTGTACTTGCTTACATCGTCCCCCCACTAGGATCGGACGCGCAAAGTCAGTAAAGTCAAAGCAGGGATCTGATGGCTTGTCATAGTCTCCAAGACGTCTTAATGCTATTTCAATGTACCTGGGATGACATGGACAATCCACTCACACTGCGAACCGCACTTGCTAGTCTGCCCGGCACATAGGGCTCTTTGCAAATTTCCGTAACGGGGTGAAAGTATGTACGAATCGTGAAGACAACGCCTCCAGAGCGGGGCAATCTAAACATGAAGAATGAAACCCGTTATTACAAATTTGCAGGCTCTTTTTTTTTCTTCATGCTGGCGAGTAGTTTCGGTAACACTTTATTTGTAAAGCACGGAACATGGGATGTACGCACCTTCTCAAACTTTGCCTCTCGCTGCGGAAAAAATGCTTCTCGATCGTCTTGTTCTTCTCCGCCGTGAACCACCCTATCCCTTCCGAGTCCTCGCTACCAATACTCTCACTCCACGCCAACTTGTCGTCGACCTGGAAAAAGTAATTATTCCGCAAAACCGGACTCTCCGGCTGCACCCTCCTGAAAAAATTCATCATGCCTCTTTCCAGCTTATCCTTGAACCCAGGCACGTCGCCGCTAGTGTGAATCCCGGACAACTTCATGCCGAACTTGTCTTGCAGCCTCCAGAAGCCCGCGAGCAATATGGCGCCCGCGAGAAGGTAGTAATCCCCATCCTTCCCTTCCACCATGATGGCTAGATCGTCCTGTACGAGCCGTGCGCACATTTGCATGGGATCCTCTCGTAATGGTCGCTCTGCTACGTCAAAGACCTCGCCCGTGACCAGATTCGATACTCCCCATCGACTACCGTCTTCGTTTTCCCAGCGTCGGTATAACGCAGGATAACGCTCGCTCAGGTACTCGCATAACTCTTCTAGCAGTTCTATAGCTGCGTCGTAGGCTTCTGGAGCTGTTCTGCAGCACTTTTGTCCCCTTTCTTGAATCCGCTGCGCTTTGAGGGTGTGGTATGACAGGTAGTCTGAATCTAGCTCGATCCAGTCATCCCATACCATCTTGCGTAAGCCCATGGTGATATTATATCTCGGGCCGTAACGGAAAGGGCGGTAGGGCAGCGGTTTGGTGGTCGATAAGGACCAATCTGGGTATGGAGATGCGCGAGGTCGTCTAAAGGAGGAAGGTGGCCAAACTATTTGATGGACTATTAGTGCATGCAATGGATCAGAGCTCTGCTTCGATTCTATTCACTTCCAACGCAGGGAGATACTGGAGAAAGAAATGGGAAAAGAGAGTTTCGAAGGTGTTCCCTTTTCATGAGTAAAAAGCCGCGAAGGCAGAAAATGCAGTGAATCGATAGCTTTAAAGAGAGAGAAGAAAGAATAAAAGAGAAAGGAAAGGAAAAAACTTTACCACCTAATTTCCTCTCCATCTCTCTATTCTTTCCCCCTACCTTGACACTTTCTTCCTTGCCGCCCCCGGCCCTCTTCCCAACCCACAACACTTTCTTGTGGCGCATACGAAGCCGCTTCAACACAACACTGCCAATCACCATGCACGCAAAACAAGATAATCCCAAGACCAAAACTATGCGACACCCATAGCCATTTATACAAGAATTCGCGCTCGCGATGGGAGATAAATTTTCCATGCTCCGTATCGTTTCTTGGATTCGAATCGCGAACGGCTGAGGCATTGTTTCGTGTTTATATGGTGGCGACTTCTGTCGAGACGGCGTACGTATTGAGAAAGGACAGCACGTGTGCCCTCTAGAACTCAAGTGTTCCTAGGCGTAGGGAGGGAACGGAGTCGCAATCATAGCACGCTGCAGCAGGGCGACTTGATAGATATCACTCGATATCGTCATACCACCCCGCTTTTTTTCCGACAGTGATGTGCGTACGTAAAACGCTATGAGTAGATAATGCAGCCTACCAATGTCAATCAATACATCTCAGGTGGGGGAGGGGGTTTGGCAAGAGCTTTGTTTGGCACAACGGTTATCGCGGGAGGAAGGGAAACGGTGACTTATTTAGTACTAGTTGTATGTACATTAGGATTTCTTCGCTGATAGGACAAGATGTTGTTGATAACGGGGTGTACCGAGACACACCATACAATCAGTTCCAAGTAGATAGCTTTCCAGTGCGGGGTGAAATGGTAGTGCCAAATGCGGAAGCCGGTGCGGAATACATGCCGCTTTCCAAGTATATCTCTCGCTCACATACACGTCCGCAAAACTAATAACCCTCTCAATATTGATAGATTACGTGCAAATATTGTAGCTGGAACAAAAACCATAGCTCTGCTCAAGCTTTGCGACGCAAAAGACAGTATTCACCCCATACCCGCCTGTGCTTGGCTGGGATCAACGACCATTCTGGAACCCATAGGATACGACCAAGAAGCGGCGTTGCACCTGCATCCATGAAGGGGCTGCAAGACAGTTTTTCCCAGGTCTTCGTATCGTAAATGTAGTCTGGTTCTAACGAGGTGGCCGGGGCACTGGGAAGCTTCGAGTCAATCAGGAATTGGCATTGGGTGATATTAATCTGAGGTTTGTTAGCAAGTATTATTGAGATCGTGAAGGAAAGACTGTGTCAATGTGGGTATTGGATCTACACGTACGTATTTTTCTGGGTCTTCCTTATTCTCGTCATTCATTCCAGAAGGTATCATCCACGTGCCTGGGTAATAACCAGAACCTTCATTTGCCTCGCTAAAAGAGCCAGGTAAGAGACCAGTGAATTCGCTTTTGACAAATCTTGCACGACTTTGGTCAGGCAGAAAATAAGAAGACGGGAATCGGTACCATTCCTTGCCCAAACAAACATTATCGCCTGCCTTGACGACACCGCTTTTTTGAAGCGGTTTATATACGTTCAATGGAGCGGAGTAAGCGGTCATAGTGCCGATCGTGCGGAGGGCTCCCAAGTTGAAACTTCCCAATATAACGAGACTGACCACGGCAAGCTTGAACTCCGGGGATATTTGGCTACGCAGAGTTCCTGGTGGAGATTTTCCGAAATTACCGAGCAGAATATGCAAGCTCAAAGCGGCGTTGAAAGCTAGGAGTGGATACGCTGGATACATGAAACGTTCTTCCTTGTGTGGTTGCAAGGTAAAGATTCCAAGCCAAAGATAAAACGGGCTAATGGACACGACGCTGCGCAGGAGCGTCTGCTTTGGGGATACTTTGTCGATGAAAAGATACTGCAGAAGGACTAGCGGAAGAGCGACGGCAGCAAGCCAGAACCATATGTTAAAGTTGAGGGTCAGGTTACGAACGTAGAAATGCCATGGCTCAACCCCATAGATATTAGGACCTCTGCTACCGCCACTGAAGACATTGTAGAGGACAATGTTCATGGGAACGCATACGAGCGTCCTGTAGAAGAACGTGTCAACGGCCACTTGGAATGCCTAGCAGATACCCGATTAGCAAGTGCATTGGCATTGGTGATGAGATATGCCTACCAATATACCAACAGATCTTATACCACCATCAACAAAACGCCACGCAGTCTCGAACACGGAACCACTGAAGAAAGCCATGATAACTTCCTCTGCAATAAAAGGCAGAACGAGAGCCCCCGCAAATGGCCACCCTAGCAAGCTACCGGCGGCGAACCACATAATGCCTCGAGCCGTCTTAATGCCTCCTCGCCAATCTAGAAATGCAGAGGCACCCAGCATGGTAGTGTACATGGCGAAAGTGGACGGCAAATAGGCAGGCGACGCATGGTACATTCCGGGACTGAAGACTAATATCATGAGGAAGTAGACTGCTGCTCGCGGATTGATTGTCTTGGCTATGGTATAGTAGAGTTTGCTTTCGCAAAGAGCACAAACAAGGCCCAATACACATCGGAGGCCATAAAACTCGAATAGTTTGCTGCCATCCAATGAGATCAGACGGGCAAGGGCGGTGATGGAAGCATGAATGCCAGTGTATGCCCAACTTCTTATGGCATAGTCGGGAGAATACTCCCACGTCTGCAGGCCAGATCCATGATTGAGATAATGTGTTGGTTCCCAATAATTGAAGACCTCATCGCAATCTTGAATGGGCGAGAAAAGGGCGGCAAGAGTATTGGCGGCGAGGAAGATGTAAAAGGCAGTGGTAGGTTTGAACCGGAATGGTCGCTGGTTCATCTCCTGGACAAGCTGTTTCCTACATGGGATCAATCAGCCTTTGGATGGGAAAGCGAGGCTACATGTTTGTGCGCATGCATATGATTGGCTTGCGTACACGGGTGGATCTTGCGTCAGCGGAGAAACATTAGCAACAGTGCTGGGAGCCATTGCGGTGCATTTGATGTAATTGATGCTCACCTGTTCGCTAGTGAAGGACAAAGGACAGAGTGATGCGCTGCCAAGCGGAAATCACACGCTGCAGCCATAAGGCTGAACTGCGGCCAATCAGCCCTTGCAGCCGGGATTTCTTTTACGCGAAACGCACGGGCCCTCGTGCATCCGATTGATTTCTTAAGAAAGCTCCACCTCGACCTTTCTCCTGCACGGCACAGCAAAGCACTGCACTGCAACAGCATAGGCGGCGAGAACTCCTGCCGCGAGCTTACATCGCACCGAAGTTACACACAAAGCCCCGCTGAAGCACATCGCTTTTTTAATTATTGCGGCCATGGCTGAACCGCCTGCGAAGAGGGCGCGGCTAGATGGCCTCGAGCCCGTCAATGTCGACGCACCCGCTTCACCTGTCGATGATTTCGATGACGATTTCTACGAAAACACTCAAGTTGATGATGCCGGGCACTCCAAAGTCGACAATGTGATGCCGTCCCCTGCTGCACAGTCCAACAACACTGCTGCTTTGATCCCTGGGCTTAGCTTTTGGACCTCACCTTCTGCTCCCAATACATCAACTACAGCTCCTGCAGACACAAAGCCAGTTTCGAATCCTCTGTCGCTTGCTACTGAAGACGGCGAGGATATGGAAGATGGCGAGGTCTCCGACACAGACGTCTTCTATGGGGACCAGCAGCAGGAAGCGCAAGCCCTGGTGACTGCCGCAGAAGACGCGCCGCAGCACAGTAAGCCCTTGACTCTGCCACCTGTAATCCCGGTTCTTACCAATGTGTCTTACGCTTCTGTAGATGAACAAGACGCATCCAATTCTACTGCGCCTGCCGTACCTACCATCGATCCTACAACATCGCAATCACAATCCATAGCTGCAGTAGATGCCAACAAGCCTACTTCTGCCAATGACGACCCCGTAGCTACAGCGTCTGAGCCTGTAGATGAGGCCAAGATCGAGTTCTTACAGGCCGCCGAAGTCAACAAAGACAACGAACAAGCAGAATGGCAGTTGGATTCTGAAGCATCAGACTCGTCCGATTCCTCCAGTGAAGATTCGAGTTCTGACTCAGACTCGGAATCGGAAGGCGAGTTGCTCACCCCAGAGGAGGCTATCAAACGAATGATGGCAGAAGATCCTGAGGATGGTGACGGTCCTGCTCCTAAGGCGAAAGTCAAAACTCAAAATGAGGTTGACGAGCAATACCAGAAGCCTGACATCACCGTAACTGAGGCTATGCAAATAACAGAGCTCGGCAATGTCGAGAACATCGTCGATAACCTTATCTTGATCAAAGCAAACGTATCTGGAGATTATCACGTTTTAGAGTCCGGCTCCGCAGTATGCTTAGACAACCGTACTGTCATCGGACAAGTCTCTGAAACCATCGGACGTGTTCAAGACCCCAGATACTCTGTAGGGTTTGCAAGCGCGGAAGAGATATCCACATTGGGCATCACTAAAGGTACCCGCATCTTCTATGTCAACGAGCATTCCACGTTTGTCTACACTGAGCCTTTACGAGCAGAGAAGCACACTGATGCATCTGGGCAATACGACGAGGAGACCAATGTAAAAGAGTTTTCCGATGACGAAGAGGAAGCGAATTTCAAGAGAGAGATCAGGGAGAAGAAGAAAGACCTCAAGCGCAAGGCGAACGGAGATGGACAAGACGACCATCAGCCTGCAGCTTATACGAATCTCCCGTATGCTGATGGCGTGCCTACTTCCCGGGCAAATCCTGCGCCATCCAACTATCAAAATGCTCCTCTGAAGTATAGTGACGATGAAGATGAAGACTTAGGTATGTACAGGCCTCTCGCCAGACCCGATCGATTTGAAGACGTTGTTGGCGCCGGTGCTCCTCTGGAAGATCGTAGCCACGTGCGTCGTGGAGCTATGCGAGGTCGAGGTTGGGTGGATCGTGGACGCGGGTTCAGGGGACGAGGGGGTATGGGGGCTGGTCGCGGCGACAGATTCGATAGGGGCGGTATGCACAACGGCGGTGGTCGAGGGGATCGATTCGATAGAGGTGGTGGCCGCAGTGATAGGGGAGGGCAAAACAGTCGAGGCCGCGGTGACCGTTCGAATCGTGGTCAGAACGATAGGCAGGGGCGACACCAACAGCAAGATAGGCAGATGAGCGGGCCTCCCCAGGATAACCGCCAGGGTCGGCGGGGAGCATTCTCGCCATCTCCCGCACGACAGAACCAAGGGCGTCATCAACAGGCTCAACATTCCCCACCGCGTGGGAAGAAGAATCGCAAGAGACACCATCGCGGCTCACCAGACCAGGCCTCACAAGCAGCCCCGGCGGCATCTGCAGCTTCTACGAGCAACGTGAACATGAATGCGTATGCTGTCAACAATGCGCAAAGCAGCACGGATTGGAGTTCAGCCTACTCGACAGCAGCACCAGCAAACTATGCAACGCCATCTATGAATATTCCAGCACCCCCAGCTGCTTATGCCAATCCAGCGTACCACCCACAGCAAGCCCACGACATGGCGCAATGGATTCAGCTTGCAGCGGCCATACAGCAGGCTCAGGTGCAGCAGCAAGCGGTGCAACCTCCGCCCCAACAAGCGCAACATCAGCCGCAAGGTCACTACGCCTACCCGTATCAATACCAGCAAGCTCCTGCGCAAAGCGCCAACCCAGGGCAGGCCAATAGTCAGCCAGCCGGCAGCACACCGTCCCTGCAGGACATTCTCAGGGCGCTCGGAAACGGATCGGGAAGCTGAAGAAAGTTGCCATGTTTTGATATATGATTAGTTAGAAAGTCATCCATGTATTTTGTAATGTTATTGTTAGTCTGGAAAAAGGGGGTTAGAAGGGGCGGCGTCAGCATGAATTGCGGTTTTGCGCAAATATTTCTATATTCGCTATTTGGGTGCTACGCTGAAGTGTTTGATATCGTGTCAAGTCGGGGATCATCATGTAAGCCAGGGGGGTGATGTTGTGAGAGGGGATGAGGGGATGAGGGACGCCAAGCAAGGGGGGCGAGCGATGTGCGGCAGCGGTGGCACGTTGCTGGAATCGGATGGGCACAGGAGGTATGGGTATGTTGAGCGATAGGAAAATCAGGTTCACAGGCAGAGGCCGGATTGGGCTCGAAGTGATCAAGTTGGAGGGTGGGGTCGGGGTTCAAAAGAGCAAAAATTGCGTGTTGCTTACCTGGTGCATTCGTATTGCATTCGTCCGCCGTGCCCTGTGCTCTTTGCCCTGCTTACGCGCACCAGGGGGGGTTCCCGTTCTCCACGTGGTATGTGGAGCTACAGATTGGAGGGCAACGAAAGGATTTGGAATGATGGGTCGATGGATTGATTGATTAATTGATTGGGCCATGGTGGGTGATTGGATGGCGGAACCCGCATAGCAACATTCGCGAGGTGTTGGATCCAAGGCCATGTGCTTGCTTGTCCAGTTCGGCTTGCAAGGGGTTCAGTTGAACTGTCCGGCGAGGAGGAAGATGGCGCGGAGACGGATTGTAGAAAAGAAGGGTAGAAGAGCAGATGAGATGAAGCAGGAATCGGACGACGAGCTCAATGGCACCGTGAAAGCAGCTGAGTAAGTCGTGGCTATATTGACAGGTGATTTCTTGTGCACGAAGCCGTCCAATGATGTTGCTCCATGTACGGTTGCCTTTTTTCCCTCCATCTTTGTTGCAACCACTGGCCGGCTCGACCCGCCTCGGTCGAAAGCCGCTCGGTATGTATGTAGCATGTACCTAGGCAGGTGGATATAGAGAGACGGGCTGGGCAGGCGTTGCGGGAGAATATGCAGCACCAAGTGTCTGAACACGATGGGGGGAAGGGGGGTAAATTGAAACGGAACCAATCAATCCATGGCACACTTGTTGACCTCGAGCATGTGCGAACGCGGGTTAGACTTGATGGACCATGTAAGATGATGGGTAAAGTGTTGGTGGGGTACGTATGGACTGATGGATACATATGTAAAGTATCATCTCATGGCCCCGAAGCCGGTGATAGTTGAGAGAGAAGAGAGGAGAGGAGAGGAGAGGAGAGGAGAGGAGAGGAGAGGGACTGCGCCACGTGGCTCACGCGCGGCGGGGAAAGGTGCTTAGCTAAGTCAGGACTTAGTCAAGCACTTGGCTGCTGGCTGTCTCCATCTTCCTGGCTAGCAGCCGGCGGCCAGGTAGCTAGCTGTGTATGGGGCATGGAGCAAACCAGCCATGTAGGTAATCAATCAATCAATCAATCAATCCATTCATTCATCCATCCATCCATCAATCTCCATCCCGTGTCTTTGCCTTGTCCCGTTCGAGAGAGAGAGCGCGCGCGTGGGCGAATTGAAATCCATGCACCCCCCGTCGCCCGCCACTGGAACACTCCCCAAGAGAGAGAGACACCCGTCCAGTCCCCTAAGCCGCAGCCGGGCACCGGCACGTTGACTGGCAAGCCCCCCCCCCTCTGTTTGCCGTGCTCCTAGACCCAGCCCAAGCCTAGCCCACTCCGTGCTGTGCAGCCTTCGAGCCGAGTGTTGTGGCTGCTGGGACGGGTGCAGACATCACAGGCCGCGGGCAGGCCCATCCGCATTCCATCTCGTGGGTGGAGCCGCCGCCAGAACTCCTCACCATCAGAACCACTCCACTCACCCATTGTCACCCATACTTACGCCTCCATCATCGTCACCACTCCCCCTCCTCCACCGCCTTAGCTGCTGCTGCTGCTGCTGCTGTCGCCCCCACTATCGCTGCCGTGCCTGAAACACCACACACATACACAATCCATCGCTTCTGTTCCCATTCCTCGTCGCTTGCAATTCTCTTTCCGCCGCGTCTGCGTCGCCTCGCATCTGTTCGTCCATCCTTCCACTCGCCTCCGCCTTCACGCCGCACCTCGCCCCATGCGCAGCCTACCACCTAGGTGACCAGCCTCGATGAAGCAGCAGCCGTCCTAGAGACTCTTGTGGCAGCCCTCGCCTTCGTCTCAATTCCCTCACCCTACCCGCCACCGATTGCGCGCGCGGCTCTTCAGCTCGCCCCGTCCCCAACAATGGCGAAGAATGAGGCCATGAACCGCCATGGTTCTGTCGAGAGCTCCGGAAGCTGGCGATCTGTTCGCTCCAACGATACCGTGCGACCTTTTGCCCGATCTTCTCGTGGTACTCCCGTGACGGTGCAAACCGCCAAGGATTCCAACTTTCTGTATGTGTTGCTGCTGCTGCTGCTGTTGCTCTGTGCTTTTCGTCTTGTCTTTGGTGGGATTCTTTGTCACCACCTGCCCACCTGTCTCTGCATTTACATACGTGCGCAAACTCTGTGCGTCCCGCCATGGAGCGCGCCCAGTTGCGCCTTGTTCGTCGTGACACAGTTTTGCGCAACTTCGACAAAGCTACACCCCTCAGCTGTGTACTGCAAAGCGCCCCAATCACCTCAAGCACTTGACGCGAGCCTCCTTTCTTTCGCACACCTTGTCTACAGGCGATATATATTCTTTGCGCTTGCGTCAGCTAATTCCTGCGTCTAGGCTAGAGAAGGAGTCTGACATCTCACCTGGCACCCTGCCTCCAGCGCCTCCACCAAAGGATCCCGGTCACAGACCTCGTCGGAATGTCAATGTAGATAACCATCAGACCAACGACTTCAGGGACTACCGGAAGCAGCTAGCTGTACTGGAAACATCGGGGAGCAGAATACCGTCAATATCGCGCAACCCACCCACCGCCACTTCGCCAACCCCTCCGTGGGCCTCAGGGTCCAATGGTGCCAGCATGGCTGCGAGCGTATGGGGAAGTTTCTTCAACGATTCCAACGAGGATATTCCTCAGTTGTCCCCTCAGTTCAGCCGCGTGGGAAGTAGCAGAGATGACATGATGGCCTACGATGATGCCCGGCGGCCTTCCGCCGCCAGCGCGACCACAATCAGTAGCACTGGCTCCAAGTCGAGTGCTAGTAGGGGTGTCGGTCCCGGATATCACAAACGGTTACAGAACGTTTTCGGCGAGGAATTTCCCGCCGATTCCCGCCAGGGCTCCGACACAAGCCTTCCGACACCTTATGCAGACTCGCAGTCAATGCGCTCGTTGCGGAACCGCAACAACTCCATCAATAACCCTCCGATCAGCACCCACTTTCATAGCAGGCCTGGTTCACCCAACGAGTCGCGGCCCCGCACTCCCCTCCCCTCGTCAGAGGTGACTCCTTGGGAATTTCAAGACTTCAGTCAGAACAAGGTACGTGAGATGTCGAGGGTTTTGCTTCGTATGAAGGGGGGCGGATGAGTCGGTGGTCTCATCTATTGACTGACTATCGCACCTTCCTTGTCCTATGAAATTTATCGGGCAGGCGCTGCTGCCCTACCTATGTGTACCTGTCGTGACGTCCCTGTGGAGTAAACAGCTGACATCAACTCAAGGAATCGCCTGCCAACCTTGGAAATGGCCGATCATCATTCGAACAACAATCCACGAAATCGGGCAAAAGCTCGCACACCCACAAGCTCAAACTGCCTGGTCATAGGCATAATCGGAGCAAAGAGGAGCCCAAAACACAAGAAGGACGTGTTGAAATCAGCCAACCGTACCCTCTACGACCAGTCACCAGCCGAGGTGAATCTGCGTTCAGCGTCAGTCGCGATCAACCCTATCAGTCTTCGTTGGGGAGCGCTTTGGGCTCCAAATCCAACCTTCTTGCCCGCCCATCCAGCCCTACTCCGAGCGCGTTCAGCGGGATCACACGAGAAGGCTCCGGCTCTCAGAAATCACCCAGCACGAGCAAAGGCCCCCGTTCCCTGTTTGGCCGTTGGGGAAAGCACAAGACGGAAAAGCCGGGATCTGACCTACGGGATCTGCATTCAGCGCCATCGACCACTTCCCTCCAACCATCCATCAAATCTAACAAACAACTTTCAACAGAAGCAATACCTAGCACGTTTGCGCCGAAAAAGAAGTCGACCATGGATAGCGCCAAGGAGAAGCCGCCTAAGGAGGGTAAGAAGGACCATGGACGAAAACCCTTCAGAAGAGACAAGCAGAAAGACTTGCCAGCATCCGAACAACCTCAAGGAAAGGATCCAAATGAAGCTCAGATAGGGAACGACCTGAATGGTGCCATATTCAAACTAGATACGGATCTCAATGACATGCGGGGTATCGTTTCGACCACTTTGCCGCCACAACCAATGGCAACGCCGATCGGTGAACCGGTGTCTACCACTTTTGGTGTGGACGAGAAAGCAGACCCCAACGACGAAACAACGTGGCAACCACCCGAGTCTTGGATCAATCCGCAGCAGGAAGAAACACGAGATGAGCAACCTGATGTCGTGACGGATAGCAGAATGTATTGCGTGCGCGTCTTTAGGGTCGACTCCACGTTTGCAACTCTCTCCGCAACTCTGGACACCACAGTTGCCGAGATAATCAGGATATTGGGCAAGAAGACCTTACTCCAAGATGAACTGAACAACTACAATATCGTCATGCGGAAACACGACACATCGCTCCAGCTGGATGCCAGAGAACGTCCTCTCCTGATACAGAAACGACTCCTTGAGCAGGCTGGTTACACCGACGCTGATCGTATAGATGAAATTGGTCGAGACGACAATAGTTATCTATGCAGGTTCACATTCCTTCCCGCCAAGATGAGCGGATATGCAAGTCTCGAAAAGGATCCTGGGTTCACCAAAATGCAGAAGTTCAGCCATATTGATCTGGCGGGACGAAACCTCATCACTATACCCATTGCACTGTACCAGAAAGCCACAGAGATAATATCTCTCAACTTATCCAGGAACCTCTCGTTGACCGTCCCAAGAGACTTCATTCAAGCTTGTACTAACCTCAGGGAGATCAAGTACACGAGTAACGAAGCTCGGAAAATTCCAGCCAGCATTAGTCTTGCCAGCCGCTTGACTATGCTTGACATATCCAACAATCGAATCAAGGACCTCGAGGAGGCACAACTGTACAAGTTGGCAAGTCTCCAAGGGCTTCGACTCTCCAACAATCGATTGACTAGGCTCCCGGCTTATTTTGGTCATTATCGCGCGTTGAGAAGTCTCAACCTGAGCTCGAATTCTCTTAGCGAGTTTCCGGATTTTCTGTGCGATGTAAACACCCTTGTGGATCTCGATATCTCTTTCAACTCCGTGGCCAGTCTTCCCAAGATTGGGCAGTTGACCTGTTTGGAGCGACTCTGGGCCACCAATAACAGACTATCCGGTAGCTTCCCATCTTCCATCAGCAACCTAGTGAACCTTCGAGAGATTGACGTACGGTTCAACGCTCTAAACAGCATGGACGTCATGTCACAATTACCAAGACTAGAGTATCTCTTGATCGGTCACAACTCTATAACATCTTTTGAAGGTCACTTCCCCAAGATGAGAGTACTTCACATGAATCACAATCCAGTGACCCGCTTCACTCTAACCCAATCGGTCCCTTCCCTTTCTGTCCTGAATCTCGCATCCGCCAAATTGTCGCATCTACCCGAAGACCTATTCCCCAACATCACTGGTCTCACGAAATTGATCCTCGACAAGAACCACTTCAGCTCCATCTCAAGTAACGTTGGAAGGCTTGTGAGGCTTGAACATCTCAGTATAGCACGCAACTCTCTAGGCGAACTCCCTGCCGAAATCGGCCAATTGGCCGAGCTTCGTTATTTGGACGTGCGAGAGAACAATCTCAATCAATTGCCTGTTGAGATATGGTACGCCCGTCGCCTGGAGACACTCAATGTGTCCTCCAATGTTCTGAGAGCATTTCCGAAACCAGGCACTGCCCCCCCGCCAGCTCCTGTGAACGGAGACCACACTAATCTCGATGGAGCAGCATCCTTACCAACACCAGGACTGAACCACAGTCCTAGCTTCGAGGAGTTGGGCAAGTTAGAAGATTTCCAAAACAGGCGTCCCAGCCAAACTTCAGCCAATTATCTGACATCGGGTACGTCACCAGCAAGCTCGCATCGAAAAGGTTCTATGGCATCATACGGCTCTGCCAGTACGACAACAACAGCAAGGAAGCCATCGGTGGCATCACGTACCCAGACTGAAGGCACTATCACACCTGTATCACGCAAGGACTCCAGCCTTTCTAATAGATTGGTGACGACATTTGCAGGTTCGTTGCGACACCTCTTTCTCGCTGACAATGAACTCCCGGATGACGTGTTTGACGAGTTGAGTTTGTTATCTGAGCTGCGGATATTGAACTTGTCCTACAACAAAATCTACGACATCCCGCCACGGACTATCAGGAAATGGCAGAAGAATCTTACCGAGCTATATCTCTCGGGTAATGACCTGACCTCTCTCCCGGCCGAGGATTTCGAAGATGTAGGCTCTTTAAAAGTCCTTCATATCAACGGCAACAGATTCCAGGTTCTTCCAGCCGAGCTTGGAAAAGTCAAACAACTCGCAATCCTCGATGTTGCCAGCAATTCCCTCAAGTACAATGTGTCCAATTGGCCATACGACTGGAACTGGAACTGGAACCATCAGCTAAGGTACCTGAATCTTTCAGGTAATAAGCGACTGGAAATCAAACCTACCCACGGTGGGTCCGCAATGCGTGAAGGTCGCGACTTGACTGATTTCAGCTCCCTCGTCAACCTGAGGGTACTGGGCCTGATGGATGTTACCATGATGATTCCCTCCGTGCCAGAGCAATCGGAAGACAGGAGAGTTCGCACTTCTGGCTCGACTGTTGGTGTCATGGCATACGGGATGGCGGACAGCCTAGGTCGCAATGAGCATATCTCCACCATGGATATGGTCGTCCCTCGATTCCGCGGAATTGAGGATGAACAGATCATCGGCATTTTCGATGCACAGCCCCTCACGGGCACCGGTTCCAAGATTGCCAAATATCTTTACGATAATTTCAAGACTCGCTTTGGGATGGAGCTTGAGAAGATCAAGCATTTGCCAAAAGAGTCCCCTGTGGATGCGTTGCGAAGAACTTACCTTGGCCTCAACAAAGACCTGGCTCTTGCAGCGACACAGGCTTTCGATAAGACTGTCGCGGCATCATCAACACAGCCACGCGTTGCTCTTCCCGATCTTGGAGATGATGATTTGAGCTCAGGGAGTGTTGCCACGATTTTGTATTTGAAGGAGATGGAGTTGTATGTTTCAAACATTGGTGACGCCCAAGCACTCTTGATTCGCTCTGAAGGAGGTCACAAAATCCTTACTCGGAAGCATGACCCTGCGGAGACAAGCGAGCGACAAAGAATCAGAGAAGCTGGAGGCTTCGTCTCGCGACAAGGGAAACTGAACGACGTCCTAGAGGTGTCTCGAGCGTTTGGGTACGCGCAAATGTCGCCTTCGGTCATTGCTAGTCCTCACATCCTTCACCTTACGCTTGGTGATACGGACGAAATGATTCTCATCGCGTCTCGTGAGCTCTGGGAGTATCTTACCCCGGATTTTGCTGTCGATGTTGCTCGATCTGAACGGGATGATCTTATGCGCGCTGCACAGAAGCTACGCGATCTAGCCATCGCATTTGGTGCGACGAATAAAATCACAGTCATGCTTCTAGGAGTTGGTGACATCAAGAAGAGACAAGGAGCTCGATTGAAGGGTGCCGTTGGCGGGTTCGACGTAAACGACGTATACTTGCGCAAGAAAAAGATTCCAAAGGATCCCCAAAACTCCACCATAAAGCGTCTCGATAGAGAGATAGATGCACCCAGAGGGGACGTCAGCTTGGTCTTCACCGACATCAAGAGCTCAACCTTGCTTTGGGAAACGTATCAGAATGCCATGAGATCGGCCATCAAGATGCACAACGACGTCATGCGCCGTCAGCTACGAATCATTGGAGGTTATGAGGTCAAAACTGAAGGCGATGCTTTCATGGTCGCATTCCCGACAGTCACATCTGCTTTACTGTGGTGTTTTACGGTTCAACAGAAATTGATGGAGGTCCCGTGGCCACAAGAGATTCTTGACAGTGTCAATGGCCAAGAAGTTCTCGACCAAGATGGCATGGTCATATTCAGGGGTCTTTCTGTTCGCATGGGTATCCACTGGGGCACACCGGTGTGCGAGACAGATCCTGTAACTGGGCGTATGGATTACTTCGGTCCCATGGTCAACCGAGCCTCACGAATCTCGTCCGTCGCCGACGGTGGACAAATTACAGTATCAACTGACTTCATTGGGGAAGTACAACGACTTCTAGAAACGCATATCGAAGGCGATCGCAATGGCTCTGTCGGCTCAGAAGAAGCTTACATGGACGATGCTCTTACTCAGTCAATACAACAGGAATTACGATCGCTCAGCAGCCAAGGTTTCGAAGTCAAGGAACTGGGTGAACGTCGTCTCAAAGGTCTTGAAAACCCTGAGTACATATACTTGATGTATCCCCACTCTCTCGCCAACCGTCTCACGGTCCAGCGACAAATCGAGCAAAAGCCTGCTGAGACCCCCAGTGCGCCTCAAGCCGCTCAAAAAATGAGTGGCAGCCAGCTCACCATTGATACTGAGAATGTTTGGGATCTTTGGAACGTGAGCTTACGCCTGGAAATGTTATGTAGCTCCTTGGAAAACTCCGACTCGCTGGAGCTGAAGCCACCGGAGACTGCTCTATTGGAGAGGATGAAGAATCGGGGCGGCGAGATCACAGATCGATTCCTTATGAATTTCGTTGAACACCAGATTTCAAGAATCGAGGTAAGTCAACCGATTATCAAGTGTGAGATGCATCGTTATTGACCACAATTTATAGACTTGCGCTACAACTCTGGCCCTTCGACACATGGTCAGGCCCTTCGGTCAAGGTTCGCTCCTCGAACAAGCCTGTCCCATGTCCGACATCCTTACCGAGATCCAATTTCAACTATCCGAACTACAAGCATACAAAGACGAGGCTGCATCCCAACTCACTTCAGCCTGAGTTGACGAGATAGTACTTGATTGCATATTCCCGTACTGTCGCCTTTTGTCTCATACCCTACTAGACCGTCTCCTGGTCTCTCATCGCTGACGACGTCCACGATATCTATCAACATCATCACTTAATAACAACGCCATCTTTAGCTCTTTCTACGCAAGACCGAACAGGTTTTGGCATCATTTCACTTGATTTACTCGCGCGATGTTCATAATTGGCGTTTTCTTTTCCCATTGTACCATCACTGCCCGGGTGGCTGAGTCTCATGCTTTTTCTCCATTACGACGAAAACAGAGGGAATGGAAGCGTCCGCATTTCACTTCCAGGCGTAACGTGGGAACGGGCTTCCTCTCTCCGGTTTATCACTCGAGGGATTCTCTTTTGCTTATCGCTCTTTATTCTTGAATGCTGGTGCAGCCTGTTTTTGGTTTCGTTTGCCAGAGTCGGACCTTGCTTCTGCCTTGGAAGTTGATGCGATTTCTTCTCCGTGGCCCTCATTCTTATTGTGTTTGTCTATGGGTGCGCCATTATACGCTCGTCTTTGATTTTCCGCACAGAAACGCCGTTGGGGGGAGTTTATTGTTTAGCTTGTTTAGCTTGTTTATCTTCTATTGGAGTAAGGGTTGTTTAAGTAGTGTCCAGCGAGCGTGGGGAGTTTGTTTATGTGTGCGTGAAAGAGAGGTTGGATGGTGATTGTAAGGAAGGTTCGCCATGGGTTTTATCAAAAAGTACATCGTTGCCTGTCAGAGGATTTCGGGTATGAGAAGTAGAAGGGATAGTAAAGTACTGCGAAGAACTAAGGATATAATTCCATGACATTCTTGTTTAAATGATTCGCCGAACTCATGTCATCTCATCATGTCTAGTACATATGTGTACCATGACAATGCATTGATTAGTATGTTATGTTTGGGTTGATTTCAGCAAGTAGAAGTTCTAGTCGAATCACTGGGGTGCCTGCTGGGTTCAGATGAGTAAGAAGGGACTGTGTTTGCATGTTCCATGATTGCATGTTTTTGCTAATGGCATATAGAAGGGTAAAGATCTGTATATGTACAAGAGAACTACACTCTCGTTCGTTTTTTACTTCTACTGCTATGACAATCAATCACTGCGGCCGCCACGCGCACCAATAAACCATAAGCCTTCACAGTAGGCAACATGCGCTCGCTCAGAAGGATTAAATCGAAAAGAAATGGGCGATAAGAAACCGGCAATCAAAACACCAACTCGGAAAGGATGGCCATTCTAGCACTTGGCCAGACCAGCAGCCTGGCTGGGATCCTTGGGAATAACGCCAGCTTCAACCGCACACCTATAGCACCAGCGATAATCGTCGCCCAGCTGCGCCTTCCAGCTCCAAAACACCCACCCCATCTCGCGCTCGTACGCCTGTACCTGCGCGGCCCACCACTGCCTGTAAAAGTCCTTGTTGTTGGCCGGCGCCCACTCGGGCGTGCTCTCGAGGTTGTCGGCGGCAGCGATGCTCCACTCGCCGATGATGACGGGCTTGTTGCCGCCGTCGCCGAACGAGTCACTGCACGATGTCTTGATGTAGTTTGATTTGGAGTGCTCGATGTTGGCCCACTTGAGGTAGCGGTGGTCGTCGAATGCCACGCCCGACTTCCCCTGGAGTACGTCCTTGGGGTTGCCCGCTCCCCACGCTTTATCCATGAATTGGATCGTGAGCTGCTTGTCCTGCGCCGTGACGCCGATCTTCTTCTCGACGTTTCGGATCTTATTGTATGCGTTGTTGTAGAACTCGGTGACGAGGCTGGGCTGGTTGCGTTCCGGCTCGTTGACGACTTGCAGCATACCTGTTGTACGGTAGGCTTTGTTCTTGTGGATGCGCTCCGTCATTACCTCGAGGAACTTGTATGCACGCTCGTAGTTGTATGTGTTGAAGAAGCCGGCCGAGGGAGCGTACTGGCCGGTGAAGGGCTGGTTGTGTTCCTGGGCTCCAGGGGCGCCATGAAGGTCCAGGATCACGTACATGTTCCGTTGCGCGGCACGCTCAGCCAGGCGGTCCATCTTGGCCAGACTGCCTGTAGCAAAGGGCTCGCTGGCTTTGTCGATGGTTTCTTCCACCATCCAGTATCCGACGGGGACGCGGACCGTGTTGAGTCCCCACTCCTTCATCTTGTCCATGTCCTCCTCGGTGATCCACGAGTCCCAGTGCTTCTGGAAAGCAGCGTTGCCCTTTTCTTTGCCGAGTTTGCTCATGCAGTCGAATTCAGACTTGCTGTCGCCACAGCCCATGCTGCTCCATTCGCTGCTGGCCATCCATGGTTCGATGATGAAGAGGGAGCCGAGGTTTACACCACGGATCTTATTGAAGCTTGGATTGAATCGTTTGACAGTGCGGCCTTGGCCTGCCGGGAGGTTGCTCACTACGGAGTTGGGTTGCTCGCCGAAAAGATTGCGTTCGGATGGAAGCCATGCCGACACTGAGGCCGAAAGGGCCAGGAGGTTCACCACCGTGTACTTCATGGTGTTGTCCAACAATATAGTAACCTCTGAACTAGAATGACTGGATTGAAACGAGTGATATATCGAATAGATACAGAAATGTTGTAGTAGTATGCTCCAAGGAGTGTAATGTGATATAACGAATGTAGAGAAAAAGAAAAAGAGCGTCGAGCTATAGAAGCAAGTGAACAAAAAATGTGAACGGAAGGACTAGAAGAAACTCACCCTTCCCGTACGGCTTACCATCGGTACCTTTATAGTGGATAGGCAAGCTGGAGCAGATGTCCCTGTCCGTCTCAGCCATGAGCTAAGGAGGGTTAGAATGACACTGGCAAGTTTAAGCTTTCCAAAATAGCAAAACAAGAATACGAGGACATCGACGCACGTACCTCAGCATGTCACCTGGGTCGACTGCTGAATGGTACATCTGGTGAGGACAGGCCTTAGTATATCCCTAGCCAATCGATGCGCCGGCAATTTTGTTTTAGCTTCAACCATGTACGGACATGTCTAGCTGCAAGCGGTACCCCCCAAAGTCTATGCCGCTGTAGCGTCTCTTTGTAATAGTACGTGGCCTATCTCGGAGATTGACATCTTGTCGAGGGTTCGAAAGTGTTCAAATGAGCAAGGCTTCGAGAGGGACTTTGGGGGAAAAAAAAAAAGGGGGGGGGGGGGGGGGGGGGGGGGGGACGATATGCACCAAGGTGGCATGGTCGCGAACAAAGCTTACGGTATCCATCGTTGAGCAAGTTGCGCCGCAACCAGACTGCAGAAAGGAGGGACAGCAAGACTGGGTAGCCTAACATATCAGGTGCTCAGAGTAGATTGGGAAACCCCTCAAAAAGTCCGTGTAGTTGTTTCAAGATGGTCGGCCGCTAAGTTAGGTCATAGTAGTAAGCCCTCCAATACGGGTTGGGGGCCAGCCTGACGATGATCGAGTGGGGTGGTAGGCATTAGTCCTTTATTCACAATGCAAGTGTAGCGATGCTGACTGCTGATGGGTGAATCATTGCTTGCGCAATGGAAATGATGATGGGGACTGATGAAGGAGAGAATAGTTTCGAACATGGCGATACGAATGGTGGAAGCCGGATCAGGCAAGTCGTCGTGCACGGCCGCGCGGGTTGTCCGATGGGCGGCAGCTCAAGTGGAGACAAGAGAAACAACCACCCGCACGATAGTTAGATGATATTGTGTATGATCGACATTCGGGATTCAGGGGATCGGAAATAGAACTGATTACTGGTGGATGTTAGATTCGGCGACTGAATTGACTAGAGAGGTGGACTGTTTCTCCAATACGAGGAACCAGGAGGATCGTTACCTTCCTGAATGATTCCAATGGAAGGGAATAGAGTGGCCATGAGTGGCACATACGCATCCAGGATGAAGACCCTGATGTGATTGCTAATCCGGAGCTCTCTTTAGTACCGACAGCCCAACCCAATATGCTGTCCGTGTAGCATCCTTTCGTTGTCAGATCACAGATAAAAAAAAAACACGGCTAGAGACGAATATTCGTGATCTCAAGTACTACGTATCAACGCTATATACATTCAGCAAACATACAGGATTCAGACAGGTCTGAGAAAAGCCTTGGTATCGTACCGCACAGAGGGATACGTGCCTCAATTGCCGTTTCGATCCGTACAGTCTGGCTCTTGATGATCTCTTGATGTCCGGTTGTCTTGATCGCGTTGCCTGGAGAGCATATGGTGAACACGCTTGAATCAAAACCTCGTTTCTTCGACTCCGTTACTCTCTCCAAAGATAGAAGAGCCCATCTCAATCGACTTGCTATGAAAGATTAACAGAGCGCTTACACTAGACTGTTGTTCAATTTCCAGCTCAATCTCAACTTATGTCGAGCCATCTATAGACTAGAGAGTGCCGAAGGGCAAGTTGGGAAGAGTAGCTACCCCGATATGTGGCTAGCAACCCAAGGACGAGCTCGGTGTTTCTAATCTGGCGTAGTAGGCGGTAAGGTAGGATCTGTGAATGATATCATTCGGATTTATGATCGATTTTATGTGGTTTTGGGGAGCCATACGGTCGTTCCCCTATCACCTGACATGAGGGATGTACCTATGACTGTCGAGTCATCCAGAGCTACTCGCATGACAGCTATTTGTGTATGCCTGTGTAGTTTCTAGTTAGAATAAAGCTTTCCCAGTTACCGGCAATTATACTCGGAACCGATTGTGCCGTTGTGGTGTTTATCATGCTGCATACCTAATCGAGCTGCACCGTTCTCGCGTCAAGCCAGCATTCGATGTCGCCATCGGCACCCACCATGATCCAAATAGTCGACGTATCACCTCCACGTTTCTGTTCACACGAATGGCGGCCCCTCATTCATGCATCTAGTGTGTTTAGAGTGTAGTTCCCGGTTCTTGGTATTTTCTTAGATGCTGTTGTCAAGGTACATCTAAGCTCATCACGGCGAGACTCGACGGAGCTAAGCAATCCTGCACGGTGACAGAATGGCTGGCGGGTACATGATTATCACGGTTGCAATGAGCCGCGCCTTTCTTCTTGGAATTGCTTAAAAGGAAATCCGCTTGAACTTTCTGTGAATCTCTGCACTGCCCATTTTTTGATTTGTTCCATCTTCTCTCGCCATCAAACCTGCTGCCCTATTTGCCCACGATGGCAGCGCAGCCCACACTAGAGAAGAACCATGTCGATGCCATTCAGCCTTCGCCAGTTTCACATTCGGAGGCTTCTTCCGCTCTAGATGAGACATATGAAGTGTACAAACAGAACAAAGGTTCAGACGCCGACCCAGCAGAGGTGAAGAAAACCATACGGAAGATCGATAGGCGCGTAGTACCGATTCTGTTCTTCATATACATGCTGCAATACCTCGATAAGAATGGTATCAACTATGCGAGTGCCTGGGGACTGGAAGCTGGGACAAATCTCAAGGGAGATGATTACGCATGGCTCGGTAAGTACAAAGAAAAGGAGGATCGGCCCCTTTGAATCGAGACATTGGCTATAGAGGGAAGCAACGCTGACCAGAGCCATAACAAGGATCCATCTTCTACTTTGGATATCTCGCTGGGCAGTACCCAGCAGGCTATTTGCTACAGCGCCTGCCAATAGGCAAGTTTCTTGGAGCCATGACATTCGGATGGGGCGTGATTCTCATGACCACCCCGGCGTGCCACGACTTCGCCGGCATGGCGGCAAACCGCTTCCTGCTCGGTCTCTTGGAATCTACTGTGAACCCGGGATTCGTCCTCATCATGAGCATGTGGTACACAGCTGCCGAGCAACCGCTCCGACTCGAATCGTATTACTGCACCAATGGGATCGCGACCATGTTTGGTGGCCTCATTGGCTACGCTGTGGGACACATCACGACGGGTCTTCCGCGCTGGATGTATGTTTTCATCATCTTTGGATCGGCTAGTGTCCTCATGTCCATCGTTACTCTGGTCCTTCTCCCGGATCTGCCTAGTACAGCAAAGTTCTTGAGTCAGCGGCAACGTGAGATAGCTGTTTCGCGCGTTGCTGGAAACCGACAGGGCGTTAAGAACAAACACTTCAAAGTGTATCAAGCGTGGCAGACACTTTATGACCCGAAGACGTGGATTCTGTTTGTGATGGCGACTGGAGCGCAGATACCCAACTCGGCCTTGACAAGTGTAAGTTCCTCGCAATGGCAGTACATTTCCGAGAAACCATCCAAGATCCACGGATATCGCCAAAGAAGTCGTGATCCGTGTGTATGGTTATACTCATTGACAATACAAAACAGTTCAGCTCCATCATCATAAAGTCTTTTGGCGTGGATACTCTGGGCACGCAATACCTCCAGATCCCCGGCGGGGCAGTCCAATTCCTTGCCCTTATATCAGGCGGCTTCATCTGCACCAAATGGTAACGAATAAACCCCTCCCTTCTTTCCATCCGTCATCCAACCATTTAACACGTCATCCACCCAACAGGCCCAACACACGCTGTCTAACCATGACAGTGGCTAACACAATCTGCATCGTCGGTGCAGCGATGCTCGTCGCCTTGCCCAGCACCAATAAATGGGGGCGTCTGATCGGGCTGTGGCTCTGCTATTTCCAGGGGCTGGGCTTCAGTATGAGTCTGACCATCGTGAGCAGCAACGTTGCTGGCTACACTAAGAAGCAACTCACGGGCGCAATCCTGTTCACGGGGTATTGCGTCGGGAATATCATTGGTCCACAGACGTTCAAGAGCAGTGAGAAACCGGGATACAAGAGTGCTTATATAGCGTATGTTTTATCCCCTCTTCCCTCTTTCCTTCTTTGTTCGGGGATTCTTTCCAGACCAAGAAAGGAGGATGGAAGCTGCCACCTTCCGTCACTCCTTGGACTAACAATCTCACCCAGCATGTTGATCGGCTACTGCGTCAAACTTGCCGCCGTGCTCGTCCTATATGCATACATGTGGAGCGTCAACAAGAAGCGCGATCGCGAGCAGGCCATGACGAGCGAGGAGGAGCAAGCCGCCATCGAGGCCGGCATGCTCGATGCCACGGAGATCGATAATAAAGGGTTTAGATATATCCTGTAAAAAGAAAGAGATGGAGAGAAAGCGCTAGATTGATGGAGAGTGAGGACCACAAAGATGTGCGAAATGCATTTGTTTGGCTCTAATTGTTGGATCAGGGTGGGATTTTGTTACATATGTGGAGACTACTATATCAGTCGTCAATTGCATGCGTCTCTTGCATGAAACAAGCATGATGCAGTAGTCAAGTATGAGTGCATCGTCACGATGTAACTTGCAAAACATTGGATATGCCATGCACCGGGGCAAGCGCGTCGTATTGATATTTCACCACGACTCTTCCAGCGTGGAAAAAATGAACCTCCGCTATCGTAGTTGAACCCCACTGAGCAAAACTCGCATGAACGCTAACTAACGAGATGTAGAAGACCAACAAGAACAAGACAGGAAAGAGCCTCGTATGTAAGTGATTGAGAATTGATGGAGTGGTAGAGAGAGCATGAACGAAGGATTCAAATGGATAACAGAAAGAAGAGTAAAAAAAACTCCCTAGGGGTATGTAAAAAGGTCAAACGAGCCCGAGAGAACAGCACCGAAGTGCCGACCAAACGGCCGAAGAAGAAGGTTGATTAAAAATGGCTAATAATATGGTAAAAAGATAAGTGATGCCAGAGGATATCTTGTTCGCGCGTGAGCGCCGTACTCCGTTCTACGCCTTATCGTTTGAGAGGGGTCCCTAACGAGTGATGATGAAAACAAAAAAAAACCCCGAATGTTCCCGAAAATACAAAGAGTCGAAGTAAGTATACAAGTATACAAAAAAATTTGATCCAAAAAAAGTGAATGGAAACATCTTTGTAGAGTAAGAAGATGGAAGTCAAATGAAGTGAGATTTGGACAGAGAAATGGGGTTTGGTTTGCTTGCTTCCCTTTTCTGATGCAGAACAGAGGAGATTGAGAAACAGCGAGCGGCGTAGGCAACAATAGATCAAGATCCAGAGGTACAAAAGAAACGCAAAAGTCCATGACGAATCGTAGTAGTTCATGGCAAAGAGTGCAGACATATAATCAAAGAAACACGTATGATACTTCAGGAATCACTCAGAAGCCTCGGAAGGGATCGTTTGATTCGCTCATGAAGTCATCGACAAGACCGTTTCGTGCATGTTCGTTCGTGCTCGCGCTCCAGTTGCTGCCGCTCCGCTTCATCTTGCGCGATGCTGCGAATCCGGTAGCACGGGGCGCTGGAGTTGGGGCTGGAGGTTGCTGGCCGACGGAGTCGTTGATGAAAGCTTCCATGCGCACAGTCCCCATGGTGTCGAAGAAGTGCTGTCTAGTTGAAGTGCTGGACTCGGATGGACGCGTGCTAGTCATGACGCTTTGCGGGTTGTACACGGAGGAGGGAACGGAGGGGGGTTGCGCGCTGCTGTACATGTCGGATGATCCGGAGGAATAGAGGGAGGGTACCTGGTTGTGCGAGTACGACCTGTAGATGGCAATACTGGGTGGAGGGGCCCCGGGACCGGTCGAGCTTCTCTTTCGTCCGTGGGATGGCCCGCGAGGGATGGTGGGCGGGTCGGCGTATGCGGGCATGGGCCTCTCGGGTCGGAATTCCGAGGGGATTTCTGGCATCGTTTCTACCTGGGTCTTGTATCTTTGCGTGACTGGATTGGCTTTGCCTTTGGCAAGACGGACAGAGTCGCGAACATGTGAGCGACGTAAAGTGGCACCTGCATGCTGGTACTGAGGTAGATCCTCTTCTTGGGGAGGTGCCAATTCAGGAATGGGTGCGCTCGAGTGTGCGAGGAAGGAAAGCGCCGTTAGCCATGTGTAGTGACGCTCACGGGATATCGTGGTGAACTTGAGAGCACGGGCTGGGGTAAGGATGAGGATGGAACGGTTGAATAGAGCCTGCGTTCCTGCACTCTTGGGGGTTGGCGTGTTATCAGCAACATCTAGGACGGATTGGATGACAACTGTATGGTGTGTCAGTAGATTCGTCGATGGACAGCATACATGAGAACTTACGCTTGCGGCCACTCTTGCCTAGTAATGCGTTGCCTGTGGTCGGTTGCTTGTGGCTCCATAGAACCGAGCGCTCGTAAGGTGAGATCCATACCCAGCGTTTGTGGCGGACGCCGTTGCTGTTCAACACTGCATCTTCCCCTGCACGAGAAATGTCCGCTGGCGGTTCCGGCCCACCAAAGGCTTTTCTTCTGCGCACGTACTTGAACATCCATTCGCCCACCATGGCTACCGCGATGGCATCTACCACACTTGCTTGATAACCAGCGCTTCCGACAGATCCACTGCCGGTATATGTAGTGTTTGTGGATGGTTGGTGTCGATGACCGAATTTGTGGCCGGCCATGAGCTCTGAAGGTATGGGTGGAAGAGACGGGCTTGGGGGAATCACGGGGCTCGCTGGCAGAGGTGGGGATCGGCTTCGAGGACGCCGGGCCTGCTTCTGCATAACAGCGGCCGAACGGACCTTCCTCAAGCTATCTTGACGCTGAGGCCTCTGGCCATAGGTGCGTCGTCCAGCAAAAGCAGCCTGGCTACGCAAGGTCGGGCTCTGTGAACCTTCGCTCTTGCTAAGCGGAACATTGCGAGAGCTTGAGCGCATCGGAACGGGGAAGGGAGGCTTGGGGGCATGATTGCTAGAATTGAGGCTTCCAATGCTTGGGCTTCGCGATCGCATGTGAGTTGCGGTCCCGTTATGGACCATGGCGGACCTTCGGATGCTGGCTTGACGCCCTACTGGTGCACGCGCGGCTTTGGACACCTTTGCTGGCCTTTCCATCGAACTTCGCTTGGAGAATCCTCTGAATGAATCCTCTGATGGGCGAGCAGGCGATGCCTCTTTCTCTTCTGGCACGGGAGTGGGTGGATTGTTGAATACCCTTCCGTTCTTGACATTGCGTGACGAGAGCATGGGCGTAGAGTATTGAGGAGCCACATCTTCGTCTTCGCTGTACTCGGCGTTCGAAACCTCCTCGTCAGAAGATGCACCATGGAACCCAGCAAACAAGCTGCTCGATCGGAAAGGTCGGTGGATGCTATTTTCTGTTTCTTGAACAAGAGGGCCGTTGTCGTTGTTGCCGGGATAACGATCCTCAACTTTGTGTTCTTGCATCCTCTCCAAAAGCTCCTTCAGATCCTGGCGAGCAGCGGGTGCAGCGTTTCTCGTGCTCGATGCGCGAGAGACAAGCTGATGCGAATCTTTGCGGTTCACGATACCGCCATGTTGTTCTCGTTCCGGTTCCAATCCCGACTCAGGCGTACCGGGTGTAGACCTGATGGCAGACGGAAGTAAATGCGGGGGTAGCTTGACAGGCCGGTTGTCTATACGGATAGGCTCAGTCTGCATACCGAATGATCGCATATGCGGAGCCATGCTGTTGCTGGTTTGCGTCGCAATGGTCTTTGTGCCAGGGGGCAGGATTGGTTCTCTAGGTGAGTGGGGTGCTGATGTAGGTGCATGAATGGCTATAGAAGGAATGGAAATAGGCACGGGAGGTGGAGCGCGGGAAGGCGAACGAGGGGGGATCAGTGGCTTCGTCACCGACTCGGTAACGGAGTCGGTCTGAGTAGAGATGGATGCAACTTGCGGCTTGGAGGGTGGTGGCGGTGGGTTGCCCGTTTCGTTGATAGGTGTGGCGGGAGGACTTAAAGGCTCCTCAACGGTCTGCGAGGATGTTGAGATCATCAAATTGGGAACAACGGTTGCCTGGGACAACGGAATTAAAGGACTAGACGGTGCAGACACGCGCTTTTTCCTCTGGTTTGCCTCAATCTCGGATGCTGGTGATACTGCTTCCGCAGTCGGCTTGGCAACTGCGGGCGTCTGCGGCCGCACCGGAGACGGTGGTGGCGAAGGTTGGACACCAGTGTCGACATATTGCGGTTTGGTCTCGTCAGCTTCCTGCTTGGGAGTGCTGGGAGGGAAAACAAAGGTGACACCCTGATGCGCAAGGGACTTGTGCAATTCAGGTGCTGGTTTTGGCTCCTCCTGATCCGCTAACGTCACTCCGAGAGGGCTATCCCTGCTGGCTTGTTGAACTTCGTTGCTAAGGCCAAGTATACGTTTCGCCTTTTCATCTTGATACATGGACTGCCGCGATTCAAGTGCTCTTCTCGCCTTCATTTCATTTTCGGGGAAGTCGTCTGAATCGAGTTCCAATTCGTCAAGCTCCTCGTCCTCCTCATCGAAAGCCAACTCGTCGGCCAGATTCATGCCGGTCGAACGGCCATCCATGGTGCTCATGTGCGACATGCGATAACTGCGCCCAAAGCTGCGGTAGCTGCTGTTGCTGAGGTTTCTGGAATGCCGAGTTGTTCGAGTGGATGACCTTCGCTGGGGAGATGACCGTATGCTACCAGCATCACTTTCGGGCCTGACGCTTTCGCCTTCGCCTTCGCTCTCGATTTCCTCCTCTTCTTGTATTGTTTCCTGTAAAGCGAGTTCGTCCAGGATCATCTTCAGCCGGGTCTCGGAGATGTGCACGCGTCGCTCGAGCGAGCGTTTTTCACTGGCCCACACCTCTTTGTCGTTGGCCCACATATCGTGCACTCTTGTAGAATCGTCTTCCTGGGTACGAATCTTTCTTTGTATTCCTTCGAGTTTTGCTTTTAAATCGGTATTGGCTTCTTGTATCCTATCCCGTTCACCGACAATCTCCTCGAGCGCTGATAAGGTGCCATTCTCAAACTGTTGAAGTTGACGTTTGGCGCCTCGGGCTTCCTTGGTGCTGGCAGCGAGCTGTTTCTCCAGCGCATCGTTTTCGGTCCGCACTCCATGGAAACTGGTTTCTAGGTCTTCAATGAACTTGTGCTTGGAGTCTAGCTCGCGTCTGAGGGAAAGAATTTCGGATACGAGAGATGCATGTAAAGTTGGCGTGAAACGTCTAGGGTCCAGGAAGGATACATTCTGAGCAGCAACAGGAGGAGGTTCGACCTCTTCTTGATCGTCGCGTGGGTCTGGGGGCAACGGGGCGGTCAATGGCCCATTGTCGTCCAGTGGGGTTCCATAGCGGGAAGTTCTTCGCGACACGGATTGGTAGATTGTACTCGAAGGGGAGGGCAGAGGTTGGTTCGTGATGTAGGCTTCGTTGTCAGAAAAGTAGTCGTTTGCCATTATCTCGGTGGTTGCAGAAAAAAATAGAATAGAAAATAAAAGAATTGGTGAGATCAATGCGCCCGGGGAATCATGAGCAACGGATACTAGGGCAAGGCAGATTTGCCCACTCTCCGGCGAGAGTAGGATTGCAAGGCGTCAGAAGTTGGGAAGTTGATGGTGGGAGTAAACAACAGAAGAAGGAGTGGATGATGATGGCAATTGATAGATGGTATGCAATGGTTGATGGAGTGAAGGAGTGTAAATGAAGGGAAGGGATCCTGTCGGAGCCTGGACGAGAGAGCGAGGGAGGGGACGAGAGAAGAAGAGAGGATTGGATGGATTGGGGATGAGGGTGAACAGTGTGCCCACAGGTCGAACTGGGGCACACGATGCTGGGCTCCATGGCCCTGCACAGACGAGGGTAGTAGGTGTGGGAGGAGGAGCCAGGCCCGAAGCGGCCAAGTTCACCCGAGAGCCAAATTGCATTGCCCACAGATGCAGCGGCTTATGCACGCGCGCCGCTGGTTGCGGCCTAGGGCCGAAGCACGCATGCAGGCCAGGCAGCCCAGCGTGGCGGGAAGCTCGTTGGAGCCTGCCAATCGACCCCTGGCTACCAACCCTAGCCCCGCCAGGGGGTCCAATGGGCGGGCGTCCCCAAGAGCTGGGTAGGTGATTTCAGTGATTTCAGCACGAATGCGGTCAAGAGTCCCTCTGTCGTTTAGCCCAACGTGCCCGGCCCGCCAGCTTCGCTACCTGGCTGCCTGCCTACCTACACACTATGTACTGTATGTATGCTAGCCAGCCAGCTAACCAATTCACCGCGTGAAATGAGGATGCGGGACACTATTGCCCGAGCCGGGGGAGGGCAAGGATGCGATGCATCGACCTGACGTTGTGTGTGATGTGAGGCACAGCAGCCGTGAGTGAGTGAGTGGTGATGCAGATGCAGATACACATAGACTTGATGACATTTCCCTCTCCTTCTGCCTGCTCCATCCAATTCGCCCAATTACTCGACGCTACACATCCGCCTCATCATTCCATCCAAGCCCAATGTTTCAGGTACTGGCAATCAAATCCGGTGGCTCAAGGGAATAGCTGTGTACTCGAGTACGCCATTCACGTGTACCCCGTGACAGCCAGCCAATGCCCTTCTGACGAGCCGTTGCTTTCCTAGTGCACACGGCACACTGCACCAGCATGCCGTCCAATACATGCTACGCTGTGTGATGGCTTTGTTCATTGGTGAGGTCAAGCCATCCTATCAACCACCCATCCATTCCATATTCATGCGTCGCCCATTGCGGAATCCAAACACTCGACTACGCTGCACAATCATCATCATCGCCTTCGCCATCCGCCTATGGCAGCCCTGTTTACGAGTCGTGCCCTCGTGGTGGGGGGGGGTCCAGTACTACCGCCTTTTCGCCGTTTATTTCAAGTGTTTGGAGCACCACGCGTCCCTCCATCTGCCCGCGTATTGCATTCGCGGCGTGGCGTGGCGTGGGATCCACAGCTCTCGACACTCCGTCCTCCTCCAAGATTGGATAGGATTTCGCCCATCGCCCTCGAATTTCTTCCCTGCGCCCATCTGATTCGACTCGATTCATTCCACCCTCGCGCGAATGTCGTCTTGTTTGCGCATTGGAAGCCTAACGTCTCCCTCATCTCTCCAAGTCCGCTCCGTCCGGCGCGACAATGTGAATCAAGTCATGTACAGTGCTTCGTGATTAGCCTGCGAACAGGACGTTGCGGTAGTCCGAAAAAACGATCGAGGGCTAATTATAACCGTCCGAGACACTCTCAAGTACCCTGATTCGAATGCTGTCCTGAATCGCTGCTGAGAATTGCCTTGTCGTGTTCCCGCCCGTTCGTCAATGTTCGCCATGAAAGGAGAGGCCTACCTCCCCGAGAAAAAAACGTCGTCGCGCTAACTCTGCTTGCATCTAGCCCTGCTTGGCCATAATCTCTCCAACCTCAAGTCCAAGTCGGAGCAACGAGTCGCCATCGATGCAGCATCAATTCAGGCGCTGGCCAGGGCACTGATTCCCAACACTGTCCTATTGCGAAAATCATGCCTCCCCAATTAGGACACATATGACACGTATGGCAGGCGCTGCGACACTCCCACGACGTTTGGGCCGGTATTGTGGTCTGATCACCCATGGCCTCTCATCACTGCACAACATGGTTCCAGAGCTGGCATCTTCCTGGCTGACGGCCTGCACGGAAGCTCTGCGGGGGATATAATCAGTCGCGGGGAACTATGTTTGCTTTTCCCTCGTCTTCAATCTCTTTGCATATACGGATATATCCCCTGCTCGTATCGACGCATCCTCGGCCCATCTACCTCATCACTCAACAATTTGCGAGCATCCTCAACGTTTGTGGCATTGTATCACGTTCCACGGATCAGAATTCCAAGGTAGATTACGCATGAGTTTGGGATGCGCGCGACTTTAATAAAGAGCCGCATCCCAGCCTGCGACCGTGTATATGTGACCCATTATAGCAACAATCCTGGGGTGCAGTCTTTCACGTGTCCACAGGTGCTTTATCGATAAATCTTTGTCTACCCTACCTAAGCGAGGTCGGCCAGCATTCGACAGCTGAAGTTTTTCAATCGGCGACTCAAGACCTCGACCGCATAAAGCACCATTCAAGGCGATCTGCCCGAAATGGCATGTTGGATACTAGGCAATTGACGCCATCTCCGAGGAACAGCTCCTTGAACCCCACTTGCAACGCCCTGGACGCTGTCCTCGAATGATAGTTGCATTTCGCCTCTCTCTCGGCCTCGACGACTCGCTCCCACAATTCCAACAACGGCTATCTCACCTTGCGGCCATGAACCTGTATTGGGAGTCGAGCTCCACAATTCCAACACTCTGGTCAACGTTTTGTGGTCGGTCTCTCTGTACATGATACTACCATGAATTCCCAATACCTGAGAGAGTCTCGGCGCAGTAGACATGAGAAACACAGCAGGTTTGATGTGGGATGTGCTTTGAAGGACTATAATCAGTCCCAAAACCACCTGCAGATTTTCTAGCGCGGGATCCCCTATGAGGATTTCGGTCAAGGCAGACTGTGCTCTATTGAGACAGTCTAGCACGCTACCAATGGAAGAATCAGGCTGGCCAGAAACATCTTGGCCGTGACACGTGCAGCTTCCCATGTCAGTCCAGTGTTTTTCTAACTGTACTACAACGCGAAATTCAGGTTCTACACAAGCCATTCGGATCTTGAATTTATGAGGCTCCGCCATGGGCTCATGTAATTCTCTAGTCAAGATTTGTTGGACCCAAGTGTGCCTTGGTTCCGCGGAACCATTTCTTGGCAGAACTTACAGATTGGCTACACAAGATCGCGAAGATCTCTGTGTTCACACACATCACATCACGGAGTCGCAATAATATGCAGTTGACTCTGAGTAACTAAGCATGATTCCGTGGGACAAAGTTCAGTCGACGTGATCGGAAGTTGGGAAATACAAGTAGATGTGAGAACTCAACATGAGTATATAGAGTCCTCACGTTGGCTGTTCGTCGCCGCTACAGCTCAATGCAATATACCATATTCATACTACATCCAATCCCAGCAGATAGCTCACAATACCATATCTTTCCACTTGTATCAGTACAGCCGACAGGTTACAGTCGACGAATGACATTAGCTCATCATGGGTATCCAAACCGACATCACGCTCTACACTGAAGGCACACCCAACGGCCTCAAGACCTCTATTATCTTGGAGGAGCTTGGTCTCGAGTATAAATTATGAACAAAAGAGAATAGTCTACCTTTTCCACTTAGCACTGACAACATCTCCTCAAGGTGGTGACCATAGACTTCAATACGCACGAGCAGAAGGAGCCATGGTTCCTCGAAATCAACCCTAATGGCCGCATTCCTGCCCTTACCGACAAAGACGACAATGGCAACGAGATCAGGATATTCGAAAGCGGGGCTATTCTCCTGTACATCGTTGCCAAATATGACAAGAATCACAAAATCTCATACCCTTATGGCTCCAACGAGCACTGGCAGACAGTCAACTGGGTACGTCTCGTTTCCCCTATAGTGTGCCACAGCACACTATACCTCAAACTTGTCTCGCAATTTCTGTTCCCGATCACTGACTCCACAACAGCTCATGTGGCAAATGGGAGGCATCGGTCCGATGCAGGGCCAGGCCAACCACTTCACGCGTAAGCCCAAGTCACCAAGAACATCCTCTAGGGGTCGTACCTAATCCACTGCCCACCTGAGATCAGGTTTCGCGCCCGAAAAGCTCAAGTACCCCATCGACCGTTACGTCAACGAGACACACCGTCTCTACCGCACCCTAGACCAGCACCTGACCAAGACCAAAACCGGCTTCATCGTCGGCGACCGCGTGACCGTCGCTGACATTGCCATCTGGCCCTGGGTCGCCGCACACAGTACGTCCTTCTCATTAACTCCTACCGCACCACACGCTCCCTTTCCCCCCAAGCTGACATGACGTTTCTTGCAAGACTTCTCCGGACTCTCGTCGCTTTCCAGGTACACCAACGTTGTGAAATGGTTTGAGGCGCTTCTCCAGAGACCAGGGTTCGAGGCTGGCCGCAATCTGCCCCGTCCTCACTTTCACATCACGCTCAACGAGCTCCCTGAGGTTGAGCTCGACAAGATCGCTGAGCAGGGCAAGAAGTGGCAGGATGAGGCCCGAGAGAGAGACACTGTGCTGTAAAGACTGGAAGAGACACGCGTCGTTGTGTCAGTGCTGTGTGGTCTTACGGCATGGTTTCCGGTTTTTTCTTTTTCTTCCTTTTATGAATATGTATAAACAGCATCACTCAAGTCACTCTTTTTCATAACTATTAGATGATGTGTGCAAATTGTCAGACTCGGCCCCCTGTTGTGTTACACAGTGTCAGCAAATTCACACACGAACATAACACTTCTGTGATTGTACAACTTGATGTTGGGTTCTTAGTCGAGCTGATAAAAGGCTCTTTGACAAGCGTGAATGTGTCAAGCGAGTAGCCTGATGCATGAACATATTATCACAAAGTACAATACGGCAATCGGACATCGGCTTCGCTTCCTTCCATCGAAACTCTACCGTCTGACCCTGGCTGTCGGCGCCAGCGGGGCGGATGCCTGATTGAACAGATTGGTCAGGCATGCCCACTTCCCCAAAGAAGTGGGAGAAGGGTTCCAAGCGGTTCTGGGTTGGACACATAATTCAAGATGAACTCGTCAGGACGAAAGTAGAAACCAGATGTCCGACCAAGGGGGTTTGCCCTGGAAAATCAGGTCTTGTCCTTTGAGCAAGTCTGACATCCACAATTATTGTGACTATACAGTAGCAGAATCGAGACTTGGATGGAACAAATGTACCAGGCCCACATCCCCATGCGATAAAGTTCATATGGTGGGTACACCACGCATATGCAATGCACAACACACCGTTTACATTTATACATGTGCGTATGAAGCGCTATCATTCGCATGTGGTAGGTGCGTTTCCGATACCTCACACCCATGCATGTACAATATAAATGCGGTTGTGCCCGTGGCTTCGCCGTATGCATAATGCACATGGGCTTGGACGTTCACACCCGCTTGCGTACCGTAACCCAATCGAATTTGTTCTCAGTGCTACTACTCAACGCTGTCTAAAGTAGGTGGGTGTTGATTTTTACACTCAGATTGATCCCTTTGCTCTTGTTGAATTAGCCGTGCAGCCCTTATTCCTTGACTGTGTTGATAATTCGAACACAAAATGAATACAGCAAAGTACGTGTCTCATTGGCTTCATGATTATTCGCTGCGGCCTAACAGCAGTATTGGTGACAGATTGACATTTGGTGCAAGTGCTTATTGTGCAGTGGCGAGGCCATACAGTAAGGATTGATCCGATAGCCCTCTCCCAGATACCCGGAAATTGTCTTGTCAGGGAGAACGCTGATTAGGGTGAAGATACCTTCTTTTTCCAACCAATCAATAACCGAGTAGAAAAGCAAGCACGGTGTCTTGTAAAGTTTGGGAAGCTGCAATTTAAGTTTTTGAAGCTGAGCGTAGACTGGAGATCCGGACCCAGGAACTCGGATTCGCGGATGCGCGGGCGTTAGGTGGTTTAGGGTAGGTGATAAACTGTGTCGGTGGATTCGTTGTTCTAATTTGAATTGGTTTGTTGGTGGATCGCTCGTCTCGGGTAAATAATGAATGAAAATATCGTCCATATATTTAGCCGCTAATACGACAAACAGGGCACAATCCTAGGACTGATATCATACGAGGAGATTCGATAAGTGCTTTGATCTGAGTGTTGATTGGCTTATGGGCAAATAACTCTTTTATTCTTTGGTTATGCTTGTTGCATTAATCGTTCGCCAAAGCTCAAGTGTACCGGCGTGCGTCAATTCTCGTTCAACGTTCAGCTAATGCGATGGGCATACTCAAGCTGTGTGGCATACGAGGGTATATGCAGGTGCAACTGCAGGTGAGTGAACGGAAGCGGATTGTTACGCTTACCCAGGAAGAGTCGAAGAAGACGGGTGAAAGCGAGATGGAACGAGCAAGCTTCGACTACATGTGCATATTGTGGAGCTTGTTTACTTCGATTTGGCTGACAAAAACAACCGGTGCATCTGACCTCAGATCCAATTCCACTAGTTGTTTGTGCGCGCGATCCAGCATCAAGTGCCTTTCTGGAGTTTTCTGGTCGCAACCTGCGATGATGATCAGCCTTCATATGTGACTGGGTTTTCATCATTGCCCCCCGAAGGACAGAGGGTGAGATGGTCAACTTACAAATTGTTCGGCATGCGCCTTGGGTACAACGTTCATCCTTACCAATCCGTCGGCCACATCGCACTTTCCACTCCCCAAAATCTTGAAAAGCTTCATTTTCTTGCCCACTTTCATCAGTCCCCCAGCCATGGTCTCCATGTAAACTTCTACACCTTCCAAGTGATACTCCTTAGCGCTATCCCATGGCAGCGGGAATATGTATTCCAAGTGTTGAGCAATAGTGTCGAATTCGGAGAACGCTTTCACAAAATCCGACTGGGAATGCTGTGGATAGAGCAGAATTACAGGAAAAGTAAGAGTGGAGCTAGGGTCAAGCGGGTTCTCAAGTTTGATGGACGCGTCCTCCAGGTCTGGTGCTTGCTCGGTGGCCCTGGTCTTAATATTCCTGGCTTTGAGCGCCACACTCAGTGTAGCTTTCTCAGAAGCTGCTTTCTCTTCACGTTCTCGACGGGCCTTTTCGACGCCTTCGAGGTGGGTTTTTCGAGCTGCGATTTTAGTTGACAAGATTTTCAAGGATGCGTTTTCGGGATCCAGAGAGAGGCCTCGCATGCAAGCATCGGTAGCTTCCGCCAGCTTGTCCAGCGCAAGACAAGATGTTCCAGAACGGTAAAACGCTTTTATATTTGAGGGATTGAGACGAAGAGTTGATGCGCAATCTTGGATACACGAGCGGTAGTTTTCTGGTCGCAGAATTAGCACACCAGAATCCACACCCCGGTTAAAGAGTTTGGCACGTATTCAATGCTTACTTTTCTCCAGATTGCACAAAGCACGATTCACATAGCAAGCTTCCTCAACAGCTGCCTCTTTTTTTCTTTCTTCTTCTTCGTCAAGTTCTGGCTCGTCTCCAATCTCCATAATTCTTACACCCTCCTCGAGTTCCTCCTCGGGGTCTGGTTCTTTGGGTGGAGCCTTTAATGCTGCAATCGCCTTGTCATAGAATTCTTTGGCGTCGGTCCACTGCTTCTCCCTCGCACACTCATTACCTTGCTGCCGGAAATTTTCGGCTATCTCATACTTGGTTCCTTCGTATGCTAAAGCTTTTAACGCCTCTAGAGCGATATTTTCTCCTCCTTCGCCGTCGGTCTCGTCAAGCGTGGTCATAAAGAGTGGCATGCGATTCATTTCCGCTAGAACCTGATCCACACCCTGGGACTTTATCTCCGCCATGTTGGGAGGTAGTTCGGCGCCTGCTTGGGAGGTACCATTTTGCGTTGAGGATTGTACCATGCTGCCTATGGTGGAGCGGTCTCAGCTGCCAGGAACAATAGTTTGGTAAGTACTGCAGAAATTGTTGTGCGCTTCAAGACCCAGCTGATGTCTGTTGAACAGCCTCGTGTGGTTGAAACAGATGAGTTTGGCGTGACCTTTGCACCTTTTGAATCCGTCCTGTCCGGGCTTGGTTGGGTATGTATGTCTTGATGATGGCTGTGACGTAGAACCCAGCTTTTTTTTTCTGCGCCCGCCTCGCTTATCGATAGCGATAGCGATTCAACTCACCACTACTGAATGCCTGATTAGTACTGAGGAGGCTGATCTTGCTGTTGAGGTTTTAGAATTGATACACATACGATAATATACAAAAGGCACCAGAGTTCAAGCTTTTTCTGAACTCCCCATGACACACTCTCACCAGCTTTATTTCAATTGGAAGATTACGACACACAGGGTTACAAACAAAGGAAACACCAAGAGGTTAACAACTTATTAGGAGGGGTACGGCACTCTAGAGTCTACTATCAAACTTCTCTTTTCCACTGAGAGGCACGTCCACTAGGTCTCTCCCGTTCAATCCACTACGAACAATTTGGGTGAATTGTGGTCCGGATCGTAACCTACTGGCAACTCACACCACTTATTCATTCATATATGTCTGTGATCACGACTATCAACCTTCGTGTCTTAAAGGAAAATGTATCATCATTATCAGTTGTTTCCTAGGAGCAGACATGTAGCTCCATAATATCATATATGTGAACAACGCCAAAAATGCATACACCACTAGTAGGTGTAGTCAACCCAGAGAGAAACCCGTTTTCCCATTTCCTTAGTCCACTCGGCCAGGGTAATGACGAAAGAAAAATCAATGGAAATTCCCTCCCTTTTCCTCAGCACAAACTTGGAAGCCCTGTCCCACAGAGCCTGCTTAACAAGAGAAGCCGTGATATAGAGCTTGCATCCGAACCGCAAATACGGGCATGATAGAAAAAAGATGTAGACTTGATTAGTACTGGGGGTCAATCCTGACGCGAACATATTTTGTCGTTGTCGGGTAAGGAATCGAAGTAGACCCCTTGTAGATATCTGCCTTGTGAAATTACAATTAGTCACGCCGCATACCGTCATCATAGTTGACGATTCTATACCTGCTTCTCATTTCTTGATGGGGTACATCTTGATCTCCCTCGTCATCTCCTTCTGGACTTGGTTCCACAGATAGCGCGGGATTTTGCCCGGAAGAAGCCAATCGTAGGAACGGGCATCCGAGTTCACTACTTTGTCGGCCTTGACTTGTACCAGGAAATCCAGGAATCTCGCGTCACCTTTCGCCAAACAGCGGCGGCCATTGAAGGCAAGCGTAAGCTCTCGGAGTTTGGTGCCTCGGAGGGTGCGAAGAATGTCCGCGAGATGATCATCATTGCTGTACCGGCGCTGCTCACTGTCGACTCCACGCGTACCTGAAGGGCTTGCATCTTCTAGAGATAGTTTAACGTCTCGTAGATACTCCAAATTCTCAGGCCTAACAATGAGATTAGTAAGATTCATACAGAACCATTCCAATGGTTGCTCGAGGTCTTAACATCACAGCCCATGTGGTGATCCACCATACGAGCTTGAATCTTGATTATACATACCCAATCATATTGAGAAATCGGCGAACGTCTGTGTAGCCGATTTCCTTTGGATCCGGCTCCCAGAAAGGACCACGCCGATACTTATTACGTTCGAAGACGATTGTGTTTTCGCCGTACAGAATGCTGCAGCCCTCGTTGTGCACCAACTTACATGTGCTTAAGAATTGACCGGAACGGCACAAGTCGCTTGCTTTCCGAATGTTGATGGGTTCACCAGTTACGAACAGTTGCCTATAGATCTTGTTTCGGATCTCGGGAGGCAAGTCTGAGAAGGTCTTTCCACCTGGACGAGCAGCTTTTGCCTTGGGCGGCACCACTAGTTTTTTCTGCGTAGCGGATGGTTGCACATCCAGGATATTGCCACCGAGATGTGTATCAGTGAGCATATCACGGTTCAGCTTCACAACCAGAGGGCCATGGAACCCAACTGGGATATTGAACTGCAAATTGACCGCGTGCTTCTTCGCAATGTCCGCAGTCGTGTGAAGTTGGCTAGCCTCGTCACTTGAAAGATCTTCTGGTTCTTCATCGCGGATGATGGGGTCCAAAGGCGGTGGGGTGGGTGAAGGCGTTCGCTTGCGCTTACGTGCGGGCTTGACCACGATGCCGTCTTCGTCTTCGGATGGAGTCTCAATGGGATCTCCATCGCTATCAATCTCACCAGAGTCGACGAAGCCATCCCTGCGTGCGGCTTTTCCGGCGCCCTTGCGGGTGGGGCGACCACTTGGAGTGAGTTGCGTCGTCTCCGTCGGGCTTCCGAGCTCGACACTGCTGTTTCGGGCCCGTTTTTTGGTACGTGCCATGCCGTGAAAGACGTGATGGCCAAATAACCGGGTGATGGATGACGGCTGAGGACCAGACTGATGCTTGGGTGACGTGGTGGTGGCGAAGGCTGCGACCGTGCAGGTGGGTTGCAAAGTCGAGCTGTGGTTGAGGTTGTGCAGGTACTTGCGGCGGGTTGTAGTTGATGGAGAAGGCGTCAGAGGAGCCGTATTTAAATGGGCAGCCGCGCCGCTGCGTTGGTACTGTGGTCGTAGCGCACACCTAGGCAGCGTCTTGGGCGGGGCGCACTCCAGGTGAGAGGCGGGCAAGCATGGATATACAATCACGGGTTAGGTGAGATGGGGTCTATATTGCAGAGCGATGGAGGCATTTGAATGATAGCTACTGACTAGGTATCTATACATTATGTACACACCATCATATCACCATACATGTGTATGTGTAAGCACCAAAGTTCAGAACGACCGCGACCGACGCAAGCAAACAACTCACGGAGTGCATAGGAAACGAGTGAGTGCAATGCGACTGTGGCAGCGCATTCACGCAGCAGGCAGCCGCTCCATCGCTCCCATGAGCACCCCGCACAGGAGCGATGCGGCCAGGTCTCATCTTGGTCGAAAGGCGCGATGCGCGCTGGAGACACACAACTATTCCAATCATAACCAGAATTGCTTCCTCTTGGGTGGTGGGTCCCGGAGCAGATCAACAACACCCGCGTCAGCCAGCTTGCGCTGGCCAAGCGAGGATACAGCTGTCTTAAAGGCGGATAATCACGTGGTTTTAGCTTCCGTGGCAGTCAGTAAGGTTGGATTGATAAGAGTGCTGGAATGGAGGAGGCTCACTTGTGTTGAGGAAAGAAGAGCGAGGCAGCCAGGCTTCGGATGGAAAGAATAAAAAGCGCCGTCGGAACAATCACGGGCCGCTGTCGACCACGTGATGTCACACCCTCTGAGGTTTGAATTGATCAATTGGATTGGTCCCCCGCATCATCTGTCCTCCAGCCACAGTGGCGCCGGCTCTTCTACGTTGTACCGCTGTCTTGTCTTACCCTACCCTATCCTATCCACTGTTTCCCGCTCCATCTTACTGTTTTCCGACGCGCGATCCGGGGCCTATTTTCGCGGCTTGTATCTATATCGCCGCCTTCACTTCCCACCTTTCTCTCCCGCACCCACCTTCATCAATCATGGCGGCGCTGCGATCTGTGTGTCGGGCACCCCTCACCAACATCACCAAACCCTCTTCCTTTGCCATTGCCACAAACCACCCAAGATTGCTCACTCAGCAACGGTGGCGGGGATACGCTTCCTCGGCAGAGTCGCAGCATAAGGTAACCATGCTCCCACCTCTCCAGGTACAACTTCTTTGGCTCACTACTATCTAGCTGCTCTCCTCCAGCCTCGAAGATGTCGATCCAACCGTTTACCAGATCATTGAAAAGGTGCGCCCGTCGATTCCCCTGCAACTCGTCCAAAGCTCACCGTTCTTTCCCTGCAGGAGAAAAACCGCCAGAAGCATTTCATAAACCTGATCCCGTCCGAGAACTTTACCTCACAATCCGTCCTTGATGCTTTGGGCAGCGTGATGCAAAGTATGTTCCTTGCCACCCCATTGTGGTCTCATATCATGGCTCACGCCACACAGACAAATACTCCGAGGGATACCCAGGAGCTCGGTACTACGGAGGAAATGAACACATCGATGCAGCGGAGCGACTTTGTCAGCAAAGAGCTCTCCAAACTTTTGGCCTGAAAGAATCGGAATGGGGTGTCAACGTACAGCGTAAGTGGTTTGCGTTTACATGCAATTGATTAATTCTAATCCCCCCGCAGCCCTGTCTGGCTCCCCAGCAAACCTATACGCTTACTCCGCTGTTCTCAATACTCACGATCGCATCCTTGCTCTGGATCTACCTCACGGTGGGCATTTGTCGCACGGATACCAAACGCCTACCAAGAAGATCTCCGCGGTTTCCAAGTACTTCGAGACGCTACCATATCGATTGGACGAGAAAACCGGATACATTGACTACGTCAAAATGGAGGAACTGGCCACACTTTACCGCCCTAAGATCATTGTTGCGGGAACATCCGCGTATAGCCGACTCATCGAGTACGAACGCGTGCGCGAGATCGCCGACAAAGTAGGCTCATACGTTCTTTCGGATATGGCTCACATTTCTGGACTAGTGGCAGCCGGCGTTATCCCTTCACCATTTCCCTATTCGGACATTGTAACCACTACGACTCACAAGTCTCTGCGTGGGCCCCGGGGTGCCATGATTTTCTACCGCAAAGGTGTTAGAAGGGTAGATAAGAAAGGTGTCGAAGAAAAGTATGACCTCGAGGGTCCTATCAATGCTTCGGTTTTCCCGGGCCACCAGGGCGGACCGCATAACCACACGATTACCGCTTTGGCAGTCGCTCTCCAGCAAGCGCAAACGAAAGAATTCAAGGACTACCAAAAAACCGTGCTGGAGAACTCAAAGGCTCTCGCACAAAGATTGGGGGACTCCAAAGAAAACGGCGGCTTAGGTTACAATATTGTCAGTGGTGGTACTGACAATCATTTGGTGCTCGTTGATCTTAAAGACAAGGGTGTCGATGGTGCGCGTGTTGAGCGTATTCTGGAGCTTGTCGGCGTAGCAAGTAACAAGAACACTGTTCCGGGAGACAAATCGGCCATGAAGCCGGGTGGTCTTCGCATGGGCACACCAGCCATGACCACACGCGGCTTTTCCGCCGACGACTTCAAACGCGTCGCCGACGTCGTCCACCGCGCGGTCGGCATCACGCAAAAGCTCGATAAAGATGCAAAAGCTAAAGCTGAGGAAGCGGGCAGGAGGCTTCCAGGTAGCATTGCTGCATTCAAGGAATATGTCGGCGAAGGAAATGATATCACCGAGATCTTAGAGCTGAGGAAAGAGGTTGAGGATTGGGTCGGTACATTCAGTCTTCCGTGGGTGAAGGCATCATGATTTAGTTGGGCTAGGTAATGAAAATAACGTTATTTCTCCCTCTCATCTATATGTCACTCCAACAGCCATCGTGCAAATCTTATGTGGTGTATCTTGTCCCAGTGGCTGCACATATAGCGCGGTTCCTACCTTCACCGTGGCCATCAGCAAGAGAGTTGGCCAAACCAATCGCATCATATTGTGTGCGACTAATATTGTTCACCTGAACACTAGATCTGTCAACCTCCGTATGGGCCTATTCAACACCAGATTTTCCCCCACAATCGCTCTCATACATATCCCTCTTCCCGCTGTTACCCAAAACTACCGTCTTTGCGGTAGCGTCAGCACACCTTGACATCACGTAGGCTGTTGTCTACCACGTTTGAAGTCGCCCACGACTTCTCGCGTGTCGCTCTCACATAGCAACCAATCGATCGACTTGGACAAGCAAACGCATTCCGAACACCGTCACTGTGGCCAGAGCACCCCGACATATATCCCACACTGTCCTCCATACCACAAGGACCGATCACCCAGTATCCCTCTCTTCTACACCGAAAAGCAACCTCAATCGAACGACCACGCTCAGAAAATACCTCCGCGCCCCGCGCCCATTCACCTTCTCACCGCCAACCAATCACCCACCGCAGGACAGAGACACACCAAACAGCGAAACAAGAATGAACGTTCCCGACCTCACTGGCGTCTCCATCTTGCCCACAGAATTATTATACGAGCACTGGATGGAGCCCCTCACATACATCCTACTTGTCTTTGACATTGCAAGCGCCGTGCTCCTCGGCTGGATTTACGTTGATGGCCTCGAGAATGTGCTCAGCCGGCTTGCTTGGATTCGTCGTGACGGCGGCCATGCGGAAGAAAGCGCAGAGAGGCGGAGGATGCAGAGGTGGCAGCGAGAGCAGTGGGCGAGGATGGATGCCGAGCGGGAGGATTTGGAGTTGAGGTGGATGCTGACCGTGGAAGAGAGAGCGGCATGGGAGAGGTACCGTGCTGTGCAGGCTGAGATGAGGAGGTATGGTGTTGTTTGAATTGGCGTTGTGGTACGCCATACAAGCGGCGGGAATCTGTTCCACCAATGCTGAAGGCTATTTGTGGACGATGTTTTGAGTACACATTGGGCTGGCTGGTTGACTTTATTGACATAATGCCTTCTGTTGGCACCGGAGGAAGATAGTTGGTTGGTAACGCTTTCTGTATTCCAATCTTTGCTCTCTTTTGTTGGCCTGTTTCTATAGCTTCGCCCGACTCTCGTCCTTAACCACGACACCCCTCCCTTCGCCACTTCTCTCCTTTTTCTTCAACACTCTTCGGAGTATTTTTCCACTGGCGCTCTTGGGAATCTCATCTATGAACTCCACCTCTCGCACCCATTTGTGTCTCACCTTCTTCTCTTTGACCCAAGCAATCAGTTCTCGTCCCACTCTCCTATCTGGAATGACGCTGTCCTTTAGTTTGACATATGCCTTGGGAAACTCGCCAGAATAATCGTCGTCTACCCCCATGACGGCAACATCTTCGACTTTGTCATGTCCCAGGAGCAGATCTTCAAGCTCGGCTGGTGCGACTCCAATTCCTTTGACTTTGATCAGTTCCTTGATGCGGTCCGTAATGTAAATCATTCCCTCTGCATCGATCATGCCCTGATCGCCAGTGTGTAGCCATCCGTCGGCGTCGAATGTTTCGCGAGTCGCTTTGTCGTTGTTCAGATATCCCATAACTATCTGCGGACCTCTCGCCAGCACTTCGCCTTGCTCGCCAATGTTCGCTTCGAAGCCGTCCTCTTTAATAATCTTAACCTCCGTAGATGCCACTATCGCACCGCCAGAGTGCGCATACTTGTATGCGAATCTGGATGGAGGGTGGGCCGTGATACACGAGCACGATTCGGTCATGCCGTAGCCTTGTTTGAACCCTGTATTGGGAAACTTCTTTTGAAGAAGCTGGATGATTTCTTCTGAGAGTGGTGCAGCGCCTGAGGAGAAGCGCGTTACGTGAGAGAGATCGTATTTATCGACCAGGGGATCTCGAACCATACGGATAAGTATCGGAGGAACGATGAGAAGCTCGTTTAACTTGTATTCAACAATAACTTTGAGCATGCCTTCCATGGTAAACTGTGGAAGCATCACCACCTCAGCATTCAAGAGCACCGGAAGATGCATCTGATGAACCAGCCCCGTGATGTGGAACAATGGAAGTACTGCCATAATCTTCTTCTGCGTTTTTGGGGTAAGCTGTTGCACCTGTAGGCATTGGGCAATGACATTCTGATGGCTGATCATAACAGCTTTCGGCAAGCCTGTGGTCCCAGAGGAAAACGATAGAAATCCGCACACGTCCCTGTTCTTCTTTCCAGCTGGAAGTTTGAAGGCCGGCGTCTGACCTGCCTCACCATGTCGCTTGCCCATTTCGATGAGCTCCTTCAGAGTGATATATCCCTCCAGTTCCCCCTCAAGCAAAATGACATTACTTTTGGGCAATCCTGCTGCCTCTGCACTTTCTTTCGCCACCTCGATACTTGCCGGTGTGGTCATAAGGAACTTCGCATCTGCAGTTTTCAACGCAAAGGTCATTTCCTCGGTGTTATAAGCTGGACTTGCTCCTGATATTTTTGCCCCTGCCCTAAGACCCGCAAACATGGCGACCGGGTACCATACTGTATTTTGGCTGAACAACGAGATAGTCTGGCCTTCGGAAAGGCCATAGTTCTTGACAAGGGCCGTGGATATGTATGTTGAATATTTTTTGACGTCGACCCAATCTACACGCTCTTTTGTTACGGCATTCTGGAAACCAGCGAGTGACGAGCGAGGATTCTTGTTGATGGGAGAGAATGGAGAGTCGAACAGCCAATCCCAATCGGTAAGATCCGTTGGTACTTTGAAAAAACATGTCAGCTAGTTGTTGCTAGTTCAAAGACGCTGGGTGACATACGATCAATTGGAGGTTGCTGGGAGGTGAAGACAACCATTTCAACGGCTGGTAACTGAGAACATCAAAAGGTCGGTCAAAGTGGTGAGAGGAGGACGACGCAACAAAGCATCCTTGGAGTCAAATTCAGATGAGAATTGAGCCATGGAGAAAAGTTTACTGCCGTAGAACCTCGGTGCGTGTTCGTGCGGAACGAGTCGATTGTGGAGGAGGCGGGGGTCGATGACCACCATTGTGCGGGGGAAGCTCCTTCCCAAAGCTACCCGGAAGGGGAAAACGATCATCTCCATAGCCCGGATCATCATATTCCCCCGGCCACCCAGGCTCTCGGGAGCGGTTTGATATTCGGTCCCAGGATCGAAACTTCGTCAATACGGGCATCATAGAGACTTTGCTTCGGACTACCTAGGCTTTCGGTACACACTTCTCAACCGCCAGTCTGAAAAATAGACGCATCCAGGACCCCGCTTTGATCTTCAGATACCATATACCTCGCTCTCCACTGAGAAATTTGATGCCTCAAGCATGGATAGAAACGAGAATGTCAATATTACACTGATCGGCGCCGGGACAATAGGATTATCATTCGCTGCTTTCCACCTCGCTCATCTCCCCTCTCCGTCACAACTCACAATCTACGACACCCGACCAGACCTAGCTCGGTACATCCAGGAGACCCTACCAAATTTCTACAGTGGTAAAGACATTTCATCAACCATACTAAAAATCAACGTCGTATCATCACTCGAAGACGCAGTGAGGAACGCCACAATCATCCAGGAATCAGGCCCAGAGAACCTCGACATCAAACGCAAACTGTGGGCCCAGGTAGAATATCATGCACCAAAAGATTCTTTGCTCTGGACCAGTACGAGCGGTATTCCCGCATCACATCAATCGCGAGACATGAGTGACAAAACGCGACTGCTAGTAGTTCATCCATACAACCCGCCTCACATCATGCCACTCCTTGAACTTGTGCCGTCGCCTTCCACATCAGACACCGTCATTCAACGGACCAAAGCGTTCTGGGAGTCCCACCATCGAACGCCCATCCATATTAAGCGCGAAACTACTGGGTTTGTAGCCAACAGACTCGCTTTCGCACTGCTCCGCGAAGCAATCCATTTGGTCTCCGAAGGTGTAGTTTCGGTATCCGAGCTTGATAAGATAGTGGAGAACTCTATGGGGCCTCGATGGGCTGTGGCGGGGCCGTTCAAGAGCTATCATGCTGGGGGCGGAGCGGCTGGCTTGGAAGGATTCTTTGGAAACATTGGACAAACAGTGCAGAACTGTTGGGATGATGCCGGGCAGGTAAACGTTGGGGAGGGTTGGGAAAAGGGCGTCTTTGACATGGCGAAGGATGAATATGGAACGGTGGATACGGAAGAAAGGGACAGGATTACACGGAGAATCTTGCAGGTGATACAGGAAGAGAAGATGGGGAAGGTGTACGGTGATGTTGAGCCCTCGAGCTCTTAGCCCACTCATTCGCGGATTAGCGTAAGGACCCATCAGATGGAAATGTTTGGGTACAGGTGATTCAGTTTAGATCATTGAGATTCGATAGATCTGATGCTATGTGCAGGCCCTTTGGAGATGCAGCACCATGGGTTTCATAGAAGCTCCGTAGAATAGACGGCCAAAACCTCACTCCAACCAGCCAACGTGTTGCGTATTATCGTTATGCGAAGGTAGGAGAAGATTGTACAATCGTGATCAAGATCCAAACTTGACATTTGCTCTCACTCCCCTTGATCGTAACTGTACGAGAGAGGCATTGAAAGAACGGTAGAGGCCCATTACGTTTTCTCAAGGCATTATCACTTTCACCCACCACAATCTCCACAACATTCTTACCCCTCAATCCATTTCTATCAACTAACCTCAACTTTCAGGATACCTCTGCACCTACAAACTATGCGCTCATGCGAACTACATCAACACTCCCTCCGTCATAACACCAATAGCACGGTAATCCAGTGAGCGGAACGCGAATAAACTTTGGCTCCGGTCCCCTTCAAGAATTCGATATTCATGCCAACACGGACTGCTCAATAACCGTCCCACCGCCACCCTAACCTTCCAAAACGGGAATAGGCAAGTAGGTGAGTAGGAGAAAAACAAGGGTGGGAGCGGATGTGGATTACCAGGGGGTTGCGGCGGCGGGTTTTGTCATGACTTCTTCTGCGAGTTTTAAGTTGTTTGACAAATGGTGGCGTTTCATGTGTAGGAAGGCAGTCATCTTGGCGCTGATCGGATAACTTGAAGTGCCGATTTCAATACGAGCAGATGCGTTTTCCCTATTCTGTCCTTCCCTTTTGGCTTGCTCGCTGCGTGAAACCGGTGAGGAGGCTCGGTTCGAAACAGTGTCGCTTGTTCGGGTCGTTGAGGTGCGAGCAAAGGCGGAACGGTTAATGGCTCCCCTGAGAAGACTGTCTTTTGACAAGACTATGACAAGGTCTTGGCGTAAAAAAGAAGGAATCTTGACATGGCCTTCGCTCTTCTTTTTGACGTGCTGGTCTGACACCCGAAGTTGCAAGATGTGCTGACTTCTGCTGTCATATCATATGGACAGATCCTGACGTTTCTACGTTCACGTGTGGCTTGTTACTATTACCGCGTGGTGAAGGACTCATAAACTGACACGCCAAATTTCCCATCCCTCGTCAACATTATGGATATCAAACAAAGTACAATGGTATTTGGAAATGTTTGTGGGTGGTAAGAATAGGTAGTACTATATCTGTATAGGTGGATGTGTTTTACTACACTAATGAACGTCCGTATGAATAGAGAAAAAGGAGGGCCGGGGTATTCTAAAGTTGGTGAGAAACGCTGGAGTATGCTACATAGTGATAAGACATAAAGTAAAAAAATTGTGGGAAATAGATGGTATCCATTAGGATGCGGGACGCGGGGGAAAGAAGGATGTATATGGAAATGCCAAAATTCTCAGCCCAAGCGCCTGTGTGTTGGGTTGCATGCAATGGTCCGACGGAATGCTTCCTGCCACTGCGTTTCCAGGCAACGTGTCTCCCAAAAAAAAAAGAAAGAAATCCAGAAACGATACAAACGCCGTGGAAGAAATCATAATACTCTATGGCTTCCGAGTGCTCATGAGAAAACAATTATAAAGAAATCATGAGACCATTGTCGTTCACCGAAAGCTCGGTTTTTCAAGGTTTGGTTTGAGCGTGATAAGGTCCGTCTTTGACGTTCACCCAGTTCGGAACGCTGCTCCCTCGCCTTCTTGAGTTCTGCCTCGTAACAGTGCTGGCTCGTATTGTTCGTCCGCCAACAGTCCCGAAGCTAAGCACCTCGGGTCGATCTAGGTCAAAGGGGTCTGATTGTCGCACTTTGGAACCATACATATTGGTACCAGGTCGGCTAGGTACAGGATCCTCAAACATAAATGACATATCTGACTCCCGGGAGATAGTGCTGGATGTGGCATTGAATGCAGGGAGAGGCGCGTATGCATTTGTGGGGCGGATTGGAGGATTGGGAGGCAGTGGTTGGCTGGGAACAGGTGGAGCATCAGATGGGTCGAAGAAGGGATTTTCCGCAGTCGAGTACGTAGAAGCAGTATAAGCTGACGGGGGATGGGATCGAAGTGCAGTCTGTGTGCTTGTCGCTCGTTTGTGTTTTTGAACATTGTCGCGAAGCCATTCGGGCGTTCCGCTTCCGTTGCGTTCCTCCAGCTCATCGAGAATCGATGCAAATGGGTCTTTCGAACCACGTTCGGAAGTAGCAGCCGGTGCTGGTGTGAGCGGCCCACGTTGTTGGTTTTGCAACCCTTTCCCAAATTCATCGCGCGTCTGTCGATCGGGGTTCACGATGAACAAGTTCTTAGGCTGTTCCGTTGACGTATCGTACTCTTCATCGGCCTTTTTGCTGTTACGCAGCACGGGGTCCTCAACTATGCCTAGGAATGGCGACTTGTTACCCACCACAAGGCTATCTTGCTTCTTGTGGAGTAACGTTCTTGACCGCTTCAAGCTGGGCATGCGATCGCCAAAGGCACGTAGTTGTTTTTGTAGCCCTGAGGGCGAGTCGGTGATTGACATGTTGCGACCATGGTTTTGGACCGAGTATACAGAACTGACACTGCTGCGAACACTGTGCCTCCGGTAGGGATTTGAAGCCGGCCCCGTTTTCTTTCCCTTGATCCTGGCCAAAACAACGCCGATGTTTGCAGGTATCGCCTTGAACTTCTCGGCAGTTTTTGCGAGCACGCTCTCCTCGCCTCCATTCTTCTCGCTGATTCGCTGCTGCAGTTTTCCGTTTCTTCCTGTCTTTCGGCGTCTTAGACAAAGGAACAGTAGTAGACTAATGAGCGCGAGCCCGACGACACCTCCCACCACACCACCAGCTATTTCAGCCACATTAGTCTGGCTGTCGCTGGGTAGAGTAAGCCCTTGTTCCTCCGGGGTAGTCCCTTGCCCTCGGCCACCTGGTGTAATGGTTCCTGCCGAGCCCCCCGTTGATATACCTGTATCTGTTGGCTGTGGAGACTCCGGTTCTTCAGGCACCGAGGGATCAGACGACTCTCCGCCTGGAGTTGCTGTCGTTGAATCTGGGATCGCAGGGATGGATGACGACTGAACAGATGATTGAACAGGCACTGTTTGCGCGGGCGGCGTCGTCAGTGGTTCTGGACCAGGTAACGAAGAAGTGGAGGATGCTGCGACTGCTGCAAGTAATGTGTCAGAGATTGTTGGGACTGGGACTGCTGGAGGCGAAGGCGTAGATGTTGTAGCAGGAGCTGCAGCGACTGATGCCTCTTGCGGTTCGCTGGGCACAGGAGCTTGACTGGGCGCCAAAGTCTCACTGGCTTGCACAGCAACATTGGCTTCAGGCACAGATGCAGCACTGGATTCGGAAGCACCGTTGGCCTCGGCTACAGATACTGCACTGGGCTCTGGCACAATAGTTGGCTGTGGAGCATCAGTGGACTCTGGGGCATCAGTGGGCACCGCCGCTGCAGCAACCTCAGTTGGTGCGGGCGACGAAGACGGGACATTCACAGGTGCTACAACATCTTGCGGTGCGGACGTGGACGTAGACGACGAAGAGACCTCACTGCTCGTACCTAGTGTCGAGGAAGCTGCCTGGGTTTCGGGCGCTTGTTGCGCAGGCTGTACTGGAGTCGATACCGTCGTAATGGAGGAGGAGGTGGAGGCCGGGGAAGGAGAGGGAGGCGGTGGAGGCGGCTGTTGAGCAACGGAAGCGCTTGTTTCTATCTGCTGGACAGCTTGGGAGGTAGTAGAAGTAGTAGTTTCGATGGAAGAAGTAGTGAGTAGAGAAGTTGAAGACGGTGCGGGAGGCGGCGCTGAGGAAATGACGGTGGACGATGCCGCCGTCCTCACCCTCGTGCGCGTACATCGCCTCCCACTCACCGTCGTCGTCAGATCTTGCGGAGTGGCCATACGAAAATTAGACTCATAGAAGGAGAAAACGGCCGCGATGGGCTAGAGGAAGAAGACGAGGAAAGGAAAGAGAATCAAAGCGCCCCGGGCGCATTCAGCATATCAAGGTAAAGAAGGGTAATTCCTGCAAAGTGAACATTGGGAAATGAAAGTAGAGGGAGATGGTGGGCGGTGGGTTGGAAGCAGCCGGATGAAGGCCAACCGCTGGCATAAGATGGAGCGCTTAACAAGCGCTGAAACGGGAGTGGCATCACATTGTGCCACTTTGGGCAAGGGTCCTACACACTTGAAGCGTAGTAGGCATCGCACCCTCACGACAAGCTCTGTGTGGCCGTGGACATCAGCCCATGCTTGGACAGGCAGCGGCCATATTGGGATACGGCCTGTAGGCTTGGGTGTCGGAGGCACAGAGCACGCCTTGGAGGTTGTTGCATTCATGGCGATGGTGTTGAGGGGTACATGGTGGTCGCCTACATAGCTACATATGTAAGGTACAATGTGGTAGGTGTGAGCTAGCGCACGTGCTACGCTAGGCGATTGGAGGAAGGAGGAGGCTTGGCAGATGTCGCTGACAAAGACACTCGCATGGCACATGATGGGCTGGATTCCTTTCTACATGGTAACATCAATTCAAGGTAGAATGGACCCGACCAGCCAACCAAACTCCCTTCTTCTCCGATTCCGAAGGCTGGTAATGGTAGCAGTGGGAACACAATCGACAGACAGCGTACATAGGTAGGTAGGTGTCTGCGGCACACGGTTGCGGCGTAGTCGACTTGGTCAGTCTCTACCAGGCCCACTTTGGGGCTCTCGGTCCGCGGGAAACCCACTTGGAATCCATCCAGATGTGCGCGCTGTGCTCATCAAGGTGGCGGGCATTGGATGGCAACCGAGCACAATCCTCCATGCTACAGGCAGAACACACATATGCACACAGACGATTGTCTTGACGCTCTGGAATCGATTGATTGATTGCAGTGCGTGCCGTGCGTGCATGGACCGCAATGTACTTACTGTACTTGGATATGTATGTAGGTAGGTGGTTACCATATATACTCTAGGAAGCTCGCGACACAACCCACCACCCACCCGTCCATCCATCCATCCATCCATCCATTCATCCACGTTTCTTCCCATTCTCCGCCATTTCTCACTCCTCGGCACCAGTACCTAGACTGGTCGTCTTCGTCCTCGTCCTCTATACCCAGTCCCAGCTGCCGCATCCTCAGAATCCGAGCTGATGTTTCATTTTGCTGGTCAGTATCCAATGGGTGAACACAATGTGTCCCCGCAGTCACTTCCTCCGCTCCTCGTTTCTGTCATCCATTGCCCGCCACCTATGTCCCTGTGTGGCTGTTAGCACATTCCACCTTCGACTTTACCCCATCAAGCGTGCACCGCTCTGACTTGGACACACTCAAACTCCATTGTCGTTTGGTCGCGGTGCCAGCATGCCTGTCTGCATGTTTCGTGTCCATGTTCACGTCGCTGCAATGCCAACTTGTCGTCTCGCATACCACGCCATCGTCACTAGCCACTAGTCGCATTGCATGTACCTACCTATGTACCCGTCCATGTACACAGCTATGTATGTATCTATGTATCGATTGTATGCTAACACTTCACCCCTCGCCTAGGTGCCCTCCTTGCAAATCAACATGACGACCAAAAGGAGAGACCACCGCCGTCACGGCCCATACCTGTAACCTTCCCATCCCTTGTGCCTCCGGACCCTTCACCAGCAGCCTCCCCACCTGCCTGGTCCACCGGTCCTTCTTCACCTGTTTCGACTCATTTTCTCAATCTGAGAAAACCATCAGACGTCAACTTGGACACCTTGTCCATTTTGAACGTGACGTTTCGACCTCAGTGCGACTTTGAAACGCTCCTGTCTTCGAACGATGCACAAGCCCACCTACCCCCAAAGGCTTGGCTGGAAGCTCCGAACCATAATCAACATGATGTTTCTTCTTCTTCTTCCCAGCCGGATGTGAAGCTTCTTTCGAGTGGCAGAAGAGTCCCAGACCGCAATGAATTCTACTCGCGCGCCAAAGAGCTCTCCTTCAACAATCATGATGCCTTTAGCAACCTCTCGCGGAAACCAAAAGGCGAACGCGTTCCGCTTCGGCTAGCCTATTTTCGGAAATTCTGGGAGAATCTGGACAACATGGCCTACTATTGGGATAATTCTCTTGATGAATATCTGCCATCCCAGCCTCAAAACGTTGCTCATGATGCTACGTCTGTACACGTCAGCCCAGACAATGACAAGTGTGACGATTCACCCGTTGGAAAACCCGTGACAGTTGATGGAATCAAAGCCTCATCCCAGCCTCTCCAAGCCACTTCCCGGGAGGAAGACCCACGCAAAAAGGCCAAGACCGAGTCAACTACCGATGAAACATCATCGATGCCCATTAGTAGTACAGAGACGACTAGCGCCTCAAGTACAATACCCGCACCGTCAATATCCTCAAGCAGAGCGATACCAGCGAGAACCGTGCCGCCGAAACTTCCATGGGCAGAAGATGCGGAGCCTAAACCCCCTGTCGACTTGAGTAAAGGTTCATACAGGGGCTGTCGTCTTGGAAACGGGGCGGAAATGCCTGTCATGTACCAGAACGATTGTGTGCGTGCATTCCTGGAGCCTATAGCTTGGTCTTTTGGCGTCACAGTCGCACCGCATCGCCGTCCTCCAGTCCTCGTCATGGAACACGTGCGGTTCCCGGTGCGAATGACCTTTGCCGCCTGGCGAGTACCGCAAGATAGAATCAAAGCGCGCCAAGGATGGAATCAAGGTCCTGTGATGGGCGTTCAATGTAGACAGGAGACGAACTTTGGTTCTACCGGAGATTTGCAAGCAGAATCGGTTCTTGACGCAACTCGAGAGCTCGGTGGACTACTCCTGTTGGCTCAAGAACGATCAAGGCAGGGCAAAACAGAAACCCGGGGAGGTGAGGGGAAATGGTGGTCAAGCAAGCATCGATGGGGAGGTGGTCCAGGTGGCGAGGTCGGTGAAGCTACTGGCGCCAGTGATGCGACCCCAGAGATCGAGACACCAAAACCCGAGGAGAAGCCTGTCGTTCGAACCAAACTAGGCTCGAAAGAACGACGAAGGCCATCTCCAGAAGAAGTCTGGAAAGCCATTAGACCCGGAAATCCACTCTGGGATCCCAAGACTGTTTACGAAGCCATCGGTAAGGATCGTGACTCCGACTGGGACGAAGTAAGTAATCCTGCAAACGCTATTCAGCATTGAGCTGATGAAACGGCAGATCTACATGGTTTCATCGTTGAATCATCACATTAGCGTTGTTAAGTTACGCATTCACGCTCTCTATGTTGAATTCATCACTACTGGTAAACTCCCAGAAACTACCCCCTCTGAACCTAATTGGTGCTCGCCTCAACTTCAACGGACAAGGTGGTATGATCTTCTCGACATGGAGGACCGAAAGGAGGCTATGCATGGTATCTGGGGCATCATGTCATATCTGTTGAGGTCCGAAGGGAAGAGTGATACCCCAACGGCTGATGCATAGTAACAAGTTGACATTGATGCGTCAAAAGCTCCTGTGCCAACTAGATTGGCCTAGAAGTGCACTATACACACACACAAAAAAGCACACATCATAAAATTCACACCCGCAGGATATCGTTGGGTCACTCACACGGGGTTGTTCAAGATAGCACAAGACTCCTACGCCCGTTACACGACGAGGTCGGTTACCAAGGGATCATGCGTCTTTAGCTATACTCTTCCAAGGTTTCTATAAAAGTTCCGCAGAGCATTCATTCTAGATCATATGATTGAATATACAAGTAGCTCGATCGTGTACTGATCGACCATGAACTCAAAGTGGTCGAATATCAGACAGCTAAAGATCAGTATACAATGTATCTTCAGTCTAATTCTCTGATTCATGGATTGAAACAAATGTTAAGGTGTGATTCGCAAACCAGACTATCACATATGTTATCAACGCTTCATAGGCGCACGACCGGACTGGTATCTGTGATGCGCAAAGATGGTAATCCATTGATTTCGCTGGACCGGTGAGTTGTACCATCGCTGCTGGTAAATTGTAGGTAGTTGCTCCCTAGCCTTGATTGCTTCTCTTACTTACCCTCTAGGGCGGTGATGCCGTGTAGACATTCTGGCTGGGTTGTCGGCATCACACGAAACTGAAGTGAGCACGCACAGCCTTGAGGTCTGCTTTCGCTGTTTCCATCATCCATGTAAACAAGAGGGAGCGCTTAGATAGTAGAAGGTGCATTCATTGCTAGGCGAGGAGGCATCGCAATCCTTGCCTACCCCGTGTATGTAAATACCCCATCCTTCAGTTCAAACCACCCAAACGTCCAGATTCGAACCTACCCGGTCCAAACCTCAGGCGCAGGCGTCGTATAGCCATCCAAGCTCCCCTTCAAGCCATAATCGTACGTAGAAAAGTAAACATCTGCTCAAGTTTAAATAATCAGTACCCACTCAAACACGACAGGAATCTGACTGCGGAAAAGAAAAAGAAAAATTCAAAATCGGGACCACGTACCTTTTTGACCCCTGGTGTACACGCCTGGGATCTTGACGCCATCTGGTAGAGCTCCCGGTGTACCATTGTCGTTGACAACCTCGATGTGTGCACAGTTGACGTAGAATTGCGCGTCCTGGGGGTTTGGAAACATTTGCTCGAAACGAACGAGGTATAAGCCAGATGGTGTAGAAGCGGGGATAGTAAAGTTCCACTGGGTAGCACGAAGCGTTAGTAAAGCGTTATTTCCCTACTTTGGTTGCACCAGAGAGCAGTGGGAGAGAAGCAGGAAAAGGAGGTCGATGGAAACTTACGCTACCAGCTTGAAAAGTCCCCCACAGCGCCTTCATCTGATCGTAGAGTTTTTTGTTCTCCTCCTTTGTGAAGTCGACGCTCTGTGCTTCTGGCCCCCTGGTCTGCATGATCTTGACCCATTCGCCTGAGGTATTCCCATTGATTAGCCATCTTACTCGTTTGCCGACCATCCAAGGTCTCGATACACCCCCTTGTGAACTTCTTCTCTACCAAGGATGAAACTCACCATCGCCCAAATACTCATCTAATCCCGCGTTTCCAGTGTCTCTGCTCAACCACGCACTAGCGACCCCTGGATGGTACATCCTCGACGATAAGCTGTACGCCTCATCCGCGGCACCAAATCCAATAGTATCACCAGCCTTTACCGTCGCGGTCTTGGGCTGCGACCATGCCTGCGTGGCGTTGCGTCCGCAGCGGAGATCCGGCGAGTCTGGGTTGGTGTTGGGAGAGGCCATGTCTTGCTTAGTTGTGCCTCCGTTCAAAGGGCTAATTTCGCTGTATGTGTGTGAAGATTGAATACGCTGTCAGTGCGTGCGCTTTTGTTCGCGTTTGTTCGCGTTTGTGTGCGGGTGTAGTCGTGAAGGGATCGAGCAGGTCATGTAAGCATACCGGATGTATTCCCATGATGACGTCCATTTGCCGTCGAGGATGAGGCGATCGAAGAAATCTGTAATTGTAGTAGTTAACAGATTGGTTTTGAAGAAAGTAGCGCTTGAGCGCTTACAGTGAGCGTTTGTAGGTGCTAGCAGCGTAAAGCTGGCGAGCAGAATAGTAGCAGATCGCATGTTGTTTACTCTGTGGTCTACAATTTCAAGTGTGTCTGGAGTTGCGATTAATTGTACTGCCCATGGTCTACTTTATATGTAAGTTTGTATTATCATGTCTGCAGTGCAGATCTGACCGAGACCACTGAGATCGCGTTGCAAACGGGCTCAATACTACATGCCCCTCCAGGCTTCCAGTGGAAATGTATTGGATCTTTGTACAGGGTGCTCATTCGCTCAGGGCATGAACCATCCCGACTTCCCAAGAATAGACGTGCATGTTTTTCTCGGGCGAGATGCTACTCCAATATATCATATATTAGCCTCAACAAGAAGCGGAGAAAAAGGTCATCAGGTAGGCCAAGTGGGTGTGGAGGAGAGAAAACTTAAATCCGACGAGACGTTGGCTCAAATTTGTCAGACACAGAATAGGCTAATCACGCCAAACTGTTCACAGTTGGAAGGTTGAAACCCTGTGTATTTCCTATCGCGAAATATTACATGTATCTTTCATTTGAGTTGGCTCGACTTAGACTTTCAATTGGATGAAGTTGACTTGTCTTGCATGTGCAACCATCACAATACTGATGTTGCATGCATATGCAATGGTAAAGATGCCGGAATGCCGTCCGTTTCTCTCTAGGATACCAGACACGGACGTTGAATGGCTGATTAGATGTAGCTTAGGATCTTCGTCAAACAACTTCCTAAACACGTAATTCAGCTGCTTTCCGCAAACGGTTCATGACCGCTGCAGCGATGTCGTCGCCCACACGATCATCGATGCCTTCCACAAGAATTATCTCCACTCCTTTCTTATCCAGTTCTCTCAATGCAGAAAAGAGTCCACGTGCTACGTCCTCGGTAGAAGTTCCCAGTGCAATATCCCATACCGGGATTCGATTCCCAACGGGTGGTTGGAAGTAATGTTGTGAGGCGTGGGGAATTTGGTGTTGTATGACTGATCGTAGAAGATTGGACAGAGACGAATTTAGCCCTCGGGCGACGCTCTCCGAGCCGGTACCCTTGGGATCCGAATCACCATTTGTCTGGTGTTCGCTATCAATCAAGAGTCCCAATGCAGCGGGCCATGTTTTAGTCCGAATGATACCGACAGACTTGTAGCCCTTCTTAGGATTCAGGATATCACTCAGGCCGGGTATTTTTGCGCCGGCTTCGTATAGTATGACCGAAGCTTTGGGTGAATAATGCCTATACTTCATACCAGGAGCTCTCGGTTTGATATCATGTTCGTGTTTATCCTTGTATCCTACAACCACGTTTTCCCATCCTGGACATTGTCGCAGCTGCTCTACGGTGACACCACCGGGGCGGAGTACAGCCGGAGGATTCGATAAGCCGTCTACGACTGTACTTTCGACACCAACTTCGCAAGGCCCACCATCTATGATAGTATGTATCCGTCCGTTCAGATCGTCTTTGACGTGTTCGGCTGCAGTAGGCGACGGCCTCGTGGACGCATTCGCGGAGGGACCGGCGAGAGGAACATCAGCAAGGCGCATCAGTGCAAGTGAAAGTATGCTACGAGGCATACGGGCACCGAAGGTATCGAGTCCTGCGGTCACCTCAGGCGCTAGGACAGAACCATTGGGATTTGGTAGGATAATGGTGAGAGGGCCCGGCCAAAACATTCTAATCAACGGTTTGTAGATTTCGGGTATTGGATCTATGACCCCATCACTGGTCTTGTTCTCCCCAAGGAGAAGAGTACGCAGTTGGGGTATTGAGTGGACATGAACGATGAGTGGATTATCTGCTGGACGTCCTTTGGCTGCGAAGATGGCACGCACCGCCGAGCTTCTTGTCGCGTCTGCCCCAAGACCATAAACAGTTTCTGTTGGAAACGCAACGGGAGTGTCCGTCTCCTTCAGCTCTTCAGCTGCCCGTTTTAGGCTCTCCCATTCCCGCCCTTGCTCATATTGTATATCCCAATCTTCTACTAGTGCATCTTTGTCATCGGAACTTCTGATGTTCAGCTTCCCTAGCTTATTCGGGTCGACCGGAAGGATATGTGTCTCCATGGTGGCGGTAGGACCTGCGTGGTGGAATTGCGGGATGCCGCTCAGCGGGGAAATCGGATGGGTGGATTCGCACGCAGCCACCTGCTCCAAGAAACGTGAAGCGCTGGTATGGATCGAGTGGGATATCGTGAGCTGTACATTTGGTAGACGTAGATGGCGTGTCAACATCAGAACATTGTCGGATATTCTGGTGACAGGAGTTGCGTCGGCACCCAAATCTTATGACTCGGAGGTCCGCAAAGCGTAAAAAAAAAGGACTGAGAGGCTTGGCGCCCGATACGTCATTTGCCTAGTGGATAATCCGGCCACAAGTTATTCACTTCCAGGCTTTAGAATCTACTGTACACTAGACTTTTATCTAGATACTCAAAGTGGTATGAGCTTCGGAAAAACCCGGGCTGGAAGAGATTGATGTGGAAGAAGACTTGACTGGGGTAGACAATAGATGTATCCAGCAAAGAATGATAGCTGAAAATAACCTCAAGCGTCCTTTCTTGTAAAATCAACAGACTTGAAGGTGAAAAGAAGTGTTAACTCAGATTCTGAGCGGAATCGAAACTTATGTGACATTTCCATGTTATTCACACGGCACGTACGTCCCAAGCACATTGACTTTCAGTCTCAGTTTGAAATTTTATGGCTGTATTCGACCAAGAAACAAGTTGGCCAACGGTTGAGCAAGACTGATGTTCCATGACAAAGCGCGAAAAAGAAGCACCAAAGAAGCCAGAAGCCCAAGAGGACTTTTCCTGTCAAAAAGGATGAGGATATCCTGAATGCCTTGATTATCCAGTACAAACACAATTGATGATTCATTCCAACCAACAGAAAAAGGAGAAGAAGAAAAAACATGAAGATCCAAACACCAGAAGACATTCACCCCCAGCCCAACCCAAGCCCCTCTCTCTTCCTACCCCATGCAAGTGTAGCAAAGAGACCCAGGGTATCCCAACGCCGTCAGACAAACGTGATGGAAGCAAGCCCCATGAGAATCGTATTTTCTAAGAAAGGAACAGAATTCTATTCCATTCACTCCTCAGCAGCGGCCTCCGCGACCTCTGCAGATGGTACGGGATCAGCCGATGCGGCGGACGCAGCAGACACAGCCGATGCCTGAGCGGCTTCGGCAGCTTCGGCAGCCTTGATGGCTTCGGCACCGGAAACGTCTGTCTCGGCCCATGAACCCCAAAGACCACGCTTGGCGCGGATGCGGATTTGGCCGCCGAGCTTGTTATTCTCGTTGACCTGCTCGACCTTGATGGCGTCCTTGGTAGCCAAGACCAAAACCTCGTTGAACATGCGGGCGATATCGGCCTTGGATGTCCTGTCTTCGGGGAACATGCCTTGGAACGGCACCACGTTCTTCAAGCGCTCCTGCTCGTCAGTCTCGCCCTCGGGTCCGAATAAATCGCGTAGGGCATGAACCGCGTGCTTCGTTTCGAGAGAAACAACACCGCTTTCAGCAGGATGGAGTAGAGGCAGCCTTGTTTCGCCTTCGATGTCTGAAAACACATCTTCCTCCTCTTCCTCATCCTGCGGAATCATGATGCCTTCGTCTTGTGGGAGTTCGGCAAGCACCTCCTCATCCTGATCAAGAATTGTGTCACCTGTTACGATCTCTACATCCTCAGGGGCGATCTCATCTTCATCACCAAGCTCGAGCTGAGGGGTTCTCTCCGCCCCAGCTATGGCTTGTTCTTCTGCCGCTCCAACATCGGCGATGCCACTATCGCGCTTCCGCTTCTGGCTAGGGCGCGAGACAATTTCCATTGACAAAATCCCTCGCAGCTCCGGGGCCCAACCCTGGCTTCGACCATCGCCAAGAATGCTGGAAACAAATCCCCCAGACTTTTGCATGTTCATCAAAGCCATAAGCATAGGGTCTCGGGGAAGGAACGAGGCTGGTTTGAGGATTTCATCGCGGTTCGCTTGGTGGACGCGAATAGCATTGGCCGACATTTGTGTTTCGGTGTCTTGTTGGATGACCTTCCGGCGTTTAGCCCTGGCTTGGTGTACTTCCTCCTCTTCCTCCTCGCCTTCCTCTTGTTCTTGAGCGGCAGGGTGAAAGACGCTTGCCTCTAGTTCGCGTTCCTGGTCCGCATCGAGTTCAGAAAGGACCGATGGCGATCGCTCGCGTTGGACAATGGTGGACTCTTCAGCGGGTCCCAAATCCACGTCAGACATGCCGCCCATGTTTATATCGGTGTCGATGCCAATGTTATCTGGAACCGGTGTATTATCGTCATCATCCGGGAGGTCGAAATCCAGGCCCAATTCATCTCCTTCAATGTCCTTCGTGTCGAAACCAAACTCCTCAGAAGCGGGTCGGGCCACGGGTGCATCACGACCAATTTCAACACTGGTACCTTCCTCATCTCCATCCATCAAGGAATCGCCAAAATCAATGCCCAAGTCGACATCATCTATTAGGATTTCATTGTCTACGGGAGGTAGGTCCGGGTTCGTGGATAAGAACTGGCTACTATCCCAGTCATGAGCAGCAGCGTCGGGGAATGCAAGATTGGAAAAGTCCAGCGACTGCGAAAGCAGTAGCGACGGATCAGGCATGGGGGCAAGCAAATCGATGTCGGTAATTGTGTCGGGCAAGGTCAGAGCAGCGGGATTTGCGACATGCGAATGAGCGGGCAAGTCTATGTTGCCAGGCTTGAATGCCTGTGGGAGGGTATCAGTCGGAATGCTTTTGTGCGGCCACAATGAACAGACAGCCAGGCATTACTCACCATTTTGATCTTCCAAAGCGCGTCGCTACAGTCATCCAAAAGGTAACGCGCCTTCCTGCTGTAGATGCGCACTACGCCGAGCAACAACGAGCCACTAAGGCGAAGTGAGAGGGGCACGCGCGGACGCATGATTTCACCAATGTCTTCGTCGATCTTGTCTTGCAAGACCTGGGCTTTGGTGAGCTTCTTCTCGACATTGGCAGCCATCCACACACGGGCGAGGGCGCCCTCGCGCCGCAGCAGCTCGGTCGGATAAAACATGGTGGATAAATTAAAGCAGAAACCAAATGGTGGGTTGGCAATAGGAGAGGCGGCGGCGCGCGCGCAGTCGTGGTAGTAGTAACAGTCTGTCGAGGTGGGTAGCGATAGAGGAGTTTGTTTTGATTCCCGGCGCGTCAACAGCTAGAGGCCAATGCAGCGCGGCAAGAAGTCGGATCGCAAGCGGGCAAATGGAGAGCGCCGAGCGCGCGCGCTCTGAATACAGTAGCAGTGAAGGAGAGGTGGAATGTGCTGGCGGGCTGTTGAGGGTGGTGATGATGGCGTGGGTCGCGATCGCAGCAGGATGCGAGCAAGGCTGGTGGGAGGGAGGAGGCTGGGGGGCGGAGCTGGGCAGCGAGGGGCTTAGGTAATCCAGAGCTAAAACGGGCGGTAGGCAGCCAAGTACGTCAACAAGTACATACTTATGTAAGCACATCTCGACATGCATCAATTCGAAGCACTACATACATTATGGGTACACACACGTGGTGCCAGAGCTGGATCGAATCTTGCTCCATGTATGAATGAATGAATGAACCACAGTAGAGCCACTGCGCGATCCGTAAGACGATGGACCAAAGCCGTAGATACATATTACATAAGGACGTATACGCTGCAAAGGGCAAGGAGAACGGTGCGCGCCCAGGATGCCCAGAAGCAGGGTGTTGCATGCATGCCCTTTCACGTTTTGTTTGTACCTACATATGTACATGTCTAGAAGCCATCGTCTCTAGACGGATTTACGTGTAAACAGAATAGACTTACTTCCAGTGTATCAAGTGGGCAAATGGTCTTGTTCCGTCCCAATCCGTCGTGAAACCCACTCGTTCATCGTCTGCACCCCCGGCGCTCGGTCACTGTCGCGCTTTACGTTTTGGTTGTTCGTCGATTCAGATCCATTCATTCCACGTATGGCTAATAACTATTCAAGACTCTGACCCTCTCATCCTCTCCCTCCCCCCCCTCCCACGCACACACCTACTTGCTACGCTGCTGCTTCGCCCCTTTGTTTACTTTTCAGCATTCATGAGATAGCAAGCCCTTGCAGCCCTCGAAGCCCTCCCCTCCACCGTCTTCTTTAATTCCGCCCGTGGCCGCTGGGCCATGCCAATATGTCCAGAGTCCCAACACCCTCGCTGCCATTGTACCATCATGCATCGTCCAAACCAGACAAATCCTCGAGGCCCTCGTCGCCATTCCTCGCGCCACCAGATCCGCCCCAGCGACGCTCAACTCCTGCAGTACGACCTGCCTCTCCATCCGGCGCATTCGCTCCACGGCGCACACGTGCAAACCCGGGCTAACATAATGTGCTTTAGTCCATGACGTCTTCCTACTCGCTCCTTTCCACCCAACAAACCGCCCAAAAATTGTCTACCTCCTTGACCCGCGGTCTGTCGTCCACCTCTGCTACCACACGTCTCCACACTCACGGCCACAATGAACTTCCTCACGAGGAACCTGAGCCGCTGTGGCTCCGATTCATCAAGCAATTTAAGGAGACCCTTATACTGCTGCTGCTTGGCTCAGCGGCGGTGTCTTTGATTATGGGCAACTTGGACGATGCTGTCAGCATTGCCGCGGCTGTGACTATCGTCGTCACTGTGGGCTTTGTGCAGGAGTATAGGTCCGAAAAGTCGTTGGAAGCCCTGAACCAATTGGTTCCCCACTCTGCTCATGTCATACGTGCTGGCACAGAGCCCTCGCGCAACGGTCGGACCCCTAACGACTTCGGTGCTGAAGCTATACAGTTGGACGACCTCGAAGACACACCAGCATCATTAGAGGCTGCCGAGAGCCATTCGACTACCATGTCCGCAACCATGCTGGTCCCGGGCGATTTGGTCCTTTTCCACACTGGCGACCGCATTCCTGCAGATATCAGGATCACACATGCCGCGGATCTCACCATCGACGAGTCGAACCTCACGGGTGAGAACGAACCTGTGCCAAAAACGCCAGACGCTGTCACCCCTCCCAACGGTCTTGAGCGATCCCCCTCGCCATTCTACGCTTCCCCTGCAGCTGGAACAGTGGGCGCTGATGTGAGGCTCAACGACCAGAAGAATATCGCATTCATGGGTACATTGGTCCGGTCTGGATACGGCCAAGGTTTGGTCATTGGAACAGGCGGAAACACCGAGTTTGGAGCCATATCCGCATCGCTGCAAGAGATTGAGAGCCCGCGGACACCTTTGCAAGTCTCCATGGATAAACTCGGAAAGGAACTCAGCTACATGTCATTCGGTGTTATCGCTTTCATCATCTTACTAGGCCTTTGGAGAGGTTGGGCTTTTATCGAAATGTTCCAAATTGGCGTCTCTCTAGCTGTTGCCGCCATTCCGGAAGGTCTGCCCATCATTGTCACCGTCACTCTTGCTCTAGGTGTCTTGAGAATGTCGAAGCGGGATGCCATCGTCCGCCGTCTCCCCAGCGTAGAAACACTGGCTTCCGTGAATGTGATTTGCAGCGACAAAACAGGCAAGCCCACCCCCAAAGACACCCCAACGTCGTTTCGCAACTGACACTGCAAAGGCACATTGACAACCAATCATATGACGGTGACGAAAATATGGAATTTCGACGAACCTCACCCAACTGACGTGCAGAACAAACACCAAACTCGTGCCCTGGATGCCAGCACGAAGACCATTGTTAGAATCGCAAATATTGTCAACAACGCGCGCTTAGCCGGCGACCATGCTGCATCAACTGCCGCAGTGTTATCGTCTACTCTAGGCGACGACGCGTCCGGAGTCAAGAGTCGGTGGGTTGGACAGCCAACAGACATTGCTCTTCTGGATCTCCTGGATGCGTTTGGAGAGGACGACGTACGGGAGAGAATTGGCGCCCGCAAATACGAGACTCCGTTCAGTTCCGAGAGAAAGTGGATGGGCGTTGTAATCAACGGAAGCTCAGGCCCCGAACTCAACCCTGGACCCGATGTAGCGTATATCAAAGGCGCTTTAGAGAAGGTTTTGGACCGATGCGACACCTATGTCAATTCTCAAGGACGGGAATTACCCCTTGATCAGGCCCGACGACAAGAAGCAATCAAGGCTGCAGATGCTATGGCGCAAGATGGCCTTCGAGTGCTGGGATTTGCTTCGGGAGCCTCAAAAGACAGCCGCAAGAGTGGTTCGACATCGCCAATTCCACCTTCGGACTCTGGTCTCGGACCGGACGAGTACTACCGTGGTCTTGTGTTTGCCGGTCTTGTTGGGATGAACGACCCACCACGCAAGGGTGTGGAGAGAGCGATACGGCGTTTGATGGCCGGCAAGGTCAAGGTGATCATGATCACAGGGGATGCAGAGACTACGGCTGTTGCAATCGGCAAGAAGCTTGGAATGCCTATCAGTCTGAATTCATCAATGGGCCGCTCTGTGTTACGAGGCGATGAATTGGATCAAATGTCGGAAGAGGAGCTTTCCCAAGCCATGGCCACCACGTCGATATTTGCCAGAACAAGTCCCGAGCACAAGATGAAAATTGTGCGCGCGCTCCAAGCTCGTGGAGACGTTGTAGCCATGACAGGTGACGGTGTGAACGATGCGCCGGCTCTCAAGAAAGCGGATATCGGCATCTCAATGGGCAGGCTAGGCACAGATGTAGCCAAGGAAGCTGCTGATATGATTCTCACTGACGACAATTTTGCTACGATTCTGAACGCCATCGAAGAAGGCAAGGGCATCTTCTACAATATTCAGAATTTCCTCACATTTCAGCTGAGCACTAGTGCCGCGGCGCTCAGTCTTGTCTTGCTTAGCACTTTTCTCGGCTTCCAGAATCCGCTGAATGCCATGCAAATTCTTTGGATAAGTAAGTTTTGGCCTGGCATTGCATGTAGCACTGGGGAGGTGGTAGTTATGCTGACGTGACAACGCAGATATTCTCATGGATGGACCTCCAGCACAGTCTTTGGGAGTAGAACCGGTGGATCCAGCCGTCATGGGACGTCCCCCCCGTCCTCGACAGGCTCGGGTGCTCACCCAGGCGCTGATACAGCGTGTTCTGCAATCTGCGACCATTATTATGCTGGGTACCCTCATAACCTACTACCGCGAGATGACGATTGATGGCGAGATCACAGCACGCGACACGACCATGACATTTACTTGCTTTGTACTATTCGACATGTTTAATGCGCTCGCCTGCCGCTCGGAATCGAAGTCGGTCCTCGCGGGAGAGATCCAGCTCTTTGGGAACAAAATGTTCAACTACGCTGTTGCGGGAAGCTTGATAGGACAGTTAATGGTCATCTACTTTCCACCGTTGCAGGGCGTCTTCCAGACGGAAGCACTCGGCTTCGCAGATTTGGTGCATTTGGTCGCGGTATCAAGTTGTGTGTTCTGGGCGGATGAAGCAAGAAAGTGGTTCAAGAAACGGAAAGCAGCCAGGGGCTCTGTAGGGGGTTACAGTGCCAGTGTATGATTATTGTTGTAACAAGGAGAAAATATCTGGATGGAGAAAAAGGAATGGGCATAGAAGACACATGTACAAACAGTATGTATGACTCGGGTTTCTACAAGTCCAACCCTCACCAGCGCTATCGCGCAACGGACACGTTCTATGGCGACCGCTACGCAACGGTATGGTTGATGTCGCGGCCAATGCTGCTGCCTTGACGACGTAGCAGCAAACATGACGCGCAGCAGAAGCGCAAAGCTTAAGTCGACCATCACGTCTACATCAATTCAGCCTTGAGTTCCGAGTTTGCCGGCTTGGAAGGTCATCTGGCCCCCAATCTCACCATTCCCAATAACAATCTGTCGATATGACTAGTCAACTCGATTCTTCGCCCCACCCATCCCGTCGTCTTCACCGTACAAAGCCTCCACTTCGCCCCGAAACACTCTTTTTCGCAATAGACATGGACGAGTCACTCTCCGGGATCTTCATCATGTGCACGTGCGGCTTTGCCTCCCCTGCGTCGCTCTTGCCAGTTGCATATATGTTACGTGCGGGCCGTCCCCGGATTCGGGTCTAGTGGCTTGCTTGACTGACAGCCATTTCGTTTCTCTCGTCGTGTGGCCGACATCTCGCAATCAATCCTTTTCGTCTTCGTTTTCTCTTGTGCTCTTTGTTGCTCGCTTGTTTCTGCTTTGCTGTTCTTGGTCGTCTCTGTAAACGACATAGTCGAGCGAATCTAGTTGGCAATTGGTCTTGTCCGGCCAACCAAGACTCCAAGGGGAAATAGAAACAACTCCACGGGGGAAACATGGACAAATCTTCTCCTACGCCATCACGGTCCATGTCTGATCCGCCCCCTATTAGAGTGCAAGATACCGGTAGGGAAGCAGTTTTGGCGTCGCAAGGTGCGTTTCATGGTGAATACACACGCACATGGAAATGTATGAGAATCAATTAATGCTCCGTGCAGATCAAACCACAGGACCTAGCCCGCAGAGAACAGCAGAAACTACTCCAACAGATTCTCGCGCATCTAGGCCTAACACTCGGGAAAAACATCGTCCCCATCGCCGAAAGCAAAGTTCTGGAATTGAGTGGCACGAGCCTTGGACCAAAGACAGTTTCAAGGACGGGCGCGTGCTGCTTATCGACTACGTCGCGAAAGATCACATCGAAGATGGTAGACGTAAAATTGTAGCTCAGGAATTTCGCAATCTCGACGGCCTGCGCCGCTTCTATCGTAACGAGGATCTGAGTGGACAGGCCGCACTCCGCGTCATTCACGTTCAAAATGCCAGCTGGGCGCTCAAGTACTTGTTCGAAAAATTCAACATCGACTCGCGGAACGACCTGGTCGGGACCAACTTTGGCCGCTGGGCCAAATATGAGAAGCCACAGCGAAGAGGCGGCAAACCAGTCCTCAATGGCAAGACGTTCCGCACACAGCGCGATCCTTGGCGTGGTGTTAGTAGGGCAGCTTTCGGATGCGACTACCTGAAGCACTACGATAAGCATAAGCTAGCAAACGGTGAGAAGATGATGGAATTGAACCGTTACGACGAGAACGATCAGCCCGCATATGGCTATGATGTGTTTGTACAGAGGCTGAGTGTCTATGTGCAATTGAACGACGGCGAATCTGGTATACCCGTGGATCCAGACATCCAAAACCCTTACAAAGACGCAAACTATGACAGATATGAATTGATGAAGAAGCACTACGAGGCCACTGAAGCGAATACCAAAAATGGCGGGTATGCTCAGGAAAAATATATCCCGAAACTAGAATCACTAGACAACGGCAGCACAATCATATTGTTCGAATCGTCGCAGTCTAGGTCGGTAGAAGATACTTTGATAGGGGCACGCCAGGAAATTGAACAGCGATGGAGGAGACTTACCTTCTATCTGCCACGGGAAGAGACGGAGAGTGACGAGCAACTGACGGTGGAATGTATGGATTTCATCCTCCGCGACATCTTCAAGGCCGTTGCGTTTTCATGGGAAAGATACATCAACGTGTGCGAAACCCACATAGGCATCCTCGAAGACAAGATTTACGAGAACCCCGCCGATGAAAGTCGTGCACCCGAGCTTTGGACCAACTCCGGCTTGTGGCTCAAAGTAGAGCGACTAATGTATCTGCACGCAGATATCGTCAAAGAGATGCGTAATCATCTGAAAGATCTCGCGAGCGCGACCTTGCCAGAGCACACCAAATGGCTGGAACAATCCGCAGACGAAGTCGAAAAACTCATCACCCTCTTCCAGGAAGGCGTTCTTAAGCCGACGGATCACCTCTCCGATCTCATGTACAAAAGTGTAGGGATCCGCGACGCGCGACATTCTCTACAACTCGATCTCTCCATGTGGCGCCTGAGCTGGATCACCTTCATTTTCCTCCCGCTAACCTTCATGTGCGGCTTCTTCGGTATGAACGTCGACACATTTGAAGATAACCCGTCCATCAAATGGTTTTTCATCACCACGGCTCCTCTCTTCGTCGTCATGATTGTGACCTGGTACTTCGTGAAGCACGCCTTGGCCTCGGCGCGACAAGATCCCCTTCGCCGAGGTGTTTACGAATCCCTCTATCACTCTCTCGCGACCGAGTACCCTGCGCTGTGGTCGCGACGCGGACCTCGCGAGGAAGTCATTCCCGTTGGCATCTGGGCACGCATCAAGTGGAACCTTCTGCTCTCGTGGTTCAGCCCCGAAAAAACACTACTGGCCTCCCGCGGCACAGATCCGGGCGACGATGAGCTCAGCGCTTGGTCTCGCATCAAACGACATCTTGCACGTCGCTGGCTCGGTCGTCTCGCTGTTCTTCCGATGACGCCGTCGCAGATCGAACTTATTGACAACGACGTCGAGTTTGCGCCAGAAGATCTTTCCACCGTGGCCCAGCTCGTCAATGCTGCGACCCCGATCGCCATGGCCGATGGTGAGCCTACGGCTGCAAACCGTGTGCGCAAGAAGAGAAGTCTATTCGGAAGGTTGAGGAGCCCGAGTCCCAATGGGCGCACTGCAGATAGACCGTTATCAGAGACGTCAGATGGAAGGCCTGGGAGTGGGATCATGATCGAGGAAAAGGCAGCCAGTGAAGACGAAGGAAGTGCTGGGGAAGGCGAGGGAGAAGCGAGGCAGAGGGCTCAACGGGCAGCACACCAGGAAGGTTTGAGAGTACCGTATCGGCCTATGAGCGGGTAGTCTGTCGACAGTGTAAATGTTGGGCTTTGATCTCACCATAATGGGGAAGCGAGATATTAGTGAAGAGCACTGCATCTATGACCCAGCTGCTCCTGATGCCATGTTTTATGAACACCACTTGCTTGCTTAGTTTACTATTCTTTTTCTCTTATGTATAACGAAGTTTCATGAACAATATCTCCTGGTAGAATGAGGAATTCACTGGCTAATCTTGAGGAACTGCTTTTGTGCACTATCTGACCCCGTGAACTTTTCGAGGAATAATTTCTCTCTTTCCCATGATGTGGCGAAGAATGTTAAGCTAGCAACTTCCGTTGAACGATTTCCACACGATTGTCTGCTTTTGGATTGGTTGCATCAGCGGTATAAGTCATCCCAATATTACATTACTGGGGAGGGTCTACCTAAGAATATGGTGCTTACTACCCAGGTACTCTTTCTACTTTAATACCCCGTTAAATAACATCTTGCAATAAGCTTGTGTGAAAGCAATTTTCGATGGAATTATTGGTTATCGCTCTTTTTTTTTTGGTTTATTTATCGTTGTAACCTTTCGCTGGGCGTAGGATCACCCAGGCTCCAGCTCAGAATAAATTAAATAGCATCTCAACGTAGTTTCGAAAGACTGTTAATAGGATCTAGACATAACATACAGCCTTGAGTAAGTGTTGATAGCTGGTCTTAGGGTAGGCCCGCCCTTGTAATAGTGTATGTTCTCCGTTATTAGATTGTGTCTTATGTGGCATATTAGATATCTATGATGATTTCCACCTTCTTAACGTGACTGCGGAAGGAGCCGTTTGCACCTTTACAGCAGAACTAAATGTAAGAACAGAAAACTAAGTATATTGCCCAAGGAACTTACATTACTAAGCAGGATAGGCTATTAACTGCTCTTTCTATGTCAAATAGCATCTTAACACAGTTTGAGAAGGCTGTTAATAAGATCCAGATGTAACATAAACCCTTGAATGAGTGTTGATAGCTAATCCTAGGGTAGGCCCGCCCTTGTAATGTAACTACACTCAATCACCACTTGGTGATGTCTAAAAGCTGCATGCAACATTTCAACCTAGACATGCTCGAGCTAAAACCGAATACGAATCTACTCCCCCAAGTTCCACTCTATTTCCCCATGCCCTTCAAGTAAGCCTGGAACCCTTGCTCCAAGAGCTTCTGATCTTTTCTCAAAACCTCCTTCTCATTCCCCTCCATCCACGCCCTCAATCGATTTCGGATGTCCAAATCCGTTGCGCCCAGGATCCGCACAGCCAATAACACCGCATTCGTCGAGTTGTTGATACCGACGGTAGCTACGGGCTCACCGCGGGGCATCTGCGTCATACTCAACAGGCTGTCCACTCCATCGAGGTGCGTGGCTTTGATGGGGAGACCAACGACGGGGAGCGTAGTCCACGAAGCGCACATACCGGGGAGGTGCGCGGCACCACCAGCAGCACCGACGATGACGCGCACACTGGTGGACTCTGCCGCCTTGGAGAATTCTCGTAGCCAGTCGGGCGTGCGGTGCGCCGAGGTGATGCGTGTGGTGAATGGGATGCCGAGAGTCTGCAGCAGTTCGAGGCCGGCTTTGAGTACGGGAAGATCGGAGTCGGATCCCATGATGATGGCGACGAGGGGGTCTTCCGTAGCGGCTTGAATTTGAGAGGCGGAGGCGGTGCTGTTGGGCTTACCCTTGAGTTCGTCGACGAAGGCGACGAGAGGTTGGATTTCGGCTTCGGCCTCGGCGAGCGTAGGTGCTGTGATGGTGATGTGCCCCATTTTGCGTCCGGGACGGGCGTCTCCTTTGCCGTAGAGATGGATGGAAGCATTGGGTAGAGTGAGGGCGCGGTTTGCGATTTGAATATGTGAGTCTGGAGACTGACCGCCTAGGATATTGAGCATGATGGAAGGCTCGCGGAGACGGAGTGCCGACGCGGGTATGGGAATGTCAAGAATAGCGCGGAGATGAGCATCGTATTGCGAGAGGGGACAAGCCTCGATGGTGTAGTGGCCTGAGTTGTGAGGTCGGGGGGCGATTTCATTAATGAGGAGCTTGTCGTCTTTGAGGAGGAACATCTCCACACCGAAAACGCCTTTGCCTTCGAAGGCTCCGATGGCTTTCTTGGCTAGATCCTGGGCTTTCTCGGTGATGGCTCTAGATACATTTCGAGGAGGTGCGTAGGTGAGTTTGCAGATGGAATCCTCGTGAACCGTCTCAACGGTAGGGAATGTAAGAACGCCGTCCTTGGTTTTGACAACCATGACCGCGAGCTCCATCCGGAAATCTGCCCAGCGCTCTGCGTACAGTGGTCGTTTACCCAATGCCTCGAACGCGGCATCCACATCGTTCTCGCTCTTGACCACATAGTTACCTTTTCCATCATACGCCTCCGTCTTGCTCTTGAGCATATACGGGTAGCCGAACGAAGAACCCACCTCTTTTAGCGCTTGCACACCTTTGCCTTCCAAGTCCAGGCTCTCTGCCACATCCACTCCGTGCTCTTTCAGATAGAGCTTCTGTGCATACTTGTCCTTGATCATCCGGAGCGTCTTCCAGCTTGGTTCGACGGTAACCTGGTCTGCCACCTCTTCCAACATGTGTGTGTCCACGTGCTCGATTTCCACGGTGACGACATCAGAGGATTGTGCTAATTTCTTGACGGATGCTGCATCTTTGAAGGAACCTTGGATGTGACCGTCGTGTGCTGAGATTTGCTTTGCTGGTGATGCTGCGACATCCAATACGTTGACTTGTATATTCAGGCGATTGGCAGCTTCAATGAGCATGCGGCCAAGCTGCCCTCCGCCCAGAACGCCGACTTTCCGTGAGTCCGCCATTGATACTTCGGTGGGGGAGAGAGTGGTGTTTGTGTGGATTTGACGTTCAAGCAAGCAAGTATGAGGTCAGCAGGGTTCTTTGTGTGGTCCGCTATTTAGTGGGCGCTGGTGTGGGGGAGGGAACTTTTGCTAGTTTGAAAAAAAATCTACCTGCGTAGATTAGTGTGGGTAGAGTGGTGCTGTGAGTAGTCTGGCAGGGTCATTTACCACCCTTTTATCTCTGCCTGCCAGCTCGCAGGCAGCAGTCAGTCATTATGCAGTACAGTGTTGTTGAGATGGTTTATCGTGGATTGGGGGGTTTTTTTTTTTTTTTTGCGTTACGTGAGGTAGCCCGCCTTTTCCTTTTACTGATGTCATTACAAGGGCGGGCCCACTCTAGGATCAGCTATCAACACTTATTTAAGACTTTATGTTATGTCTAGATTATATTAACAGCCTTTTAAAACCATATTACAATGCTATTTAATGGGGTATTAAAGTGAAGCATTTAACACCCTATTCTTAGTTAGTCCCTCCTCAGTAATGTTGATTATAAATCAATGCTTTTGTCCGTCTTTTTCGTCTGTAACCAGCCTCCTTCGGGGATGTTAGACGGGAGCCAATTGCGTGCCCCTCTCGTGGTCATACAACCACGAACACACGGTAAGATACATCATGGTTTTCTTTTCGCGAAAGAATACTGAATATACATCCGACGTATCGAGGTACTGGAATTGAACATGGAAAGTCATGTATGACTCTGCGTCGATGGTTCTGTTTGCGATAGTTCGCACCGTCCCCGCAGTCCTCCCTACGTAAACACGTTTTCACCGTAGGCTTTCAATCATCACCAGGACAAAGTGTGGTGTCATGTTACATTGCGTCTGGTTACGACTACATGTGCGCGATCGTTCCCATGGAGCATCACGGATGCGATAGGTAAGCTAGTATCATCAATCATCCTCATCCGATGAGCTCGGAGTGCCCATGGTATGCTGTGATTTTCATAATCGAATTTGAGTATCTTTTTTGAATCCCGAGGTCCATAACAAGTCCGGCCAGACATGATGCTCCTTTTGACTAAACCCCATGCCTGCGCCGACGACCCAAAGAAACAGCGCCAGCTTGAAAACTTGCTTACACCTTGAAACCACGCGACCTTCTGCGACCACGAGCACGCTCGAACTTGCGGCCCTTGCTGGCGACGTAGGGTTTCTGCAGCAAATGTCAATACTCGGATACAGGCTGTCGTACTGGTGACAAGTCCATACCTTGTTGGAGTGGGGACCGAAGCCAAAGTGCTTGACGGCCTCACGGGAGTTCTTGGCACCACGGAGGAGAATGGTGTTGGAGCCAGTGGGGAACCTGGTTGCGACCTCGTCGATGGTGAGGGTCTCACCTCCGGCCTTCTCGATGCGGGCACGGGCAGACGCGGTGAAGCGAAGGGCGGCCACGGAGAGCTTGGGGATCTCAGGGAGACGGTTGTCGTCGGTGACGGTGCCGACCTATAACAAGATTAGCATCTCTCTGCCTGGGACGCAGGAGGATTGAAATTCGTACAATGACAACAGTCTTGCCCTCGTTCTCCTTGGCGGAGTGCTTGTTCGCAGCCGTGGCTACGATCTTGGACAAGCTGACCGCTATACGGATATTAGCTACAGGATTTCCCTTGATCTTCCAAGTGTATCGTCTTACGTGGGCGGTTGATCTTGGACATCAAGAGGCGGCGGAGCACGACCTTGTTGAAGGGTGCATCAGTTCGGCCTGTTATGGTCAGCGCAATACATCCCACGCATTCACCAGATATACTCACGAGACAGGAACTTGTAGAGACGGACCAACAGCTTCACGTAGGGGTTGGTAGACTTGGCGACCTCTGCGTACTCGTCAATTCCTCCATTCTCCAGATTCATGTTGCGTCCATAGGACAGCAGCTCGCCGGCGCATTGCTGCGCCGACTCGACGGGGGATAACACGTACTGCGGTGCCCGTCTCGAACATGATGGCGGTCAAGATCGATACCCATTTTGAATGTGGTGAGGTGTTGTCGAGCTGTGGGTTAGTATAGGGACGAAGTTTTCGAATTCGAGCGAGCGTGTGGGCGAAAGGCGTGGCTCGCTAAGGTCTTGGCGCTATACACCGCCCGGCAGAACCTTCAAAACTAGACGGAAAAAAAGAGAGCAGCCAAGTGGACTGGTACGTATGTATGCATACGGCGGAAGCATGTGCTGATAAGTAGGGTGGAAAAATCAATGCTCACAACCATTGTCGCCGTGCCCTTTTGCCTGCTTTCCACATGATATTACCATTATGTAGCTAATGTATATTTACTGCAGTCCTCGTGAATGGAATCTGCAAGTTCTATGTGTGCGACACAATGTGTATCCTTCATCCTTCGTTGCCTCCGCATATGCAAAAGAAAAAAAAAACAAGGAAAAAAAAGTTTTATCTGCACGCCGAACAGAATGGAAGAGCAAGAAACAAACACCTGAACCTCGTCCCCTAAAGAGAGCCATGTGAGCACCAAAACAGCACTGCATGTCTAGAGCGTTGCGAACACCTATGAAATACAACCAGTTGCCAACACTTGATGGTCCAATATCGATACAATAACAAAGAAGAAGCGAAATCCATGTGCCCCGTCAACCCCATGGTACATGGAACCGAGAGATTCATCGTTCAATGGCGTTTCATGCCCGCTTGAGAGAGTGATCTGCATAGAGCTGTCGATGTGGGTTTCAAACTCCCTTCTCGCCCATCATGTTGCCAATGTTGTTGTAGAGCTTGTCTGCCTGATCAGGAGCATATTTGGGACCAAGAGAACCCAAGACGAAGAAGAAGGCAATGCAGAGAGCGGCGAAGACCATGAGTTTGCGTGCAGCAGGGCGTGTCTGGCCAAACTCGGCCCAAGCCCTGGAACCGCCAGCAAGATATTCCTTGAGCTTCTCAGCACCGAGCTTGTAGTAGACAAGGCCACCGAGAGCAATGCTGTAACCGAAAGCCTGGAGCAGGCTGACAGGGTCGTGGAAGATCATCATGGAAGCGAAGACGAGAAGAATATCCTTGAGTACACCGGAAAGGGTGAGAACAAGCGACGAAGTCTTGCCAATCTACAATGGGTTAGTAACAGTTTGGGAACAACACGAATAGTTAGTACGTACCAAAAAGACAACGGAGACATTGAGCAAGAAAGCCACAGAAGCATTGCACAGTAGTGTCAAACCACCGACACGGCTAACATCCTCGGAGGTGATGACGGAGAATTCGGTGAACAAGAAGACCAAGCCGTTCATGATGGCACAGGCCGGGGCATAGTAGTATAGGGAAACGAGGGGATCCATCTTGAATTCACCGCCGCTGAGAAGGCGCTCCACCATGGTCAGACGGATGGCTTCGAAAACAATGCCACCTGCCTGCCAGAGGAAACCAGTCAAGACGAATTGAATTTCGCCAAAGGAAGCGATGACGACACCAACGACGATGAACGAGACATTTCCGAGAGTCTTCAGGTTGGGCGGGTGAACTCCCAAGCCCCAAGTGGTCAAAAGGACAGCGACGGGCATCGTGGCCTATGGATTGTCAGCCAAAGGCCGGTTTCCCCGGAGGATAGTCACGTACCTTGAGCATCTGGATGAAAGCCACACTCAGGTAGAGATATGCTTGGTTACCGCAGATCAAACTCATGGAGAAGAAGACACCGATGGGCACAATAGCGCGGAGGTAGACACGGCCAGTCATGGGCACCTTCTTGCGCGAGTCGAGGATGGTGGTGAAGCGGGCAAGGATCTGGGTCATGACGGTCGCGAAGATAAGATGCCATGTTGTCAAGAAGATGGCTGTCAATGGACGTTAGTTGAAGCGATTGGGGAGGGACAGCAGCGTATGGAACGTACGGAACTCTGTGGTTGTGGTTAGCGGTAAGCCATGGATTCGCAACGTCAGCTGTCACTTACGGAAGTTGAGTTTGTCCTTGGAGAGGATGTACTTGTTGAAGACAATGACACTGGAACTAAGACTGATCCAGATTCTATGGGACTGTCAGTATATGCGGATGGGTTTGCGCAGTAGACGACGTACGCAATGTACACAGATGGGTGGAAACTGGCAGCCTCCTTGGCCTGGCTCTTCTCAGCGTTGGGGTTCACGGTGGGAAGTACGGGCTGGGCGGGATCGCGGGCAGCGTCCACGGAGGAGCGGGCCTTCTCGTCAGACATGATTGCTGAGAGGTGAGGAGTATGAGGAGTTCAAAGAGCGACTGGGTGAGGAACGACGAAGTGGGCGGCGGTCGAAAGGGAGCGTAGGGACCGATGCTGGAACGGCGTCAGAAATTGAGAGGTGGCTGGATCGCACAGAGAATGCACGGCAAGGAACAACGTACAGGCGCAGGCGGCGGCGGCGTGGAACAGCGGCGACGACAGGAGAGTGCGCGCACAGGAGAGAAGGGGAGGACAGGACACTTGAGGTAGTGGAGAGTGTTGGTTGACTGACCGACTGGGCGATGGATTGAAATACGAACAGGGCGAAAGGGGAAGCAGGCGGCGGCGAGACTTTTAGATAGGGAGCGAGCGTCACGGTGAAATGAACGGCAGGGGTAAGAGGGGCGGGATTGGGGAGGGGGGTTGCGTCCTTGCACATTGCTCTTTTTCAGCAGCGCTGCACATGGACTGGCAATGCAAACGGCTTCTTGGATTTTCATTTTTATTTTCATTTCTATTTACCGATTCCTTTTTTTTTGAGTTGCTCGTCCTACATCTTCTTCCTCATTATTGTTTTTGCTATTACAATCATCATCCTCACGATTGTTCTAGCGGGTGATTACTAGCACATGTTTTATTTTTTTTCCATGGGTTATTTTTATCCCAGCCAGCCAGCCAGCCAGCCAGCCTCCTTGCCTGGCCGTCTTCCTTCATCGGAGCATTAACATGACCAACACCAAGTGTCCTTGATCTGATACAAGTGGCTTTTCTGTTGTTCCTGCTGCTCCGGGGTTTGTCTGTGCAATGTGTATATTGTAATAATCCCTTTGCCGCAGGGGATTCCATCCTTCATTCTTCCCACTCAGCGTGTCTGTGTTGATCGATCTCCCAAACCTAATCACCACGTCGTCTGGCTGAAACAGCCGCAACGCAGTCCCGTTTTGTACGCGCAATCCCCTTCTCCACTAATCAATGACCGGAGGTAGCGGTTCTGCGATTGATCCCACGTACAAGGGGTCCGATATGTGCTTGGTGCTGGATGCTGGAATGGGATCAACATCCGTCCCGTCGTAGCAGACGCCTTTGCCACGCTAACGGGGGCGCGACGTCTTACGTGTACTCTTGCATTGATGATTCGTATGTACGTAGGTTGTGAGTCTACCTAGGCGTGGGCGCAAGTGCGACTGCTTGGGTGGTGATTTAATACATGCCAAACCCGAGGGTGTCGAGGCATCAAGGTCAAACGTGGCGAAGACTGAGCGGAAACCAGCGGGGGCAAACGGGCTCTGGTTGGCCCGTCACGGAATCGACCAATCAATCAAGCAAGCAAGCAAGCAATTGTTGAATGGACAGCAGGAATAGCGAGAGAAAAAAAAACAAAGAAGAAGAGCCCACAGTTGAAGAGGAACCAAAGGCTCGTAGTGCTCGGCTGGTACCGATGATGGCTAGAAAGATAGATACATGTATACATACATACATACATGTACATGTGTGCTTGCTCAGATACGACGACCGACAGTTGGGGGCCAATCAACATGGCACGCCGCTATTTGATCGTCTGAAAAGTGGGACAGCCCCCCCTATACTCAGCTGTCTGCGTATTACTCGGTACTTGGGTACTTGAGGTGGAAAGGTGTCAGAATCATACTGTCTGTATATGTAGGCATCCAACAGATGCATTCCTATTCTTACAATCCGACGGGAGACGGCTTCATCAGCTGTGTGTGCTGCACACACTACTGTCCATGTAGGTATGCGTGTATGCAACGTCTCAATGAGGTACTCATATAGTAGATACCCAAGTTCAGTACCCCCAGTACATATGTCCCACTCACCCAGGCGATCCCATTCCCAATCCCCCAGCGGTCATGGCAAAGCCAATCATGATAACAGCAACAGCAACAGCAAATCATGTTGGATCGTGACGCACCACCACCATCCGGCAGCCATTGTGATGTGCAGAACAGCCAAAGTTGCGTGCGTGTGCTTCAATTGCGCCTTGGAGAGCTCCCCGTGTGTGCACTGTGCCCCCCTTTTCCCTCTCCCTTCCCCTCGTCAAGCTTTCTACTAGCGGAGATGGCGCATCTGCAACACCCGCTAGTCCGCAACCGCCGCGCCTTCTGGGCCTGTCCTTGACCCTTCTCTCCCGCTAGAGCGCACCCAGAACGGCGGCAGAGCAGACCTTGCACCATTCCCAATCCCACCGTCGCTGCTGCAGGGAGAGTAGCTCACAACTTATTTCTCGCTCAACCCCCGCCAGCCTCACAACACCACCACCACCACTCCTCCTCCTCCTCTCCCTCCCCCACCTCCACTTCCTTACATCCTCTGCAGTCTCGCTCGCCCGGGTACATGCTCAATTACGCTCGCCAGACCCTCAAGAAAGTTCCTAGTTTTCAAGAACTGCTGCAGGGCAAAATGGGTTCCGCCAAGGAAGAAATGTGTGTCTCGCCTCCTTCACCGCTTCCCCGCCTCCCAACTTCCCCCTCCCCGTCTTCCCTCACCTCGAGCTGACAATCTCTAGCAATGTCGATGTGCTGGTCATTGGTGCTGGCCCTACGGGTCTCGGTGCTGCCAAACGCTTGAACCAGATTGTAACCTTCTCCCTCCACCGCCCTGGAACCCACTCCGCTAACACTTCACAGAACGGCCCCTCGTGGTTGATTGTCGACTCCAACGAGACCCCCGGTGGCCTTGCCTCCACCGACACCACCCCAGAAGGCTTCGTGAGTTGCCCCCCTCGATCCATCAATCAACCACCCACCCTTCTAATGCCCCGCAGCTTTACGACGTTGGTGGCCATGTCATCTTCTCCCACTACAAGTACTTCGACGACTGCATTGACGAGGCTCTTCCCAACGAGGATGACTGGTACACGCATCAGCGCATCTCCTACGTTCGCTGCAAGGGCCTTTGGGTCCCTTACCCTTTCCAGAACAACATCTCCATGTTGACAAAGGAGGATCAGTCCAAGTGCATGGATGGCATGATTGACGCTGCCCTCGAGGGTCGCGTTGCCAACACCAAACCCCAGGACTTCGATCAGTACATTCTACGAACCATGGGCAGTGGTATCGCCGATCTATTCATGAGGCCCTACAACTTCAAGGTCTGGGCTGTGCCCACTACCAAGGTATGCTCCCAAAATCTCAATCAAGATCCTTCATTGTAGCTTACAGCACCGGCAGATGCAATGTGCATGGCTTGGCGAGCGTGTCGCTGCTCCTGATGTCAAGAAGGTCATGTACAATGTCATACACAACAAAGCAGCTGGAAACTGGGGCCCCAACGCTACTTTCCGTTTCCCTGCTCGTGATGGTACTGGTGGTATTTGGATTGCTGTGGCCAAGACGCTTCCCGAGTCCAAGACCCGCTTCGGCGACCATGCCTCTGTCACCAAGGTGGATGCAGATGGCAAGCGTGTCACTCTCAAGGATGGCACCGTTGTCAACTACCAAAAGCTTGTCAACACCATGGCCGTGGACTCGTTGGTTCAGCTCATGGGCGACAAGGAGTTGACCACCCTGAGCAAGGGCCTGTTCTACTCAACCACCCACGTCATCGGTGTCGGTATCCGAGGTGAGCGCCCGGAACGCATCGGAGACAAGTGCTGGCTGTATTTCCCCGAGGACAACTGCCCCTTCTACCGTGCCACCATCTTCTCCAACTACTCTCCTTACAACCAGCCTCAAAAGGATGTCAAGCTTGCTACTCAACAGCTGGCCAACGGCTCCAAGCCCAGCTCGTCTGAGCCTCAAGAGGGCCCTTACTGGTCCATCATGTTGGAAGTCTCCGAATCCAGCATGAAGCCTGTCGATGTGAAGAACATCCTCAAGGACTCTATCCAAGGTCTCATCAACACTGAGATGATCAAGCCTGAAGATGAGATTGTTTCCACTTACCACCGTGCCTTTGACCACGGTTACCCTACCCCTACTCTTGAGCGTGAGGGTGTTCTTACCAAGCTCCTTCCTTCTCTTTTGGACAAGGACATCTGGTCCCGTGGACGTTTCGGCTCCTGGCGTTACGAGGTCGGTAACCAGGACCACTCGTTCATGTTGGGCGTTGAGGCTGTGGACAACATTGTCAACGGTGCCGTTGAGCTCACGCTCAACTACCCCGATTTCGTCAATGGCCGTCGCAACGTGGAGCGCCGTCTTGTGGATGGTGCCCAGGCTTTTTCACAGATCAGGGCTGTTGAATAATTGCATGTATTCTTCGATCAAACACGCTGGAAACAACATGGGGACACGGGACGAAGATCAATGACATTAGGATACCACGCAACAATAGCGAAGTTACACATGAAGGGATTTTTTTTTGGCAGGAAGAGGGTGCATGGGGGGATTTTGGGTTACGATTTGGTGTCTGCAAGCGATCCAGCCAATCTGATAGCTTGTTTTTCTTTGTGAGTTAGATAGACCAAAGAAGCTGCGCGTAGATATTGGTTGGTTGTTGTTATATATCCAGAAAAATCCAAAAGGAGGCTCGGAGCGAACTTTTGGTTTCGACTCGGGGTCGATATAGAGTCAAAAATTTGGATCGTCCTCCGTGAAGGTTGCCTGCCCTATTGAGTACTGTACTGTTGAGTATTAGTTGACCCCTGTTTGCTGATTCATCATCATCATAATTATCATGGCTGTAATCTCAAGCGCTGTCATGATGCGTGCTGGCGTTGAAGCTTTCTTATTCTTCACTTTGCTTTTTTCCCCTTCTTTTCGGATAAAAGAAGAGCGCACATCTACTTGGTGGGGGGAAGATCAAACTAGACACGGCCCGCCCTGAATTTCCTCAGCAGCTCCCTCTCTTCTTCGCTCCGTGCAACAAACTCGTCGTCACCCCGCTCGAGCGGCAGCTTCTGGTGTTTCCACGCCCGCCCGCCAGCGCCGTAATCGCCACTCACCTGCGCATCGCCCACAATGGACCACTTGTAGATGGTCAGGCCTTCCAAGCCCACGGGACCTCTACTGTGGATCTTGTTGGTCGAGATGCCAACCTCGGTGCCGAATCCGTAGCGCTGGCCATCAGCCATGCGCGTCGACGTGTTCCAGTAGACGGATGACGAGTCAACAGCAGCGAGGAAGGCGCGGGCAGCGGTGCCATCAAGCGTGAGGATGGCGTCGGTGTGATGGCTCGAATGTGCGTTGATGTGCTCGACGGCAGCATCAAGCGAGGAGACGGTTTTGATGGCCAGCACGAGGTCCAGGAACTCGGTATCGAAATCGGTGGCGGATGCTGGTTGGAGAAGCGCTGCTGAGTGCGCGTCGAGCGCCTTGCTAGATTGCAGCGCGGCGAGGGATGTTGCGTCGCAGCGGAGCGAGACTCCTTTGGCCAACAGGGCTTCGGCAATAGGAGGGAGAGTGGTGGTCAGAGCAGCTTCATCGACGAGGAGCTGTTCCAAGGCGTTGCAGCCTGCTGGGTACGAGACTTTTGCGTCGACAATGATCTTGATGGCTTTTTCAGCGGGGTAGTCGGGGCGGAGGTAGGTGGTGCAGATGCCGTCGGCATGGCCCAAGACGGGGATGGAGGTCGAGTCCTTCACGTAGCGGACGAGCTTGTTGCCGCCGCGGGGGATGCAGAGGTCGATGTACGAGTCCTGTTTGAGCAGGTCGGCGATGACATCGTGGGTCTGGACGAGTTGGAGGCAGTCTGGGGGAACAGCGGTAGATGCGAGGGCTTTGGAGATGAGAGATGCTATGGCAGCAAAGCTGTGAGAAGACTCGCGGCCGCCTTTGAGGATGGCAGCGTTGCCGGATTTGATGGCCAGTGCGGAGATGTTGGCGATGACTTCCGGGCGAGCCTCGAAGATGATGAGGAGCACACCGATGGGACAAGTTATGCGAGAGAGGGTGAGGTTGTCGTCGAGCAAGGTACGGGCGGTGATTTTGCTGATTGGATCCTCAAGATGCCTCACGTCCAGGATGCCTTGCAGCATGTCCTCATACTTGCCCGGCTTGCCCAGATCCAGTCTCTTGACCAGGCTCTGGCTGAGGGTGCCGCCAGCTGCAGCCTTATTGGCGTCGTCGAGGTCCCGCCTGTTGGCCGCTAGGACGGCATCCTTCCCTTGGGCCAAGGCCTGGTGGATGGCCGTCAGCGCAGCGTTGCGCTCGTCGGTCGACAGCACAGCCAGCCTCCGCGCCCCGACTCGAGCGGCTTTGGCCACCTCCAAGGGCGTCGCATTGGTCAGAGACATGCTGTTGGGGATGCGTTGTATTGATTGGTGATGAGAAGGCAAGCGATTACGGGAAGGTGGTAGCGCAGTGAAGCCTCCAGAGCAGATGCCAACGCGGGTTTCTTAGTAGGCCAATCTTCTCTCGTCGTGCAAATAGGTAGCCCCGCGTGACTCGAAAATCAAAATAATCACGAAAAAAATACTCTCAAGTGCTTCTCTTGGAGAGGGTAAAGTCTAGATTAACAAAGCGAAAAGAAAGAAGAACAGAAAAGAAGAAAAAAAGACCAGTCTGCAATATGCAGGGTCCAAGAACCGGCTACCGGCGCGGGGAGCACTCGAAGTGGTGGTGGTGGTGTTGAGGGGTAACCAAAGAGTCAACTGCATGGGTGCCGCGTAACCTGGCCCGTGCGAGACTTTACCAATGCATCAATGTACACCACCACCACCACCACCACCACCACCACTATCGATTCAGCTGCCGCATCCATGCTAATCAATACTTCCAATTCATTGTTCTTCACAGCCTGAACGCGGTCCGATCCCCAAAATCAACTGTCGCTCCCTCCCTCCATCTCTCTCGAGACAATGACGCCTGATTCGAGGTGGCTGGGATGGTTCCCCAGCCTCCTCCGCCTTGTCACCTTGACAACCAACCTCGCTGCTTGTCTGCCAACCGCACAAGACACCCAAGTGCATCAGCAGTGGGCGCGCCACATGGCTCCGAAGCTTTGAGTCCTTGGTACACGTAGGCTTCTGCTAATGAGATGGCTGGTTGCTCTTCTTTTAACAGCTGTTCGGCCGTATTTCTTTCAAACTTTGCCCTGCCTGCTCTCAACACATTAGCAACCTCTTCCTCTCCCATATTCCTCCTGCTGCCCTGACCATCACCATCACTCGTCATCCTTCTACTCGCTACCGCTTTTCACGAGCAGATATAATCCTCCACCCCGGCCTCGTCGCCGTTTCAACCTTGAAGTCCGCCCCGCCCACCTTTACTTACCCACCCCCTTCACATCCGCTCTCGATATGCGCTCCACATTACAAGCCGTTGCAGCTTTCGCTTCGGCCGCATTCCTGCTGGCCCCGGCAGTCGCTCAAACGTACACCAACTGTGATCCCACCAAACGATCCGACTGTCCCCCCAACTCGGCCTTGGGCAAGACCGTCAACATCGATTTCTCCTCCTCTTCAGACAGCTTCACACCCCAGGGAAATCCCACCTACGGCAAAGATGGCTGTTCCCTCACCGTTTCCAAGTCCGGCGACTCTCCACAGCTTACCTCCAAATGGTACATCATGTTCGGCCAGGTCGATGTTGAGATCGAAGCCGCCCCTGGTGCAGGAATCGTGAGCAGTTTTGTTTTGCAGTCGGACACTCTCGACGAGATCGACTGGGAGTGGCTCGGTGCCGATAACGGCGAAGTCCAGTCCAACTACTTTGGAAAGGGCCAAACGACTTCGTACAACCGTGGCGCATTCCACAAGAACCCGAACAACCAAGACAGCTTCCAGAAATACACCATCATCTGGACTTCTGAGCAGACTGTCTGGCAGATCAACGGCGTCACCGTCCGCGTCTTGAAACCTGCTGATGCCAACAACCAGTACCCGCAATCTCCCATGCAAGTCAAAATCGGTGCTTGGAGTGGTGGTGATTCCGCCAACCCTCAGGGCACTATCGAGTGGGCTCGCGGGCCTACCGATTACACAAAGGGACCTTTCACTATGAAGGTCAAGTCCCTAAAGGTCCAGGACTACTCCACCGGCACACAGTACACCTACGGTGACCAGTCCGGCACCTGGGGTTCTATTAAGTCCAACGGCGGCAAAATCAATGGCGGAGGTACGCCGGTACAGGGGGATACGCCCGCCATCACCTCGTCCGCCAACGGCCAGCCCGTTCCCTTCAAGCCGTCTACTGACAATGCGGACAAGCCGAGCGTGTATCCCTGGATCCCCAACCCTTCTGCCACAACCGCCGCTGCGCAGCCCACCCTCGAAAACTACCCTGGCCTTCCCAGCGGATGGACCGTCTCCGACTCGGGCAAAGTTGTTCCGCCCAGCCTGGCGCCTGTCAGTAAGAATTTTTTATCCCCCTGCCTTCAGTGTGCGCAATACCATGGCACTTGCTAACAACGTACCTGCAGTCGACATCCCCAGCCGTTTCGTCTACCTTGTCTTCGCAAGCTTCGCCTTGGGTTTCGCCTTCGGTCTCTAGTGTTCAGGGCATCAACGCAGTCGTGACGAGCTCCCCTAGCTCCCCTCCCCCTGCTCCTTCCGCGCTCTCTGCCGCTTCATCGATCGCGTTCCGTTTCTCAGCCCCGTGCGGCACCAGCCTTGTTTTACTAGCGGCATTCGTTGGCGGCGTCCTCCTATAATCAAAGACAGCATCGTTTCACTACAGTCGATATAGCATAGCAGTTTTGCCACCCAAGTTCTTAGAGGGCCGGCTTTTTGGATATTCTTGTTTCTTTTTTTTTCCCCTTATTTATTCGGCATCAGCGCGGCGTCCTTTTTTCCTCTGAGCCTTTGGGGCTGCTGGGGGTGGGTTTTGGGTTAAGATGGGAATGTTTTATTGTTAGTGTTTATCTTGCCACCTGTTTGCAGGGTTGGATCACGTTATACCTCGTGGCTTTATCTGGGAGAGGGCGATGAAATGTGTACGCAATTGACGCTGCTTTCTCTCTCTTGGGGAGGAAATATGAGTGTGGCGTATCTACTATATGTATGTAATGAGCTATCGAACGATGAACGATTGCCAATCGATCAGAGATGCGGTTGCATATGGTTCTTCCGTGTTCTAATCGGTAAACCCGACGACGTGGAAGGACACTGATTAATTTGATCGATTTTATTACCCTAATTACTTTACTTTTTTGGAGAGCAATGCATGACTGAGAATTGAAGTATGTACATAACAGGTCTCTGGAGATGGGGTGAGACAGATGACAGGCGCATTTCCCCGTCTTTGAATCACCTCCGAACCCCTTAGGCCATGAAAATATGCCATGTACGGTGTATGTGTATACATTCGAATTGCTGCAATAACGTAGGTATGAATGAGAGAAGATCGTGACTGCAATTTACCTCCAACAAACGGTACCACTGCACGCACTCAACGGAAAGCAAGTTTCACCTGTTTACTCGGCTGCAACACTATATCAGCATGCAATCCAGCGTCAACACCGCCCATGCGATTCTCCACAACCTCAAATTTCTGCAGCAACCTCACAAGCGTGTATCCCATCTCGGTCAAGGCGAACTGCTGGCCAATACATATCCTCGGGCCGCCGTTGAATGGAATATACGTCCAGCTCTTGGGCGTCCACGTCTGCCAGCGCTCAGGCACAAAGTCCTCGGGCGGTGGGAATCCCGAGCTACTAGGTGGGTAGATGTCTGCGCGGCGTTGCATCACGAGCGTCGAGTAGCCGACGGGTGTGCCCTTTGGAATGGCAACGGGTTGCGTGCCATCTGGGCCACCGCCGACGGGGAGCGTCGTGTCCTGTAGCGAGACTCGGACGTTGTAAGGAACCACAGGGTACAGACGTAGCGTCTCGTTCATGACGTTTTGAAGGTACTTCATATCCTTGAGATCCTGGTACGAGGGGGCGCGGTCGAGGCCGACGGTTTCGATGATCTCGCTGCGCAGCTTCGCCAGTACGTCCGGTTGCAGCGAGAGGTGGTACAGGATCCAGGTCAGGGTGCAGGCAGTGGTGTCGCGTCCTGCGAGAAGGGTCGAGACGAGCTGGTCGCGGAGCGTCTTGCGGTCCCGTGTGTAGGCTGCAATGGAGTGGAGAAAGGTATATCCTTCGTCGTGGTTGGATTTTTCTTCGAGTTCGCGCGGGGAAAGGGCAAGCGCTTTCTCAATATATGTGTCCATGAAGTCGTCCAAAACTTTGAGGGATGAGTAGAAGCCTAAACGTTGACGAGGTACGGCCCAGTTGAACGGTCTAGGATGGTGTCAGTCCACATTCTTTGGGTTTTGGTTCTTATCCTCCAATGGTTTTCAGGGACCTAGGGAAGAAGACTGTTACGTACCCCATTCGTGCGATGATTCCTTGGATATGTTGCACATTGTTGAAAGCATCAGCAAAAGCAGTCTGCGCGTGAACTTGACTGTCGACACTTGTGCCCAGCAGGAAATGAGTTGCGGCATCCAGCGTATATTTGAAGAACATGTCGAGTATGTCGACTTCAGGGGCTTCGCCCAGTTTCTTGATCAAGATCTGAACGTGTTCTTCAAAGATGTCCAAGTCACTAAGACGGTCCTTGACGAACTGTGGTCGGATCAGCTGTCTGGAATTGTGCCATATCTGACCATCCACGTTGAAGATGCCTAGGGTGATACGGGTCAGTACCAGATACGAACGGATGGATAACAAAAGTCGCTGAAGGAGCAGCCTACCGTTTCCGAGAAAGGCGAACCAGTCTTGGTGAAACTGTTCGCCCTTGCCATACTCTTTGAATTGGGTAGCAAGAATGGCCTTTATGTTTTCAGGCTCGGCTGTCAAGATGACCCTTTGGCCAGCTCCGGCTTCGATTGTCCATCTTCCCGGGGCATACTTGGTAAACATGTTGAGCCATAGTTCGTAATTCTTGTCTTTTAGCGACTGCGTCACGACTTCGTAGACTATGTCCTGATAAGTCGGGGTTCATGTGTTAGCAAAACCACCACACAAACTCTAGATGGTCGCATTGTTTCGGGATGTGATGGGCGACCAGGTTGCACACGACACTTGTACTCTGTGGGCAAACCAACTTACCAGGCTCAGGGGAAAATACGAACGACGGATGGGGGCACGGCCACCAAGTTTGCGCAGTTTGGCATTGTGCGAAATGTGGGAGGCGAGTTTGTAGGTGACGCACAGTGTGAAAGCAACAGCGAGAAACTGGGCAGTGGAAACGGAAGCACCAAATAGGTGAATCATGGTGGATGTTGGTAGTATTCCGTGACGGACGCACTACGAAGGAGGAGGAAGAGAGAGAGAGGACAATGCTTTGAGGAGACAAGGAAGGAAGGCGCGGATGAGGTGGATATATACCTACTTGGTTAAAGTAAGTAAGTGAGTAAGTGAGTGAGTGAGTGAGTGATTAAGTACTTGGGCACAGTACCAAGAGGGGAGAGGAGCGAGTGGGCTCGCTTGGCTGTACAAACAGATGAATCCTTAGCCAGTACTCAGTTTGATTGACATGAACCGACTCCATGAACCTTGTCCGTAGAGTGCTTGCCCACACCGCTGAGTGCTGCCAGTACGTGCATACCAGTCCAGATGGCCGACGGGCTTCGATCCATCAAGCTCGTAGTCGGCGCAACCCATGGTTGCAGTGACGAATTCATCGTCATATGAATGGAAGCTGTACCTCGGCACCAAGGCCCGTTGCGGAATGGTGGCTAAAAACGGCGACTCGTTATAGCGGGGTGTGGGTGCAGCCGTCTACTATGTACACACGCCCCAAACCCCATCACCATCGCCATATCATGGAGTCGAGTGGAGAGTTGGTCATGACTCGAAACCGTCGGAGTACAGTGTTGCTCCGTTTCCCGTCAATACATCCCCAAGTACCTAAGTAGGTATATGCATGTCTATGGACCTGCCTATCAAAGCATCGTAGAGAGACCATCCATCCATCTGATTACTAACAAGCCAACGTCATACCTCAGCGACCCTACATACACCACCTCTGTGTACTCCTTCAGTCCAAGTCATGAAGCCCCATATTCTCCAACTCATCTTTGCCTCCTGTACCGCCGCTATATGGCCTGCCCCTGTTGTATATGACCACGGGAACCATGTAGTCTGGGTATCAAACAGAGTCGCCTTCAATTGGGTTGGTGCAACTACAATCCCCTATCCTCAGCCATCCCTATACAACTGGAAGCCTATACATCCTTACCAACATTATTTTGGGTGGGAGTTTTATCCACGAAATGAAGCGCCAACCGGAAGAGACATGATCGAATACGCCATCCAGTCTACAAAAACCACTCTCTTCTCTAGAAACTTTGTTCCGTGGAAGTTCCACCCACGCAACTGGACCGAGCCAATATCTGGAGCCTGTGTTTCCGAGGTCAACATCCAACTACTGGGTGAAGACCCAGAGGACATCGCTAAACCGTTGGCTGGTCAAATCGACGAGTCCTACCGACTCACCCTCACCAAGAATGGCGAAGACAGTAAAGTCCAGATATCGGCAAATTCCAGTCTTGGCATCTTGCGTGGCCTGACAAGCTTTACTCAACTTTTCTTCGCAAGCGAGAAACATGATGGATGGGTATATACTACTTCGGCCCCTGTCGAAATCTATGATGCGCCTACATTTGAACACCGAGGTGTGAATCTCGACGTCTCTCGTCATTATTTCGAACCGTCAGACATCAAACGTACAATCGATGCACTGGCGTATAACAAGCTGAACCGGTTTCATCTGCACATTACTGATAGTCAATCGTGGTACGTGAATTCTGAATGCGAGATGAGCTGCCGTATACCATGTCTCGTGACGCAGCAGGACTTGAATAGTCTACTATAGTATCCTGGATGGGCTCTACTGACTATGTACATGCATCATGTTCCAGGCCTCTCGTGATTCCCGCACTTCCCAGTCTTTCAATCAACGGTGCATACCGCCCTAACCAGGTATATTCACCCGAGGTTTTCAAGGACCTACAGTACTACGCATCTCTTCACGGCGTTGAACTCATAACCGAAATCGACATGCCCGGACATACCTCCTCCATCGCCCACAGCCATCCAGATTTGATAGCAGCATTCGATAGACAACCCGACTGGGACACATACGCCGCGGAGCCCCCCTCAGGCACTCTCAAACTTAACTCCACAGCGGTTGATGAATTCTTGCAAACCCTCCTCGACGACCTTTTACCCCGCGTTTTCCCTTACTCATCATACTTCCACACTGGAGGTGACGAAGTCAACAAGAATGCTTACAGACTGGACGATACTGTCCAATCGTCCGATCCGGCGGTGCTGCAGCCCCTGATGCAAAAGTTCATCGATCGAAATCACAATCAAGTCCGCAAAGCTGGCCTCACACCCATCGTATGGGAAGAAATGCTGTTGGACTGGAATTTGACGCTTGGGAAAGACGTTATCGTGCAGAGCTGGCAGAGCGACGAGGCAGTGGCTCGAATCACGGCAAAAGGCCATAAAGCTCTTTTCGGCAACTACAAATACTGGGTGAGTTTTAGTCCAACTCCTCTCACCTTGCAGGCCCCGCGATTATGTTGACGCGCTACTCGATCTTCTCCTATATTGTCAATCCACAATCTGAACTACAAATAGTACCTTGACTGCGGAAAAGGCCAGTGGCTTAACTTCGATCCCTCTGTCAGCGCCACCCACTACCCATACCAAGACTACTGCGCGCCCTTTCACAACTGGCGTCTCATATACTCGTATGACCCACTCGCCTTGGTGCCTCGCGAGAACCATCACTTGGTAGTGGGAGGTGAAGCCCACCTCTGGGCCGAGCAAACCGACGCAACCAACGTCGACCGCATGTTGTGGCCCCGTGCAGCAGCGGCGGCAGAAATCTTATGGAGCGGTGCCAAGGACGCGCAGGGGAGGAATCGCAGCCAAATCGAAGCTGCCCCACGGCTGAGCGAGATGAGAGAGCGGCTTGTGGCTAGAGGTGTCGGCGCGGAGCCCATACAGATGCCCTATTGCACTATGGAGGGTATGGGGTGCCAATTGGGGTACACGCCATGATCAGCGAGTAGTCGCGGAATAGTTGTCAAACGCGAGACTGGAGCAACTATTGTCGGAATACAGTAGGAAAAGACGAAAGCCAGGATCAGGATGGCGTTGACAAGAGCTGGGAATCTAATCACACTTGGCACGATATAGTAGTAGAGGGACACCCATCGATGTTGGAGGAAGACACGACACTCGCGGCGAGAGCAATGTTGTGTGACTGACATGAATAGTAATCCAGAGGGGCGCAGTCAAAAGCCACAAACTAGCTAGGCCAGGCGACGAAACCTCACGATGCGTCGTCGTCAATAGCTTTCCGGCCAGAGCCGTGGTGACGAACAATGAAAAAGATGAGTGAGGAGAAAGAAGAAAAAAGATAATGACCCCACCGAAGCAAAAAGAAATGTTCTGCAAGCTCAATTGAGCTTATCGCAGCCCACCCAGAAACCTCTCAAGTATTTTATGATTTGGTTTGCTGATGTTTCGAACTGCGCTCCAAAGGCTACATTGGTTTGGCCTGTGTGTCGAAGATGTTAAAGCACCAACTGGGCCAACGGTTCTTCAGTTCTCATTCCAGCAAGCTGTATGCTTTGGAGGGCAGTTCTTTAGTGGAAGTATTCCGGTTTAAGTGGTATATATACTGAACGCGTATACTGAACGCGTGAAATGAAGGTTTCCGAGTCTCGGCTAGGCAGCAACGGCAGTCGCAGCTGTTGTGACTGTTTGTAGTTGTCGTCTGAAGTAGATCGAACCGGCTCAGACCCGACGGTAGTGAATGCCGTCAAGCCGTCCTTGTTGGCTTAGGAGGCTCCCATGGGAGGGGGGAAGTTGTCTAACTGAGTAGGTTATAACTCCATCGTATCGTATCGGCCGTACTATGTATATCTGTCTGCGGATTCTAAACTATCTGCCTCTGTTGATAATCATATCTATACCAGTCACCGTATCGAATAAGACGTATTGACGACGCATGCAAGTGCAACTGCAATGTTTCCACACGACTCTACGCGTGATAATACCGCCTCTCGCGCTCCACCAAACACGTATTATGCTCAAAGTTCAATCAATCGCCCAATTTATAGTATTCCTGCCATTGAGAATCTACTCGTCCCCTAAAGTCCGTCGGGTCTCTCGGGACCTTGCACAAATACTCCTCCTCCTCATTCTGTGGACCTCCACCCGCAATCCAATACGCGTTAGAAAACATGATCCAAAACCCGCCATCACTATCTATAGTGCCATCGACGACGCCATGCCACAGTCGTGTCTGCTCTACGGGCCACCCAGTCTTGGGATCGAGTGTGGTTTCCTCAATTTCGATGACACGGCGAGCGGCGATGGCCGCCATCTCGTAATCGAGAAGGGCTTCTCGCGGAGGATTGCGTTCCATGAGGGCCAGCGCCTCGCGACGCGTGACTGGGTCGCGGCACCGCTGAATGACGAAGTAGAGGCATGGCAGCAGTACGACCTCGAAGCTGAAGTTGGCGGATGGTTTCTCGTGGCGTACACTTCCCTCTCGAGGTGGGGGCCCACGGTAACCGTTGGGCTTGGAGACGAGGAGTGGTTCAGTGAGTGTCGGAGGAGAGCGCTCGGGAAGGCCTTTTGCGTCAAAAACGAATTTGGTATGCTCGATGATCTCCTTGTATGCCCATAGGTATTGATCGTATCCAGATTGTTCGACCCACGTTATGCACGAGACGGAGAAGTAGGTGCAGTGGTACCCTGCTTTGAGTTCATTGACCGTGATTTGCTCAGCCGGGCTCAGTGTTGTGCTCCGCTCAAAGGCTTCGAAGGCTCTTCGCCAGGAACGATGGCTCTCGAGGATGCTTTCTTGGGTTTTAAGGGCCTCGCCTGTAAGTGGCTGAACAGGAAAAACTCGGGGCGAATTGTCGCGGGTGAAGATCAAGGCAGCGTTTTGAAAGTCCAAACTAACGGCTCGAGCCTCCCACACGTCGTGGAAGGGCTTGAACTGGAATCTTCTGGGGATGGCGGGGGATATCTCGACGATTTTCTCGGCACGAACACCAAAGAGAAGAGCTACCGTGGTTGTTCGGAAGAACAAGGGTACGAGCTCTGTCATGGTGTCGTTGGACTCAAGTGCACTGTGGACAATGGCTCGCAACTTCGGTCGCTCCCCTTCTTTTGGTGGCTGTCTACAAGTTCGTCGGTAGTGCCACTCCTTTATCATCTTCAGCCCGTTCTGCAAGTGCGTGAATGCGGTGATGAAGTCTCCCCTCAGAAACTCAATGCACACAAACAATACGCAAGTCACAAGCCCGACCTCGGGATCGAAAGAGATCTGCTTCATCCGCTCAATCAGCGATCTTACGGACTTGTTGTAATGGTAGAAGAGCGTTTCGTGCCGTTCATCACTCAAGCGAGCATTTTTCAAGCTTCCCGTGGTAGCCTTGTTGAAATATCCCAATGCCATTAAAGCGTGACGGACCGAGGGTTCTGACTGAGCCATCCGAGGTGCTATATTACACCAGAAGTTGCTATCGAAGGTAGTGGCGATGGTTCTCCCAACGCAATGATGGTAAAACTCCAGGTACTGCAGGCCATCGCCATACTCGGCTAATATGTCTACTGTTTGAGCGGGCGACTCGTGCTGAGTGATGGATCTTTGGGCAGGATTCTGGACGTCCTTGTGCCGCACTGGACCTTTATTCTTCCTGTACCCTTCGCAGTTTCGTCCCGTGCTTGTGCATCTGCCTGAGTAAGCATGGACGTGACGAATCTCTTTGTACATGTTCAGCCTGGCATACATACTTCACACAGCTCGGCTTCTCTTCGCTGCATCTTATGCGTCGGGTCCTAAGGGTAATCGATTAGCTGGATTCTCCATGTGGTTACCATAGTACATGGAGCGATAGAGTTGAAAAGGGCTTCCAGTGCAAGGTTCCCCATGCAACAGCCTGCACACCAACACGCAGCGGTGAAGTGTGATTGGAACATGAATGCAGCAGTCTTGTTGGAGCTGCCAGCGGCCGTTGGCCACTTCTTCTTTTACAGCAATTGAGACGAACCAAAGGACATGTCGCGAGCGGGGTGTAGGCGCGCAACGCCCGTACATTGCCTCTTTGGGAACTAGGGGAGATGAAGATAACCTACTTGCAGGTAATGCAGCCCGTTTTGACCTTTGAACCATATCTCACGCCTTTCCTCAAGCTGGAAAACTCGATGACCTGGGTGAGGAATTGCGGCATGCTCGGTTGGTTGGTTGGAACTGGAATGGGGAGGGCCGTAAACTGAGCAATGGTTTTCCTGCCAGCCGTTGGCGTAGGGGGACATGTTGTAGTCTTTTGACATAGGAACGCAGTGCGCTAATGCCTCTGGTACCAAGCCTGTGCTTGATCGCTGTTGGACCAATGGCGTCGAGACGTGGAGAGATTGGGAGGCAGATCGGCCCCAAGCGACAGACCCGAAGAGGAAATGTACGAAGTTGCTTATAATAGCCCCTGGGACGGACCAGTCGAGGTACTTGTCATGCGACCCTCTGCGAGCCCTGCTTTATAATTCTCCTCTGCTGCCCGCTCGGTCGCCTCAAATCGGGACCCGAATGCGCAATCATCAAGGCACAATGAGGTTTAGTCTCACATTCCAGCTCCCAAAAAGCAAGCCGCTGACCAGAACCAGGCCATGCGCCATGTAATCAACATCACAATGCGCCTTATAGTCCATGTCTCATCTCAACTCCTTCAACAGAGAATCCTTCCTTCGCACACTGCTACTTCCAATAGGCATACAGACAGGCCGAGATGGAAGGAAATATCCGCTAAAGGGCTAACCCACATTTGTATTCTTACATAGTATACATGCTGGGCTAAAAGCTATACACAGACGGGAAATGGAACCAAGAGAGAAAGAGGAAACATGTCCCTAGTAGGTATCCATGCAGGTATCCATGGCGCCCAAAATACATCAAGTGACGTTGTACAGATGCTCGGTTGAGGGAGAAAAAAAATTATAGCAACAAGAATTCACGAAATAGCTGCCCCGTTCAAGTGTCTCACATGTCCAGCATTTGTGCTGGTCACCTTCTACTACTGCTCTGCGCGCCATCATGCTCGGGGTCGTATTCACCACCTTTACCACCAACACCACCACTGTTGCTGCGTATCGGGATCGTGGTAGGATTGGCTTCTTTCAGAGGCCCAGTCTCCGCGGCGTCAATATCGCTATCGCTATCCTGGTCTCGCCTAGACTGTCTGTGTCGCTCAAGCCACTCGTCGTCGCCGTCATCGTCGGTATCATCGCCAGCCGCTACCACGTAGTCGCTGTCCTCGGTAGTGGGTTCTTTGATGAAGCCGTCAATGATCCAGTACTGCAGCGCGTTCATAATAAGGGGGAAGATGAACATGACGAAGGCGATTTGCACAGCTTCGTTGCCTTCGGTCCAGCGCAGTGCCCAGTCACCGACCCATGCTATCCACGGAAGGAGCGCGAAGAGGACGAAGACGCAGAGCTTCATACCAAAGAGGCCAAGGAAGTAGATGAGGGACTGTTTGAGCCACCACGTTGCGCGCGGTGGTTGACCGTAATTTCCAGAGCGGATGGACTCGGTAGGTCGGGCGACGGGCGTTAGTAGGAAGGCTCTGTGAAGGATTTTGAGGAGGAGAATGAGGATAGGGATTCCAATGGTAGTCTGCAAACGTTAGAGGGCTGTACGGAGAGAGCATGATGGAGGCTGGGCTTACGTCGATGAAGATATTGAGCAGGTAAAACGAGCAAGGGTTCGGTTGGTTGCCTTCATCGTCTGCAGCTGTCGCTGTCGATGCCACGTCGAAACTTCCCGAGGAGAGCATTGACATGAAGACGTTGGCTAAGTGCAGAAGAGCGGAGCCAAAGACCTGTTTCGAAACATCGAAGAACCATATCTTAAGTGGACGTCGGGGGCTTTCCCGCCATCGCTTGACTACCAGGGATGAGAGAGCCAACAGTCCTAGAAGACCCTGAACAATCAGGGCGTACGGACCCAGCAAATGGCATTCTCCATTGTCCTCCTTCTCCATCGGACTGGCTGTAGATGTGGCGGGCTCAGATGCAATAGTAGTAGAGGCAGCGACGGCGGACGTGCCAGTAGCCGTTGAGGACGTGAGTTTGTCGGCAACCGTTGAGGCAGGTTTTACAGCTTCGTCGGGGCGGGCGACGGTAGGTCTCGGGGGAGGTGGATCGACACCTTTGATGCCCAACAATTCGGTTTCGAAAACTGCACAAGAAACCTGTTAGATACCATGATAGGTACATGAATATGATGGTATCCGTCTCGGAAGACATACTCAACGTAGAGCCTGAGGGTATAGCTCCATTATCCTCATACCCGTAGCCGTACGCGGGCGGAATTGTCAAAGTCCTTGCCTCTCCTATGCACATGCCAACAAGGCCCTGATCCCATCCTTTGATAACCTGCCCTACTCCCAAGGTGAATTCAAACGGCTTCCCCCGGTCATAACTCGAGTCAAACTGCGTGCCATCTTTCTGCAACGTCCCCTTATAGTTGACTTGAATCTTGTCACCCTTCTGAGTCTTGCGTTCGCATTCGACGGGTCTGGTGGTGTTGATATCAAGGCCTTGAGCGGTGACCAGGACGGGCGACAGCAGCGCGAGCGCGGAGAGTATGGCAAAGGACCGCATCGGCGGCGATCAAGGCGGGTCTAAGTTGCGATAGCGAGTGGAGGAGGGAGTGCGTGGCGCGAGAGTGCACGGGAGTTTATAGTAAAACCGTCTACCTATGGGTCTTCCAGGAGTGGAAAATAATACGAAACGGTGTCGGCACGGGACCGCCGCGGACTCGGCAGTGTAGTGGTAGTAGGAGGAGGAAGAGGCTGAGACTGATGAAACCGCGCACTTGGTACCTAAGAGGCGAAGCACAAAACTCCGAAGAACCAAGAGGTACCGTAAGGCTGTCTTTTGTAATCAACGCACGCAGACACCGACCGATGCTTTCTTCCATAAAAGTCAACACACGACTGTCGCCGCTTTGCAGCTGGCTGCTACGAATATCTATGCAAATTATCCTCTGTGCCATTTCCATCTATACGCGTAGAGGTGGCGCTGGTCATGTAGTGAGGCGCCGAGTATCGTGCTTAGTGTGCAAAGTCGACCAATCACATCAAAGGATTAGCAGTACATATCGATGTCGTCAGCCAATCGAGCATCAACTTGTTCTTTTCATGCTTTCTCAGTGGCTGCTTGCCCAAATGCTTTTCTCATGTCTGTACAGCGTACAACCGCTATTTCATATATCGCATCAGTAGTTGACCCTGCTACCTATATAAGTATATAATACACCGTCCCATGTCCATGTCATAGCTCCATTGCATCTCATTCCATCCGGGAAGCACATACGGAGCCACCTCCAAACTCGGCGCCAGCGCAACCCCATATAAAAACAGAACGATCCGACGAAAAAGTATATATCTGCAGAGCAGTGGCCTCGTTGTCCACATCCATTCCAGCTGGCTCGCCATGTGAAACACAACAGGAAAAGGGGTAATAGAGCACAGAGGGCGTGCCAGGTGCACATAGCCCTAAGAAAACACCAAATGAATAACCGACCAAAAGCAGACGTAGATGCATCCGCATGGTGAAACCCTCTCAACCATGGATCCTTCCTGTACCCGATGCTATTAAATATTACGCCGTGCTCTACGCAAGACTGTATAGAAAATGAAACAACCAAGAAAGAAGAAAAAACTCATTTTTGTGTTACGCCGAGTTTCGCTGATGCAGATTGTGGAAATCGCAAATTATGGTTTATATCTGTGTAGAGGGTTACCGGCCAGTGTTTGCGTATCGTAGAATAAAGAGCATATGCGGTCGTTTCACACACATTATCGTTTCCGTACGCGCATGAATTCGGGTGGCTTGTTCTTGTCAACAGGATCCAGAAATTTCGTCATGACCATAGAGAGTTCCTTGAATTCGACAGGCTTGGTGACGTAAGAGTTGAAGCCAGCTTCTACGCACTTGGCGTAGACATCGCCAAGTACATTGGCTGATAGAGCAATGATAGGATGGTGCCGGTGACCATTCTTCTTCTCCCATCGTCGGATCTCTTTGCAGGCTTGGTAGCCATCCTTGTTGGGCATATGGAGGTCGCACTGGAATTGGGTCAGCATTGGAACACATGAATGGTCAGCATGTCATGTACCAAAATTATGGAGAAATAACCGGGCGGCTTGGAAAACATGATATCAGTACACTGGGCACCATCAAGCACCGTCTCTGTTTCCACGGAGATTCTTGCTAAGAATTTGAGAATAACCTAGCAGGGTTAGCATATTATGTATGGTGGTCGAAGTTGGAGCCTCACTGTTTGGTTGATGTGGTTGTCCTCCACCAAAAGTACCTTGTGGCCCTTGCCCCCCAGCCTACGTTTGAGCTCTTCGAATACTAGCTTTTGATTGAAGACAACCTGCTGCGCGGTATCTTGATTGCGATCGGTGCTCAACTCTCGCTCCTTTTGTGGATCGAAGATGACAGCAAATTTGGATGGCTTCAGTGGACGGTATATAAACTGCAATCGACGATCAGTTATGAGCTGGGTGTAGTCGTAGGCAGGTGCTTCCTTCATCAGATCCTTCTTCTGGGTCGGATCAGATACTACCACGATTGAGGTGTTACCGTGGACCATCGAATTTAATATCTGATCCATTATGGCGATGACTTCGAGGGTGTCGTGCAACACCAGAACCACATGTGTGAACAAGACGGGGTTGTCGCCACCGATCATTTTTTGAGCTTCAAAAAGATTTGACTGGCCGGTGACCTGGTGAGGGATGTCTGCAGGAAGCGTGTTTTTGATATGACGAATTGTCGCTTCCCTGCTATGCGTCAAGGGGCATACTACCAGGATGGAAAACATCGGGGGTGTCAACGTGCTGGCAAGGGGCGAAAGACTGCGTGGCTCAGGCGACCGAGGAGTTTTTTCCGATTCTGGAGAGAGCGTCGAGCCGTCTAACTTCGAGTCGCGATCGTTGGCTTGTTTCTTGGTAGGCAGAGCAAGCTTGAGGTCCGAGCTTTTGGGCGAAGAAGCTTCTTGTAAGAAGGATGAAGCCGATGTCCTCTCGGACCGTAAGCTTGACTTCCCAGTGAGGACAGCACTAGTAAGGGAATGATCCGAGCTTCCAGAAGACAGTGAGGGAGACTCATGAGAGCGTTCCGAAGTTGATAAGCTCGGAACAGGTGATTTAATCGACTCGCTACGATCAGATGACGTGCTTGACATCCGATCTTGACGGACATTTGCCAGAGCTTGAGGAAGCATGGGTCGTTGCGAAGAGGACGGCTGCGCAGGTGGAAGTGTTGTCGTGGGTTCTGAGACCGGGGTTCCAGGTGTTGCGGTGGCCGGCTGAGGGAAGTCGGTATCGGTGGGAAGGCCAAACTTGATTGTGAAGAAAAATGTGGAACCTTTTCCAGGGATGCTGTGAGCATTCATGATGCCACCGTGTAGTTCCACGAATTGCATAGAGATTGCTAGGCCCAAGCCCGTACCACCGTGTTGTCGGGTACTGCTACCATCGATCTGACTGAATCGCTTGAAGAGATACTTGGCCTCATGCTCACTGAAGCCTCCACCAGTGTCGATGACCTCGAATCGGACCACAGTCTCATTATCTTTCTTGTCGCTGGACCGCTCGGAAGGTTGCAATTGGCAGCGCACAAATATTTCACCCTTCTGAGTGAATTTGATGGCGTTTCCTACCACGTTCAGTAATACTTGACGGATGCGGAATTTATCACCTTTCACCATGGACGGGACATCTTCTTCCATAAGATAGTTGAGTTCGAGGCCTTTCTGGATAGCCAATCCCATGTTGAGATCGTTGACCTCCTCTAGAAGGGATGGCAGATGAAGCCACTCCATTGTGAGCTTAATCATCCCAGCTTCAACTTTGGATAGGTCGAGGATATCGTTGATGAGATTGAGGAGACTGTCTGTGCTGGCTTTGATGATGTTGACGTGCTCCAGCTGCTCTGCGTTCAACACGCTGTCCAAGAGAAAATTCACCATTCCAGATATACCATTAAGCGGCGTTCGTATCTCGTGTGACATGTTGCTGAGGAATCTGGTCTTTGCATCCATTGTTTCCTTGAGCGTTTGTTCAAGAAGTTTGTGATCGTTGATATCAGTACAAGTACCGTACCATGTTTCTTCGTCATTGTCTTCGGCCAATGATTTCTCGAGTAGCACCCGCACTAGGTGCCATCTGTACTCGCCATCTTTATTACGCAGACGGACTTCAGTGGAATACGAGGCACGACCATCGGCATTTCTGGTAACTTTCAAAATGCCAGTGCTTGCAAGTTTGGAAAGTTTCGCTTGGGGTAAATCCATTCTGTCAGGTGAATGTGCTACAGGGCTGGTAGGAGTCTGCTCAGATACAACGGATGAATTTTCGGAAGAATCAGAAGAAGTCTGGCGTGCATGCTCCGAAGGCAATGAGGTAGGTACATTGACAGCGACAGTACCCTCTTCGTTCATCTCCGGAAGCTTGCACTTGACGATGTCGTCCGGGTGAACATGCTCGAGAAAGCCGTTACCTCGCGCCTGGGCTTCTGTTTGCCCAGAGTACACCTGCCACTGAGAGTTGCAGAAGGTGAGTCCACGTCGATTTGACACCACAAACACTACCTGGGGACTAGAGTTGGCAAGGGCACGGTATTTGGCCTCTGATGCAGCTGTTTCTTGTTGGCGTGCAGCATTTAACTCCGCAAGATGCTGTTCGTGGAAGTCCATGTTCGTCCCAATCCAGTGGACGATCTGTTGGCGTTTATTTTTCAAGGGTGCTACTCGTACGTAGAACCATCGGTAGCAATCATCGAACCTGCGTAGCCGGACTTTCTGTTGCAACTGCTGTCCAGTTCTCAGCGATTTGTTCCACTGCGCTATGTAATCGGTACGGTCTTCGGGGTGAATCGCATCCCACGGTCCACGTAGCACCTGGTGAGATTCTTGGCCTCGGTATATTAGGAATTTCGCGTTCGCCCAGGTAAGAGCGCCAGTGGTTGGGAGGGCCGTGAATATCTGAACGGGTAGAGAATCGATGATGGTACGGAGAAGATTCTCGGACGGTGGTGGCATTGGAACATCTTGGCCCTCAGCAATAGAACTAGACCTCGTCTGCGTGGAAGGTGCACCCGGTGTCCGTGCAGGAGTGGTAGCTGCTGGTAGCGATTGGAATGAAGAACTGAAGTCTGCACCGTACGAATGCAACAACGAGTGACCTCGATTTTGCTGTCCGCTCTGAGGATGTAGGACTCTGGCTCGTCGCGTGCTTGATACATCGTCGGCGGCCCCAGTTCTGGGCATAGGTGTAGGCGTAGATATATCATCTTTGGAGAGTTCGGCATCGATACTTGCGTTTGATCGTTTTGCAAGACGGATTTCTGGTTTTCGGATTGGCTCTTGCGATGCCGAGACAGCATGTGATGAAGCTCTGGTGGTTTTCTTTTTCGCATCGAAGTAGCCTTCAATGGCCTCACTACCAGCAAGATAACCGGGAGTGCTACCGATGGAATGCTTACTCGAAAGTCCCAATGACGAAGGGTCCCACCCTGGTGTCCCGGCGAAAGAGCCTCCTGGGCTATGTCTGGATCGACTGGAGTAATCCGAAGGGCTGGTGACACTGCCGGCAGCTGAATGGGTGAAATCCTCCAAGTCAAGATGCAGCAATTCGTCAAGACTCTCCGGATCATGTACAGTGCTACCTCCCGGCTGTTGCCCGGCCATAAATCGACGTTGCCTAATACCAGTTGCTTGTGCTTGCGCATTTGTAAATTGCCAGGCGTTGGAAAAGGATGTCGCAAGATGGGGCCCAAGGAGTTTGAGCGAGTTTGTCAGATTACGCGGATAAGGCACGACGGGTGATAGGATGGAGAGAATCGCGATTGGTGCTTTGCGCTGGTAGCCGTCTTTGAAGACGTCTCCCGCGGTAGTCTGATCTGACGCTCTGCGCGACATCGACGGGGTGGACGTTGGGCTTGCGATATCGTGGGGTTGCATGGCTTGAGATTGAGTAGGGTGTATAAGAGGGATGTGGGTAACGGTGCTGGCTTTGTCCACGCCAATCGCCTCGACTATTCCAAACTGTGCATAATCTTGAGTAGAACTGGAAGGATTAAACGTGTCTTCATCGACATTGCCCGCCGAGAAGAAGGGGTTCTCTGAGGGATCATTCTGTATTGCTGGGGACGGAGCAGGGGATTGCGCCCACGGAGAGCTGGGAAACTGTTCATACTCCTCATAGTAGGACTGCGTCGCAACGTCATGTGCATCAGTTCCAAATTTTCCTATACGACCTTTCAGGTTGGGATTCCGTTCTGGGCCTGGGATGGTCGAAGTTTTGGATGTTGTTTTGGGTTGTTCCTCACGATCGGATTCCACGGGACTGTTTTTGGATGCCGAGAGAGAACTCGAGTAGTCCCTTGTCAGTGTCACGACACGTCCTCTCTCCAAGACGCGGTTGATTCCCGAATTATCAATCAGCGCATCCGGCTCATGATCCAGAGCGCGTAACACGGGGAAAACAGCGGTCAGATGAGAAGGGTCTGCCCCACCAACGCTTGAGAAATCGGGGTCGCTGAACGTGGGCCCTCGCATCGGAGTCACATTCGGCTGCGTTCGACTAGCGCCATCGAGTGACACGGGTGATACTTGCCTTAAAGGATGCTCTGATCGTGGGTTGGATTGGGGAACATGGCTGGCTGTTCTCAGAGGTCCACGCGGTCGCCCAGGAAAAGGCGAGGCAGAGCTATCCGAAGGTATGTCCCGCCGCTGACGTTCGTGTCCAGCGAAGGAATGTCGCGACGGTAGCTTTGGCCTCGAGATGAGACTCGAAGGCAACGGTGGTGAATCGTTCGGTTGGTTGCGGTCTGGGCTTGAAGAATGATCGGACGGTCCTCGCAGCGGTGTTGAGTTGGCGTCGTGAAAGACAGTCATCTGAGGGCTGTCTCCCGGTGCAGCCGAATGGAACGTCGTCTTCTGTCCCCACGGAACATTTTCAATGTCCGATGTATCGGCTGGAACGGCGAGCGTCGCTCTTTGTACACCGTAGTAGTCCTGCATAAGAGTCGTGACAGTGGCCCACCAAGCAGCAAGACCAGGTTCAGCACACAGTTGCAAGACCAGCTCATACATGTTTGGGCTGGGGTAGCGCGGGTCCTCAGCTGAGGGACTGTTGAGGACTTTATCACCAGGCGCGAATGGCATGGCGGATGCTGCAGGGGTGCTCGATTCTGAAGCGATTTGTTCTCTCGGCGATGCAAAGTCTCTGCCGTACATGGCGGAGACAGTCGGTGATAGACTGGTGAAAGGCTGATGGAAGGAGTTTGACCATGTCATGGGAGTATTGGGGACGGTGGGGAACGGATAGGATGGGGTACGGAGAGATCGGCCAGCAGGCGTAGGCGGAACGCTACCTCGGATGGTTCTGGCACTCTCAGTGGACTCGGTGGATGCTGTCGAGGTGGTTTGTCCTGTAGGTAGTGGACTGCTGAAAGCTCCCTCTAGGGTAGGCGACATTGAGAGCGCAGGCTCCTCTTTAATGGGAGACACGCGACGTGCCATGGTTGCCATGGTGCTCGCGCTCGCGCCCGATTTTCCACGCGCACGCTGTTGTTTCTGGATGGCTTTGAGTTGCAGGCTTCGCAATCTCTCGATCTCCAGTTCGTCCGGTGACGAGTCGCCTATGGGGGGTTGTTTAGTACTGCGCAACGCGCTTTCTGGTATAGGGCCCTGGTGAGCGAGTTGCTGGGGGTGGTGGCCCTCGGGATATTGGGCTTGGGAGCCCTCTTCCCCATCATCGCTCATACCCGTGTCTGTAGCGGAATCGGCATCGTCACTCTGGGCAGAGTGGGAAGGAGGAGGAGGAGGGTGATGGTGGTTGGGGGAGCGATTTGGCGGTGGCACTGAGGAATGGGGCTGCCGTTGTAAAGTAGGGCGGTGGTTGGAGGGTGGTGGCGATGCTGGAGGGAGGTCCGAAGAGGGGGAAGCGGTGACGTTTTGGTTCGGCGAGTTGGCTGGTGAGGGCGAGGGCGAGGGCTTCGTACGGTCCCTATCCATGCTGTAGCGGGTGGCAGTCCCCTTGCTCCTTCGCTGGGAGGTGTCAAGGGAAGAGGACTCAATAGAGAGGAGGAGAGGACGTCCTGACGGGCCAGGCACGAGTGGCAGCAAGCGTGAACATTCGGCTTAGCGCATCGGCATGGAGTTGCTTGGTGATGGCAGAGGCAGAAAGCAATACTAGCCAACTAAGTTACTGGCTGGGATGGAAGGGGAGGAGAGCGAGAGGGTGAGTCCCTGTATCGCTTCGGCGGAGATGACGTAGTGGGGAGTCGGCCACCAAGACGAACCGAAGACGAAAAAAAAAAAATTATCGGTTGGGGAAACAGCAGGGACCAGATGTCTGGCTACATGGTCGTGATACATGCAGGTGTCTGGTAGTCATATATGTATATACACTTGGACAGTGTACATGTATTCTGGAGTCTACGGGTGTACCATGCTTGATGGATTGGAATGATGGATGGATGTAATGGACGTATGGATCCAAAAGCGAACAGGGGAGAGCTGGACAGCACGCGTATTCGTGTGTCTGTACAGGTATATAATATGTATACATCTAACCAAGGTGCACGGCCAAGGCCTGCTAAGCGGCTGCCAGAGTTGCTGTCAATTTGCTTGCGCAATGGGGGATGCCGGTCAAAGTGCTTGCTTGGAAGCCCTCGAGCGTCGCGATGCAAGGGGTCAACAGGCAGGCGACGCCATGAATCACCAGGGTCGGGGGTTGAGCCACCGCTACGCCGCTTTGGTTAGCTCGGAGCAGCCATGTTGCTGTTCAAATGTTGTTTGCTGTCAGTCGGACGATACCGTCATTCTTCCTGTACAGACGTGTACATCATCCAACTATGTACCCAAAACATCCACCGGCCATCGCTACGTCCAAGCTAAAGCCACACCGTCTACTACCTTTCTGTACATTCATGTACACCAGATTTATTTCGACGCACAGCAATCAATGCCGCAGTATCCGCATCCGGCAAAGCCCCATCTCACCAGCGACCCCAAAGCCTCGTCGATTCCCATCGTGAGGCCACCAAGGAATCATGGCAAAAGATGGCGTGGTTTTGGGCTCGAATCTCGGCGACATTGTCCTGAGTAATGCGTCGGGCGGGGAAAAGTGGGAATTGGACACCGTTGTAGCCTCATTATTGTCTACTGCTCAATCTTCCGATTCGTGACCTTGTTGATGGAATATTATCCGCTTCCAACCATGAGGCACTAACGTCCCACTGTATCTGACATCCCGTCTTCGACCGGGACATGACTACATCATTGGTCTCTAGTGATAGTGTATCAACATGCCTAGTACGTGCGACATCGTCATCTCCCATGCGGCAAAATGGGATTCAGGGCCCCAGCGAAGAGACATTGTACATGCTTGAATCATCATAACCAAATTAGAACATGCATTTCTCGCTCGCTAATCCTCAAGCAATAGCACTCGTGTCCAAGTACATACGTACATACATGCAACGTACATGGATCAATACATACAACCACAACTGCTCGCTCTATGTACAGCCGTCTTCCCTTTCTTGCCCGTTGCAACTGTAACCCCCAACAAGCGCTCAACCGGCATGGGAAGAAACAACCAAGATGGTGAATAGAAAATACGAATATTTCGAACAATCAAGAAAATTATTAACTTTGTCAGCCCGTCCTTCTTTGTCCAGTCTTACTTCCATCACAACACGCCTCTTTCTCCCTTCTACACCCCAATGTACGTCCCACTGGTGATGCGCTTCACACTCACCACCTCCTTCCATGCTGGGGTGGTTGGAGGTGCATTCTCGTCTGCATCCGCAAAAGGATCCGCTTCCAGCTTCTCGGTGGCCGGAGCACGCTGGCTAACGCCGAGCCCGCTTCCGGTTCGCAGTGCCTGGTCCCCCGTGATCTCCCACCTTGCCTCGCAGTTCCCCGGTTTGGCCTCGCCCTCCGTGAAGAACCGGACACGCATGGTTTGCGGCGGCTGGTCGCGAGTGAACGTCACGTCTCCCAATCGCCAATAGATGTGTGCCTTGTCCTTGCTGAACGACCCGCTTGGCTTGGATTGGCACGATGTCGTTTTGGACCCCGGTTCAAGTCGCAGAAGCAAGATCACATTCTGAACCGTCACGCTCGTGGCTTCTCCCAGATTGTATTTGGGGTTTAGTCCATAGTTAAGAATGACCGAGGTTTGTGAAGCCTCCGTTTTCCATAGCGGTGATAGCAAGATGGGTGCGAACGAAGCCAGGTTTTCGGGCTCCAAATGTATTTGGTAATGGAAGGCCACTGACGTCTTGGTGATCTTGGACAGATCAACCCTATAATTCCCCGGGTTGTCCGCAATCTGCTCAACGAATGCAGGGTTTGGGGCCACCTTCTCCAAAACAGGGAAGTTTTCCAATCGGATGGTCTCGGTGCCAAAAGGGCCGGCGGCGATATCCACTGGGTTGAATGCCAGCGCAATTTGCCCAATCACCAAAGCTTTTGTGACGTTTCCTTGCTCAAACCAAGTGCTTACTGTCTCTGCTATCGATGAATTGAGACCCGGATCGTGCATCTCCGGGTGTTTGATCGTGGCGCTTGTGGAGCTGCTGAGAGACCGACCGGAGCGGATGGATTGTGTGTCAGATGCTGTATGATCCTCTGATACTAGATTCCTGTGTGTTAACTTAAAAGCTGGTGAAGGTGGCTGTGGAGGGATAGCTGGTGTGTTGAATGATGGTGCCCCGGACCCTGCAGATGGAATGGGAGGTAACTCTCCGATGCTGGTCAGTTCAGGTGTTGCCGGGTTGGGCACAAATACAGTGTTGCGAACGTCGCGACGGCCCCGAAGTGTGCCAGATCGTCTTGGCGGTGCAGCTTGCTGTGTGGTGGTTAGTAATGATATCAAATGATCTGGTTCTTGCTGCGCTTTTTGATTCATTGCGCATGGGATCAGATCATTGATGGTTCACGCGCCAAACGCAGCCTGGAATGAGACGCGAAAGTGTGTATGCAAAATGACTGGAATTGACGTACCGCTCGTAGTGTATTGGCCATGTCTACCATGGCTGCATTCGGATCGCCATCTTCCTCCTGTATCGGTGCGTTCTTGATATCGAGTTTGAATTGGGGGGGCTGGTTGGCCTCTATAGATGGACTACGATCATTAGATTATACGGTGTGGTTTAGGATTGAGCCTACTCACAATCCTGCTTCCCGTTCCGCTTCTGTAATGGCATCGATGGCAGATGGTGGCACTGTAAAACCCTCTGCATCTTTCTCGGGCTGTCTGCGAATCAGTACAAATCACCGCCTGTGCGTGAAAAGGTTCTCGTACTTCTACCTGAGGCTCCGCTGGTGGAGGAGGGGAAAGTGGTTCTTTCAATTCCGGTATCGTCTCCTGCACAGTCCCATTCACAGCGGTAGAGCTCGGACCGTCATCAGAAGGGGGTTCGGGACTTATACCATTTGGTCTATCTGTACGTGTCTGCTTCGGCGACCCAGAAACATCAGATACGCGCGGGGTGGAATTCCTGGATGAGAGTCTCCGCAATGGCGAGACAGGTCGATTCGAGCTCTCGCCAGTTTCACGATCTTTGGATTTACCCTTTCCAAAGCTGCTGAATGCCGAACCCAGGTTGTTAGCAGATTTTCTCTCGGGCGAGGAGGCTCTTCCATACGGGTGCACGCTTGTCCTGCGACGGCTCAAGACAGTGCCAAAACGTTTGAGCGGATTCGAGCTATGTTTTGGTTCCGGTGCTGTGACATTATTAACAATCAATCTAGGTGCATATATGACAGTGAAGGCGTGAAGCATACCGAGGTTACTCTTGGAACTCTTATCATCATCCGCATGTATAGAAGGTACAGATGGCACAGGGGGAACGGGGGGTACCAAACTCTTTGATGGAGTGCCTATCGCGCTGCTACCTTTGCGGCTCATGGGCAGCCTCTCCCCACTTCGAATTCTCAATGCCCACGTCTGTATCTCATCTGCGGTCTCTATGTTCAAGAGAACGTTTAATGTGTCCTCTGCGCTAATCCGATTCCGTTCCACCTGGTCTACTTCGTGGGTTTGGAACTGGGTAAGCGCATCGCGGAGATGGTTGAGCCGGCTTTCGTCGACGGCCTGCAGTTTCTCGAAAACATAGGGAGCCTGTGACTCCCATTGGATGGTTGCATTCTCCACTTCGCCAACAGCACTCGCTACAGATGAAGCTTTCGCCTTTGCGCCTTTGTTCCTGAGCTTCTCAGCCTTGTTCTTGGTGGTATCAATGTCCCGCGCCATTGCGGCCAGATTCCCGGAGATGTTGGACATGGCCTGTATCTCTCGATTGGTGGAGGAGAATTCGCGCAAAGGGCGTTCGACATCAGCTTCGATTCTCTGCGCGAGCAAATGGTGCGATTCGGCAATAGCTTCGGTTGCGGTGGTGATCTTTTGCCATGGTGTCGAGAAGATGCTGGGCGTGTCAGCTCAAGTCACTACGGCAGCGTCCGCACGGACGAGGGCCAGGTACATACCCTAGATCGGAAGAATCGTCCGGAGGATGTTTGTTTGCAAGCTTTCGGAGACCCTGCACGTAGGCCTCCTCTACTCGGCGTCGTTCCTGATGCAATCAGTAAGCACCCGTCCACGCGACACGGAGCGGGCTTCGACTCACTTGCAGCCAGTCTGCGATCTGCACATTCAGGTCGTTGACATGCTTCATGCGATCATTGAGGACGGCGACGGCTTGTGCGGGAGGAAGAGCGTCCTGGAGATGGGTCAGCGGGTGGAGATAGCTTGCACGGCGCGGGAGTCGCACCAGTAGGGCTGGATAATCTTTGTGTTGGAGCTCCATGGCGAATCGTAGCACGCGCGTGGCAGCACCAGAACATCAATTAGGCGCTGTTCCCATAGAATTGCTCGCTCGCGAACGGTCTGGGGATGGTAGTGGTGGTTGACCAGGTATGTATGTACTGGTTGTAGTCATACGTAAGTAAGTAGGTAGGTAGGCAAGAAGTAGTAAGCTACAGGCACGGACTGCCTCTGGCTATAGCACGTACGCTGGCTGCGTTGCGCTGTCAGGCCTCGGGTGGGTGTGTGGGTCGTGTCCGCTTTGGGGTCTAGGTCGAAGCCACTACCACTGCCATGGCCGGGGTAGACGTCAAACGGCCTCGATGATGCAACTTCGAAGGAGGGAAGCAAGGAGAAGACGAGAGGCAGAAAGAGCAAGAGAGAGAGAGAGAGAGAGAATGAGATGGCAGTGCTGGGCGAGGGAGACGAGCGGAGAGGAAGACGGACGGGCAGCCAGGCCAGCGCTCGGGCGTGATGCTACTGTGCCAGTTCACTTAGTGAGTGAGGCCGAAGACGACGGTATCCTGTGTACTTAGCCAGGGGGCACGCGAAGACACGCTTTCCATGACCATCTGTTGATCAAACCAAGTGCCTCCGACTTGTGTACCTGCCTACTAACATGTCTTCGTCTCGGTAGCGCGCATGCTTGGAATTATATAACATCGTAATATTCACATCGCGCATGCATCCAGTTTTCCAATCCATCCCATCAGACACAACAACAACAACAACAACAACAACGCAACCCACTTGATCTCTCCCCAATCCCCTGTGCAGCTACCTACCGATACTGAAAAAGCAATGAGCCCGTTGGACTGGCGTACGAGCCTAGGTTTCTCTGCGAGACTGCTAGCAGTTACCAAGATGCAAGTAAAGTACCATCCATCTCCATGCACGTATGCCACGGCTGGCGACGCCTCTGACCACTTCACAGAGCAGCCGCTTACCAGGTCTCTGATCCAAGCACCCCAGCAGCCGAAGCACGTCGTGAGGCAACATCCCTTGAAGCGCAAATCTACGGTGGTGCTCAATCTGTCGTAAGGTACTTCGAAGGGAGAGCAGACACCGTTCCGGGACTAACGATGACTAGGATGACTATCATTCCTCATGCGATGAGCGAATCAACAACGTGCAGCCCGCGCCTCTCGAGTTTCCAACTCCCGAAGTAAATGTCTTCCAATCCCAACGCTAATTGCAAATTAACGCCTTTCTCAGGATGAGGATTATGTACCAACTCCAGGCGGGCTCGACATTGGCAACTATCAAAATGCCATTTACCACAAGGAGGGTCTGTTCTCTGTCGTCTACAAAGCTGCCATTTCACAAGGAGAGGGATATTTCCCTTCCAGCACACCCGGTGCCAAGCAACTGATAGCATTGAAAGTTACCACTCCCTCCACAATGGAACCTCCGCACAACTCCAAGCGCGAAGCTCGGATTTTGGAGAAGGCTGCATCGCAGCACGTGATACCCCTCGTGGAAGCCTTCCGTGAAGCCGGGGCGCGATTCGTGCTCGTCTTTCCCTTTATGCGGTTCGATCTTCATACCTTGCTACAAAAGAACAAATTATCCAAAGAGCAGGCTCGCTCCACCATCAGGGACTTGTTCCTTGGCCTTGGGTTCATACACGACAGAGGCATCATTCACAGAGATGTGAAGCCTGCCAACATCTTACTCAAATCCCTAGACGGACCAGCCTACCTGACTGATTTTGGTATTGCGTGGGCTCCCAACGACGTGGATTCGGAACCGGCCAATTCCAAAATCACAGATGTTGGAACGACCTGCTACCGACCCCCTGAGCTCCTGTTTGGAAACAAAGCATATGGATGCAGCCTTGATATGTGGGCTGCGGGGTGTACAGTCGCCGAAGCAGTCACGCCCGGACACGCAACATTATTCGATTCCGGAGAGCTCGGTAGTGATCTTGCTCTTATTCAAAGCACATTCAGCAAGCTAGGAACTCCAGATCTGGAGGTATGGCCGGTACGACAGACATATCGAAGCCCCTCATACATGCGACGGATTCTGACAGTGAACAGGAGGCTGCTAGATTTCCGGACTGGGGCAAAGTGCAGTTTTACGAATACGCTCCCCAAGCATGGTCGGACCTTTTGCCCGGCGCTTCCGGAGACGAGTGCGACTTGGTGAAGCAGCTGGTGCGGTATGAAAGCGGACAGAGACTGAGTGCAGCGCAGGTAAGTAGGAAGCAAGATGCGATGGGATGCCATGCAGAACCACGGCTAAGACCAGGACAGGCTCTGGACCACGCTTACTTTGGACGATGATGCGTGCATACCGACGTGTGTACATGTATACCTAGGTATGTAGACATGGTAATGGGGAGGTGCATGGAAGAGAGCATTACGAGCAGGGGGGTGATGCCGGTGGCAGTAGATTCATGCTCATTTGACATGGTCGTCGGCCGGGTGTGTAATTGTAAGCTACTCAGTTGGTCGAGCGATGAGGTGTAATGAACATGACTTGGTACCATGCGTACACATGTAGATGGATATGCAAACCATGTACGCAGGCACCGTGTGCAGTCGATGCCACCATAATCGCTGTTGGTGCAAGTGCCATCGTCGGTGGGATTGCACTGTGATTGGCCCCCGGGTCCGGCAGTGCGGTTCGCTACTGGCTTCGTAGGCCGTGCTCAAGCCTTTGGCACTTTGTGCCAGCCAGGGCTACCACGCAGCCAGTGTTGTTGTGATTGATGAATCGTCAAATGTCAACAACAAACACAATCCCCCGCCTCCATTTGGCCGTCGTGCACACACCAGAGCATACCTAATCGCCCACCCACCCAGCTCATACCATCTGCATGTTGTGCCTCTCCCGATAGCAGCTGCCGGCAAAGCTGCTGCGTCGCACGAAACCCCTCCACCACACACTCCGCCCCAAGTCTGAACCCGTCCCACCCTTTTGTTTGTTCTCCGCAGCACCTCCGAACTGAAGGATATTCGACTACTCGACCATCAAGCAAACATGGCCTTCCTGTTCCGCAACAGACAGAAGAGCCATGCCGAGCTTGTGCAGTCCACCAAGAAGCTCACTTTGCAGCTGAGCGAGGACTCGAAGCCCAACCCCAAGGCTCGTCGCACCGCCGTCCCGCAACAGCCATGCATGCTAATGCGAGTTTTCAGGTAGAGGAAGAATTGGCACGGGACCTTCAGCAGATGAAGCTTCGGCTTCAAGGCACGCCAGGTAGCTATTCTCCACTTCCTCACTCACTCGACTGGTTTGCTTCGCACGTCCATTTGCTGATTGTACCCTTCTTAGAGGCCGAAGTTAACCAAGAGCTGGTGTTCCAGCTTCTCAGTTTCATCATCCAGGAAGATCTGCTGTACTATCTCGCAAACAACATCCACAAACTACCCTTCGAGTCCCGGAAAGATGCACAGGTCATCTTTTCGACCGCATTTCGCTACAAGCCCGTCGGCGCATCCGATCCGCAAGTGTTGCACCATGTTATACAGTTCCGACCGGAGATCATAATATCACTATGCAGAGGATACGATCGCCGAGAGAGCGCAATGCCCTGCGGGGGTGTCCTGCGTGAAGCCCTTAAGTACGACTCTATCGCTGCACTTCTCCTGTACGACGAGCCCACGACAGACGGAAAGACGAGGGATCTAGGTGATGTGAATCCAGATGAGCCTTCATCTGGAAATGGTGTGTTTTGGAGGTTTTTTGACTGGATAGACAAAGGTGCATTCGAAGTCAGCGCCGATGCCTTCAATACTTTCAGGGTAGATATGCGCCCCAGAAACCACGATTGAACAATCAAGTTCATCATTGATTGGCTGACACCTCCATGATGCAGGATATTCTTACAAAACACAAGGCGCTAGTCGCCCAATACCTTCAAACCAACTTTGACATGTTCTTTACGAGATACAACGCAGTCCTTGTACAATCAGAGAGTTACGTCACGAAACGTCAATCGATCAAACTACTGGGCGAGATTCTTCTGGACCGCGCCAATTACAGTGTCATGACGCAGTATGTGGACTCGGGCGAGCATCTGAAAATTATCATGAAATTGCTACGAGACGACAGACGAATGATCAACTATGAAGGATTCCACGTCTTCAAGGTATGTGTGGGAGCGATTACTGGCCGCTGTTGTGCATGAGCTGGCTGGGCTAACCGATGGCGGTGGTCTCTAGGTATTCGTCGCCAACCCAAACAAGTCGGTTGCTGTACAGCGCATTCTCATCAGCAACCGAGAGAAGCTGCTGCGCTTCTTGCCCAACTTCCTCGAGGACCGCACCGACGACGAGCAATTCATGGACGAAAAAAGCTTCCTGATACGGCAAATTGAGCAGCTCCCGGGCGTGCCTGTGGCTCCGCCTGCAGCTGCTTGAAGGGCAGTGTTTGAGACGATTGGTATGTTTTTGGGACACCGCTGTCTGTCTGGTTGGTCATGTATGCATTTGAAGGAGTTTTGGGCGTGGATTGGAGTTCCCTATTAGCATTGGTATGTCTAGCGCTGCATCAACCATTGCATCGATTTAGACGCACGATTTTTATACCTATTTTGAGAATGAATGCACGCTTTGCAAAACAAAGTCAGGTGCATGAATGCTTAAGTAGCACAGTAGATACTCGTACTGCTGATGGATGATAATGGGCTGAATAAGCCGCAGGTCTTGACCATCATCGTCAGCTAGACTAACCCAAAACGAGAGCAGCATGTAACAGAATAAGTGGGCGAAGGCCGTCTTATGAAGCAGCAGTTCAAAACCGCTCGGATTACCTCCCTAACTCGTGCATCTCTCCTTAGGCCAGGGGCATCAACCACCAGAGAGGAATAGGAGATTTGCCTTCCATCCTCCACAATTTGGCCCGCCGCCAAGCTTTCGCGCTACTCCACGCTCGCTCGGCATGACCAGCCTGGATACTCCAGATCCACCGCTGGCTCTCCCAAACACATCACATCCTACCCATGACTTTCCGCTCAAAACCTTCTTCAACCCTCCTTCCTCATCCAACTCCGACTCCGATAGCGAATGCGTACGTGACCCTCCTCGCGCGAACTTCGCAATAGTGCGTCCTTCGATCCACATCAGTATGGATGACAACAAGCCTGTTACTCATACACGTCGACGCTCAACCTCAACCTCATTAGTTGGAACTTCAGGTCCATCGAAAGACAAGAAAGATACGAAAAAGCACGGCAAGCCGCAGTCCGACAACATCCCTGAGGAGCAAGGGGCTTCCGACTCCGAGTCTACGGATAAGACTGACAGCGACGACCTCGAACTCGACGACATGAGCGCGGATGGCTTGGAAGACGACGAGGAGACCGGTTTGACTGGGAGAGACAGGAGGCGGAGGAGGAGAAGGAAGAGAAAAAACACTTTGCTGGACCAAAGAATCATCCCAGACGGCAAGCTGACCAAGGAGGAGGAGAAGGCTGCAAATCAGACATTGATTCGATCTATGGTGATCAATGCTGTATTGATCGGTCTTTGGTGAGCTGCAATCAAGGTGCCTAGCCTCTGGTTGGCGCTAATGAATTCACAGGTACACCTTCTCCATCTCCATCTCAGTGTACAATAAGTGGATGTTCAAGGAGGAGAAGGAGGACGGGGAGTCCCATAATATCTTCCCGTTCCCGCTCTTTACCACGTGTCTACATATGATAGTCCAGTTTTCACTCGCGTCTCTGGTTCTCTACGTGGTACCTTCGTTACGCCCCCGCCACGACTCTCTCAGTTCAAACGAACCCGGAACTCGAGCGGAGACTGTCGATTATAACAAGCCGTTAATGACGAAATGGTTCTACTTCTCTCGTCTCGGGCCATGCGGTGCGGCCACTGGCATGGACATTGGCCTGGGAAACACAAGTCTAAAGTTCATATCTCTGACTTTCTTTAGTAAGATTTAGAATACGTCCACTCGCAACGACCAATGCTAACGTATGCAAAGCAATGTGCAAATCTTCCGCTCTTGGCTTCGTGCTAATCTTCGCGTTCCTTTTCCGACTCGAAAAACCATCCTGGAGGCTTGTTATCATAATTGGTGTTATGACGATGGGTGTGGTCATGATGGTCGCTGGCGAAACTGCATTTGATGCCCGCGGTTTTATTCTCGTCATGGCTTCGGCCTGTTCCTCCGGCTTCCGTTGGTCGCTCACCCAAATCCTCCTTCTCCGCAATCCAGCCACCGCGAATCCATTTTCCTCAATCTTCTTTCTGGCGCCCGTCATGTTCCTCAGTCTATTCGTTTTAGCCGTTCCGGTAGAAGGGTTTCCAGCGCTTCTTGAAGGTCTTTCGAAGCTGTTCGACAACAAAGGCACTTTCCTCGGCATCGGCATCCTTATTTTTCCCGGAGTACTCGCATTTCTCATGACGGCCTCCGAATTTGCCCTACTAAAGCGGACGAGCGTCGTCACTCTTAGCATTTGTGGTATATTCAAAGAGGTGGTAACTATTACTACCGCAAACCTTGTCTTCCACGACCCACTGACACCGATCAACCTGACCGGTCTTCTCGTCACTATCATCAGTATTGGCGCTTACAACTATTTCAAGATCCAGAAAATGCGCGATGATGCTAGGAATAAGGTGCATTTGGCGAATCAAGAATATGCGCCAGTCGATACCCAAGACCCAGACCGCAATCCGCGAGCCGAGGTACATACCAGTTCACTGCTACGCAGCAGTTTACAGCTAAACTCAGGGACTGCTGCATCTCAGGCACCTGTTGCCGAAGGCCCGTCTAGAGCTTCTCCAGTAAAAAGACCAGAAGACCTGGAATGAAAGACATTTGCCTGACTATTCTTCAATTCTCTTTTGTTTGCAGCGCATCATGCCTACCTAGCCGCATATATTAAATCGCATCTTGACTTGCATTTTATGGGGCGTTGGTCTGGGATATTAACAGCGGGCTCGCGGGTAGGATATCGCAGAAGCAGCACGGCCATGTCCATGCTGAATTAGATGGTTTCATGCCCACACCCATCTACACACAGTACTTGGTGGTCTGTTTCTTTGTAAGAATATACTAGGTGTACTTTAGCGCATATTTATGTGTACATGGTCAATACGTCCGATTATTTTCAAGCGTGAGGAGAACAGTAGTCTGGCCTACATTTGTACTCCACCAGACCATCCCAGGTAGGACTCGTATGCAGGGATCCTTGTTGCATTATTACACGCAATCTCTAATTGGCCAGCCCTAATGTCGTCATGCATATCTCGCTCGAGCTCAACGCGAGCTTCGGGATCCCCAACCAACCCCATTACCAACCAGAAAACTTCTACCCCTCCCTTTCCCACCATAAGCTGGGCCGCAATCTGCTCCGAAAGTTCTCATTGCCCTTTATTTGTTCGTTATTGCTCCTGTAGTGGTTCATACCTCTTCCGAACACCTTCCAGTACATCATTCTGACCATGGCATCTGCGACCGGCATCCCGGAGAATGTAAACCCAACAGCAGGAGATAGAGCGAGTGAACAAGAACCTCTGTTAGGGCGTAGGGGCGACGCGAGTCAGATGGATGGAGAGAGCATATGGCTGAACCTTTGGCTAGGTATATATATTCTTCTCTGCTACTCCTCGAGAGTTGCCTATTTGCTTACATTGGGGACAGGTACGGCGCCCATCGCTCAGGCTGGGATATGGATCGTAAGTCGACGCCGAAGCAGAGACGATGGAGCATGGGCTGACATGCCGGTGGATACAGCTTGCAGCAATCATCTGGGGTGCTATATTCACCCACGATCTTATATTCTTCTCTGCACATCCAGTATGTCTGCGCCGTAGTCCTTATATTTAGATACATTTCGCTTGTTACTTCAAAAACTAACATCAACGCAGCTGCTCAACTCGGTAAGCAATTACAATCAGCTCAATACACACTATACATGTAGCCATGTGCATACTGAACTCGAGGACAGGCCGGTCTCCTCTTCGTTACCCAAGCCGCCCTCGTCCTCCAACCTACACACACACCCTCACAAAAACGCACCGGTACCCTCCTCCACTTCCTCTTTCATATCATCGGACTTTCGGCACTGCTGAGCGGTCTCATCATAATTGAGATCAACAAGCGCGGGCCAGGACATGCGCACTTCGAGTCGCCGCACGCCATCCTCGGGCTCGTCTTTTACATCACCATCTTCCTGCAGGCCGTGGTTGGCTTCACGCAATACTATACCCCCAGCTTGTACGGCGGCCTGGACCAAGCGAAGAAAATCTGGAAGTTTCACCGGGCAAGTGGGTATATTGTTGCAATTTTGGGACTCGCGACCGTATGCGCGAGTTCGTGGACCACGTATAACTTGAATGTCTTGCATATGGAACACTGGGCTGTCATTGTAGCTAGTGTTTTGGTGCTCGCGGGTGTCGTGCCGAGGATCAAACTGGAGAAGTTTGGGATTTCGAGAGGGGCGTAATGGGTTAGTAGACTGAGAGACGGATTTAGGAAAGGGAGGAGTTTCCGTATATGTGCAGTGACACTGAACTGGTATAGAAGTAGATAGTATAAGATAGCGATCATCGTGGATTCGCCTAGGGGACTCATCAACCATTAGTTACACACTCAAATCTCGGACTTACAATTACCGCGAGATGAGTAATTCAGCAATGTGATCTTCGATCTGTTGACTGTTGGGAAATCTGCTTCTTCTACTTGCCACTGGGTATCCGGCAGATCCTACTTCCGCCTGGTATCAAAAAAGTTTGCGCGTCTAAAAAAACATCCTTGTCCTTTGGTAACCTAACGCCTCGAAGGTACAATTACCTATGAAAATGACACGACTAACACCGTACAGCCCAAATTCCCATCAATCGCTGTTCTAATTCAAGTCTAGGTCAAAGTCGTCCAGCTTATCGCGGTATTTCATGATGTTCCTCTTGATCTTGGAGGAATCAACCCAGGTCACAAAGTCCTCCATGTTTCTGGTAACCAAGTATGCCGTATCCGTGATCACGTCGGTGCCAACTCGCACATGCCCTTGTTCAATGAATTTGATAGCAGATGTCACGTTATCTGCCATCCTCAGTTTGGTCATGACGACAGGAAGTCGTCTCCGACAAAATGCGCTGACTGTGATTTTGTGTTCGGCATCTGATAGTTTCCCACGACCGCCTCCCCCCGTACCCAAAATTCCCATGTCGAAGAGTTTACCGAGTAAAAGGTCCTCGTGTCGGTGCCTAAAAGGATCGGCCGGATCAAGGCTGGCAAGCTTGTGGGCGAGTTGTTTGAGACTGCCGGCCAAACGGTTGTATTTCTGATAGTCTTCGCGTCGCTGGACTCCATACCGTCGCATGATGGCAACATCACGATGATCTCCATCCGATTTGTACGTGCTGAAGTCTACTTTACGCAGAAGTTTCTGCTCTATTTGTCTTTACTTAGCAATAGCCCTATGCTCAAAGTTTCTCTTTGGAAGTTTAGCTTACCATGGTGCTTGAGTTTTCTAACCATGTTGAGCGATAGTGCACACAGTAAAGACTTGGTGAAGAGAGGTACAGAAGAGAAGATGTACTCAATGTCGTGCGCGCGGATTGGCGTCGCAACAAGGACTGGGAGGGCAATCGCGAGGTTCAGAAAGTTCAGATGTCGAAAACTCGCCGCGGGCGGCGCTAGCTTGCATCCGGCAGTAGCGCAGACGCGCGGGTTGCCCCTCACTTCCGCGGGGCAGTTTATGGACGCGGCGACGCCAAAATGTTTTCTATTGTCGACGCGAAACGCAGGCTGTGACTCAACCACTCAATATCCACCATTCTCCCTCACCCTTTCATTGATCCAATTCCCGCCCAACATGCCGACTGTGCACCTCTTGGACTATGTCGCAGGCAACGTTCGCTCTCTGGTCAATGCCATTGAGAAGGTTGGCTACACAGTCGAATGGGTCAAGTCGCCTGCTGATGTACCTGCTGCAGAGGTGTGAATCCATTCCCATTCCTATGCTGCTTGCCTGCACCAATTGACTTGGGCTGATACAGTCGCACGCCTAGAAACTCATTATTCCTGGTGTCGGTCACTTCGGCCACTGCATGTCCCAACTCGAGAAAGCTGGTTACGTCGAACCCATCCTCCAACACATCAAGGCAGGCAAGGCTTTCATGGGCATATGCGTGGGTATGCAGGCGATTTTTGGAAGCTCGGAAGAAGACCCACAAGTCAAGGGATTGGGCGTGATCCCGTTGCAGCTGCGCAAGTTTCGCGACACCGACAAGAGCGTACCTCATATCGGATGGAACAGCGCGAACACATCACCAACCGGCGAGGTCACGGATGAATCGCTCTATGGGCTTCGTCCGAGCTCTAAATACTACTATGTTCACTCGTACGCTGCAATGTACCGACCAGGCGAGTTGGAAAAGAACGGGTGGGCCGTAGCTACCGCCCGCTATGGTGACGAAGAGTTTGTGGGTGCCGTGGCCAAAGACAATGTCTTTGTCACCCAGTTTCATCCCGAGAAGAGTGGTGCCGCGGGTCTTCGTGTCCTCAAAGCCTTCCTTGACGGCAAAAAGTCGCAAAAACTGGGCGAGGTCCCGACGGCTGCCGATACCAAGACAGGCCTGACGAGACGAGTGATCGCATGTCTGGACGTTCGTACAAATGATCAGGGTGACCTCGTTGTAACGAAGGGCGATCAATACGACGTGCGCGAAAAGGACGGCGTGAGCTCTGGGGGTCAAGTACGTAACCTGGGCAAACCCGTGGAGATTGCCAAAAAATACTACGAGCAGGGTGCAGACGAAGTCACTTTTCTTAACATCACTTCATTCCGCAACTCCCCCGTTGCTGACACACCTATGTTGGAGATCTTGCGACGAACGAGTGAGACTGTCTTCGTCCCGTTGACGATAGGAGGAGGCATTAGGGATACAGTAGACACAGACGGGACCAAAATATCTGCCCTAGATATTGCTACCATGTACTTCAAATCTGGCGCCGACAAAGTGAGTATCGGATCGGATGCGGTGATCGCTGCCGAGGAATACTATGCGCAAGGCTCGCAGTTGAACGGAAAAACAGCCATAGAAACCATATCTGGAGCATATGGCAACCAAGCCGTCGTAATCAGCGTCGATCCGCGCCGGGTTTACGTAGCTTCGCCCGAAACCACATCACACCATACCATCAAGACGAGGACACCAGGTCCAAATGGCGAGGAATATTGTTGGTATCAGTGCACGATCAAGGGTGGTCGCGAGGGGCGAGACTTCGACGTACGACAACTCGTCGTCGCAGTAGAGGCGATGGGTGCTGGCGAGATTCTTCTCAACTGTATCGACAAAGATGGCACTAACAGTGGATTTGACTTGGAGCTCATAAATGATGTCAAAGCAGCCATCAAAATTCCAGTCATTGCAAGTAGCGGGGCTGGCAATCCGGGACACTTTGATGAGGTATTTGCGAAGACCTCAACTGATGCTGCGCTAGGAGCTGGCATGGTAAGTGACGGTGCAATCTCACATGTCCGCTCTCTGAAGCTAACGAGGCGCAGTTTCACAGGGGAGAGTACACGGTGAAGCAAGTCAAGGACCACCTACAAGGAACGGGGCAGTTGGTACGACAGTACGAAGATGCCATATAACAGCACGCCTTCCGGCACGCACATGTTCACAGTTCTGAATTATAGCTTGATAAGTATTTTGATAAATGTTAAACTTTTTGGTATCATCCGGACGCCGTGCCTAAATCCAGCAAATTGAATAATCTTCATGCCTAACAAACGCCGTATATGCACATTGTGACACGACGTCTTCTCATGCAAAATGGATGCCCTCGCTGTTGAAAGCATAGAGCAGCTTGAGAAAGTCCCCCTCGTCGCACATTCTAGTCCGTTTCTCAGCGAGTTCAGTGTCGTCCTCGAGGACTTTGCGAATCTTCTCCTTGACCAGCTCCGTAACCTTTCCTCTCCGCTTGCCTTTTCCACGCGGTTTCTTAGCAACCTGCTTGAAGAAGTCTGGCATCTCGTCTTCGTCGAGGTCAGGATCCGAAAACCCCTTGAACTCCTCCTCTTCCTTGTCCATATCAACTTCCATTCCTTCAGGCTCATGACTTTGACCATCGAGCGGCCCATCGTCGATCGGAACGTCATTTTGAGCACACCAAAGCCGATAATTGCTCTCGAGAAGTTCCACTACCGCGCTTGTCCCCAAGAATCCGGCCCGCAATGTCTTGTTCTTTCGCACAAAGGCAATCCTCAGTAGGCCATCCCATTCCTCGTAGCTGATTTGTGGGCGCGGGTTCTTGGGCTCTATACGGACAACATTGGAATCGACCTGAGGCGGGGGGTTGAAGTTGGCGCGCCCAACCTTTAAGACATGGGAAACGCGGGACCACATCTGAACATTGACCGATAGGCGTGAATACAGCTTCTCCCCCGGTTTCGCAAACAACCGCATGGCAAATTCACGCTGGAACATGAGTACGGCTGTGCGCGGTGGGACGGGCAAGCTGAGGAGCTTGAAAACGAGTGGCGAACTAATTTGATATGGGGTGTTACTGATACAGACGTCGAAATACGGAAGTTCCGTCTTCATGACATCGCCGAGTAGAACCTTGAGGCGCTTGCCCTCGGGCGAGCCCTGTACACGTTTCGTAACTTCGGCCGCCATGCGTGGATCCATTTCTACGGCTGTCACATTCTTGGCTTTACGCAAAATGAGGACTGTCAGATTTCCTGTTCCCGGACCAACTTCCAGCACATGGTCGCTCTGCTTGAGGTTGGCCTTCTCGACTATGGCATTGGCGACGCCCGGGTTTTTGAGAATGTGTTGACCGAGATTGGTGTTCATTTTGAAGACGCTGTTGGCGGCGGCTGCTTTGGTGGAGGGCTTAGCATAAGGAGAGGCATCGGGGCCACCTCCGCCGCGTTTACGTTTTTCTTTGGGCATAGCGGGAGAGGATCGATACTGGAAGAAGGATTGGGTGTGGTGGCTGTTGATGATTGTCCTGGTGGTGGGATGTAATCTATGTGATGTGTGGAAATTTCTTATCTTATCGCATCTGATCTTGCGCTAATCAACAAACGCGAGCCGGGGGCGAACAGGGGTCTGACGCGTCAAGATATCCAAGTAGTCCTTACCTATATATTTGAATACTAGATCAACGCCGCCAGGGAAAACGAACAGATAATGGTATGAAGTTTACCATATCATCTTTCGTGGCAACACTTTCCTCAGCTCCACTGAAACTTCCTCGTCCACCCACTCTACTAGTTCACCATCCAACGTGCGGCTTTCCCGAATATCATATACGACTCTACCACCACCGCTCACATTTTGCGCGACATCAGTGCCGTCTTGCTCCAATATCGACCATGACCCGGAAGCTTGCCCCGACGGCGCGGCCCGATTCCTCACTGTCGCCCCCACCTAATGGCCTCCAAACTCACAACGCGGCCCGTCAACAACCCGCAGTTACTGCAAGGAAGCGTAAGGCAGAGACCACAGTGACAGGAACCAAACGTGTACGCAAGGCAGTTGCCTACGAAGAAAGCGATGAGAGTGCTGTCGAATCAGCGGAGACCATACCCAACAAGCGAGCACGCAAGGCCAAAGCGAAGGAGACAATTGTCGAGGATGTTGACATGGTCAGCAAGTTCAAGGTAGCGCCAAAGAGAACGAGCAAGAAGAAGGAAGAAGACAGCGCACCCTTGGAGCAACGAACTGTGGGCAGCAAGCTTCTTGTTGGCGCCCATGTGAGTATCGCGGGAGGTGTCCACAATGCCATTCCGAACTTGATTCACATAGGCGCCAATGCCTTCGCCTTATTCCTGAAAAATCAGAGGAAATGGGATAGCCCACCCTTGGATCCGGAGCAAGTCACCCTATTCATGGATGGCTGCAAACGTCACAGTATTCAAGTCAACGAATGCTGTGTTCCCCATGGCTCATACTTGGTCAACCTAGCCCACCCGGATGAACAGCGCAAAGCTCAAGCCTATAAATCTTTCCATGACGATTTGACACGCTGTCACAGACTATCCATCCGGTTTTACAACTTTCACCCAGGGAACTTTGCCGCTACGACGCGCGAAAACGGGATAAAGCTCATCGCACAGGCCATCAACAAAGCACACGAAGATCCAGCGACGGGCGAGGTCATCCCTCTCCTGGAGACCATGGCCACGCTCGGCAATACAATTGGGGGAACTTTCCAAGATCTTGCTGATATTATCTCCCATGTAACAAATAAGGACCGTGTAGGGGTGTGCTTGGATACCTGCCATGTCTTCGCCGCCGGTTATGACTTGCGGTCACCAGAAGCCTACGCATCCACCATGGAGGAGTTTGACCGAATCATCGGGTTCAAATACCTCAAGGCGCTTCATATCAACGATAGCAAGGCTCCACTCTCGTCTCACCGGGATTTACACGCCAACATCGGCACCGGCTATCTGGGCCTACGCTCCTTCCATAATCTTGTCAACGATCAACGTATTCATGGTTTGTAAGTACGCCCTACGTTGATACGGAATCGCAGGATGAGACGCCGAGTGTGATAGTTTCGGGAGACTGTGATGACACATTGACTTGAACCCTACTAACTACTTGGTGTGCGACATTTCAGGCCTATGGTCTTAGAGACCCCAATTGATACGAAAGACGCAGATGGCAAGAAAGGCGAAGACAAGGGTATCTGGGCGCGGGAGATTAAGCTTCTGGAGCAGCTCGTGGGCATGGACGTAGAGAGCGAGGAGTTCAAACGGCAAGAAAAGCAGTTGGACACTGCTGGGGTTGGTGAACGCGAGCGCATAGGCAGTCAAGTGAAGCGTAAAACAGCGAAGGAGTCCACGCCGAACAAGAAGACGACCAAATCCAAGAAGAAGGCTGTTGAGACTAGCGACAGTGAAGTCGAGTAGATGGCTTATTGACAAGACATGGCCACAATGGACTCTAGTCGAACTTGTCGATTCGCCTCGCTTATCCTCCAGTCAATCGAGATGCACGTGAAATATGTGCCCATGTGCATACATGTAGGTACCGAGGCACTGGAACCGCTTTAGTCGTGCCACGGAAACCCCGCACTATTGCGATCCACGCCTAACTTGTTTGGGGGAGCTTGGCTTCACACATCCCTGGATTTGTCCCACAGTCTCCCAAAGCCTTAAGGGGTCGATGCATCATCGTTGGTGACGGTTGGGATGAGTTCGATCATAAACTCCTCCAAGGACATTTGAGTTGACTATGCCGATTCGTAGCGAATGGACACTGGCACGCGAAGGTACGTACGTCTGACCTTTACTATCACTTCCCTCTTGTGCAATCCATGTTCAAGGCGTCCCGGCACGTCCAGGTACACGGCTTCCTTGTCCACATCAAACATGACAACAGTTACGTGTGGATAGGTGTGCCACCGACACTCAAAAGCCAATGAGTCTGTTCATGTAACTTCCAGTGACGCACTTCCGAACGCGCACAAAGACAAGAAAAAATCTAAGGGGGAACCAATTCTGATCTATTTCTTGAGACAGGCGTATCGCCAGACACAGTCGGACGCCTCATCCAATACACGGCGCTCAACCCAGCTTTCACACTTCCCCTCTTCCTCCTTGCGCGCTACACCTCCAAGGGCTCGCAAATAGCCTTGCAGCATGGAACAGCGCTTAGGAACCTGAAAGCACTCCTCGCTTTAGGCGTCCTAGGCACCATCGGGAAATGGCTGGACCGCAGGGTGATGAACAATTGGCAGGGGAATAAGACTGGGGACTGGGATTGGAAGAAAGAGGTCGTCGTCGTTACTGGGGGTAGCGATGGTATCGGGAAGATTGTTGTGCAGCTTTTTGCGGAGAGGGGGGTCAAGGTTGCAGTGTTGGATGTTCAGAAGCTGACTTATGAAGGTACGTTGGAAAAACCTGAAAGAATCATCGAGGAATAGAGGCAAATATACTAACAACGTATGTTCAAAAAACACAGCACCTCCATCTGTCCAATTCTTTCAGTGCGACCTAGCAGATCCCAAGAGCATCGCATCTGCCGCAGCTGCCATAAAGTCCGCCCTGGGCGACCCAACGGTCCTTATCAACAACGCCGGCTGTGCGCGCGGCAAGTCCATCCTCGAATCCACCGAATTCGATATTCGTCTCACCTTCAACGTAAACGCAATATCCCACTATTTCCTAGCGCAGCAGTTTCTCCCAGCCATGATCGAGCGCAATCACGGGCAAATTGTCACAATCGCTTCGCAGGCTGCATACACAACCGCACCCAGGATGGTCGACTACGCATCTACTAAGGCCGCATCTCTCGTATTCCACGAGGGCCTCGCTGCGGAGCTTTCGGAAATTTACAAGGCGCCAGGTGTGAGGACTATCATCATGTGCCAGGGATACACACGCACGAAGTTGTTCGAAGGGTTTCAGGGTAGGGGTTTGTATCCCGAGACGGTAGCCGAGGAGATTGTGAAGGCTGTGTATAAGGGGGAGAGCGCACATTTGATGTTACCTGAGGTCGCCTGGGGTGTTGTCCCATGGGTGAGGGTTTGGCCCTTCTGGATGCAGTATTCCTTGAGGAAGAAGTTGAATTCCCTCATGAGCACATGGCGCGGACGCCAAGTCGTGCAGCCTACACATACCTCCGGGGACAAAGCTGAAAAGGAAGTCGTGGAGGGCAGTGCTATTCTCGTTGGTGAGAACTGATATGTCTAGTGCTGGGGGTTGGGTGAAGATTTGTGCTGTACATGTTCTTTGTAGTATCGATCTGTTTAAAACCAGGTGCCTTCCCTGAATCCGGCCCCACACTCTTACTGCGCTCTCAGACCAACTCAGCGATCCTTCGTTAAATAGTGATATTTTGATTTGCCGTCGTCGTAAGACCTGGGTCATCGCAGTGATTCTCGGGTAATAGACAGTGCCACGGTTGGCGGATGACCATGCTGTGTTCGAGCTAGCCTCATGCGGCTAGTTAGGTAATCCGCTCGCTCACTAGAATCCAGTTGTCGACAAGACGCACGCGTTAGTAACTCACAACCTCTTGGGCCACAAATCGAAGCCAACAATCATTGGAATCTCGGGAATCAAATAAGCTGTCGCAACCTGCATCCGCTTGGCCTATAGTAGTTTGAGCACCCATCCGTCGCAATCTGCTTCTGCCGGCACCTAGTGCTGATGGACAGCCGGGGGCAAACAGTTGGCTCTAAGCGACCAGCTTCTGAAGAGTTGAAGAATGCGCCCGACACAAAACGGGTCGAAGGGTTGGATAATAGCACAGCAGACGCAGATGAAAAACTGCCATCTGTACCTCGGAGAGTCCCATTTCCCGAAAAGGTATGTGTTCTAATACATTCGAGAAGGCCACCAGTTGTCTAACTTATCGCCCAGCCTGCAGTCATCGAAGAACGAAATGGCGAGATCGAATTCAGAGTAGTGAACAATGATGGCGAAAGAGAGAGCACCATCATCTTAACAGGACTCAAGAATCTATTCCAGAAGCAACTACCCAAAATGCCAAAAGACTATATAGCACGCCTTGTGTACGATCGAACGCATTTATCTCTCGCTATTGTCAAAAAACCTCTAGAGGTCATTGGTGGCATCACATTCCGCGAATTTCAAAATCGAGATTTCGCCGAGATAGTTTTTTGCGCAGTCTCGTCTGATCAACAAGTCAAAGGGTACGGTGCACACCTCATGGCTCACCTTAAGGACTATGTGAAGGCCACTTCTGGCATCATGCACTTCCTAACGTACGCTGATAATTTTGCCACCGGATATTTTCAAAAACAAGGGTTCACCAAGGAGATCACTTTGTCCAAAGCCGCGTGGATGGGGTACATCAAGGACTACGAGGGAGGAACATTGATGTTATGCACCCTTCTCCCCAAAATCCGTTACCTTGAGGCCGGCCGAATGATCCGCAAGCAGAAAGAAACCGTGCAAGCCAAGATCCGCATCCTTAGTAAAAGTCATATCATTCACCAACCACCGCAGCAATGGATCAATGGCAGCGGTGGCACCTTCACGCCTATCGATCCACTCGCCATTCCCGCTATTCAAGAGACAGGCTGGTCGCCCGAGATGGATGCCCTGGCGCGTGAACCGCGCCGTGGGCCCCACTTCAACGAGTTCCGCCGCTTCCTCTATCAGATACAGAACCATCAATCGGCATGGCCTTTCCTCAAACCTGTCGACAAAGATGAAGTCCCAGACTATTACAATGTTATCACGTCGCCCATGGACCTTACCACCATGGAAGAGCGGCTCGAGAACGGCGCTTACATGGAACCGAAAGACCTTGTTGATGATCTCAAGCTGATCTATACAAACTGCAAAAAGTATAATGAGCCAACAACCGTGTATGCAAAGTGTGCCGTCAAGCTCGAGAAGTACATGTGGCGTCTGGTGTCGGATATTCCCGAATGGTATGAATTAGTCGAGAAGTAATGTGGAGGTATTCCTTCCGTGTGCGCAGTACAAGTCCATTCATCTGTTTCATCTCCGGTTTGGTGGGTGGAGGAGCCTACGTAGAGTAAAATACCCATTTCTCCCTATGCTCTGCGGATACTTCTGCCGTGTAAGGTCTTTCGTGTTCCGTTCTTACTTCATGAATTGATCTATCAATTGGGATCAAGGGAAAGGTCCTGCGCGTGCAATAGCCAACACCCACATCGGAGGACATGGTCAACTTCTGAAGTTGCCGCTTGGAACGAAAATGTTTTATTTATTATGAGTTGGAGTTTAGGTGATCCTACACATAGAAAGGGTTTACAGCGATAAAATAGACCAAAAAAAAAAAAAAAAAAAAAAAAAAAAAAAACGAGCGATGACGGGGACGAAAATGTATCCCGATATTTTCTACTTGTGTCATTGTATGAGTATTCAGTTCCAATAGCATGGCGTACAAGGAGTCTTTCGGCCCAGGTAAAGTATGCTTGCTTTAGATTCAATATGAATGCGAATCCACATCTGCGAACCAGACATTGATGGCTAGTGCAGAGTACATGCCTCTCACAACAGATTCTTGGTGTGCCCGATCTGAGGAATAGTATCTCCTCTCTTGCGAATTGTTGTGCTACTTCAACTGGAAAATTGACATGCGTTGTTTTTGTGTATAACGTACAAGCACAATGCAAAGAGGATAGATCTCCTCGAACCGCTGAGTGAGTTTGCGATGCCTGATTGGCCGAGAACAACTTAGTAAACTTGCTTAGTAAACTGGATACCCAAGCCGGATTTAGTACACATGCGGCAGATGACACAAGCTCACTCTATATGCTACCTCACAACAAGTGCCGAGCTCTATTTCTTTTCCACGGTACAGTTGCTACATCTTGGCTATATGCCGTCTTGGAATATCAATAACAAAGATTTCCCTACTTACTCTTCGTGCGAGCATGCGTGCGCTTCACTAGACCGCGGGTCCATCATCCTGGAGAATGCTGCACTTGAAATCGTTGCCGCGGCTGCTTCACTTCAGCACTCCTGCAAAGATGTCATCGCCGTCGAATCAAAAATCACCAAGAAACGATACCCACAAACTCTGGATCACGGCGCCACCATTTCGCCGTACTTCGTGGAGCGAACTACAGAATCCCATCATACGGAATCACGGATCCGCGTCAAAGCAATCGCTCCCCCAACAAAATCTCCGCACTTCCCGGAACCTTTTTCACGAGCTGTTCCTCTCCGTGGCTTAAACTTTCAGCTACAGCCTCCAATCTCTCCCTGTAATCTCATCCAAGAACGCATATGTAACTCTCTCTATGCGCTCGTCATCCAATCAGTTCTCTGGAATAAAACCCATGGCTCTGTTGCCCGACCAATCCTTTGGAATTTTCTTGTTACCTACCCAACTATTGAATCTTTAGCTATAACGCCTGTTGCTAAGATCGAACACATGATCAGAAGATTAGGCCTACAGAAAGAACGCTCCGCCCGTTTAGTGGAAATGGCCAATGTTTGGATCGCCGCACCGCCTTGCCCTGAAAGGCGTTATCAACGCCATGACTACCCGAATCAAGGCGATGGGCGTGATGTAAAAAAGGGTGTGGCGATCGGTTTGCATAGTCAGTACCAGGGCTGGGAGATTGCTCACTTACCTGGGGTTGGCAAGTATGCGCTCGATTCATTTCGCATATTTGGCCGCGACCGTCTGCGTGGACTCCATGGAATACCAGGGGTTGAGCCAGAATGGAAGCGTGTTGTTCCGGAGGATAAGGAACTTGGCCCCTTTGTGGAGTGGATGTGGGCCCAGGAAGGATGGGACTTCAATGTTAAGACTGGCACCCGGGTGCGCGTGAAACGGCAGTTTATTTCATTTGACTCGTAGCCATCGGCAGAAGTACATGTTGTCTCGATTCTGACCTACCCAAGGATATAGTGTCAACTACCTAGGTAGTCTTTCTACTTTAATACCCTGTTGAATTGCATCTTAAACTAGTTTTTAGTATGCTATTAAGGTCTAAACATAAAGTAAAGCCTTAAACAGGTGTTAATAGCTAATCCTATAGTAGGCCTGCCCCTGTAACGTAGTTACTTAAGTACGAGAATCATGATACTCGTCTTGTTACCCTGTCTCAAACATTCTATTATACCTTGATAATTGCAAGTTTAGATCCTACAGGTTGTTTTACGCCTAGGACCTTGTATCTCGCGTCTGCCTGTTTAAACAATACCTTCCACTTGTCAAGCTCGCGCTCTTTTGCATTTCTAATCTCCAACATAGTAAGATCTATTGCTTGTAGAATGAGATTAGCATTGTTTAAACTATACTAGACAGAGGCGTTACGCTATCTATAACAAGCATCCATGCTCTCTTTTTTAACGCTAGTAACAATGCCTGCAGTATTTTAACGCGGTACTTGTTAGGCTAGTTATACAGAATCTAAAAATATAAGTAAATATTAGCATCTTTAACTAGCTAGTTCTTAAAAAAGTCATGCACTATAAAAGTTACTTTATTTATTTAGGCTTGCTTTTTAAGTAGTTCTTAGCACCTAGCAATAAATATAATAATTTGTTAAACAATAAATCAGAATTTTATTTTTTTAAAGTAAAGATAAGTAATTTTTTAAAAGTATATTTTTAATAAAAGCTAGATTTAAACTAATAGCATTTTAAAAATTTAAAAATTATTTTTAAATATAGCTAGGTGCTTGCCTACTGCACTATCTTACTTTATAAAAGTTATATTTAAATCTTTCTCTTTTTTAAAGCCTACTATAACTTAAAGTAAATTTTATATAAGTAAATAAAAGTTTTTATAAATTTAAACTAATACAAACGCTATATTACTGCATAAGCTACTAGTATTTAAAACTATTTTAAGCTTAATACTATTTTATAAATATATATTAGTAAGATATAAAGAAAAGCTTACACTTATTATTAAATTAAAGCTCTAAAAAAAAACTTTAAAAAAGTTTTATTTTTTTTAAATTTTTTTTAAGTTTAAAACTAATTAATATATTTTTATTTATTTTATTTATATGCTTTAATTGATAATTAATATTAATAATAAAGCTAGTAGAAATATAGTATTTTATAAGCTTAAATAATGCTAAAGCTTAAATATTCTATACTTACTTTACTTACTAAGTATATTTCAAGTATATAAAAAGCTTTTAGAAAAAAGTAAAAATTATTAAAAAATTTATTTAAAGTTTTATTATACTTATTAAGTTATTTTTTACTATTTACCTATAGTATAAAGCATTTTTATTACTTATAATTATACTTAATATAATAATTATTTTAGTTTTAATAGCTTAAAATAGCTTTTTATTACTTAATTATAAAACTCTACTGCATTTTTGGAAAGCTTTTTAAACTTTTTAAGTGTAAATTAAGTATTTATAAGTATAGCTTTTAAATTAAGTATATTTAGTACTTAAAACGCATCTACTATAATAAAAAATTATATTTAAGTAGCTAAATATAAATATAATAAGTTACTATAAGCTTATAAACTTTAAAAACTAAAAGTAAAAATAGCTAAGTTATAAAACTTTATTTTAACTTTATTTACTAAAAGTAGTATTATTAAAGTTAAAAAAGATAAAACTTATAAGTATTATATAAGTAGCTTTTTAAATATAGCGCTTATAAAGTATAGTATTTATATTAAAAACATTACTAAATATAATAGTAAAAACTTTAAAAAGTACTATAAGTTTTTTTACTTTTATAAGCTAGCTGTAAAGTGTAGTTATAAGTAATAGTACTTGCTTTACACTACTAGTAATAGTAAAAAATAGCTACTTTTAAAAAGTACTTTTTTTTAATAATTTAAAATAATACTTATTTTTTTTTAGTACTTTAAGTATACTTTTTATATACTTTTACTAAGCTACTTATACTAATTAGTAGTACTTTAGTAATATTAATTTTTTTTAATACTAACTTTCATATAGTAATATTATAAAACTTTTTTTTTAGCTAATATCTTTAGCAGCTTTACTTTATAGTTTTTTTATATAAAACTTATTTATATAGTATATATATATATATATGCGTATATATGTAGCGCTAGCTATTATTTAAGTATATAGCTAGTATATATAGCGTGTAATAAGTATAGCTACTTATTATTATTTACTACTTTAAAAACTTAATATAAAGTTAAATTATGTAGTTTTAGTGCTAGCTTACTTAAGTTATTTATATTTTTATTATTAGTTATTTTATTTTATTACTTATTATTATTTTTTACTTTCTACTTTTTTTTACTTAGCGTACTTTTTTTATACTATTAATACTTTACTAATATAGTTTACTACTTACTTTTCAAGTATATTAAAAAATTTTACTTTTATAATATAGCTTTTTATACTTAAAGTAATAGTAATAAGTATATTAACTATATTACTTAGTAAATAACTTACTTATACTATACTTAAAATATTATTAACTAAAAAAATTTTACTAAAAAAAAAGCATTATTATTATAGCTATTACGCTAAAAATAACTAAAGTTAATATACTTTAGTAAAATTTTAAAATATTTGCTTTACCTATACTTTTACTAATTATTATAAGTCTATATATACTTTAATAGCTATATTAATTATTTATACTAGCTTTACTATTAATATAATAAAGCTATTAAAGCTACTATAGTTTTTTATATAAATATTATAGTATATTATTATAGTATAAAGCTTATACTTACATAGTACTAATTTAACTTAAAACTTATAGCTTTTTACTATTAAGCTACTTACTTTAGTACTTTTATAAGTTTACTTACTTAAGTTTTTACTTTTACTACTAATTACTTAAATTTAGTTTTTGTTAAGTAGCGCTATATTACTATTACTTTAAAGTAGCTTACTAGTTTTATAAGCTTTACTATATATTTACTTTTAGTATATATTTTAAATATAATAAGTTTTATAAGTAAGTGTTGAGATCTTGGAGAACTCTGGTTGGGTTTCGCGGATGACTAGCGGGTAACACTGAAGTAACAAAGGTAGAAGTATAAAGTAACAACTAGATTGTATTTCCAAGAAGTGGGTTGTAACTTAGAGTGAATACAAGAACCATAAGGTCTTCTTGTCTACTGACTATATACATATTTTGTCCCATAGTTCCCATATGTCCCATAGGGTTTCATAGATGGGATATCGTGGGATCTCGTAGGACCCTGTGGGACACACGTGACTTGTCCCACAGCAACTTTCCGCCAAGACTCGTGGGACCACGTGACGTGCGGGGTGGCGAAGTCTATTGGTTCATACGTAGTGTCCTGTTTGCTGACCGTGAGTGTTCTTGTAATTACCTTCCTTCATAACCTGTGCATCCCCATTCTTAGGTTCGTAACACTACCCCCTTCTTCCAAGTTCTTGTCCTCATGAACTGACCTCATGGTTTCCAAAAGCACCGCTCATCGTCACGCCACTGGGGATCGGATAAACGCTGTTGGACAAATCGCCATGGTATCTTGTCAATATTGTTCGAAAAAGGGTTTGGAGTGTCGCATGTCTTCTTTGAAGAAGGAGTGTGGGAATTGCTATCGCAATGGCGTAACGTCGTGTGTTCCTGTAGTCAGAAGCGGACGCAGCCGAGGCAGCAGCGTTGGAGGCCCTGGTTGCGGCGCGAGCGAAGAAGGACCGTCTTCGTAAACAGAAGAAAAGACTTAAGCGTCGTGAGCAGCAACTGATGGATGACTCAGGAAAATTCGTTGAAGAAATTGAAGCTCTTGAGGCGTTGGAAGGACTCAACAAGGATGTGGGCAACCTTGAGGATGGGTTGATGCCTGGTACCCTGGCTCTGGACTGGAGTTCGTACATGCCCTCTGTTTTGGAGGGTGATCCGTTATTTGACGAGGCCGTACTGGCTTCTTGAGGTTAGTTGTTCTGGATCAGCGGCGGTCTCCTTTTCCTGTTGTATTGTTTGATTTTTTGCTGACAGTTCGCCAGGTGTGCCTCTGGTTCCCAACTGTTGTCCTCGTGTGGGTATCCCTTCCATTTTACCAAATATTCTTTCCTTCCGCGGTCTAACTTGCATTGTAGTATTCTTTCGACTTCGAATTCGTTTTCTTCTTCTGTTTCGTAGTGGAATGTATTTTGTAGTGGCGTTCCGGGGTTCGCAGGTTCCAGCAGCGCTATGTGGAACACTGGGTGTATTTTTGCATCTTCTGGGAGTTGGAGTCGGTAGTTAACTGGGCTGACAACAGCATCAATTAAAAATGGTCCGACTTTGACGTGGTCCAACTTTTTGCTTGGTCGTTTTGTCCGAAGATTTTTTGTTCGCAAATATACTCTATCCCCCCTTTTTAGCTGAGGTGCCATTTTTCTTTTCTTGTTAACATATGAGATTGATTGTTGTTGTGCTTTTCGCATGTTTTCTTCCAGTTTTTTGTATGTCTCCTTGTATTGTTCTGCGTTTTCTAACGCTTTCTGTGTTTTTATTGTTGGAAATGTTTTTTCAAAGAGATTTGGATGTCTTCCGTGGTTTGCGAAGTATGGTGTTTCGCCTGTTGTTTCTGATAACTTGTTGTTGTATACCAACTGTGCCATAGGCAATAAGGAAATCCAGTTGTCCTGGTTCTGGTTGCTGTATAGCCGTAGGTACGTAATCATGGTTTGATTCGTACGTTCTGTTTGTCCGTCTGTTTCCGGATGGTAAGCTGTTGATAGCTTTCGTTTCGTTCCGATTGTTGCCATCAGTGTCGTCCAGTAATTGGAGGTAAAGAGCTTGTCTCTGTCGCTGATGATTGTCTTTGGTATCCCGTAGTTTCGTACTAACTTATCTAGGATAATATGTCCTAACTGCTCGGCTGAGTAGTTCTTATGGAATGGAATCATAAGTGCGTACTTAGTGAATCTATCCACGATCACAAGTATCGAATTGTACCACACTCTTGTGACAGGGTCCTGTGATGCAGGGAATCCTGTTACGAAGTCCATAGCAATATCTTCCCATGGTGTCGTAGGCACCGGAATTGGTTGCATTTTTCCGTACTTTGCGTGTGTATCATGTTTATTCTTCTTACATTCGTTGCAAGCCTGAATGTACTGTGTGACTTTCTCTTTCATGTTCGTGAAGTCGTAGTTTCTTCGTATATGTTCCATGGTTCGTTTAATTCCTGGATGTCCGTATAGTGGGTCGTCGTGATGTTGGCGTATGATGCGTTCTTGCCATTCTTCTGGTACATCGTTGGTAATTTGCATGGTAACATTGACTTCCTGGAAATGACTTGGTCCTATGGTTCCGTCCTGGTTTGTCTTAAGTATCGCTTGTCGTACTTCCGTTTTCTCGCCTGCGATGTCCGTTCGTCGGCTGAGAGCGTCAGCTCTTCCGTTATCTTTTCCTGGAGTGTGTATGATCTTGAACTGGTATTGTCCTAATTTCTCGGCCCATCGGACTTGTCGTCGATTAAGGTCCTTTGTGGTCGTGAAGGTGACAAGGTTCTTGTGGTCCGTGAAAATTGATAGTTCAGAACAACTTTCGCAGTAAATTCTCCAATGCTGAATTGAATCGACAATAGCCATTAATTCTTTATCATAGACATCGTAGCGTTCTTCCGTTGACGTGAACTTTCTTGAGTAGTAAGCAATAGGGTGCCATTTTCCATCTTTTTCTTGTGTGATGCATGCTCCTAATGCGAGATCCGAAGCGTCGGTCTCCATTCTCATTGGTTTTCCTGATTGGAACATGATTAGTACTGGAGCAGAAGCGCATGCTTCCCGAAGTTTCCGGAATGCGTCGTCTTCTTCTTCGTTCCAGCGGAAGGTTTCCTCCTTCCTCGTAAGTCGTGTGAGTGGAATCGAGATCCTAGAGAAGTCCTGGATAAATCTTCTGTTGAAGTTGCAGAATCCCATGAACGATTGTACTTCTTTGATGTTCTTTGGTGTGGGCCATTCTTTGACAACTTTGACTTTCTCTGGGTCTTGCTCGATTTCTCCTTCCCGGATAACAAATCCTAGGAACTTGACTTGTTTCGCGTGAAACTCGCATTTCTCTGGTCGTACTCGTAGGTTTGCTTCTTGTAACTTTTGGAGCACCCAATGCACATGTTTCTGGTGTTCGTGTTCGTTCTCTGAGAACACTAGAATGTCATCTAGGTACGCTATGACGGTAATGTCTAGTTGATCTCTAAGGACGTTGTTCACAAGTGCCTGAAACGTTGCTGGTGCATTGGTGAGTCCAAAAGGCATAACCGTATATTCGTAATGTCCATAACGAGTGCGGAATGCGGTTTTCCATTCTTCGCCTTTCTTCATTCGTACCAGATGGTACCCGTCTCTAAGGTCCAGAGCTGTGAAGATTTTGGCCTTCGCAAGTCGATGTTGTAATTCTTCAATATTAGGTAATGGATACCTATTCTTTACCGTGTTGTCGTTGGTCTTGCGGAAGTCTACACACATTCGTAGTTTCCCATTCTTTTTATTTACAAAGAGGGTCTCGTGTGCTACTGGCGACTCCGATTCTCGGATATGTCGTTTAGCCAGTCGTTCTTTGATGTAATCTCGTATAGCTGCTAGCTCCGATTCGGATTTCGGGCGCAATGGGTCAATCGGCAGTTTCGATTCATCCTTGAGGATTATTTCGCAATCCCAGGGCTGATGCTTAGGTAATTCAAGCTCAGGTTCTAAGTCCTCGAATAGTGCTTTGTACTTCCGATACTGTACAGGGACTTCAGGAGTTGTGCTGGTCTCCTTAACTCTCTTCTCGTGACCTGGTACCCAACCAGTGTCTAAGGAGTCGACCGCTCTCTCTGGGCGTATCTTAGGCGATGGCGTTGTTGCGTTAACGCTCCTCTCATCTACCACTCGCGGCGCGCGGTGCGTAGGCTTTGAACTGCGTGCACATTTGCAGTTCGCAAACGAAAGTGTCCCTTTGGACCAATCCGTCACTGGATTATGCTTTCGTAACCAGGGGAGTCCTAGTACGACGTCGAAGGTGGCCATCTTCAAAACGTCTAGGATGATCTCTTCCCGGTGTCCACCAATTTCCATAAACGTTGGGTTAGTTTCCTTATCGACCCAAGTTTCATTGGGTAAGCGCTCCCCGGTGACTGCTCGAATACCGTACTGCTCATGTTTTCCTCGAGTAGAAAGTCCCGCTTTCTTAACCACGTGGCTTGACACGAGATTGACTGAAGAACCGGTATCGAGTAGTGCTCTGAAATGGTGTCCGTTAAGCTCAACCGATAGCCTAACTAGTTTCTCTGAGTTCGTTGAACATACGGTTCTGTATGTATTCCTGGTGCTAGGCGTGTCCCTAAAAAAGAATGAACTGGTTTGAATCCGTTGGCGCATTTAGCGTCATAGTGGCGTTCGCAATCATCGCATAAGCAGGTTTGCCATGTGTTATCTCCGATGCATTGTCGGTTTATTGCGATCTGCATATCCACTGTTTGCTTTGGTGTCTTGCCTGGAAAGTTTGAACTAAGTCTCTTATCGAACAGGTGGATGGGACAGAAGTCGTTGTGACACTTCGTCCAATTGTATCCACAGATTTTGTGCAGATTGTTTTTTGGATAATAGGAAGCACCTTTGTCTGACTGGTGTGTCCAGCAAAGGTCGTACATGCAAGCACTGAAATGTAGTCGTCCATGATTCTGGTTTCGTGAGTCAACGTCGTACATAGGTTGACGCATGGATGGCAGTTCAGGTTTCTTGGTTTTCTTGCTGTCCTCCTCGTACTTCCAACAATCTTGCCAGTGTTCTGAGACATGTTGTACGTAGTTGTCTCCCCATAGGTCTAAGACTTCTGTTTTGGTTTGATTCGTTTTCCAATTACCATCTGCTGTTTCGTTCGGCAGATCCAGTTCTTCAATTTGTTTAGCGAGTTCGTCATCATCGTATTCGATGGATCCTCTCGGGCTATCGGGTTCCTCAGGAGATAAGTACTCCTTTTCCGAGTCTGATCCGAATCCCCGTGGATTCTTCGTAATGTACATCTGTTTAGCTTCTGGTGGTGCATAGTTCCTTGACGTAGGATTTTCAGCCCAGAACTGCTGTGTCAGATGTAGACGTTGCTTCTCTCGTCGATCATTCCTGCTTCTTGCAGCAGCTTGTCGGGCGTTCCGTTCCGCTCGACGTTTCTTAGGTGGTGGTGCATCTTCATGATGCTCGGGACCGCTTTCCGAATCTGGGTCATCCACCATGAGTCGTCCTTCACCCGGCGTGGGTTCTAGGATTTCCCATTCCGATTCGCCTTCATCCCCCCCGGGGCATGAAGACTTGGTCGTTACGTTGACAAATCGTGTGACCTTGTTCTTTGATCGACAGTTCCTAGCTATGTGGCCGGTTTTACCACATCCGTAGCAGGTTATCCCCTTAGGGTCCTTGCTCTTCTTGTCATACTTCTTTCTTCCATTGTTATCTCCAGCCTTGGATGGAAACGTTGCATTAACGTCACGTGTCCAGTCCATTTCCTCGGTGTATCTGACCCTGGGTCGAACAGGGACGCTGCGGCCTCTTCCCTGGGGAAAATAGCGAACAGCTTCCTGAGTCCTTCCGTAGGCAGATTTATAACCGTGGATCCCTTTCATTTCTTCGGCTAACTCAAACAAGTCATTGTCAATGCGGATAGTTTCCTCGTAGAGTCGTTCTAGTGTGTCCATAACCACACCAGACCTCATGAGTTCTTCCTTGACCTTGGGTTTGAGTCCTTGGCGATACAGTGCCATGAGTGCGTTGTCATCCCAGTCAGTCTGGACTGCGTAGTGTTGGAACTTCGCAGCATAGTCGGCGGCAGACTTGAACTGTTTGACGCGTTGAATTTCACGCACTGCCTTATTTTTCTCGTTGGATATTCCGAAGACCTGGCGGAGCTTGGTCTTAAACACTCCCCAGTTTTCGAACAGAGTGGTGTTTTCGTCGTCTTCGATATCGTCGTCCAGATATTTGGTGAGCTGAGGCGCGATCCATTTATGGGCATCACCTCGCATAAAAGTCGCAGCGTAGGTGGCCTTGTCGTCGTTCTCGATCTTTTCATTGAACTTGAAAAGCAACTCGAGTTGCAGGATCCATTCCTCAAGCTTGACACGTTCCCCATAGTAGGTGTCAGGTTGTTTGGTCTTGATGCTGACAGGGGTGTCGTTGTCCATATCGGGAGTAAGGGTAGGCTGGTCAGTGGTACTGAAGCTAGACATCTTAAGGGTATTCACAATGTTGAGATCTTGGAGAACTCTGGTTGGGTTTCGCGGATGACTAGCGGGTAACACTGAAGTAACAAAGGTAGAAGTATAAAGTAACAACTAGATTGTATTTCCAAGAAGTGGGTTGTAACTTAGAGTGAATACAAGAACCATAAGGTCTTCTTGTCTACTGACTATATACATATTTTGTCCCATAGTTCCCATATGTCCCATAGGGTTTCATAGATGGGATATCGTGGGATCTCGTAGGACCCTGTGGGACACACGTGACTTGTCCCACAGCAACTTTCCGCCAAGACTCGTGGGACCACGTGACGTGCGGGGTGGCGAAGTCTATTGGTTCATACGTAGTGTCCTGTTTGCTGACCGTGAGTGTTCTTGTAATTACCTTCCTTCATAACCTGTGCATCCCCATTCTTAGGTTCGTAACAGTAAGTTACTAACTTAAGTAAGCTGCTAACACTTAACTAGCGCACTACTTATATATAACTATTATAAATATATAATACTATTAATTAAAAATTATAGTAAAGTAATTTATTTTTTAAACTTATTACTATTTTTAAAATCTACTATTTTTACTTTATAAGTATAAAACTTATATTTTTTTTATTATAATACTTATAGTGCTTTACGCTATATACTTTAAGTATAAGCTTTTTACTAGTATTATATTTTTTATTTCTTTTTAGTAATTAAGTTTTATACTTTTTCTATAGCTTAAGTTTTTTTTATCTAAATATATTTTTATTTTTTTAATTAATACTTTATAAGCTTATTAATTATACTTTATATACGCGCCTATCTTTTTTATAATAATACTATATTATATATAATTTACTACACGTCTTTACTTAGCTAGTAAATCTTTTTATTTAATAAGTGTATAAAAAACTTAAAATAATTTTAAATTTTTTTTAAATAAGTATAGCTTATACTTTAATTTTATAAATGTTACGCAGTATTTATACTTTTTATATACTTTACTTTAATAGTAATTATTTTAAAGTTTATAACTTTATACTAAGCTTTAATATAATAGCTTTTAAGTTATATAAAACTAGTTAAGCGCCTTTAAAGCTTGCTTTAATATTTTTTACTATTATAGCTTATTTAAAAGCTAGCTTAAATACTTAAAAAAAAGCTTTTTTACTAATAAAGTATATATAGTTATACGCTAAAGCTAAAATTTAGTTATTATAATTATATTTTGATAGTATAAAATAGCTAATATTAAAAAGTTATAAAAAGTATAATAAATATAAAAGTATATAAAAAAAGATTATTTTTTTTTTATAAAATTTTTAGAATTTAAGTAAGCTATAGCTTTTATAACTATTAATTATAAGTAGATAGTGCGCACTTATAGTACTTAACTTTATATACTTATTAAAGTACTTTAACTAAGTAAAAGTAAGCTAGTTATTTATTTAGCTATTAAAGCTTACTTTAAAAACTTAATTATATAGTAAGTTTTTAAACTAAGTGTTTATAAGTATATAGTTTATAAAAATAATAAAAAGTAAAAGTAAGTAACTTACAGCTTTAACGCTTTAAATAATAGTTACTTACTTATAGTTACTTAGCTAGATTTTCTTTATTTTTTTTACTTTTTCTAAGCTTATAATAACTATTTATAATAATATTTTACTTATAATAAAGCTAGTCTTATTAAAGTTATAAATATTATTATTAAAAATCTTTTATTTTTATTTTATTACTTATACTAAGTTAAACTAGTGCTAAACAGCTATAAAATTTTTATAAGCAGCTTACTAATAGTTATATAGTTAGCTCTAGTATATATATAGCTTAAAAGTCTACTTAATAAAGTTATTAACTTAGTTTTTATTAACAAAGTTACTACTTTATAATTTAAAAAGTTTTTTAGTTATTACTTGTTTTTTTAGCAAATTTCTTATTACAAACTATTGCTATGTGTAGAATTACTTTAACTCTAACTTGAAAAATTTTTTTTTAAAAAGTTTATTTACTATTTTTTATATATAAAACTTGAAAGGCGTAAGACTTTAAGTAAACTACTTAATAATTTTTTAAACTATAGCTTTTTTTTTTAGTTTTATTAAGCACTTTAAGTTTATTTTATAGTTATATTATATATGCTTTTTAGCGCGTTAGTTAATAAAAGTTTTTTAAAGTATATTATATATAGTTATAGCTTAATTAAGGTTTTAAACACGTTATAAATTAATATTAAAAATAATAAGCTATAAATTAGCTTTAGTATAAGTTTTTTAAGTAAGTTATAGTAAAAATATTACGCGTTATTATTATGTAAGTAGTATACTAGTTAGGTATTAGCAATTTGCTTAAGTTAGCAACTTGCTTATAAAATATATTATACTAATTTTTTTATAACTAAATTCTTCTAGTATAAATAGTAAAGATTTATTTCAAAATAAATCTTTTTTTTTAATAATAATAATAATAGTAATAGTAACTAGACTGCTGCCCCTATTAAGAATTTTTAAAAAAATTAAAGTAGTGCTTATAGCAGTTATAGTAGTAGTTTAGCTTATAGTAGTTATACTAATAGTATAGCTATAGCATATATTTCTCTTTTAATTAAGTATAAAAATAAAAATAATAAAGATAAAAGTATAAGTAAAAATAAAAAGTAGAAAGTTTTTTTTTATTTATATATAACAGCTTTTTAGAGCTTGCTCTTTTCTTTAATAATAAAAATATTTTTTATACTTTTTACTTGCGCTTTTACTATAGTGCTTTTTTTTTAAAAAAAATTTTTTTTACTAATTTTTATATGTTTTTAAAATCTAACTTAAGTACTTAACTATTTTAAGTTTTTTATATTCTTTTTAGTAGATAAAGTACTAAATCTTTTCTTTATAAGTTTTTTTTTTAGAATTTTCTTTAATCTTTTAAAGTTCTTCTCTTTTTAAATTAGTATTAAGTAGTTAAGTATTTAATTTTTTTTTAGCAAAGCCTAGGTTTCTAGCGTTCTAATAAAAAATATAAAAAATATTATAAATATAATAGTAAAGTAAAAGTATTAAGTAGTAAGCTTATATTTTAATTACGCATTTTACTTTAAAAGGCTTTATAAACTTACTAAATAGTTTTTAACTTAGTTAGTAAATAAAGTTAGTATTTTTTATATTAAGTAATACTAAGTTACTTTAGTAGAAAATTTTTAGTTTATACTTTTTATCATAGTACTTAGCTTAATACTATTTTACTTTTTAAAGCTACTTTACTAGCTTTTTTTTATATTATATATGCGCTTTACTTTATTTTTTACTTTTAGTACTTTTTTTTTAGCTTTACTATTTTTAAAAAAGTTATTAAAAAGTAAATACTTTCTATATATAGTATAAAAAAAAGTTATTCTTATAAAGTTATAAATTAAGTTATTATACGCAAATTAGGCTAGCCTTAGCTAATTTACTTAGTTTATTTAAATATTTATTATAAAGGTCTATAAGTATTATTTTAAAGTTTAGTTTTAGTATTTAGTTTAGCTATTAGTTTAAAAATAAAAGCTTATACTTAACTTGCGCTTTACTTAAAGCTACTAGTAAACTTTTACTTAAAATTAAAAAATAAAAATTATGCTTTTATTTAATATAATCCTTTTTTAAATACTATATATAAGTATTATATTCTTAAAGTATACGCTAGTAAATTACTTAATATTTTATATTTTTAAAGTAAAAATATAAATAGCTATTTTTAAAAAATAGTTTATAATTACTAAAACTATATTATAAGCGCAGCTTTTATACTTTTTTTACTTTACTAAAAAAAACTTTATAATAAAATTTAAAAAAACTTTTTTAAATATATTTTGCAAAATAAGTAAGAGACTTAGCTTTTTATATTTTTAGTATTTTAAAGCTTTACCTTTTAAATAAATTATATAAGTTTTAATATACTCTTTAATATTTTAGTTTAAAAATAGCTAATAATAAACTTAGCTAATAGACTTTTGCATTTAGCGTGTGCTAAAGTAGCTAACTATATATATATTATAATACTATATTATAATCTTTTACTTTATAGCTATATTTTTTAAAATATATATTTTACTATTATACTTTAAAACTTTATTTTTATTAAAGCGCTATACTTACGCCTCTTTATAGCTTTAAGTATTTTTTCTTTACTTTAAAGCTACTATTTACTTTTATATAAAAGTATTTTTTTATTAAAGCTAATATAGTACTTTAAATATTAAATTCTTTTTTATTATTATAAGTTTATTATTAACTAAAACTCTAGCTAGTAAGTATAATATATATAAAAGGCCTTTTATAGTACTAGTAGTATATTTATATTTTATAATACTACTTTAAAGTATATACTTTATACTTATACTTTTTAAGCTTTACTTTTATTTAATTTTAATAACTTTACTTTAATTTACTTTTATAAGTATTTTATTTTTAAGTGTTAAAAGTAGGTAAGCTAAAAACTTATTTTATTACTTATAGTTTACTTTTTATAATAAGCTATTAGTAAAGTTATTTCTTTTTTACTAATATTTAACTTTGAAGTTAGAAGTATTTAAGTATATTACTTAATATACTTAATAAAAGTTTAGCTTTTATATAGCGCGCATACTACATAAGTTATTATAATTAAATAAAACTTTAATAGTATGCTGCGCACTTTCTAAGTAATATTATTATTATTTAAAGCTAAATATAATTACTAAAAGTTTTTAGTTATAGACTTTATTGTTAAGCTTTACTTTTTAAAGCTTTTTAGAAGTAAAAATAACTAAATACTACTTAGTATTTTTAAAAAGTTAAAAGAGAATACTTAATATAGTAAAATTTAAAGTATTTATATTAATATATATTTAGCGCTTTAATTTAAAATAGCATAAGATAAGTATACTTATAAAAAAAGTTTTAAGTAATTTAGAATACTTTTAGGCTTCTTTACTTTATTTAAATTTTAAGCTTTTTTTTAATAGTTTTATAAAAAGTATTATTCTTGCTATATACTTTATAATAAACCTTTTATAAAAGTTAGTAAAGCTAAAAAATAACTATAGCTTCTTAATATTTATTAGCAGCAGCTATTTAGTAATTATTTATATATACTTAAAATTAGTATATATACTGCGTGTAGTAACTATAAAACTTAAAAAATAAACTTTATTCATAGTAAAGGTGCACTTTTTTAAATTTATACATAATTTTACTTTTTTAACAAATTAAAGTATAGTATTTACTACGCGCTAGTAAATTATAATATTTATATTATAAGTATAAATAAGTATACTATTAAAATATATTATATAAATATAGTTTAAATGTCCTTTTAAAGCATTATTAATATAAGCTTAAAAACTAGTAAAAGCATTAGTAAAGCTAAAAAGCATTATAAAATATTTAAAATAGCTATATTTTATTTAAAATACTATTTTTTACTTATCTTTTACTTTAATTTATAATTAATAATAAGCATGTTTAAAATTTAGAGTTATTTAGTAACATGCGCCTAATAAGCAGTTTAATATTTTTTTAATAAATAGTAGTAGATAATAATCTTTTACTATTACTATATTAAAACTATAGTAGTTTATATATAGTTATAATTTTTTATTTTTTTTAAAAATAAAAAAAAAACTTCTACTAAGCTAGTGCTATGCTAGATTTTTTTAAAGTAGTTTTTAAGTATTTATAAAGCACTTAAAGCTTACATTTTAATAAGTTATATAATAAACTATAAAAAAGCTTTTTTTCTTTTAAAATAAAAATCTTATAATTAGAGCTTTTAAATAATAAAAGCTTTAATACTTTAACTTTGTTGAAAATGTCTGCGTAGTTTTAAAATAGCTTAAAAATATAAAAAATATATACTATACTTATAGTATAGATGCTAGCAGTATACTTTATATATATAACTATTATTTATAATACTTTTAGTAAATATAGCTTTATACTAGCCTACTTGATATTTTTAAAATATTTTTTAATAAAAATAAGCTAAATATTTTTAGCTATATACTTTTACTTTTATATTTAAGTGCTGTAGTTAAAGCTAATTATTTTTTTTTTAAAAAATAAGTTACTTAAGAAAAAAAGTACTTTTTTTTTATTAACTTTATAAACTATAGTATAAGTTTAGTATTATATTTACTAGTTATTTAAGAGTTGCAACTAAAGTATATAAGTAGTATAAGTACTTTAATACTATAACTTAATCTAGCTTAACTATAAAAAATCTACTTTTTTTATTAGTTGTAGTTTTATTTTAATAGCTAATTATTAACTAATAAAGCTAATATTAGCTTAAGAGTTTAAAATAAAAAGTAGTTTTTTTTTTTAATATTACTTTTATTGCATAACACCTGCGCTTTATACTTAGTAAAATATTTAGTAGTATATACTTTACTTTAGCTAAAGTTTTAGTAAAGTATGCTTTTTTTTTACTTAATTAATTTTTATAGGCTTGTAGTTTAAATTACTATTTTAACACTTATTAGTATAATAAATCTGCTTTTTATACCTATAGTAGGTAATTTAAAACTTACTCTTTAAAGCTAATATTAAGTGATAGAAATTCTTTTTTTTTATTTTTTTTATACTTTTTCTTTTTTCTTATTATAGTTATTTTGCAAGTGCGTATTACTTGCGCGCTAGTTATTTTATTTTAATATTAAACTTAATAAAATAAAGCTTTTTTATATTAAAAAAATTTAGTAATAATTAGTAATTTTTTTTTTAAGTTAGAGTTAAGGTAATCCTACACACAGCAATAGTTTATAATAAAAAATTTACTAAAATAACAAGTAATAACTAAAAAGACTAAGTAATTCTTACTTTTACTTAAAAAAAAGATTAAAAGGCACCTTTAAGCACTAGTTTAAATTAAAATAGCTTAAAGCTTGTCTTAATTAAGCACTAGCGCTAAAACCTAGAACTTTTTCTACTATAAAAGTTATTTTTAAAAGTTATAAAAACTATAACTATTATTTATTTTAGCAATAAAAAAATTTACAGTTTACAATAGTATAAAAATACTAAAAAAATAATAAAAACTTATAGTAGCGCTAGCTATCTACTACACCTTTATATATAAAAAATATATAAAATCTCTTCTATCTTTATACTATAGCTAATACTATATAGAACTATAACTATTAAAACTTAAATTAAATTTACTAAATCTATTAAAATAGTAGTTTTTATCTAACTAGACTTTTTTAATATTTTTTTTTATTTAGTACTTATTATAACTAAGAGCTAAGCAAAACAGCTATACTTTTTTAATATAACTAAATTTTTAATAATATTACTTAAAGTGTAGAAGCTAGTTAGTAAAGTTAAAAAAAACTTTACTTTAAACTTAACTAAAGTTAAAGTTTTATAATTATACTTGTAAAAATAGACTTAAGTAAGTGCTACGTACTTAAATAGCATAAAAAAAAATTAAGTATATAATTTTTAAATTTTATTTAAAACTAGCTTTTTAGTAAAAAGTAAAAATAAAAAAGCTAAAGTAAGTGTAAAAAGTGCTAGAAATTAAGTTTTGCAATAAAATAAAGTCTATGTAATAAAAAATAATAAAGAGTAAAAGTAAAAGTAGTAAAACTAGATACTAAAAGACTAAGTAAAATATATAAAAAATAAAAAATAGTAAGATATTAATAAACTAAAGAAGACTAAAATTTAAGTAAAGAAAATACTAAGGTTTTAAAAATAGTAAAGTAATAAATTAAAAATAAAAGCTAATTATAAACTGCGTAAATTAAGAACTATTACTTTACTTTTATAAATAGCTCCTATAAAAGCTAGTGTTATTAGTAATTAATATAATTTAAAATTACTTACTAAGTAAAAAGGCTGCTAGTTGTATTATTTTTTATATATAAATAGAGATAAGAAAAAAAGAAATGCAATATAAAAGTAGGTATTCAAAAGAAGTAAAAGGCACACAAGTAACTTAAAATATATAATTAGTAATAGAGCGCTGTAACTCTAGTTTTAGTTTTATAAATAAATATTACACCTTTTAAGCTTTTATATAAAAAGTAAGTTATTTTTTTAAAATACTAAAGTAAGTTATAAAAAAGTAAATACTTTAGTTTTTACATTATATAGCCTACGCGTGCGCTATAAATGCTTTTAAACTTTAATTAATAAAGTTAAAAAGTGTATTTAGTATAAATATTTTTAAGTACTTTTAAGTTAATGCTACTTTATTTTTTTTAGTATATACTTATAATATATATACTAAAGCTTTTTTAAGTTTTTCTATAAGTACTGCATAGCTTAAGCAATCTAGTTGCTTTTTTATATAAATTTATAAAAAGTAAGGTTTAATACTAGTTTATAAAAGTAAAAAAACTTTTAATATTTTTTATAATTTTTTCTTTTATAGTTTATAATATTTTTTATTTTTAAACTCTACTTTACTAGCGCATAATATAATAAGCTACTTATATTTTACTTATACTAACTTATTATTTCTATTTTAAATATTTTTTATAGTAAAATTTATTATAGATAGAGCTAGCGTAGTACTCTTTAAAAAAGTAATTTTATTTTTTAGCTTTTAAAAGGAATTAGCTACTAAAAAAGTAATTTTTTTTTTTAGTTATTTAAATATACTACTTTATTATTATAAGTGCGCTTGTAAAGTTAAAAGCATTTATAGTAGTAATAACTATTATAAAGTTTTTTTTTTAAGCTTTAAGCTTTTGCAGTTAGAAGCCTACTACTAAAATTAAGTTAAAAAAGCTATTTTAAGCTATTTACTAAAAAGTATTATTATATAAAGTATAGTTATAAGTAATAGTGCTCACTTTATACTACTAGTAATAATAAAAAATAGCTACTTTTAAAAAGTACTTTTTTTTAATAATTTAAAATAATACTTATTTTTTTTTAGTGCTTTAGGTGCGCTTTTTATATACTTTTACTAAGCTACTTATACTAACTAGTAGCGCTTTAGTAATATTAATTCTCTTTAATACTAACCCTTATGCAGTAATGTTATAATATTTTTTTAAAAATAGCTTAGCATTTTTTATTCTGTTTTTTAGCTATACGCTACTACTAAATTTATTTTTTATTTAATTTTTTTTTTGCCTGTGTAAGCGCCCTTACAGTAATTAATATAGTTTAAAATTACTTACTAAGTAAAAGTAACTAGTTATATTAATTTTTATAAATAAAGATAGAAAAGAAAATGTAATATAAAAGTAAGTATAAAAAAAAAGTAAAAGGCATACAAGCAAATTAAGACTATAGTAATAAGTTATAGTAATAGAAAAAATTTAAAAAATAAGTAATTTCTAAAAAAACTTATAATTTTTATATTTACTTACAGTTATTAAGCTTATAAAAATAAAATATACTTTTTAATACTAGCTTAATTAAGTACTAGTACTAAAAACTAAAATCTTTCTTACTATAAATGTCTTTTTTAATACTATAGCTATTATTTACTAAAATAGTAAAAAACAGTATAACTACTATTTGTTTTAATAATAAAAAGTTTTATTTTAAAACTTAAAGTTTATAGTACTACTAACTGTTTTTTAGTTATTACTTAGTTTTTTAGTATATTTGTTATTGTAAACTTATTGCTGTGTGTAGAATTACCTAAACTCTATTTTAAAATAAATAGTACTACTAGTGTTTTAATTTATTTTTATTTTTTAAAAGTTAAAGTTTAAGTAATCTTAAATATATTAATAAGTAATAATATTGAAAAAACTAAAATAATAAGTAATAACTAAAAAGACTACTACTAGTATTTTTTAGTAATTACTTATTATTTTAGTTTATTTTATTACTGTAAACCTAATGCTGTATATAAAACTACTTAAACTTTAACTTAAAAAAAATATAGTACTACTACTTTTTATAGTATTAATCTCTTATTTTTCTTATTTTTTTAAATAAAGTTAAAGTAATTCTGTTTTTTTAGTAATTGTTTATTTTTTAGTTTTTTTATTACTGTAACCTAATACTGTGTGTAGAATAACCTTAACTGTAATTAAAATTAATAAATTAAAGTAATCCTATATATAGCAATAAGTAATAATAATAAATAAACTAAAATAATAAGTTATAACTAAAAAGACTAGATAATTTACTTTTACTTAAAAAATAAAATAAAGAGTACTTTTTAGCATTAGTTCTAATTAGAGCTAGTATTAAAACTAGCTTTTTCTTCTACTATAAGAGCTTTTTCTAATACTATAACTATTACTTACTAGAAAAACTGCTAAAATAGGAATAAAAACTATAACTATTATTTATGTTAATAATGAAAAAATTTATTTCAAAACTTATAATACTACTTTATATATATATACTTAAGTATAAAACTTATAATGTTTTTAAGCAACTTACTTTAAATTCTAGCACTTTACTTATATTTACTTAAAAACTATACTACTAATAAAACTACTTAATAATTACTAGTTAATTATTAAAATAGCAAGTAATACTATTTATATTATTATTTTTAAAACTACTATTTTTATACTTTTTATAATAACACGCTGTGCCTATATAAAAGATAATTACTTAATTTTTTTTTAAAGTTTATTATTTTAGATTATTAAAAACTAAAACTTTAGTACTTAAAACTTATTATTTTAGTAAATTTTTATTATAAACTATTGCTGTGTATAAGATTACTTTAACTTTAATTTAAAAAATTAAAAATTGAATAAACTAGTACTTAACTTTAATATTAAGATAAAATATAACTAAATTAGTATAGATTTAACTTTAACTTTAAGTAGAAATAAGCTTCTACAAGTCTACGTATAAAGTTAAAAACAAGTAAATAATATATACTTATATACTTTTTGAAACAATACGCATTTAAAGCTTTTTTATTTATTTAAGCTTTTTAGCTTAAGCTTTTTAATAAAAGTTAATAGTAAAAAAGCTAAATTAAGCTAGATTTGTCTTAAAAGTAGTATATAAAAATAAAAAATTGTATTTAATAATAGCAAAATATAAAAATAGATAACTTAAATAAAATAATATTAAATAATAATAAAAATAAGTAATTAGTAACAGTAATACAAAGAAAAAGCATAATATTAAAGTATTAAGTAAAACTAAAAAGTAAGCAAAACTAAGCAAAATATTAATAAATTAAGAAAAATTAAAAAGTAAGTAAAAAAATATTAAAAGCTAAAAGCAATAGAAAAAATTAGTAAATGTTAATAAACTAAAGAAAATTAAAAGTTAAATAAAAAAATTACTAAAGTATTAACAAGCAGCAAAAAAATAAATCTAATATTCTTTTAGTTATTACCTATTATTTTAGTTTATTTATTATTATTACTTATTGCTGTATGTAAGATTACTTAAACTCTAAATTTAAAAAAAATAAACAAAATTAAAAAATAATAATGAATTAATAGTAAAAGCTAATTATAAGTTATAATAAATTATAAAGGGTGCTTTTTAATTTTATAAGCTTATTAAGCTTAGAAAAAAGTAAAACTTAATTTATCCTTTTAGTTATTGCTTGTTAATTTAGTATTTCTTTTATTATAAACCTATTGCTGTGTGTAGAATTACCTAAACTCTAACTTAAAAAATAAAAATAAAATAAAAAATAATAAATTTTAAACTATTACTTTGCTTTTATAAATAGCTTTTATAAAAGTTTAGTATTATTAATAATTAATATAATTTTAAATTACTTACTAAGTAAAAAAAAGCTAGTATATTAGTTTTTATAAATTAATAAGAAAAAATAAAAAAGCAACGTTTAAATAAAGTATTAGAAAAAGTAAAAGGTACTTAAGCAAGTTAAAACTTATAGTATTTATCTTATTATTTTAAAAACAACTATTTTTATATTTTTAGTTTTATTTTTATTTTTTTATTTTTATTTTTTAAAATAGAGTTAAGGGAATCCTACACACAGTAATAAATTATACTTATAAATAAACTAAAAAAAAAAAAAAATAATAAGCAATAACTAAAAAAAGACATGTTTTTTATAATAATATACTATTTTAATACTAATTTCTATCTTTTTTAGTAATTGCCTATTATTTTAGTAGATTTTTTATTATAAACTATTACTGTATGTAGTTTTAACTTGCTTATATGCCTTTTACTTCTTTTTTAATACTTTTTTTTAAATTGCAATTTTTTTATCTCTATTTACTAAAAATAACACAACTAGCAGCCTTTTTACTTAGTAAGTAATTCTAAAGTATATTAATTACTAATGTACTAGCCTATGCAGGTGTAAGCTGCATAAGTAAAAATATTTTTAATTTATAGTTTAAAATTATTTTTTGCATTTTATTTATTGTTAGTTATTACTGTTTATTGCTCTTTATTGCTGTTTATTGCTCTTTCTTGCTGTTTATTGCTATTTATTGCTTTTGCTATTTAATATCTTGCTGTTTATTTTAGTTAATCTTGCCTTTACTTGCCTTTTAGTCTTACTCAGTTTTTTAATATTTAGTTTTACTGCTTTTAACTTTGCTTTTTATTATTTTTTACTACTTTTTATTACTACATTAACTTTTCTTAAACCTTGTCTTATTATAATATATAATTTCTAGTACTCTCTGCGCTTACTTTAGCTTTTTTATTATTACTTTTTACTAAACAGCTAGTTTTGAATAAAAGTTATAAATTATTTAATTAATTCTTTTTTATAGTATTTAGGTGCGCAATACCTACTTATTTTTAGCTTTGTTAATAAATATATAAAACCTTATCTTTAGTTAAGTTTAAAGTAAAGTTTTATTTAACTCTACTAACTAGCTGCTACACTTTAAGTAATATTATTAAAAATTTATTTATTATATTAGGTAGATAAAGTTGTTTACTTTAAATCTTTTTACTTTTTTTTTTATTTGTTTTTTAAGAAGGAGTTTAGGTAATCCTATACACAGCAATAAGTTACAACAAAAAATAAACTAAAAAAATAAGCAATAACTAAAAAGATAAATCTTTTTACTATTTAACATCTTTAGCACTAAATATAAGAAAATACTATAAAATTTAAGTTTAATAGTTAGTATTTTAATAAATTTATTTAAGTTTTAATAAATTTATTTAAGTTTTAATAAGTTTAATTTAATTTTGAATAGTTAGGTTTTTTATATAGTATTAGCTATAGCATAAAGGTAAAAAAAAATAAGTCTCTTATATATAAAGGTGCAGTAAGCACTTTTATAGTTTTTATTATTTTTTTAGTATTTTTATGCTGTTATAGACATTAAAACTTTTTATTATTATAATAAATAATAATTATAGTATTAAAGAAAGCTTTTTTAGTAAAAGAAATCTAGTTTTTAGCACTAGTGCCTAATTAGAGCTAGTGCTAAAAAGTGCTCTTTAATTTTTACTTAATAAGCTTTTATGCTTAATAAGCTTAGTAAAAGTAAAATTATTTTTATCTTTTTAGTAATTGCTTATTATTGTAGTAAATTTCTTATTTTACACTATTACTGTGTGTAGAATTACCTAAACTTTAACTTAAAAAATAAAAAATAAAAAAATATTACTGTATGTAAGATTACTTAAACTCTAACTAAAAAAATAAAAATAAAACATTTTAATACTAAACATAATAACTTAAATTTTTCTTTAGTATTTAGTATTTTAGAATATTAAATACTAAAACTAATTTTTTTATTTTTTAAGTTAGAGTTTAAAGAATCTTACATATAGTAATAGTTTATAATAAAAGATTTACTAAAATATACTAAAACTATAGTACTTAATTTTATTAGTAAAATAAAAAATAATAAAATAAGTATAATCTTAGCTTTAACTTTAAGAAAAAACAAGCTTTAATAAGTTTATAAAGTCTAAACTTACTTATATGCCTTTTGCTTTATTTTTAATCCTTTATTTATATATTACTTTATTATTTTTTTCTTTTAGCTATTAAATATTATATGCTAGTAAGTTACTTTTAGATATTAATTACTAATTATACTAGCCTGTATAGCTGCAACTACTAAGTAAAATACTTTATAGTAAAATAGTGCTTTAAAATAATAATTTTTTTTAACTATATTTTAATACCTTTTATTAACTTTAACTTTTAATAGCTATTTTTTATTTCTTATTATCTTTTTTTATTTTATATTTATTTAGTACTTTTCTTACTTAACTTTTAGTTTTTTTTAGTTTATTAATATTTTGCTCTTACTTAGTTTTCTTATATTTATTGCTTTAGTAGCAACCTTTTATTAAAAAATACAATTTTTAAAATTCTTTGCACCTATTACTTTCTCTTTATTTTTACTTTTTACTAAAAAGCTAATTTTAAATTTAAATAAAAGTTTTAAATCATTTATATTATTTATTTTATTATTTATTTATTTTATTTTTTATTTTTTATTTTTTGAAAATAAGTTTAGGTAATTCTACACACAGCAATAAGTTACAATAAAGAATAAACTAAAAAAACAAGCAATAACTAAAAAGACTAAATAATTTTTGCCTTTACCTAAAAGTAAGAATTAAAAGGCACCTTTTAGTAATAGCTTTAATTAGGTACTAGCGCTAGAAGACTAGTTTTTTTACTTTATTTTTTTATTTTAAAATTAACTTTAAGTCTTTAACTAACTACTACTCCTAGAGTAGAACAGCACTATAACTACTACATGCTAAAAACAAAATTTAAATAAAATTCTAGACTAGAATATATAATAATATAAAAAAACTAAAATAAATACTTAAATTTTATAATAATGCTAATGCTTGCTGCACTCTTACATATAAAAAACTTTTAAAAATTTTTAGCTTTATCTTTTTTACATTAGCTAATCTATTATAAGAATAGTTTTATTTATTATAAGTTTATTTAAAGGTTAAATTAAATTAGAGTTAGTATTAAAGTTAATATTAAAATTAGTTAAAATAGCAAATACGTTTATAATTAATTTCTACTTTACTAATCTAGTTGCCTTCTTTTTTATACTTTATAATAATAGTATTAGTAAATATTTAGCTTACTTTTTTAAAGAAACTTATTAAGGTAAATTAATAATATAAATAACTATATAAAGTATAATTAGTAAAGTAGTAAAAAGCATTATTATTTTAATAAAAAATAAGGTGCTTTATATATATATGTAAAGTTAAAAGTAAGTAAAAAAGTATTATATATACTTGCGCGCGCTTATAAAGCACGCGTATATATAAAGCTTTTTTTTAAATTTAAGCTTTTTTAAAAAGTATTTTAAATTATAGTTAGTTTTACTAATATAGCAAAAATAAGTAAAAAGAGTACTATTTATTACTTAAATAAATAAAAGTTATTAGCTAATAATAGAAGTACTAGACGTAGTAGCACTAGACGCAGTAACACTAAGTAAGACTTAAAAAGGTTAATAGTAAAGGCAAGAGTAAGAGCAGTTAAAAATATTAAAAAATAAGTAAAAGTAAGATTAATTAAAATAAAGATAAACTATTAGAAGATAAAAGCAATAAATAGTAAGTAAAAGATAATTATTATTATAAAGTACTGCGTATTACTGTAAAGTACTTTACTTAGTAGCTAATACTTATATAAGCTTAGTATAATTAGTAATTAATATTTAAAAGCAACTTACTAGTATAATGTTTAATAGTTAAAAAGAAAGAATAATAAAGCAACGCGTAATTAAAGTATTAAAGAAGAAGCAAAAGGCACACAAACAAGTTAAGACTATTTATATTATTCTCCTAGTTTCTTTTATAGTATTTTTTTATTTAACTAAATTACTTTTAATGCTTCTGCTTGTTATTGCTAGTACTAAGTAAAAAAGAATATTTAAAAAGTCTAGTTTAATGAATACTATTTTAACAGATTTAATAAGTTTAATTTAAGTTTTAATAGTTACTTTTATATAGAATTAGTTATAGCATAAGTAAAATAAAATAAGTTTTTTATATATAAAAATACAGCAAGCAGTAGCACTACTATAAGTTTTTATTATTATTTTTAGTATTTTTATTATTTTTTTTATTATTTTTTAAGATAAAGTTAAGGTAATTCTATACATAGTAAGAAGTAACAACAATAAATAAACTAAAATAACAGGCAATAACTAAAAAGACTTAGTATTTTTATATTATTATAAACTGAAATATTTTTTTGCAAAAATAAATAATAGTTTTAGTTTTTATTACTTTTTAGCTATAGTTTAGAAATAACTTTTATAGTATAAAAAATCTAGTTTTAGTGCTAGTGCCTAATTAGAGCTAGCTTTAAGCTACTTTAATTTAAACTAGCTAGTACTAAAAAGTACTTTTTAATTCTACTAGCTTAATAAGCTTAAGTAAAAGTAAATTTTTTTTTTTTAGTAATTGCTTATTTTTTAGTAATTGCTTATTTTTTAGTGTTTTTATTACTATAACTTATTACTATATATAAAATTACTTAAACTCTAACTTAAAAAATAAAAAAATAAATTATAGTAAAAAGTAAAAATTTTATTTTATATTAAAATGTAGCTAAGATAAAGGTAAAAATTATTTAGTCTTTTTAGTTATTGCTTATTTTTTTAGTTTAATCTTTATTATAACTTATTACTGTGTGTAGAATTACCTTAACTCTATTTTAAAAAAAATATTAAAATTTGTTTATTTTGAATAGTAATACTAAGTTTTTATATAAATATAGTTTTATTTTTTTATTTTTTTTAAGTTGAAGTTAAAATAATTCTATATATAGTAATAAATTTACAATACTAAAAATACTAAAATAATAAGTAATTACTAAAAAAAGAAAATAAAAAGATAATATATAAGTTATGCTAAGATTTAAACTTAAGTTTTTAAAAAGTTAAATAATATTAGAATTTAATATATTAACTAGCTACACAATACAACTAGATCTTTTAGTACTTTTATTTTTTTATTTTTGTAAGTTAGAGTTTAAGTAATTCTACTTATTTTTTTTAAGTTAGAGTTAAGGTAATTCTATATATAGCAATAGTTAATAATAAGTAACTTACTGAAATAAAATAATTCTATACATAGTAATAAGTTGCAATAATAAATACACTAAAAAATAAGTAATAACTAAAAAATTTTTTTAAGCTATTAGTATATTATACTTTACTTAGTAGAAATTTATAAGCTTACTAATCTTATTAATATAGCTTACTTAAAATAGATAAATAGTACTTTCTTTTTAGTCTTAAGTAACTTTTATACTTAAAAACTAAAAAAGGTTTTTTTCTTTAGTTATTATCTAAGTTTTTTTTAGTTTAAATACTATTTTATAGTATTGTACTTTTCTTTTATTTTAGTACTTAAAAATAATACTATTAATAGAAGAAGAATATTACTAGTTTTAATTATATAATAAATCTTATATAGTATTAAAGTAAAACTTAGTTTAGTAAAAGTTGTTATAAACTTTTTTTGCTAAAGTAAAAGTAAAATCTTTAAGCTATATAATACTTTTTTAAGTTATTAATACGTAAAAAGTATTTTTATATAAGTATATCTATAAATACTAGTATAAATTAAAGTAATAGCTATATTAAACTATTTTTAGTTCAAATTATATTTAGCTATAATTACTATAAGTAGTTATTTGTTTTCAAAATAAAGTTAAAGTAATTTTACATATAGCAATAGGTTGCAATAATAAATAAACTAAAATAATAAGCACTTACTAAAAAAACAATATACTTATATATAGTTTAAAACTTTATATTTTTTTATATATAAAGCTTATATTTCGAAAAAAATAAGCTTATTTTAAAGTAGCTTTAAAAGTAAGTTTTATTTACTTTTTTAAACTATTTAGCTATTACATAGTTTTTTAGTTCTAAAAATAATATAAGTAGGTTTAGTAGCTTTTTAAAATATAGCTTTACTTTTTAAGTAAGTATTTTTAAAATTTTATTTTTTATTTTTTAAGATAAAGTTAAGGTAATTCTACACACAGCAATAAGTAACAATAATAAATAAACTAAAATAATAAGTAATAGCTAAAAAGACATGCAATTTTGACCTTTACTTAAAAAAATAATTAGCACTTTTTAGTACTAGCCTTAATTAAGCACTAGTGCTAATAGCAGAGTTTTTTTAGTTTAGTTTTTTATTTTAAGTAAACTTTAAGTCTTTAACTAACTACTATACTTAAAGTAAAATAGCAGTATAACTGCTATAACTACTATAATACTATAATTACTATAGCTACTATATATTAAAAAAGGCTAAAATCTAAGCTAAAATATATAATAATATAAAAAAACTAAAGTAAATATTTATAACTTATAATAGTATTAATGCCTACTGTACTATTATATATAAAAAACTCTTTTTTTTTACTTTTATATTATAACTAATTTTGTATAAAAGACTTATTTATTAAATTTATAGTAATAGTAAACTTAATTATTTTTAACTTTCATAATATACCTTTTTATTCTATTCTTACTATATTTTAAATACCTAGCACTAGTAATAAAATTTATAAATAACTTTACTTCTTTAGTAAAACTAAGCTTGTATTTTTAATAATATTACTTATAGTATAGTAGCTAGTTAGTAAAATAAAATAAACTTATATTTTTACTTTAACTTTTACTTTAATATTAACTAAAAAAGAGTTACTATATATTTACTTATAAAGCTAAATATAAGTTGCGCACTTAAAAGTATAAAAAAAAAAGCTTATATTTAAAGCTATATTTTTTACTTTTACTTAAGTATAAAAGTTAAATTTTAGTAGATAGCAAGGTTAATAAAGTTAAGCTAAGCTATAAAAGTATTAGAAATTACTTTTTATAATAAAAAATATTATTTAATAAAGCAGGTACTAAATATAGCAATACTAGTATAAGCTAGATAAACTTAAAAAAGTTGAAAGTAAAAGTAGTTAAACTAGTATAATGTTAAAGAGGTAAGCAAAACTAAAAAGTAAGTAAAAACTAAAATATTAAAAGTTAAAGGTAATAAAATAAAATTTAAAAAAAAATTATTATTATAAAGTACTATATATTACTATAAAATACTTTACTTAAATAGCTAGCTCGTGCACAGGCTTAGTATAATTAGTAATTAATATTTAAAAGCAACTTACTAGCATAATATTTAATAGTTAAAAAGAAAAAATAATAAAGTAACGCATAATTAGAGTATTAAAAAAAAGCAAAAAGCACACAAACAAGTTAAGACTAGATACTATATTATAAGTACTAATCATTTATCTAAGTAATAGTATTTAAATTTTATAAATGTTTAGAAATTTATAACTAAATAAGTAGCTAACTTATACTTTTAAGTTTAAATATTAAAAGTAATACTTTTTTAACTAAATATTATCTATTATAGTAGAAGCTTTATAGCTATATACTTAAAAGTATTTTGTACTAAGCTTTTTTTAGTTTTATAGCTAAGCTATTTTAGTATTTAATAAAAGTAAAAAATACTTTATATAAAAACTTTTATTTATTTTAAAAGTTCAAAGTTTTATTATAAAAGTAAGTAGTTATTACTATTACTTTTACCAACTAGTTTTTAAAAAGTTTAGTACTAAGTTAATTTATATATTTTCTTACTACTTTTTCTAAGAACTTAGCTTTTTTATTTTATACTTAAGTATTTAAAGCTAAAAGCTTAAAAAGTTTTTTTTAAGCTTTAGCTTACTTATTCTTATTTTATTTTTATTTTTTAAAATAAGGTTAAGGTAATTCTAATTTATTTATTTAAGCTTGCTTTTTAAGTAGTTCTTAGCACCTAGCAATAAATATAACAGTTTTTCTAAACAATAAATCAGAATTTTATCTTTCTAAAAGTAAGAAGAAGCAATCTTTTAAATGCCTATTTTTAATAAAAGCTAGATTTAAACTAATAGTATTTTTAAAATTTAAAATTTATTTTTAAATGCAGCTAGGTACTTGCCTACTACACTATCTTACTATAGCTTGCTTATTTATTTTAAGTTAAAGTTAAGATAATTCTACACACAGCAATAAGTAACAATAATAAATCAACTAAAATAATAGGTAACAACTAAAATAACAAAGACTAGCTTTTAAAATCAATTAATAATTATTATTATTCTTTAAACTTTAGTTGTATTAATATTTTTAAAGCTATAAAAGTTTTTAGCTACTTTTTTTTAAAGCTTTTTTAGCTTTTATAAAAAGTTTTTAAATGTAGTATTTTACTTTAGTTTATTTATATAAGTTATATTTAATAGTAATAAAACTATTGTGTTTTTTTTTAGTTATTGCTTGTTTTTTTATTTTTTTTATTATTATAACTATTTACTATATGTAAGATTAGAGTAAGCCTACAGAGAACTGTTGTAAAGGCTATTTTACACTATTAAAATGCTTAATTAAAATAATAGCGCTTAAAAGCTAAAAACTAAAGTAGTATTAAGTAACTGCGTAAAATACGTGTATACTAATAAATTAATAGTATTATTATTTAATAGGTAATATGCTTAGTTAGCGTTAATTTAGTATTAAATATATTAAAATTTAAAGCTGTAAATTAGGCAATTTTTAGTATTAATAATTATTAAATTGTTAAATTATTAAAATTACTATAAAATTACTATAAAATTACTATAAAATTATTAAATTACTATAGAATTGTTAAAACTAGTGTACGTAAACGTAGCAATTTTACTATATATTACCTAAATAAGTAATTATATTATAAAATAAGGCTTAAATTATAAAGTATTTAATAATTATTATAAGTTTATTAGTATTAATTGTTAAAACACATCTAAGCTATATATTAAAATGCTTAGGTATATATATAAGCTTAGTATTACTTTCTACTATTATAATACTTAAAGTAATTTATATAAACACTGTTTAGAGCACTTATAAAGCTAATATCTACTAACATAGTACTTTAAAACACTAGATTTAAGTAAATAAACTATAAAAAAATAGTAAGCTAATATGCTAGCAAAGTATTAAAATACTAAAAATATACTTTAAGTAGTATTACTAAGTAGTAATTATTAAGTTACTTATTTATAAAGGCATTATAATACTTAAATTTATATTAAGTAAGTTACTTATTACTTATACACCTATTACTTAGCCTATAAAGCTTTTTATAAGTTTTTAGTATTAGAGTTAGCTTAAAGAGCACTTAAGCTTTAAGCTAAGTAGTAAAAGCGTTAATGTCTGCGTAGCAAGCATGCTAATATAAGTAATAATTAATAAGCTAAAAAAAAAGCTTTTAGTATAGCAACTTATAAATATTATAGTTATAAAAAAAGCTAATTACTAACTAATAGTATTAAGAGCAGCGCTTTTACTCTATATATTTCTTTAGTATATTTATTATAATTTAGTATTATTAAATAGTTAAATTAAGAGTGTATAGCATTACTTAATTTTTAACTTAGCTAAATAAGTATTATACTATGTTACTTACTATATAACTAATAGGCGTTAATATTAAGTTACGCAACGCTAGGTAATTAATTTACTTAAAGTGCTTTTTTTTTTAAAAAACTTTAAGTTACTTAAATAAGTAAAAAATGTTAGCGTTGCTACTTATAAGCTAGCTTTTTAATATTTTATAAGCTTTTTTAACTTTTAATATAGTAATTAGCTTAAAATAAGTATACTAATTTACTTAAGCGTTAATAAGCTTCTTACAGTAATTATTAAACTAGTACTAAAAAAAGTACTTATAAACGCTTAAAGTAAATTAAGTAATAATTTAATAGCTTTATTTAAATTTAATAAGCGTTTTAAACTTTAGCATATTATAATAAAGCTTTATAGGCTTCTTTATATACTTAAAGTCTACTTAGTAGCTTTTTAAGTTAGTAATGTAGCCTAAGTTATTAGCTTTAGCACCTTTTATATAAGTAAAAGATAAAATGTTTTTATTTATATACTATTAATAAAAGATAATTTATATAAAAAAAAAAGACGTTTTTAATAGCGTTAATATAAGTATTATTATTATTAGTAATAAATAAGAGTACTATAATACCTATGCTCTAGAGGATGTTGCAGAGTTTAGTAAAAGCTTATTAAAAATATAGCTTAAATATAAAACGCGTTAGTATAATTGCTAAGTAGATAGTTTTATTATTACTATTTAAACTTACAATATTAAGCAGCAGAAATTAATATTAGTTTATTTTATAAGTATAATTAAGCAGAATAGCGTTAGGTAATTTCTTAAAGTTTTAAAAGTAATTAAAATAAAAGAAAAAAAGCTAATTAATTTCTTTACGCTTATTAAAGTAAAATTTTATAACATTACTATATAAGAGTTAGTATTAAAAAAGATTAATATTACTAAAGCGCTACTAGTTAGTGTAAGCAGCTTAGTAAAAGTGTATAAAAGGCGCACCTAAGGCACTAAGAGGAGATAAGTATTATTTTAAATTATTAGAAAAGGGTACCTTTTAAAAGTAGCTATCTTTTATTATTACTAGTAGTATAAAGCAAGTACTATTGCCTATAACTACGCCTTACAAATTTTAATATTAAAAAAAACTTTAGTAAAAGCTTAGCAGAGGGCTTAGCGCTGCGCTATATAAGTTTAAGCTAATTAGAAGCTTTTAATAGAAAAGACTTTTGTGCTAAAGGCCTTTACTTAATATAACTTTAATGAATTCTTATAAAATTTAAAAAAAAATTAACTTTAAATATATACTTATAAATTATACCTAATTTTTTATATATTTCTACTAACATCTTAGCTTTTATACAAGATTTTATAGTTTTCTATTTCTACTTATAATACTTATTATTAACGTCCTTTTTTATCTAAATTAATTTTTTAAACTGCTTTTTTAGTATTAATTTAGCCTATACAGCGCCCTGCTAGTTATGCTAATAAAAATTAAAATATTTATATATTTAGTTATTGCGCGTTATCTTTTGTATGCTAAAGAAAATTAATATGTTTTTTTTAAGTAGATAATTATAATAAAAGCTTATATTGCCTTTGCAATAAGTAACTTAAAAACTTTTTTTTTAAAACTTTTAATAACTTAAATCTTATAGAGTAACTTAATTTTATAGTTTTTAATTTTTGCTGCTAGGCGTTAAGCGCTACTTAATAAGTATTTTTTATCTTTTTATATTGCGCGTAATATATGTACTATAAATACTAGAATTTACTTACTTATTTACTTTTTATAAAATATACTTTTTAAGTATAGCTCTATTTTAATACTCTTTTTTAAGCTTTATTATAAGAATTATACTTAATTTGCTTAAGTAGCTTATAGAAATATAACTAATTATCTAACTTATAAAGGCAACTAAAATTTAGATAAATAACTAAGTATATAACATTAAAATAACAGAAACGCATTAACTTAAAATAATAACAATTTTTATATAAACTAGCTAGCTCTTAGTCCTCTAATTTCTCTCCTTCTTTATCTATTAGCTAAAGACTAAAATTATCTTTATTATTAATTTTTAGAAAAAAAGCTAGATACTAGCTTAGTAGCGTTGTCTTAAAAGCTAAAATAATACTACTTATAAATAGTGTAAGTAATATAGACAATATGTTTTAAGTGTTAATTAAGCTTAATAAATATTAATTTTATATAGTATTATAGTATAAAATTAATACTTAATAAGCTTTATATGTGCTAATAAGCTCTTTACTGCTATTACTTAGTATATATTTAATTTTTTGCTTTTATTACTGCGCTAAAGGCCTTGCCTAGAGCTTTGTATTAAGGTTTTAAAAATCTCTAGTTAATTTTTATAGATAACTAGCAGGTAACACTAAAGTAATAAAGGTAAAAGTATAAAGTAACAACTAGATTGTATTTCTAAAAAGTAAGTTATAACTTAAAGTAAATATAAAAAACTATAAAAGCTTTTTATTTACTAACTATATACTTAGTAAAATACTACACTTACTAGTAAGCATGCTTACTAGTAAGCGTAATATTACTAAAGTGCTAATATAAAATTAAGCTTATTACTTACTAGTAAATAGTTATATACTAAGCTATAAATATAGTTATTTATAAGTGCTAGCAACTTTATTTTCTTTATTACTAGCGCTTGCACTATAGAGCATAAAAAGCTAAGCTAAAGGCATTTTTTTAATTTTAATATTATCTTTTCTTTTTAAAACTTGTCTTTAAGTTATATAATTTTCTTAGTTATGTTTTTATAAGCTAAGCTTGCTCTGCTTATAGCTTAATTTAAAAGCTTTTACTATGTCTTTTAATTTTAAAGCTTGCAACTTTTATTTTTATAAAAAAAATTTTCCTATAAACTTTATTACTAAGTTTTTTTACATTTATTATACTAAAAAGAGCTATAATTATTATATTATGCTTAAAACTATATTAAAGTGTGCTAAGTATATTTGCGCAAAGAAGCTTTGCGTTAATATATTTTAAGCATCTTTAAACTATACTTATAAAAAGTATAAAAAAAAAGTTAAAAAAAATAAAAAAGCATTATCAGCAGTAATTGCATGCCTTCTTTAAAATAAAAAAATTTTAAAACAAGCTAAAGACAGAGCCTGTTTTAAGGCCTTGTATTTAGCTTTTAAATTAAAAAATAAAAGAGAGTTAGAGATAGTGTAAGAGGTTAATTATCTAGCAGTAGATACTTTTATTAACTTTTTTCTTACAGTTTAAACTACTATAAATTATATTAATACTATAGTAGGCGTGTTACATGTTTCTAAAGCAGATATTTCTTAAAGTTAGTTGTTTTAAATTAGAGGTTTTTTTTTTATTGTATTGCTTAATCTTTTACTAATAGTTTACTAGATGTACATCTAGTTCTTAACTATTATCTTTATATATGTATCCTTTCTATTTTATTAAATATTTTCTCTTAATCTAACTTAAGTTACAGTATTTTTTTAACTTTAAATTTTTTTTTATAGTAGAATGTGTTTTATAATAGTATTTTAGAGTTTATTAGTTTTAATAGCAATATATAGAACACTAAGCGTATCTTTACATTTTTTAAAAGTTAAAGTTAGTAGTTAACTAGGCTAATAATAGTATTAATTAAAAATAGTTTAACTTTAATATAATTTAGCTTTTTACTTAGTTATTTTATTTAAAGGTTTTTTATTTGTAAATATACTTTATCTCCTTTTTTTAGCTAAAGTGCTATTTTTCTTTTTTTATTAATATATAAAATTAATTGTTGTTATGCTTTTTATATATTTTCTCTTAGTTTTTTATATATTTTTTATACTATTTTATATTTTTTAATACTTTTTATGTTTTTATTATTAGTAATGTCTTTTTAAAGAAATTTAAGTATCTTTTATAGCTTATAAAGTATAGTGTTTTGCCTATTATTTTTAATAACTTATTATTATATACTAATTATGCTATAAGTAATTAAAAAATCTAGTTATTTTAGTTCTAGTTGCTATATAGCTATAAGTACGTAATTATAGTTTAATTTATATATTTTATTTATCTATCTATTTTTAAATAGTAAGCTGTTAATAGCTTTTATATTATTTTAATTGTTACTATTAGTGTTGTCTAGTAATTAGATATAAAAAGCTTGTCTCTATTATTAATAATTATCTTTAGTATTTTATAGTTCTGTACTAACTTATTTAAAATAATATATTCTAACTGCTTAGCTAAGTAGTTTTTATAAAATAAAATTATAAGTGCGTACTTAGTAAATCTATTTATAATTATAAGTATTAAGTTATACTATATATTTGTAACAAAGTTTTTAAAAGTAAAAAATCTTATTATAAAGTCTATAGTAATGTTTTTTTAAAATACTATAGGTACTAAAATTAGTTGCATTTCTCTATATCTTATATATATATTATATTTATTCTTCTTACACTTATTGCAAGCTTAAATATACTATATAACTTTTTCTTTTATATTTATAAAGTTGTAGTTTCTTTATATATGTTCTATAGTTTATTTAATTTCTAAATATTTATATAGTAGATTGTTATAGTGTTAGCGTATAATCTTTTTTTACTACTTTTTTAGTATATTATTTATAATTTTTATAGTAACATTAACTTCCTAAAAATAGCCTAGTTCTATTATTTTATCTTTATTATTTTTAAGTATTGCTTATTATACTTTTATTTTTTCTTCTATAATATTTATTTGTTAACTAAAAGCGTTAGCTCTTTTATTATCTTTCTCTAAAGTATATATAATCTTAAACTAATACTATCCTAGCTTTTTAGCCTACTAAACTTATTATTAATTAAGATCTTTTATAGTTATAAAAGTAATAAGGTTCTTATAGTTTATAAAAGTTAATAGTTTTAAGCAGCTTTTATAGTAAATTCTTTAGTACTAAATTAAATTAATAATAGCTATTAGTTTTTTATTATAAATATTACAGCGTTCTTTTGTTAACGTAAACTTTTTTAAATAATATATAATAAAGTGCTATTTTTTATTTTTATTTTATATAATGCAGGCCTTTAGTGCAAAATTTAAAGTATTAGTTTTTATTTTTATTAGTTTTTTTAACTAAAATATAATTAGTACTAGTGCAGAGGCGCATGCTTTCTAAAGTTTTTAAAATATATTATTTTTCTTTTCTTTTTAGTAACAAGTTTTTTTCTTTCTTATAAGTTGTGTAAGTAAAATTAAAATTTTAAAAAAGTTTTTAATAAATTTTCTATTAAAGTTGCAGAATTTTATAAATAATTATACTTTTTTAATATTATTTAGTATAAGCTATTTCTTAACAACTTTAACTTCTTCTAGGTCGTGTTTAATCTCTCTTTTCTAGATAATAAATCTTAGAAAATTAACTTATTTTACGTAGAACTTATATTTTTCTAGTTATACTTGTAAATTTACTTTTTGCAACTTTTAGAGTACTTAATATATATATTTTTAATTGTTATACTTATTTTTTAAAAATACTAAATTATTATTTAGATACGCTATAATAGTAATATCTAGTTAATTTTTAAAAACATTATTAATAAGTGCCTAAAACGTTGCTAGTGCGTTAGTAAGTTTAAAAAGTATAACTATATACTTATAATATTTATATTAAGTGTAAAATATAGTTTTTTATTTTTTATCTTTTTTTATTTATACTAAATAGTACTTATTTCTAAAGTTTAAAGCTATAAAGATTTTAGCTTTTATAAGTTAGTATTATAGTTCTTTAATATTAAGTAATAGATACTTATTTTTTATTATATTATTGTTAGTTTTACAGAAATTTATACACGTTTATAATTTTTTATTTTTTTTTATAAAGAGGGTCTTGTGTGCTACTAGCAATTTTAATAGTTAAATATATTATTTAGCTAGTCTTTTTTTTATATATTTTTATATAGCTGCTAGCTTTAATTTAGATTTTAGGCGTAATAAGTTAACTAGCAGTTTTAATTTGTTTTTAAAAATTATTTTATAATTTTAAAGCTAATACTTTAGTAATTTAAGCTTAAGTTTTAAGTTTTTAAATAGTGCTTTGTACTTCTAATACTATATAAAAACTTTAAAAGTTATACTAATCTTTTTAACTTTCTTTTTATAACTTAGTACTTATTTAGTATTTAAAAAGTTAACTGCTCTCTTTAGGCGTATTTTAAGTAATAGTATTATTGCGTTAACACTTTTTTTATTTACTACTTATAGTACGCAGTGCGTAGGCTTTAAACTATATATATATTTATAGTTTATAAATAAAAGTATTTTTTTAAACTAATTTATTATAAAATTATGCTTTTATAACTAAAAGAGTTTTAATATAATATTAAAAGTAGCTATTTTTAAAACATCTAAAATTATCTTCTTCTAGTATTTACTAATTTCTATAAATATTAAGTTAGTTTTTTTTATATACCTACACTTTATTAAGTAAGCACTTTTTAGTAACTACTTTAATACTATACTAGTTATGCTTACTTTATATAAAAAGTTTAGCTTTTATAACTATATAGCTTAATACAAGATTAACTAAAGAGCTAATATTAAGTAATACTTTAAAATAGTGTTTATTAAGCTTAACTAATAGCTTAACTAATTTATTTAAGTTTATAAAATATATAGTTTTATATATATTTCTAGTGCTAGGCGTGTACTTAAAAAAGGCTAAATTAGTATAAATTTATTACTACATTTAGCTTTATAGTAGTAATTACATTTTTGTACTAAGTAGGTTTACTATGTATTATCTTTTATGCATTATTAATTAATTGCAATTTATATTTTTATTACTTTTTTTTAGCATTTTTTTAAAAAATTAGAGTTAATTCTTTTATTAAACAAGTAAATAAGATAGAAATTATTATAGCATTTTATCTACTTACAGCTGTATGTTTTATATTTACTGTTTTTTAAGTAGTATACAGCGTTTTTGTTAAGCCTATAAGTTATGTAGAAGTTATAAAAGTAGGCGCTAGAGTATAACTTTTTATAGTTTTAGTTTTTATAATTAGTGTTATATATTAGTTGTTGCATAGATAGTAGCTTAGGCTTTTTTACTTCTTTACTTTTTTTTTTATATTTTTTATAGTTTATAAAATGTTCTAAGACGTGTTTAACGTATTTATCTACTTATAAGTCTATCTTCTTATGTTAGTTTATTCTGCAGTAGTTTTCTTTTTATTTATTATTTACTTCTTTATTAAGTAAGTCTAGTTTAGCAATTTGTCTAGCAAGCTCTTTATTATTATATTTAATTAATCTCTTTAAACTATTAAGTTTTTTAAAAAATACGTATTTCTTTTTTAAGTCTAATTTAAATCTGTAGAGTTCTTTTGCAATATATATCTATAAAGTTTTTTAAAGTAACTATTTTATAAAAGTAAAATTCTTAGTTTAAAACTAATATATTAGATATAGGTGTTACTTTTTATATTAATTGTTTTTACTTTATACAGTAGTTTATTAAGCGTTCTGTTTTACTTAGTGTTATTTAAATAGTAGTGCTTCTTTATAATGCTTAGGTCTATCTTTTAAGTTTAGTTTATTTACTATAAGTTATCTTTTACTTAGCGTAGGTTCTAGAATTTTCTATTTTAATTTGCTTTTATTTTCTTTAAAGTATAAAGACTTAGTTATTATATTAATAAAGCGCGTAACTTTGTTTTTTAATTAATAGTTTCTAGCTATATAGCTAGTTTTACTATATTTATAGCAAGTAATCTTTTTAAAGTTTTTACTTTTTTTATTATACTTTTTTTTTCTTTATTATATTTAGCTTTAAATAGAAATGTAGCATTAATGTTATATGTCTAATTTATTTTCTTAGTATACTTAACTTTAGGTTAGATAAAAACACTATATCTTTTTTAAAGAAAGTAGTGTATAACTTTTTAAGTCTTTTTATAAAAGTTTTTATAACTATAAATTTCTTTTATTTCTTTAGCTAACTTAAACAAGTTATTATTAATATAGATAGTCTCTTTATAAAGTTTTTTTATTAAGTTAAGTATAACTTTAAATCTTATAAGTTTTTTCTTAACTTTAAGTTTAAGTTTTTAGCAGTAGAGTGCTATAAGTGCGTTATTATTCTAGTTAGTTTATACTGTGTAGTATTAGAATTTAGCAGCATAGTTAGTAATAAACTTAAATTATTTAACGCGTTAAATTTCTTATACTACTTTATTTTTTTATTAAAAACTTTAAAAACTTAGCGTAGTTTAGCTTTAAATGTTTTCTAATTATAGAATAAAGCAATATTTTTATTATTTTTATTATTTTTATTTAAATACTTAGTAAGTTAAAGTGTAATTTACTTATAAGCGTTACTTTATATAAAAGTAATTATATAAGTAGTTTTATAATTACTTTTAATTTTTTTATTAAACTTAAAAAGTAGCTTAAGCTATAAGATTTATTTTTTTAACTTAACACGTTTTTTATAGTAGAGGTTAAGTTATTTAACCTTAACATTAATAGGGGCGTTGTTATTTATATTAAAAGTAAGAGTAAGCTAGTTAGTATTACTAAAGCTAGACATCTTAAAAGTATTTATAATATTAAAGTTTTAGAAATTTTTAGTTAATTTTTATAAATAACTAGTAGGTAATACTAAAGTAATAAAGGTAAAAGTATAAAGTAATAACTAAATTATATTTTTAAAAAGTAAGTTATAACTTAAAGTAAATATAAAAATCTATAAAGGCTTTTTATTTACTAACTATATACTTAGTAAAATATTATACTTATTAATAAGTATGCTTACTAGTAAGCGCGCTTACTAGTAAGTATAATAGTACTAAAGTGCTAGTATAAAATTAAGCTTATTACTTACTAGTAAGCAGTTATATACTAAGCTATAAATATAGTTGTTTATAAGCGCTAGCAACTTTATTCTCTCTATTGCTAGCGCTTGCACTATAGAGCATAAGAGGCTAAGCTAAAGGCTTTCTTCTAATTTTAACACTTTGCCTAACACTTTTACTAAAATTAAGTAATTTTTAATATTAGAAAACTTGCAATAATTATTAAATATATAATTATTTAAGCTTTATTTTATAATTTTATTACTTATTCAAGTAATATATAGCAAAATTGCTACATTTACGCACACTAGTTTTAACAATGTTATAGTAATTTAATAATTTTATAGTAATTTTAACAATTTAATAATTTAATAATTTAACAATTTAATAATTATTAACACTAAAAAATTGCCTAATTTATAGCTTTAAATTTTAATATATTTAACACTAAATTAACGCTAACTAAGCATATTACCTATTAAATTATAATACTTAAGCGTTTATTAATACACACGTATTTTATAGTAGTGCTTAATACTACTCTAGTTTTTAGTATTTACTAAGCACTATTCTAATTAAGCATTTTAATAGTATAAAATAGCTTTTATAATAATTCTCTATAGGCTTACCTGTAAGATTACTTTAACTTTATTTTAAAAAATAAAATAAAACTTTTTATTTTTACTTGTTTAGTTCACTCTACTAAATGTTTTAATATACTTAGTTATAAGTAGCTAAAGTAATAATGTTTTATTTTTAAGTTAATAAAAGTAGCTAGTAGCTATTGCTTTATTACTTTTACTTTTTTTAATTAGAATTTAAAATTATATAGCTATTACTTAGTTAAAGCTAACTATTTTAAGTAATAAAAAAACAAATTATATTAATTTTTTAAATACGTAATTACTAAGCTTTTAGTTTTTTATAGTATTATTAAGTTTGTTTTTATATTTTACTAGATTTCTTTTTAAGTAAAAGTTAAAGTAATACTAAGTTACTTAAAAATCTTAAATACTAAGCTCTTATTTTAAGCTTTAAAGTAGTAAAAGCTAAATAAAAAATTACTATTAAAAATACTATAATTAAAGGTGAATTACTTTTAGTAAAAACTAAGCTTTTTTTAGTTAAAGCTTATTAATTAATAAAGTTAACTTTATTATTTATTAAATAGACTGTTTTAACTCTAGTATAAATAAATGTAAAAATAAGACTTTTTTATTATATAGCTTCTAAAGTGTACTTTCTTTTAAAGCTATTTTTTAATTTTTTAATTTCTTATTTTTAATTTTTTATTTTTAATTTTTTATTTTTTATTCTTTAAGTTAAAGTTAGAGTAATTCTATATATAGTAAAAAAGTTATAATAATAAATAAACAAAAAATAATAAGTAATAACTAAAAGAACAGCTTTAAAGCTGTAAAGGCTAGTTTTACTTTAGTAACTATTTTACTTTAAAGTTAAATTTTCTTCTAAATTTAAAAGTTAAAGTATAGAATAACTTGATTTTTAAAGTTTCTAATTAAGATATTATTAATCTTATAACTTATAAGTTTAACCTTTTTTACTATTTATTTATTTTATTTATTTTTTAAGATAAAGTTAAAGTAATTCTACACACAGTAATAAGTTGCAATAATAAATAAACTGAAATAATAAGTAATTTCTATAAAAATAAATAAATTTTACTTTTACTTAAAAGTAAGAATTAAAAGTTTTTTTACTGTACTTACTAGTTTTTTAAAGGTTTTGTTAAAAAATATGTAGTAGTAGTTTATAAGTATAAACTATATTTATTTTTTAATTCTTTTTAAGTTAGAGTTTAGGTAATTCTACACACAGCAATAAGTTATAATAATAAAAATACTAAAATAATAGGCAATAACTAAAAGAATAGTATATAATATATAGTATACGCTAATTACTTTTTCTACTTATAAAGTATAAAAGTTGTTTATTTTTTTTATTTTTTTATTTTTTTGAAGTTAGAGTTTAAGTAACTTTATATATAGCAATAATTAATAATAATAAACAAACTAAAATAATAACTAATAACTAAAAAGATAACCTTTATACGTTTTATTAGTAATTACTTATTATTCTAGTATTTTTATTATTATAGACTTATTACTATATATAAAATTACTTTTTATCTTTTTAGTAATTGCTTGTTATTTTAGTTTATTTATTATTGTTATTTATTGCTGTGTGTAGGATTACCTTAACTTTAAGTTAAAAAAAAATAAAAAAAAATTACTTAAACTTTAACTTATAATAAATAAATAGTATAAAGGTATTGTACTTATTGAATATAAAAAACTAAACTTTTTCTAAATACTTAAAAAAGTTTATTTAAAAAGATTATTTTTTTATTAGTAGAGCGTTTAGTTACTAGTAGAGCTTTGTATTTAATATAAAAAGTATTTTTATAAATAGTTTAAGTTAGTTTCTAGCTGCAAATATAAACTTAAATATAAATTTATTTTTTATTTTTTTCTGTTCTTTAAGTTAGAGTTTAGGTAATTTTACACACAGTAATAAGTTTATAATAATAAAACTACTAAAATAATAAGCAATAACTAAAAGGAATAAATAATTTGTTGTGAATTTTATTAAATAATATTTTACTTATTTATATATTTACTACTTTATATTCTTATTTTAAAAGTTGCAGCGTATGTATTACTAAAAAATATAATTATATTAGTAAAGTTATTAAGTATTTATACTTAGTTTATTACTTTAAAGTAATTATTTTACTTAGTAATTATAGCTACTTGATTATATTTTATAAGCTAAATATTTTACTTTATTACTTTTTTAATACTTATATATTTTAAGTTAGAGTTAAAGTCTTTTTTTTTTTTTAGTAATTGCTTATTATTTTAGTAAATCTTTTATTATAAACTATTACTATGTATAGAATTACTTAAACTCTAACTTAAAAAAAAAAAAAAAAAAAGAGTTATAGTAATTCTACACATAGTAGTAGTTTATAGTAAAAGATTTACTAAAATAATAAGTAATTACTAAAAAAATAAGCAATTTTTATTTTGACTTAAAAGTAGAAATTAAAGAGCACTTTTTAGCACTAGTTTAAATTAAAATAGCTTTAAAACTAGTTTTAATTAAGCACTAGCGCTGTTTAATACTTATAATAGTTTATTTATAGTTTTTTTTTAAAAGCTTTACTTTTTTTTATTAATTTTTACTTTTTTAGTAATTTTAATTAACTATTTAGATAAAAATTAGTTAAGTAAGTAGTAACGTTTTAACTTGTTTATATGCCTTTTACTTCTTCTTTAATACTTTAATTACGCGTTGCTTTATTGTATTTTTTTTAATTATTAAATACTATGCTAGTAAGTTACTCTTAAATATAAATTACTAATTATACTAAGCTTATATAAGTGCTAGCTGCCTAAGTAAAGTATTTTATAGTAATATATAGTGCTTTATAATAATAATTTTTTTTAAATTTTATTTTATTACTTTTAACTTTTAATATTTTAGTCTTTGCTTGCCTTTTAGTTTTACTTACTTTTTTAATATTATACTTTAACTGCTTTTACTTTTAACATGTTTAAGTTTATTTAGCTTATGCTAGTGTTGCTATATCTAGTATTTACTTTATTAAATAATATTTTTTATTATGAAAAGTAATTTCTAACACTTTTATAGCTTAGCTTAACTTTATTAACTTTACTATTTACTAAAATCTAACTCTTATACTTAAGTAAGAGTAAAGAATCTAGCTTTAAATATAAGCTTTTTTTTTATACTTTTAAGTATATAACTTATATTTAGCCTTGCAAGTAAATATATAGCAACTTTTTTTTAGTTAATATTAAAGTAAAAGTTAAAGTAAAAATATAAGTTTATTTTATTTTACTAACTAGCTACTATACTATAAGTAATATTATTAAAAATACAAGCTTAGTTTTACTAAAGAAGTAAAGTTATTTATAGATTTTATTACTAGTACTAGGTATTTAAAATATAGTAAGAATAGAATAAAAAGGTATATTATAAAAGTTAAAAATAATTAAGTTTACTATTACTATAAATTTAATAAATAAGTCTTTTATGCAAAATTAGTTATAACATAAGAGTAAAAAAAAGAGTTTTTTATATATAATAGTACAGTAGGCATTAATACTATTATAAGTTATAAATATTTACTTTAGTTTTTTTATATTATTATATATTTTAGCTTAGATTTTAGCCTTTTTTAATATATAGTAGCTATAGTAATTATAGTATTATAGTAGTTATAGCAGTTATACTGCTATTTTACTTTAAGTATAGTAGTTAGTTAAAGACTTAAAGTTTACTTAAAATAAAAAACTAAACTAAAAAAACTCTGCTATTAGCACTAGTGCTTAATTGAAACTAGTGCTAAAAAGTGCTTTTTAATTTCTCTTTTAAGTAAAGGTAAAAATTGCATGTCTTTTTAGTTATTGCCTGTTATTTTAGTTTATTTATTCTTGTTACATATTGCTGTATATAAGATTACTTTAACTTTATCTTAAAAAAAAAAAAAGTAAGTAGTAAAAGCTAAAAATAAATTAATAAATTATTTTTTATATATATTTTCTAATTTTTTAAATTTCTTAGCGCTAGTTATAGTATAAAGTAAACTTAAATTATATATTATTTACTTTAAGTTTACAGTATTTAACTTAACTATTTTTTAGCTTTTTTTAAGTAATACTAAAAATATATATTTTTAAAAGCTTATTTCTTTTTTAATAACTAGCTTAGTAATAGTAGTTTTAGTATTACTAGTTTGAAAAAAAGTTATTCTTTTTCAAATTAAATAAATACTATATATTAGTAATTATTACTTAAGTTTAGAAGGCAGCTAGCTACTTTATTATAATAAAGTTAGTAGAAGTTTAGTATTTTATAAGCTTAAATAGTGCTAAAGCTTATATATACTATACTTACTTTACTTACTAAGTATATTTAAAGCATATAAAAAGCTTTAAAATATAAGTAAAAATTATTTATAAAATTATTTAAAATATTATTATAATTTTTTATTTTTTATTTTTTTAAGTTAGAGTTAAAGTAATTTTTATACACAGTAATAGTTTATAATAAAAATTTTACTAAAATATTAAGCAATTACTAAAAAAATAAGTAATTTTTGCTTTTACTAAAAAGTAAAAATCAAAAAGCACTTTTTAGCACTAGTTTAAATTAAAATAGCTTAAAGCTTGTGATAATTAAGCACTAGTGCTAAAAACTAAGTTTTTCTACTATAAAAGTTATCTCTAAACTATAGCTAAAACAGTAATAAAAACTATAACTATTATTTATTATAATAATAAAAAAAATAATAAAGACTTATAAGAGTGTTACACTAATATATAAAAAACTTTTTTTTTTACTTATACTATAACTAATCTTATATAAAAAATTTAACTATTAAAACTTAAATTAAATCTATTAAAATAGCAACTATACTTATAAAACTAAACTTTTTTGATATTCTCTTCTACTTAGTGCTAATAATAACAGATAGTTAAAGTATAAATAAAAGTAGCTAGCTTGACTTTTTTATTATTAAAAAAGCTTAAATTTTTAATAATATTACTTAAAGTATAGCATTTAGTATTTAGTAAAATAAAATAAAACTTTACTTTAAATTTAACTAAAAATAAACTACTTTATATTTATTAGTAAAGCTAAAACTAAGTAAGCATTACACACTTAAATATTGTAAAAAAAAATTAGTAATATAACTTTTTTTTATATAGGCTTTTTTTTTTATAAATAAGCTTTTAAGTAAGGAGTAAAAATAAAGAAAAAGCTAAAGTAAGCGCAAATGTTTTTAAAAATTACTTTTTTTAATAATAATATGTTTTATAAGCAAGTTGCTAACTTAAGTAAGTTGCTAATACTTAACTAGCGCACTACTTATATATAACTATTGTAAACGCGCAACACTATTAATTAAAAATTATAATAAACTAATTTATTTTTTAAACTTATTACTATTTTTAAAAACTACTATTTTTACTTTATAAGTATAAGAGTTATATTTTTTTTTACTATAATACTTATAGTGCCTTATACTATGTACTTTAAGCGTAAGCTTTTTACTAGTATTATATCTTTTACTTTTTTTTTTAGTAATTAAGTATTATACTCTTTGTGTAGCTAAAGTTTTTTTTATTTAAATATACTTTTATTTTTTTAATTAATGCTTTATAAGCTTGTTAATTACGCTTTATATATGTGCCTGTCTCTTTTACAATAATACTATATTATATATAATTTACTACACGCCTTTACTTAGCTAGTAAATTTTTTTATTTAATAAGCTTATAAAAAACTTAAAATAGTTTTAAATTTTATTTAAATAAGTATAGCTTATACTTTAATTTTATAGGCGTTATATAGTGTTTACGCTTTTTATATACTTTACTTTAGTAATAATTATTTTAAAGTTTATAACCTTATATTAAGCTTTAATATAATAGCTTTTAAATTATATAAAACTAGTCTAGCGCCTTTAAAGCTTGCTTTAATATTTTTTTACTATTATAGCTTATTTAAAAGCTAGCTTAAATACTTAATAAAAGGCTTTTTTATTAATAAAGTATATATAGTTATATACTAAAGTTAAAATCTAGTTACTATACTTGCGCTTTAATAGCGCAAAATAGCTAATATTAAAAAGTTATAAAAAGTATAAAAAATATAAAAGTATTTAAAAGAATTTTTTTTTATAAAAATTTTAAAGTTTAAGTAAGCTATAGCTTTTATAGCTATTAATTATAAGTAGGTAGTATATACTTATAGCACTTAACTTTATATACTTATTAAAGTACTTTAACTAAGCAAAAATAAGCTAGTTATCTATCTAGCTATTAAAGCTTACTTTAAAAACTTAATTATATAGTAAGTTTTTAAACTAAGTATTAATAAGCATGTAGCTTATAAAAATAATAAAAAGTAAAAGTAAGTAACTTACAGCTTTAACGCCTTAAATAATAGTTACTTATTTATAGTTACTTAGCTAGATTCTTTTTATTTTTTTTACTTTTTTTAGTTTTATAATAGCTATTTATAATAATATTTTGCTTATAATAAAGCTAGTTTTATTAAAGTTATAAATATTACTATTAAAATTTTTTTATTTTTATTCTATTACTTATAATAAGTTAAACTAGTGCTAAATAGCTATAAATTTTTTATAAGTAGCTTACTAATAGTTATATAATTAGCTTTAGTATATATAGAGCTTAAAAGTCTACTTAAGAAAGTTATTAACTTAGTATTTACTAATAAAGTTACTACTTTATAATTTAAAAATTTTTATTTACTATTTTTTATATATAAAACTTTAAAAGTGTAAGACCTTAAGCAAACTACTAAATAACTTTTTAAACTATAGCTTTTTTTTTAGTTTTATAAAGTATTTTAAGTTTATTTTATAGTTATATTATATGCGCTTTTTAGCGCGTTAGTTAATAAAAGTTTTTTAAAGTATATTATATATAGTTATAGCTTAATTAAAGTTTTAAACGTATTATTAATTAATATTAAAAATAGTAAGCTATAAATTAGCTTTAGTATAAGTTTTTTAAGTATGTTATAGTTAAAATATTATATATTATTATTATATAGGTAGTGCGCTAGTTAAGTACTAGCAACTTACTTAAGTTAGTAACTTACTTATAAAACACGTTATAGTACAATAATTAATTAGTAAATATAAAATAAGTAACTTAAGTATACTATTTATTACTAAAAATAAAGTATTTTAAGTTTATTTATAAAAAAAAAGTAAGTAAGTAATACTTTTTTAAATATATACTTTGCGCGCATTACGCGCATAAAGTATACTTATATATAAAGCTTTTTTTTTTTACTTAAGCTTTTTTAGTTAATAGTTTTAAAAAAGATATATTTAATAAATTTATCTTAAATTTTCATAGTTAAGCTTTTTATATAAAATTAGTTATAGTATTAAAAAAAAAGTTTTTTATATAAAAGTATAATAGGCAGCAGTACTACTATAGGTTTTTATTATTTTTTTAATATTTTTATACTATTATAAAAGTTAAATCTTTTTTTAGTTTTAGTAAATAGTGGTTATACATAATATTATTGTATAAAAGTTAGTTTTAAAAAAAATTAATATTGCTAAAGCGCTACTAATTAGTATATGTAGCTTAGTAAAAGTATATAAAAAGCGCGCTTAGAGTACTAAAAAAAAATAAGTATTATTTTAAATTATTAAAAAAAAGTACTTTTTAAAAGTAGATATTTTTTATAATTACTAGTAATATAAAGCAAGCATTATTGCTTATAATTATATTTTATATAATAATACTTTTTAGTAAATAGCTAAAAATAGCTTTTTTAACTTAATTTTAGCAGTAGGCTTCTAACTGCAAAAGCTTAAAGCTTAAAAAAAAACTTTATAATAGTTACTACTACTATAAATGCTTTTAACTTTACAAGCGCACTTATAATAATAAAGTAGTATATTTAAATAACTAAAAAAAAAATTACTTTTTTAGTAGCTAATTACTTTTAAAAGCTAAAAAATAAAATTACTTTTTTAAAGAGTACTACGCTAGCTCTATCTATAATAAATTTTACTATAAAAAATATTTAAAATAGAAATAATAAGTTAGTATAAGTAAGATATAAGTAGCTTATTATATTATGCGCTAGTAAAGTAGAGTTTAAAAATAAAAAATATTATAAACTATAGAAGAAAAAATTATAAAAAATATTAAAAGTTTTTTTACTTTTATAAACTAGTATTAAAACTTACTTTTTATAAATTTACATAAAAAAGCAACTAGATTGCTTAAGCTATATAGTACTTATAAAAAAACTTCAAAAAGCTTTAGTACACATATTATAAGCGTATATTAAAAAAAATAAAGTAGTATTAACTTAAAAATACTTTTAAATATTTACTTTTTTATAACTTACTTTAGTATTTTAAAAAAATAACTTACTTTTTATATAAAAGCTTAAAAAGTGTAATATTTATTTATAAAACTAAAACTAAAGTTATAGCGCCCTATTACTAATCGTTACTTAATTTTCTTAATATAAAAAGGCCTTATTTTATTAAATTTAATACTAAAATAAAATAACTAGTACGCAAGCAACGCGCACTTATAAAATAACTATAATAAAAAAATAGTATAAAAAAAATAAAAAAAAATTCTATTACTTAATATTAGCTTTTAAAGACAAGTTTTAAATTACTTGCTATAAGTATAAAAAGCAAGGTTATTACGCTAATAAGTATTAAAATAATAATTTAAACTATAAGCTTATAAAAATTAATTAGGCAGAAAAAAGCATACTTTACTAAAACTTTAGCTATAGTAAAGTATATACTACTAAATATTTTACTAAGTATAAAGTGTAAGTATTACGCAATAAAAGCAACATTAAAAAAATAAAAACTACTTTTTATCTTAAACTTTTAAGCTAATATTAGTTTTATTAGTTTAAAAATAGCTATTAAGATAAAACTGCAACTAATAAAAAAAGTAGATTTTTTATAGTTAAGCTAGATTAAGTTATAGTGTTGAAGTACTTATACTACTTATATACTTTAGTTATAACTTTTAAATAACTAGTAAATATAATACTAAACTTATATTATAGTTTATAAAGTTAATAAAAAAAAAGTACTTTTTTTCTTAAGTAACTTATTTTTTAAAAAAAAAATAATTAGCTTTAACTACAGCACTTAAATATAAAAGTAAAAGTATATAGCTAAAAATATTTAGCTTATTTTTATTAAAAAATATTTTAAAAATATCAAGTAGGCTAGTATAAAGCTATATTTACTAAAAGTATTATAAATAATAGTTATATATATAAAGTATACTGCTAGCATCTATACTATAAGTATAGTATATATTTTTTATATTTTTAAGCTATTTTAAAACTACGCAGACATTTTCAACAAAGTTAAAGTATTAAAGCTTTTATTATTTAAAAGCTCTAATTATAAGATTTTTATTTTAAAAGAAAAAAAGCTTTTTTATAGTTTATTATATAACTTATTAAAATGTAAGCTTTAAGTGCTTTATAAATACTTAAAAACTACTTTAAAAAAATCTAGCATAGCACTAGCTTAGTAGAAGTTTTTTTTTTATTTTTAAAAAAAATAAAAAATTATAACTATATATAAACTACTATAGTTTTAATATAGTAATAGTAAAAGATTATTATCTACTACTATTTATTAAAAAAATATTAAACTGCTTATTAGGCGCATGTTACTAAATAACTCTAAATTTTAAACATGCTTATTATTAATTATAAATTAAAGTAAAAGATAAGTAAAAAATAGTATTTTAAATAAAATATAGCTATTTTAAATATTTTATAATGCTTTTTAGCTTTACTAATGCTTTTACTAGTTTTTAAGCTTATATTAATAATGCTTTAAAAGGACATTTAAACTATATTTATATAATATATTTTAATAATATATTTATTTATACTTATAATATAAATATAACAATTTACTAGCGCGCAGTATATACTACACTTTAATTTTTTAAAAAAGTAAAACTATTTATAAATTTAAAAAAGTATACTTTTATTATAAATAAAGTTTATTTTTTAAATTTTATAGTTACTACGCGCAGTATATATACTAATTTTAAGTATATATAAATAAATACTAAATAGCTGCTGCTAATAAATATTAAGCAGCTATAGTTATTTTTTAGCTTTACTAACTTTTATAAAAGGTTTATTATAAAGTATATAGCAGTTTTAAGTTGCTTGTATGCCTTTTACTTTATCTTTAATACTTCTTTTTAAATTATAATTTTTTTTCCTATCTTTATTTACGTATAAAAAACAGCATTACTAGCAGCCTTTTTACTTAGTAAGTAATTATTAAACTACTTAAACTAATTAAACTAAGCTTATATAAGTGCTAGCTGCTTAAGTAAAGTATTTTATAGTAATATAGTACTTTATAATAATACTTATTTTTTATATTTTATTTATTGCTGTTTATTGCTATTTATTGCTTTTACTATCTAATATCTATTCTTTATTTTTAGTTTATTGCCTTTTATTACCTTTTATTGCCTTTTATTACCTTTTATTACTTTTTATTACTTTTTATTACTTTTTATTGCCTTTTATTGCCTAAACAATATTTTTTATTATAAAATATAATTTCTAGCACTTTTCATGCCTACTTTAGCTTTTTATTATTATTACTTACTGCTAAAAAGCAGCTTGTTTTTAAAAAGTAAAAGTAGCTTATCTTTAATAAAAGTATTTAATTATACTTTTAATTTTTACTTTTTTTTTAACACTATTTAAGTGTGTAATACTTACTTACTTTTAGCTTTATTTATAGATATATAATACTTTGTTTTTAGTTAGATTTAAAGTAAAGTTGTTTTTAAGTTCTAGTTTACTAATAAAGTTTTTTATAATAGTTATTATTTTTAAAAATTTAGTTGCGTTAAAGAGGTATAGCTATTTTACTTAGCTTTTAGTTAAAATAGGCACTAAGTTGTTAAAGTTTTAGAGATCTCTAGTTAAGTTTTATAAATAACTAGCAGGTAATACTAAAGTAATAAAAGTAAAAATATAAAGTAACAACTAGATTATATTTCTAGAAAGTAAGTTATAACTTAAAGTAAATATAAAAAGCTATAAGAGCTTCTTACCTACTAATTATATATATAAAGTTAAGATAGTTAATTACTTTAATTAGTTTAATTAGTACTACTAGTTAAGCTAATAACTAATTATATTATATAATTTTTTATTATATAATAGCTAATGCAGCGTAGCTCCATAATTTCTAAAGTACTTATAGTAAGTAAAAGTAATTTACTTAAGTATTATAAAAAGCTTATTCTTAACCCCTAAAGTGTCTATATTATAATCTTAATATTATTTTTTTTTCTTTTAGCTTAGTCTTATCTTTAAAGCTTATTTAATAACGTAAGGCTTTACTCTTTTTAGTTTAGTTTTCTACTATGCCTAAACTTTTATAACCTTTTAGTACTAAATATTATTACTATTTATTTAAATTTGTAGAATCCTTTAGCAAAGTTATAGTTAAAAAGTATTTAATATATAAGAAATATAGCTAAGTTTGTAAAATTTATATGCATTTTAAAAAATATAGTAAGTATATTTATTATAGCTAGCGTTGCAACGTGTAAGTTACTAAGTTTAAGTTTAAAAAGTTAGCTTTTTAAAAAAAAAAAGCTTATTATATAAATAAAAAAAAATAAAAAAAGTAAAAAGCAGCTATGCGTGCGTAAAAAAAAGCTATAAAAAACTTTTATATTACGCAGGCGTGTAAAGAGCAATTATAGTAGCAAATAAATCTCTTTAATTATTATATAAAGAAAGCTATTACTGTAGAAGAAAAAAAATTTAAAAAGTTAAAAGTATAAAAGCTATTATTTATAAACTTTTCTACTAATAGTTTTAGCTTTACTTTAGCTTCTAGTACATAGAGTGCCTTTAAAAGTTTACTTAATAATTTTTAAAAAGCTTTTAAGTTTATTATTTTAACTTATACTGTTGCAACTTCTAGTAGCAGTTTTTAAAATAAGCTTTAAGTTTTTAGCTATTTTTTAAGTGTAGGTATCTCTTTTATTTAACTAAGTATTTTTTTTAATTATTAACTAATTAATAGCGCAGTATTTTCTTAACTTTATATTTATTATCTTTTTTTATTTTATAGTAGAATATATTTTATAAAAGTGTTTTAAAGTTTACTAGTTTTAATAATAATATATAAAATACTAAGTGTATCTTTGTATCTTTTAAAAGTTAAAGTTAATAGTTAACTAGGCTAATAGCAGCGTTAATTAAAAATAGTTTAGCTTTAATATAATTTAACTTCTTACTTAGTTATTTAATCTTAAGATTTTTTATTTATAAATATACTTTATCTCTTTTTTTTAGCTAAAGTGCTATTTTTTTTATTAATAAATAAAATAAATTATTGTTGTGCTTTTTGCATGTTCTTTTTTAGCTTTTTATATATATTTTTATATTATTTTGCGTTTTTTATTACTTTTTATATTTTTATTATTAATAAAGTTTTTTTAAAAAAATTTAGATATCTTTTATAGTTTGCAAAGTATAGTGTTTTGCCTATTATTTTTAATAACTTATTATTATATACTAACTATGCTATAAGTAGTAAAAAAATCTAGTTATTCTAGTTCTAGTTACTATATAGCTATAAGTATATAATTATAGTTTAATTTATACGTTCTATTTATTTGTTTATTTCTAAGTAGTAAGCTATTAATAGCTTCTATTTTATTTTAATTATTACTATTAGTATTGTTTAATAATTAGAAGTAAAGAGCTTGTCTTTATTGCTAATAATTATTTTTAGTATTTTATAGTTTTATACTAACTTATTTAAAATAATATGTTTTAACTACTTAGTAAAGTGGTTTTTATAAAATAGAATTATAAGTGCAACTTAGTAAATCTATTTATAATTATAAGTATTAAATTATACTATACTTTTATAATAGAGTTTTATAATATAAGAAATTTTATTATAAAGTTTATAGTAATATCTTTTTATAGTGCTATAGGCACTAAAATTAGTTATATTTCTTTATACTTTGCGTGTGTATTATATTTGTTTTTTTTATACTTATTATAAGCTTAGATGTACTATATAACTTTCTCTCTTATATTTATAAAGTTATAGTTTCTTTATATATATTTTATAGTTTATTTAATTTCTAGATATTTATATAGCAGGTTATTATAATGTTGTTATATTATTTATTTTTACTATTTTTTTAGTACACTATTAATAATTTATATAGTAATATTAACTTTCTAAAAATAGCCTAGACCTATAGTTTTGTCTTAGTTTTTTTAAAGTATTACTTATTATACTTTTATTTTTTTACTTATAATATTTGCCTGTTAGCTAAGCGCGTTAGCTTTTTTATTATCTTTTTTTAAAGTATATATAATTTTAAACTAATACTGTTTTAGTTTTTTAGCTTATTAAACTTATTATTAATTAAGATCTTTTGTAGTTGTAAAGGTAACAAAGTTTTTATAGTTTATAAAAATTAATAGTTTTAAATAACTTTTATAGTAAATCCTTTAGTGCTAAATTAAATTAATAATAGCTATTAATTATTTACTATAAATATTATAGCGTTTTTCTATTAACATAAACTTTTTTAAGTAGTAAGTAATAGAGTACTATTTTTAATTTTTTTTTTATATAATGCATGCTTCTAATGCAAAGTCTAAAGTGTTAGTTTTTATTTATATTAGCTTTTTTAATTAAAATATAATTAGTACTAGTGCAGAGGCGCATACTTTTTAAAGTTTTTAAAATATATTATTTTTTTTTTACTTTAGTAAAAAGTTTTTTTTTCTTTATAAGTTGCGTAAGTAAAATTAAAATTTTAAAAAAGTTTTTAATAAATCTCTTATTAAAGTTGCAAAATTTTATAAATAATTATACTTTTTTAATATTTTTTAGTGTAGGCTATTTTTTAACAACTTAGACTTTCTCTAAATCTTGCTTAATCTCTCTTTTTTAAATAATAAATTTTAGAAACTTAACTTGTTTTGTATAAAACTTGCATTTCTTTAGTTATACTTATAAGTTTACTTTTTATAGCTTTTAAAGTACTTAGTATATATATTTTTAGTATTTATACTTATTTTTTAAAAATACTAAAATATTATCTAAGTATGCTATAATAGTAATGTTGAGTTAATTTTTAAAAATATTATTTATAAGTGCCTAGAACATTACTAGTGCGTTAGTAAGTTTAAAAAGTATAACTATATATTTATAATATTTACAATAAGTGTAAAATGCAGTTTTTTATTTTTTACTTTTTTTTATTTATACTAGATAGTACTTATCTTTAAAGTTTAGAGCTATAAAGATCTTAGCCTTTATAAGTTAATATTATAATTCTTTAATATTAAGTAGTAGATACTTATTTTTTACTATATTATTATTAATTTTATAAAAGTTTATACATATTTATAGTTTTTTATTTTTTTTTATAAAAAAGGTTTTATGTGCTACTAGCAATTCTAATAGTTAAATTTATTATTTAGCTAGTCTTTTTTTAATGTATTTTTGTATAGCTGCTAGTTTTAATTTAGATTTTAAGTATAATAAGTTAACTAGTAGTTTTAATTTATCTTTAAAGATTATTTTGCAATCTTAAAGCTAATACTTTAGTAATTTAAGCTTAAGTTTTAAGCTTTTAAATAGTGCTTTATACTTTTAATATTATATAAAAACTTGAAAAGTTATGCTAGTTGTTTTAGCTTTTTTTTATAACTTAGTACTTTACTAGTATTTAAGAAGTTAACTGCTCTTTTTAAGCATATTTTAAGTAATAGTATTATTATATTAATGCTTTTTTTATTTACTACTTATAGCGCGTAGTATACAAGCTTTAAACTATATATATATTTATAGTTTATAAATAAAAGTATTTTTTAAACTAATTTATTACTAAATTATACTTTTATAACTAGAGGAGTCCTAATATAATATTAAAAGTAGCTATTTTTAAAATATTTAAAATAATCTCTTTCTAATGTCTACTAATTTTTATAAACGTTAAGTTAGTTTTTTTATTAACTTAAGTTTTATTAAGTAAGCGCTTTTTAGTAACTGCTTAAATAATATACTAGTTATATTTACTTTAAGTTAAGAGTTTTACTTTTATAACTATATAGTTTAATATAAAATTAACTAATAATCTAGTATTAAGTAGTGCTTTAAAATAGTATTTATTAAGCTTAAATAATAGCTTAACTAGTTTTTTTACGTTTGTTAAATATATAGTTTTATATATACTTTTAGTACTAGGCGTGTTTTTAAAAAAAAGTAAACTAGTTTAAATCTATTAGCGCATTTAGCGTTATAGTGTTATTTATAGTTATTATATAAGTAAGTTTACTATATATTATTTTTAATATATTGTTAGTTTATTATAATTTATATTTTTATAGTTTATTTTAGTGTTTTGCCTAGAAAATTAAAACTAAGTCTTTTATTAAATAAGTAAATAAAATAAAAGTTATTGTAGCACTTTATTTAATTATATTTATAAATTTTATATAAATTATCTTTTAAGTAGTAAAAGGCGTCTTTATCTAACTTATATATTTAATAAAAGTTATATATATAAGCGCTAAAGTATAGTTATCTATGATTTTAGTTTTATAAGTTAACGTTGTATATAAGTTAATATATAAATAGTAGTTTAAGTTTTTTAGTTTTTTTATAATTTTTTTTATACTTCTAATAATCTTACTAGTATTTAAAAACATGTTATATATAGTTGTCTTTCTATAAGTTTAAAACTTTTTTTTTAAGTTAGTTCTTTTTCTAATTACTATCTACTATTTTATTTAATAGATTTAGTTTTTTAATTTATTTAGCAAGTTTGTTATTATTATATTTAATAGATTTTTTTAGGCTATTTAGTTCTTTTAGAGATAGAAATTTCTTCTTTAAGTCTAATCTAAATTTTTGTAGATTTTTTATAATATATATCTGTTTAGCTTCTGGGAGTGCGTAGGTTTTTAATATAAAATTTTTAGCCTAAAACTATTATATTAAATATAGTTATTACTTTTTTTATTAATTATTTTTACTTTTTATAGCAGCTTATTAGGCGTTTTATTTTACTTAATATTTTTTAAGTGATAGTGTATCTTTATAATGCTTAAAACTACTTTCTAAATTTAAGTTATTTACTATAAGTTATTTTTTACTTAGTGTAAGTTTTAAAATTTTCTATTTTAATTTACCTTTATTTTTTTTAATATATAAAAACTTAGTTATTACATTAATAAATTATGTAACTTTATTTTTTAATTAATAGTTTTTAGTAATATAGCTAGCTTTACTACATCTATAGCAGGTAATTTTTATAAAGTTTTTACTTTTTTTATTATACTTTTTTTTTATTATTGTTTTTAGCTTTAGATAAAAACGTTGCATTAACATTATATATTTAATTTATTTTCTTAGTATACTTTACTCTAAGTTAAACAGAAACGCTACAGCCTTTTCTCTAAATAAAGTAGTAAATAGCTTTTTATATTTTTTTATAAGTAGACTTATAATTATAAATTTTTCATATTTTCTTATAAGTAGACTTATAATTATAAATTTTTTTTATTTTTTTAGTAAGCTTAAATAATTTATTATTAATATAAATAGTTTCTTTATAAAGTCTTTTTATTAAGTTAAGTATAACTTTAAATTTTATAAGTTTTTTTTTAACTTTAAGTTTAAGTCTTTAGCAGTAGAGTACTATAAGTATATTATTAATCTAGTTTATTTAAACTATATAATGCTAAAACTGCGCAGTATAGTTAGTAATAAACTTAATCTATTTAATATATTAAATTTTACACACTACTTTATTTTTTTTATTTAATACTTTAAAAACTTAATAAAGTTTAGTTTTAAACGTTCTTTAGTTTTTAAATAAAGTAGTATTTTTATTATTTTTATTATTATTATTGTTGTTACTATTATTATTATCTAAATATTTTATAAGCTAGAGCATAATTTATTTATAAGCATTACTTTGCATAAAGATAGCTATATAAGTAGCTTTATTAGTATTTTTAATTTTTTTATTAAACTTAAAAAGTAGTTTAAGTTATAAGATTTATTCTTCTAGCTTAGCGCGTTTTTTATAGTAAAAGTTAAGTTTTTTAGCTTTAACACTAATAAAAGTATTATTATTTATATTAAAAGTAAAGGTAGACTAGCTAGTAGTACTAAAGCTACATATTTTAAAAGTATTTATAATGTTAAAGTCTTAAAGATCTCTAGTTAAGTTTTAGAAATAACTAGTAAGCAATACTAAAGTAACAAAAGTAGAAGTATAAAGTAATAACTAAATTATATTTCTAAAAAGTAGGTTATAACTTAAAGTAAATATAAAAAGCTATAAAGGCTTCTTGCTTACTAATTATATATATAAAGTTAAAATAGTTAATTACTTTAATTAGTCTAATTAGTACTACTAATTAAGCTAATTACTAATTATATTATATAATCTTTCATTATATAATAGCTAATGCAGCGTAGCCTTATAATTTCTAAAGCACTTATAGTAAGTAAGGGTAATTTACTTAAGTATTAGAAAAAGCTTGTTTCTAATACCTAAAGTGTCTGTGTTATAATCTTGACATAAGTAAAGAAAAACATTAAAAAAGTTTAGTTAAATAGAAATAATTACTATTTTAACAAAGTTAATAGAGTTAATAGCGTTAATAAAGTTAAAGTTAATAAATTTAATAGATACTTCTGTATTAAATTAGCTATAGCATAGAAATAGAATTTCTTTTATAGATCTTTTATATATAAGAGTACAGCAGGCACTAGCATCTTAGGTTTTTTTTTAGTATTTTTATATTATTATAGACTGTAAATTTTTTTATAGTTTAAATAAGTAATATCTATAGTTTTAGTTACTATTTTAGCTATAGTTTAGAAATAACTCTTATAGTGGAAAAAATCTAGTTTTTAGCGCTAGCCCTAATTAAAACTAGCTTTAAGCTATTTTAATTTAGACTAGTGTTAAGAAGTACTCTTTAATCTTTTTTTTAAGTAAAGGTAAAAATTACTTAGTTTTCTTAGTTATTACTTGTTTTTTTTAGCAAATTTCTTATTATAAACTATTACTGTATGTAAAATTACCTTAACTCTAACTTAAAAAAAAATAAAGTATATAGCAAAAATAATACTTTTTATAAAACTATTAAAAAAAAGCTTAAAATTTAAATAAAGTAAAGAAGCCTAAAAGTATTCTAAATTACTTAAAACTTTTTTTATAAGTATACTTATCTTATGCTATTTTAAATTAAAGCGCTAAATATATATTAATATAAATACTTTAAATTTTACTATATTAAGTATTCTCTTTTAACTTTTTAAAAATACTAAGTAGTATTTAGTTATTTTTACTTCTAAAAAGCTTTAAAAAGTAAAGCTTAACAATAAAGTCTATAACTAAAAACTTTTAGTAATTATATTTAGCTTTAAATAATAATAATATTACTTAGAAAGTGCGCAGCATACAATTAAAGTTTTATTTAATTATAATAACTTATGTAGTATGCGCGCTATATAAAAGCTAAACTTTTATTAAGTATATTAAGTAATATACTTAAATACTTCTAACTTTAAAGTTAAATATTAGTAAAAAAGAAATAACTTTACTAATAGCTTATTATAAAAAGTAAACTATAAGTAATAAAATAAGTTTTTAGCTTACCTACTTTTAACACTTAAAAATAAAATACTTATAAAAGTAAATTAAAGTAAAGTTATTAAAATTAAATAAAAGTAAAGCTTAAAAAGTATAAGTATAAAGTATATACTTTAAAGTAGTATTATAAAATATAAATATACTACTAGTACTATAAAAGGCCTTTTATATATATTATACTTACTAGCTAGAGTTTTAGTTAATAATAAACTTATAATAATAAAAAAGAATTTAATATTTAAAGTACTATATTAGCTTTAATAAAAAAATACTTTTATATAAAAGTAAATAGTAGCTTTAAAGTAAAGAAAAAATACTTAAAGCTATAAAGAGGCGTAAGTATAGCGCTTTAATAAAAATAAAGTTTTAAAGTATAATAGTAAAATATATATTTTAAAAAATATAGCTATAAAGTAAAAGATTATAATATAGTATTATAATATATATATAGTTAGCTACTTTAGCACACGCTAAATGCAAAAGTCTATTAGCTAAGTTTATTATTAGCTATTTTTAAACTAAAATATTAAAGAGTATATTAAAACTTATATAATTTATTTAAAAGGTAAAGCTTTAAAATACTAAAAATATAAAAAGCTAAGTCTCTTACTTATTTTGCAAAATATATTTAAAAAAGTTTTTTTAAATTTTATTATAAAGTTTTTTTTAGTAAAGTAAAAAAAGTATAAAAGCTGCGCTTATAATATAGTTTTAGTAATTATAAACTATTTTTTAAAAATAGCTATTTATATTTTTACTTTAAAAATATAAAATATTAAGTAATTTACTAGCGTATACTTTAAGAATATAATACTTATATATAGTATTTAAAAAAGGATTATATTAAATAAAAGCATAATTTTTATTTTTTAATTTTAAGTAAAAGTTTACTAGTAGCTTTAAGTAAAGCGCAAGTTAAGTATAAGCTTTTATTTTTAAACTAATAGCTAAACTAAATACTAAAACTAAACTTTAAAATAATACTTATAGACCTTTATAATAAATATTTAAATAAACTAAGTAAATTAGCTAAGGCTAGCCTAATTTGCGTATAATAACTTAATTTATAACTTTATAAGAATAACTTTTTTTTATACTATATATAGAAAGTATTTACTTTTTAATAACTTTTTTAAAAATAGTAAAGCTAAAAAAAAAGTACTAAAAGTAAAAAATAAAGTAAAGCGCATATATAATATAAAAAAAAGCTAGTAAAGTAGCTTTAAAAAGTAAAATAGTATTAAGCTAAGTACTATGATAAAAAGTATAAACTAAAAATTTCTACTAAAGTAACTTAGTATTACTTAATATAAAAAATACTAACTTTATTTACTAACTAAGTTAAAAACTATTTAGTAAGTTTATAAAGCCTTTTAAAGTAAAATGCGTAATTAAAATATAAGCTTACTACTTAATACTTCTACTTTACTATTATATTTATAATGTCTTTTATATTTTTCTTTTAAAATACTAAAAACTTAGGCCTAGCTAAAGAAAATTAAATACCTAACTACTTAATATTAATTTAAAAAAAGAAAAACTTTAAAAAGTAAAAAAAAATAAAAAAAAAACTTATAAAAAGGAAATTTAGTACTTTATCTGCTACAAAAAATATAATTAAACTTAAAATAGCTAAGTACTAAAGTTAGATTTTAAAAATATGTAAAAGCTAGTTAAATAATTTAAAAAAGAAAAAAAAAGCACTATAGTAAAAGCGTAAGTAAAAAGTATAAAAAATATTTTTATTATTAAAGAAAAGAGCAAGCCTTAGAAAACTATTATATATAAATAAAGAAAAACTTTCTACTCTTTATTTTTACTTATAGATTTATTATTATTATTTTTATTATTACTATCTTTATTTTTATACTTAATTATAAGAAGAACACGCGCTATAGCTATACTATTAGTATAACTACTATAAGCTAAACTACTACTATAACTGCTATAAGTACTACTTTAATTTTTTTAAAAACTTTTAATAGAGGCAATAGCTTAGTTAGTATTACTATTATTATTATTAAATAAAAAAAATTATTTAAAAATAAATCTTTATTACTTGCACTAAAATATCTTTTTTATAAAGTAATTAGTATACATTTAAAGTATATATTAAAAATAAATATATAATAAAGCTTATAAAGCTAGTAAGCTAATTTAAAGTAGTAGTAATATAGTACTATTTAATAAAAACTAAACTTAAGTAATTAATAATAAAAGTAAAAACTTAAGTAAGTAAACTTATAAAAATACTAAAGTAAGTAGCTTAATAGTAAAAAGCTATAAGCTTTAAGTTAAATTAGTACTATGTAAGTATAAGCTTTATACTATAATAATATATTATAATATTTATATAAAAAACTGCAGCAGCTTTAATAGCTTTATTATATTAATAATAAAGCTAGTATAAATAATTAATATAGCTATTAAAGTATATATAAATTTATTATATGCCTTTTACTTCTTCTTTAATACTTTAATTACGCGTTGCTTTATTGCTTTTTTTTTAACTATTAAATATTATGCTAGTAAGTTGCTTTTAAATATTAATTATTAATTATACTAAGCTTATATAAGTGTTAGCTGCTAGGTAAGATGCTTTATAGTATTATATAGTACTTTATAATAATAATTATCTTTTGCTTGCTATTTATTACTGTTTATTACTTTTACTTTTTAATATTTATTTTTTGCTTGCTGTTTATTGCCTTTATTTTTAAATATTTTATTTTTATTTTAATTAATCTTGCCTTTACTTATTTTATAATATTATTTTACTTAGTATTACTACGTCTAGTGCTACTGCGTTTAGTGCCTTTACTATTAGCTAATAACTTCTATTTATCTAAGTAATAAATAGCACTTTTTTTACTTATTCTAGCTATATTAGTAAAATTAACTTTAATTTAAAATGCTTTTTAAAAAAGCTTAAATTTAAAAAAAAGCTTTATATACGCGCGCGCTTTATAAGCTTATATAAGTATATATAATACTTTTTTACTTACTTTTAACTTTATATATATATATATATAAAGTACTTTATTTTTTATTAAAATAATAATGCTTTTTACTGCCTTACTTATTATACTTTATATAATTATTTATATTATTAATTTACTTTAATAAGTTTTTTTAAAAAAGTAAGCTAGATATTTACTAGTGCTGTTATTATAAAGTATAAAAAAAAAGTAACTAAATTAGTAAAGTAGATATTAATTATAAATATGTTTACTATTTTAACTAATTTTAATACTAACTTTAATACTAACCTTAATTTAATTTAACTTTTAAATAAACTTATAATAAATAAAGCTATTTCTATAATAGATTTGCTAATATAAAAAAGATAAAGCTAAAAGATTTTAAAAGTTTTTTATATATAAAGGTATAGTAAGTATTAGTATTATTATAAGTTTTAAATATTTATTTTAGTTCTTTTATATTATTATATATTCTAGTCTAAAATTTTATTTAAATTTTATTTTTAGTATATAGTAATTATAATGCTATTCTGCTTTAGGTGTAGTAGTTAGTTTAAAACTTAAAGTTAATTCTAAGATAAGAAAATAGAGTAGAAAAGTGTTTAGTCTTTTTAGTTATTGCTTATTTTTTTAGTTTATTTCTTATTATAACTTATTACTATGTGTAGGATTACCTAAACTTCTTCTTAAAAAAAATATAAATTTATAATAATTAGTAAAAGCGTAAGTAAAGTAAATACTTAAAATTTTTACTAAAATATACTAATTTTAGTTATTTCTAGCGCAATAGCTATAACAATAATACTTTTTTTTTTAGTATAATCTTTTTAATTAGTAATATTCTAGGCGCAGTATATATAAGTTACTTATTAAGTAATATAGTTAGCATGCTTATTACTATTACTTTAAGTATAAAAAGCTATATTATAAAAGTAAATTTTTTTAATATACTTAAAAAATAAGTAATAAACTATATTAGTAAAGTATTAATAGTGCAAGAAAAGTATACTAAGTAAAAAAAAATAAAAAGTAAAAAAAACAATAAGTAATAAAGTAAAATAACTAATAATAAAAATATAAATAACTTAAGCAGGCTAGCGCTAAAACAATATAATTTAACTTTATATTAAATTTTTAAAGTAATAAATAATAATAAGTAGCTATACTTATTCTATGCTATATATACTAGCTATATACTTAAATAATAACTAGCGCTATATATATACGCATATATATATATTATATAAATAAGTTTTTTATAAAAAGAATATAAAGTAAAGCTACTAAAAATATTAGCTAAAAAAAAAGTTTTATAATATTACTATATAAAAGTTAGTATTAAAAGAAATTATTATTATTAAAGTGCTACTAGTTAGTATAAGTAGCTTAGTAAAAATATATAAAAAGTATACTTAAAGCACAAAAAAAAAATAAGTATTTATAACGCGACGCTATATACTTAGGCTACACCTAGAGGTACTTTAAGTTATTGTAATAATAGCTTAACCTGCTACTAGCTACATTTAAGTTAAGCTTTAATCTAGCTATACTCTACTTAAAAGCTATTTAGTAATAGCTTAGCTTTTTAATAAAAGCACTTTGCATACTACTTTTAAATATATATATAAAAAATTAATTTATTTTTTACTTATATTCAGAACACTATAAATACTTATAATAACTAGAAAACACTACTTAGATGCTTGCTAGCAACTATAAGTATAAAAACTATAAATAGTTTAACTTTAGTTAAATAGTTTTAATTATTTTACTGTACAAGACTTATAAGAATTTAGTTATTTTTTTCTAGCACTTTTTATCCTTATATAATTTTTTTATTAAGTTAATTTATAGCTATACTAGAGCTGTACTGTGCCTGTGTTATTACATTATAATTAAAACTTTTTTTTACTAGAGACAGCTTATAGAATATTATACCTTTATTTAATAGTTAAGATTAGACTTTTAATATATAGCAGTTATATTTAAAATACTTTTAAACTAATACGCTGCCTTTCTAAGACTTATAGTATAATTAAGATTTTAACTATACTTTTAATAATTAAAGCCTTTAAGTTTAGAACTTCTACTTTATCTTTTTTTTTAAGTTAGATTACCTTTAAAAAAGACGTAAAAAACTACGCTAAGGTAGAAACTAAGTAACTACTAATAACTTACTTAAATTATATTAGAATAGCAATATTAGGCCTATCTTTTAACACTTGCTATAAAAAAAATACTACTACTATAAATAAGTTTTATCTTTCTACTAATAGTAGCTTAGTTCTTTTTTTATATAAAAAATCTGCCCTCTTTTTTATAAAAAATAATTTTTTTAAGCTTTAGCAAGCTTAACTTGCTAGTAGCAAGCTGCCTCTTATATTAGAGTTATTAGCTACTCAAGTTTAAAACTTCTAAGCCCTAATAATTAAAATTATCTAAAGATTAGCCTTTTACTAACCTTTTACTAAATTCTATAAAACTTTACTTTTAAAAGATTTTTTTTTATAGTTAAACTAACTCTTGCACTGCTTTTTATAGCTTATAAAATATTTAAAGCTCTTATAATAATAATCTATACTAAGCTTTTAAAGCAGACTTTTAAAATTAAGCTTTTAAATAACAGCACTAACTTAACCTTTTATTAGTAGCTAGCTAGTATTTAAAACTAACTTAACTTTAATTTAGATTATTTTCTTTCTAAACGTGCTTGCATAGTAGAAGTTTAGAAATATACTTAGAGTTTTGCCTAAAAATACCTAGAACTTAGTTATTTAGCAACCTATTTTAACTAAAAGTTTACCTATGCTAAAGCTATAATTAAGCTACTTTATTTATACTTTATTACTAGTAATAAAGAGGCTAAAGACTGCTTAGCTTTTTACTAACTTTATTTAAAAAAAAATAAGACCTTTTTTATATTTAAGGCTTAATTTATATCTATAGTAACTAAAAGTTGTGTCTTTTATAATAAGTAGTTTTTTTACTTTTAAAAAAAAATTACCTTTGCCCTTTGCGTACTTAACCTAAAATTTAAAACTTACTAAAATAGCTTATTTAAGTTTATATATTTTTATTTAACATTTTATAATTCTAAGCGCTAAAACGCGCTTATTTTTACTTAAAATATAAAGCGCTTTAAAATATAAAAAGTTACATCTAAAACTATAGTTACTAAAAAAACTAAAACTACTTAACCTGTTTTTTATATAAACGCCTTTAGTATTTTATATAAGCTAATATATTAACTAGCTCTATGTTAGGCTACAGCACTCTTTTTTAGTAGATAGCTAAGTTAAGCTTTAGACTTGTTAAAGTCTAATACTTGCTATAATTATAGTGAAATTAGCTATTATATAAAAAACTACTCTATCTCCTATATAAGATAAATAAAAGTTAACTTTAGTAAAAAAAAGTTTTAAGATACTCTTAAATACGCTATATTAAAATCTAATAATATAAAAAACACTAATGCTTAGCTAAGTATTCTGCTCTAGGCATAAAAAGATATAACTTAGCTAATATAGATTTATTAAATCTTTTAGAAAGACCTTATTTCTAAATCCTCTCTATACTCTTATTTAATAATATTAGTATTAAATTTAACGCGCTAGTAGATACTAGTATATAAAGTTTTTTTTTTTATTAATTTATTTATTGCATACTTTTTATTCTAACGTTTGCATGTACTTGTCTAGAATCTACTCTAACCTATTACTATTAAAGGTTTTTAAAATTCTACTACTATAACTGCTAAATATATTTTTTATTTACATTTTTATATTAATAATTATACTTTTTATAACTATTCTTTTATTATTATAGATCTAGAAAATTAAAATGTTATTGCTAGCCTTAAGTAGATAAAACGCTTCTAAATCTACTTTAATATAGCCTCTAATTAAATTGTCTAGCTATTAAGCTACTTAGCTACTCTAGAATTTTATTCTTTAATTATAATTTACTTTAGCTAACTCTAAGTTAACAACGCTACTATAAAAAATATCTACTATTAAAATCTTTTATAAGTATAAGCTAAAGCTTGCAACTAATATACTATTAATGTAATAGTATATTGCTTAAAAAAGTTCTACTTATTTAAAGCTTTTTTAATAACTTTTCTACTAAGTAGTAGGCTTTATACTAATCTAACTTTTTACTTAAGCTTAATTTTAGCTAACGCTTTCTACTACTTGCTAAAAAGGCTTAAAAATAAGTTTTTTATAGTTAATCATTTAAAGCTAGACTAAATTATAGCTAATATACGCGTAATTTAGCTTAATAATCTACTTCTACCTAAGTACTAGAACTACGTAAACATTTTTAATAAAAAAAAGTTTTACTAGCTTCCTCTACATTACTTATATAACTATACTATAGTTTTAACTAAACTACTTTTAAATAGCTATAGTTCTCTATATAAATAAAATGTTAAAAAACTTATAGCTACTAAAAAATAGCTGCAGGTTTAGATTTAACATAGCTTAGTAGAATTAAGTACTAGCTTATTTGCTTTACTAATTCTATATATAAAAAAACTAAATAGTAAGCTTTAAATCTGCGTTAACTACTATAAGCTAAATACTTTTACTTAAAAAAATGCCTACCTAATACCTTATATAAATAAACTTTTGTTTTAACTAGCTAAAGCTAAATTCTTTATAAAGTTTAATATATATATAGCTTTTAATAAAATGTAGATAAACTTAGCTAGTAAAGAATACATAACCTTTAAAACTTAATATAGCTTTTATAAGTTTAAAGTTCTTTTTTTTAGCTTGTGTAATAGGCTAGCTATATATTAACAGTATATAAATAATATACTTATAAAATATTTAGATAACTTTTGTATTACGTACCTTAATAATATACTTATTTACTTAAAAAACTTTTAAACCTACTGCTAGCACGTACACCTTATACTTAAACAGCTATAATAGGCTAGTTTTTAAGTTAATATTATTAAGTTTAAATTTTATATAAAACGCATCTAGTACTTTAGCTATATACTTACTAACTATAGCTTAGAAGTTAATTTATCTAAGGTTAAAGTTTTTAAGAATTAAATTTAACTTACTACTATTATAAGTATTAGGGCGTTCTTAAGCTTTATAGAATTCTACTAGCAGTTTATACTTAACTACTTTGCGTTAGCTTAACTATTAATTAAACTAACTACTTTTATAAACTCTTTTAAATAGACTCTAACTGTAAATTAGGCATTTAAAAGCTTAAAATAGTATTTTTTAGCAATTTTTATACTAGCTTATTTTAATGCTATACTTTTAACTTAAGTTAAAACTAACGCCTTAAATAAAGTTATTATAGGCATACTTTTATAGCAGCACCTTAATAAAAAATAGTACTTAGTTTTATTTTATAGCAAAACTCTATTTAGTTTAAAGCTAAACTAAAAAATTTATAATAAAAAGTTATTTACTATTCTGCAAGCCTTTATAAAATAGTAAGCTAATTTTATATTTACTTAATATTAAATTTAAGTTTTATCTAACTACTAGTTACTTAAATACTTTATAACTACTAAAGTATTAAATGCCTAATAGGCTTAATAGGCTAAAGTCTTAGCTAAGTTTAACTTTAAAATTATTTATACTTTTAGTAAAAATAATACTTATACTAACACCTTAAGCTATTGCAAATAAAATATAAGCTAACTTAAAAAAGCTTATAATAATAATTAAGCTTAAGTTCTACTTAGCTCTAATAAGATTAACTTTAAAATTAATACTAAAATTATAAGCAAAATTTTTAAACTTACACTTTTTAATAGCTATTTAAATAGCAGAATGTACGCTATAAAACCTGCGTTTACTTTATTAAAACTTATAGAGAAACTAGTTTACGCTAACTAATAAAAATTTGCTAATTTTAAAAAAACTCTACTAAAAGAGTATTAAGTTTAAAATAGATTATTATTATAGAATAACTATTTTTATATTTTTAATAACTAAAAGCTATAAGCAAAGCTAATTTAAAAAGCTTATAATTAGGTTTCTACTGCCTACTCTAGTGCTAATAAAATATACTAAATCTTAGCTAAGTAATATTACTAAAAAGGTATAAAGTCTATCTGCTAATAATACGTTTAAAACTATATCTATTAATATTACTACTTACGCTAAAATTAGGCTTTAAAAGAATTATAGCTTTTTAGTATTTTTAAGCGCCTAATGCAGCACTTTATAATTAACTTTAAAAAGTTTTTCTAAAATAGAGCTAGCTATAACTAAATTTTAGTTATTATTAATTAGCTCTTTAAGTAGGTAGTCTTTATTTTCTATTATAAAATAATTAACTTACGCGGCCTAGCGCTATTATTTATTTAGTAGATATACTGCTTTAGACACACTCTAAAAACAATAGTTTCTAATTATAGCTTTTAGTTTATGTTTAGTTTTTAGTTTAATTTCTATTAGATTTTAAGTATAAGAATTAAGTTATTAACTGCCTATTATAAAAAAACTAATAGCTAAACAAAAATTATAAATAAATATATCAACTAATAGCTACGCCTTTTTATAAATTTCTACTAAAATAACTAGAGTAAACTGCTTTTAATTATAGATAGAGTTTAAAGTACTTTGCCTTACTTATTTCTAAGCATTAGCTTTTACTAAGTTCTCTTTAGGTTTAAACTACAGTAGAGTTAAAATTAAAAACTTATTTAAATAGCTAACTTTTATAAAATATTAAACTATAAAAAAGTTTTAAAAATAGTAACTTGCATGCACTAAGCCTAGTTAGTAGCTAAGTTTAACTTTAAAAAAGCTTAGAATTACATGCAAAAAGCAGTTAACACCTATTACTAACTTATAAACTAAAAAGTAAGTAACTACGTATATTTTAAAATAAAAAACCTTGCTAACCTAAGACTAAGCTAAAAGCTATTTAAGAAGTAGGCAGGTCTGTTTAAAGTACTTAAAAAAGTAAGTTATTTTTATTAACTAAAACTGCTAGCTAACTTAAAAATTTATAATATTTTTACTTTAAAACTACTTAGTAAAAACTTTAAAGATTTTCTACTTAAATAGGCACTGCCTAAGCCTCTAGCTACCTTAATTAATAGTGTAAAAAAATAAAAAGTTAGTAAAATTTTAGCTAGTAAACTAGTGCGTTCTACACTTAAATATTATATTAGTTAGCTTAAATATAACTTTAATTTTACTTAGTACTTTGCTTTTAACTTTATAAGTTCTTTCTATAAGCTTTAAAAATACTATAATAAATATTTAAATAAGCTAAAACTCTTAAGAGCTTTAGCTAAATAGTTATAAGTATAAGAATTAAGCTTAAATAATATAAATTACTTAAAAAACAATAGAGTTAAGTAGGCACTATTATTTATTAAGTATTATAGTAGTTATATATTTAAGTTACTTCTAATCTTAAACGCTAAAAATAAATTCTAGTAGCTTAAATTTTATTAGCTTAGTTGCTAGCTTAGCTACTACTAAGCTAAGCTTAACTTTTACTCTTACTAGTAGTAGCAGCTATACTAGTATTTAGCTTAGCTAAATACTTATTATAAGTAGCTTTTTTAGCTTTATAGTAAGTAGCTTTTTTGCTAAGTAACTTACTTTACTACTAAGTTTAGTTTTTTTACTTATACTTTATAAGTATATTTAAGTTTAAACTTTTAGCTTTTATATTACTAAAGCTTAAGCTTAACTTACTTTTATAAAAAGGCTTAGTTAAAGTTAACTTAAGCTTACGCTTTTTATTAGTAAAATTATAAAAAGAGCTAGTTATAAGCTTTTGCTAAGCTATCTTTAGTATAGCTTTACTATACTTATATATAAACTTTATAGCTATAGCTTAGTTAAAATTAGCTTATATCTTTTTTATAGTTAAATTTACTTTAGCTATATGCTAAGTAAGTAGCTTTATATTTACGCGCAAGCTATAGAGCGTAGTTATAATAGCTACTAAAATATTTTAATTATTATAGTTTTTTATTTAGGCGCAATTTACTAAAATTATATTTAAGTAGTTTATAGTAGCAGCTTAGTAAGTCTTAAAAGCATTTTAGTAGCACTTATTATTATTATTTATAATAGTATAACGTAATTTATTACTAAGACAGCTATATTACTAAGCTAGCTACTTTTACTTAGTATAACTATCTTATATTTTTTAACTTTAATTCTTATTATTATTTATTAGTAAATTACTCTTAGGCTTGCTTAGCTCTAAATTAAAAAATACTTTTATAACTTTTTAATATATTATAGCGTAGTGCCTAAGCTCTTTATAGTTTCTATAGTGCTATATACTTAGTTAAGCTTTTTTAGTACCTTTACTACTTTAAGCCTTTTTTTTAACTAAGCTGTGTTTAGTAATATTAAAGGTACTAGTAAAGCTTCTTTACTATACTTTAATATTTTACTTTTTTAAATTTTCTTTCTTTTATGTGCTTTGCGCTTAGTTATTTTTTTAATTACTTTTTAAGCTTATAGATGCAGGCATTTTTAAGCGCGTTTTTATAAAGTATTTGCTTAGTACCTTTTATAAGTATAAAAAAGCTTTTTTACGTTATAATAAATAACTAAGTAATTAAATTATATATAAGCCTTAACTAAAATTTAAATTTATATATATTATTTAGTGTTTTAAACTGCTATAGCTTATTTAGTTAAAGAAGTGCTAGAAGAGTTTAGTGTTATACTTTAAAATGTTTTAAAACTTTTAATAAGTTAAAGGAAACTAGCTTAGTTGCTTTAAAAGCTTTCTTATAGTTTTCTATTATACATATATTAAAAAACGCGTTTTTAAATGCTAGTAAAAAGCCTTTTTTATTAATATAAAAGACATATTAATGTGCTAAGTCTTATACGTGCTAAGAGTACTTTTACTTTAATAGTAAAAAGTAAACTATATTAAGTAGCTAAAAAATATATAATAAATAAAAGAGTATATAAACTATTATAATCTTGTTCTTCTTATAGTAGTTTTTAAAATTTTAGTTAAAGTAGCTTTTATGCTTATTTAAAATAAGTAACTTATATATTTTTACTTTTTAACTCTTTATACACGCGTTAAAGTGCTTTAACTACTTAAAACTAAGCTTATTATTTGTCTAGCTATTTTTTAAGACTAAAAGCTTCTAATTATCTAGTATATTTATTTTTTTATACTACGCAGAAATGTAAATGTAGCTTTTATAAATAATAAAAAGTAGAATTGCATACTCTGCAGCGCAGATACCTTAAATAACTATAACTTACTTATAATTACTTAGCTAAATAAGTTTTAGTTAAGTACGCCTTTTTAAACTAGTAATAACTTTTATTAACTTAATTACGCCTATTTAAAACCTACTCTTATTAAAGTTATATATGTTATTATTTTAAATACTATACTTAGCCTTTATATTAGCTATAAGCCTAAACTATTTACTTATAACTTAAAGATCTTTTTAGAGACTTTTCTAACAGTTCTTTACTTAATTAAATACTGTTTTAAGCTTATTTAAATATAATATAAATTATTTAGCTTAGCACTTGCCTACTAGCTCTTTACTTTACACTTTTAGTAGTTTATTTACTATATTTATAACTTTACACAGCTTAAGTAAAAACTTTTATAAATTAAAGTTAAAAATATATTAAGTAATTATATACTTCTCTATTAAAAATAGCTTCTAGCAGTTAGGCGTAGTTTAGAGTTAAAAAGTAATTTTATATAGTTAATTAAAAAGTTGCTAGTATTTAATATTAAAGGCTATAGTAGCGCGTTACAAGCTTTTAAATTAACTAGTATTATAAGCTTAAAAGGTAAGTTTAATTTTCTCTTTTTATTTAGCAAAAATTATATTATTTTATTAAGACATAACGCGTTAAATAAAAAGATAGCTATGCTAAGTAAAAGTAGCTAGCTTAGTAATATAGCTGTCTTAGTAATAGATTACATTATAAGTTATAAGCAACTATAAACACACAAAACTTTTTATTAGTATAAGCTAAAACTTATAAGTAAAAAGTTAGCACTAAGTTTAAATTAAAGTAAAAGAAATATATAAACTAGCACATAAAGCTTATTTTTAAAAATATAGTAGTTGCACTTTTTACTATAAACTAATATAAACTTATAGTTTACTTTATTATTTTTTTTACTTTACTTAATACAAGCGTACTACTAAATATAGTAAATATATATAATATAGTAAGCAACTGCAAAAGCACTAAGTAAAATAAAAATAAGTATAGTAGTATAAATAAGATAGATAGTATAAAGAAAAAATAGTAAAGAAGTAGTATAATCTATTATAAGCTTAACAAGATATAAATTATAAATTAAAAAAAAAGTTTAAAACTAAAAAGCGCGCAGCTTTTATGCTTAAAAGCGCTAAATTACTTTTTAGTACTTTATACTTAATTAAGCAGTAATACTAGGTAATAGTATAAGTAAGTTAATTCTAGTATAATATAATAGCTAGAAAATTTACTTTATAGCTTATTATAATAATTTTTAGTGTTGCAAAACCTAATTTAAATACTTATTAAGTATTATAAAAATATAATAACTTACTTACAAAACTATTTTAATATTATAAATTACCTTTATTTTACTTTAGAAGATAATAACTATTACTAATAAAAATATTAGTTTTATAAATAAAAAGTAATATAATATAATACTATATACTTAAGCTACACTTAAAGGCACTTTAAGTTATTATAATAATAGCTTAACTTGCTACTAGCTATATTTAAGTTAAGCTTTAACTTAGCTATACTCTACTTAAGTACTATTTAGTAATAGCTTAGCTTTTTAATAAAAGCACTTTATATACTACTTTTAAATATATATATAAGAAATTAATTTATTTCTTACTTATATTTAAAATACTATAAATACTTATAATAACTAAAAAACGCTACTTAGATGCTTGCTAGCAACTATAAGTATAAAAACTATAAATAGTTTAACTTTAGTTAAATAGTTTTAATTATTTTACTATATAAGACTTATAAAAATTTAGTTATTTTTTTAGCACTTTTTATCCTTATATAATTTTTTTATTAAGTTAATTTATAGCTATACTAGAGCTGTACTATGCCTGTGTTGTTACAGTATTATTTTAAATTATTAAAAAAAAGTACTTTTTAAAAGTAGCTATTTTTTATTATTACTAGTAGTGTAAAGCAAGCACTATTGCCTATAACTACGCCTTATATTATAGTATTAAAGAAAGCTTTTATAATAAAAAATTCTAGGTTTTAGTACTAGTGCTTAATTAAATAAGCTTTAAACTATTTTAATTTAAACTAGCTAGTAGTAAAAAGTATTTTTTAATTTTTATTTTTAAATAAAAATAAAAAGTTTTTATTTTTTTAGTAATTACTTATTATTTTAGTTTATTTTATTACTATAAACTTATTACTATATATAAAATTACTTAAACTTTAACACAAAAAATAAAAATAAATAAAAAAAAATTAACTTATTACTGTGTACAGAATTACTTAAACTTTATTTTTTTAAAAAAAGAAATAAATAACTTTTACTTAAAATATAAAAAAATTATTAAAATATATTAGTAGGTTTTTTTTAATATTTTAGTTTATATTTTTTAGGTATTTTATTAGTAAATACTTACTAGTGCTATAGAAGTATATAGTATTTATAGTATCTGTAGCATTAGTAGTATCTGCAGCATTTGCAGCATTTGCGGCATTTAGCACTTGCGGCATTTGCGGCATTTGCGGCATTTGCGGCATTTGCGGCATCTTTAGCATCTCTAACTGTGCGATTAGCTATAAACTCTTAGATACTGTGCCGAAATAGGTGCTGACCTTCTTGCCAAGATTAGGCTGTAATTAGCTCGGGCCGATACCTTTGCTGCAATAATAACACTGCGTAATAAGTGAGCAGTAATCTTGTACCTATATGTTGAGCACTGGTACAAGAGCTAACTGCAAAATTTCTACGGCGAATTTGAGTTTGAATCGCGTTGAGGCTACAATACATACTGAACAATCTAGCTGCCTGTGTTGTCTTGCATAAGAGACTGAGAGTATGTTAACTGTTATATATTCTGTCCTGCCATATATGACCTCACCCATTTAAACCGAAACTTTTGGGGTGAACATTACATTATGCTAGGTCATTGCGAGCAAGACTGTTATAAATAGAGAGGACTAAGTTAGGAGAAGCAGTATCCTAAGGCGCAATTCTTGCACAGCAGCGCGTAGGGGAGTGATACCTCCATTCAGAATGCAAATTTGATAATTGCCGCTATAACTACCATGTGGTTATCACAGCAGCAAGATCACATCCGCCACTAGTTGTTTAGTATCCAGGGAATGCTAGGCTGCTTTGGGGGAGTATTCACTTCTATGTATGATAAACAACACCAACAGTCAATATGGCACGTAATCACCAAACGAGTTGTCTATCATATCCGAGATAACGGATCCTATCTTGTGCGCCTACTACGTTATCGCCCTTGATTTTGAGGCGGAGACTTCTTGTGGTCAAGAGATCTATCGGCAGTGATATCCCAACGCCTAGTGTGCTGTTCAACATTAATAAGAGAGGGGTATAAGAACCCTGAAAGACATGGAGTATTCATATCTATAATTCGAATAACACTTATCGATTTATCGACCATGGCCTTTTCTATCCGTACCGCTATCTCGATTGCTCTCGCCGCGTCCCTGACCGTGGCTTCTCCGCTTGCCCAGAACTCGCCGTCTCAGCGAGCGAAGCGGTCTGACGAGGATATTATTTCCAAGTGGGATCTCAGTAACATCACGCTCGCAGCCATTCGCTCCCCGCCGGTGAATTGGCCCTTGCCGATTCTAAGTAAGAACTGGGATGGAGTCAAATTCGACATCAACGCTACTGTCGATCTTGGTCTTCAGTATATGAAACAAGCAGCTGAACATGGTGCAAATCTTGTTGCCTTTCCCGAAGTATGGTTTCATGGATATCCCAAGGGAGTTATCAACGAGGATCACCCCAATTCGTGGCTCCAGAAGCATGCGTCGGACTATATCGACAACTCGATTGTTGCCGGTGATGTCAACTGGAACAAACTCGTCCAAGGAGCGATTGATAACGAGATTTACCTTGTCAGTCACATCAATGAGATTGTATTTGAGTGAATTTTTCTAACATAGTCAGGCGCTTTCACTCTCCGAAAAGGATACCATCCACCTCTTCATGACACAGCTACTTATCTCTCCAAGCGGAAAGATCTTGATTCATAGGCACAAGATTCGACCAGGAGGCCGCGAACGAGAACTGTGGACTGATGGCAAACTCGACGATCTCAAAGTTGTAACTACTCCTATTGGACGTATCGGGATGCTTTCCTGCGCTGAACACACATACCCGGAGGCCAACTTCATCATGCAAGCACAGACAGAAGATATACACATTGGTGCCTGGCCGTAAGGATACCCCCCCGCATCTTTGGACAATAAATGCGGCGTCCACTAACAGAAACAACAGTTTGACCCCACCGTTTGGCAACAAGACCCTAGATTATGAGGCTACCGAAGTCATCGTTTCTCTCGCTCATTCCTACGCCAATATCGGCAATACAGCATTTGTTTTGACCAGTGTTGGATCTTCCACCATCTACCCCGGCGGAGCCAACCCACGTTGGACCCGAAACAACGACGACGACTCGTACACAGATGTCCCTATTGTCTATAGATCCGTCAACTCCACCGCATTCCCCAGAATTACATATAATGCGGACAACGGGGTTTCATGGGCAAGCTTCCAGAACATCAACCTTGGATTCCCAACGTACATTCCTCAGGACATGGGGACTAATGTTCCTTGGCATCAAGTGACTATTCAGCAGCTCACAGATATGTCAACTGTTTAGTAAAGGCAAGATTAGAAGATATCTGACCATTGGAAGACCTCTTAAAGAGCCAAGCGCTGAAGAGTCTTATCGCGTTCACAGAAATCACGGCATTTGATGGGCAATGAAAACATGTTCATGCTATTAGCCTTCCATGTTCCATCCTGGTTGCTGCATAATCGCGTGATTCCTCAATTTTTTTCGAGTTTCAACTTCCTGCTGCCCTCTCGCCCTTTTGACACATTCCTGATAATCAGCAGCTGGTGTCTCAATCACACGCCCACGATATCGCTATACGTCCAGGCGAGATTCTAGGCATGAAACTGTTACAGTGAACCTCCCTTTCTTAGCTTACACTTCTTGCCGTATACCTCTGCCTTGATTCGCTACGAAATACAATGATGTCACAATATTGCCGTGTTTTTGAAGTAAGCACATCTTCCAATGTGGGTCTTCCAAATCTAGGATGGCAGCTGTAGATATGAACAAACTAGACAAGACTGGGGATGTGCTCAATGGAACAATTTAGCTCATGTCAAAGATAAGACCGAGTCAAGTTCAAGTGTTAGCTGCTTTGCGCCGAAGATAAGTGACCAACGAACTAGGTCATAGCTTTGACGTAACGGCCAGGATACCTCGCGCTGAATGTAGGATAGAAGGTATAAATACATGATGTGCTCCGCAACTTTGTTGAAATGTATCCATCATCGCTTGCCTGATTGACCAAGCCAACACATTTAGCAGCCATGGGAATTTCCGTCTTGTTAGGCCGACTGTTGGCATTATCCTCGGCCCTTGTTACGGCAGATTCTACTTTCTCTACAAAGGGCTCTACCAAGTCCTACCCGGTGTCTGTGAATGGAATCGACTTGAAAACTGCTTCTGCCAAAGTCATCACCGATGCGCTGGCGAACAGGACTGTCACATCTCTGGATCTAGTCGACGCATACATACAACGTCTCGCTGCGAATGACCAAGAAGGTAAAGTCGACTTTGAAGATATCGGATACATTTCGTGCTGACCTACGGAGGCCACTTCGCTGACAAACAACTCTTTCTGTATAGGTTTGACTCTCCGGTCCTTCATTGAGATCGCTCCGACCGCACACGAGATTGCGCGGGGATTAGATGCCGAGCGTGCCAGTGGCAAAGTTCGCAGTGCTATCCATGGCCTTCCTATTGTCGTCAAAGATGGTATGTACTCTCTTCCGGTTCTCGGGCCTGGTGCTTCCAAGATTTTTGCTGAGGGTGGAACCACATGTAGCGTATAACACGGACATGGAGCTCGGTATGAACAGCACGGCTGGGTCCTATGCCCTTTTGCAGGGGTCGCATGCAAAGTCAGACGCCTTTGTTATCAAGCAGCTGCGTGATGCTGGCGCCATTATCCTCGGCAAGGCAAACCAGGACGAAGTAGGTACCCATTGTACAAAGCCATGTACGCGTTGCCACATGCGAAACAACAAGCACTGATCAAGGTTCCTAGTGGTCTGGACAGCGTGGCGCGAACAACGCTTCTGCTTGGAGCGCGCGTGGAGGGCGCATGTCGGCGGCTTACGTCGAAGGTGGTTTTGCTGCCGGTGGTGACCCAGGTGGCAGTTCTGGCGGTCCTGCCGTGGCAGTCTCTGCTGGCTTCGCCGCCGCATCCCTGGGTACGGACACCGAAGGCAGCATTGTAAGCCCGGCCAGCCGAGCCGGCCTCTTTGGCCTCCGTCCTTCGACTGGCATGACGAGCAGGACGGGTGTGATACCCATTTCCAGTTCCCAGGATACTACGGGTCCGCTGGCCAAGTCTGTATGGGACATTGCCGCTATTTTGGAGATCATGGCGGTGCACGACCCAGCCGACCTTTATTCAGAGGCGGCGGACCCTTTCCGACAGAAGAACTACACGCAGTTTTTGGATGCCAACGGTTTTCAGGGGCTGCGCATTGGCGTGCCTCGGGAACCCTTCTGGAACGAGACACAGTTTGGATATCGAAGCGCCATCAACCCCGGTGTGGATGCAACCCTGGAGAGATTGGCATCACTGGGTGCACAGGTGATAGATCCCGTGGTAATGCCGAATGCCGACCGCTGGAGGTACGCATTTGTCGGGGGAGTCGTGAGGGATACTGCTGGGCGAGCTCAGATACGTAGGTCGAGTCCCTCGCACGTCCATGTCCATGACTGACGTAGATTCCGAAGAGTACGACCTGAAAACCGACATGGCCAACTACCTGACTACGCAGCGCACCAACACCACGGGCATGGAAAGCCTCTTCGACATCATCTCCTTCAACGACGCCCACGCCAACCTTGAATTCCCCCCGGGAATCTGCTGCCAAGACGCTTTCGTGGCCGCCGATCAGCTCGGATCCAAGAACAGTTCGGCAGAATACTGGTGGGGCAAGTTCCAGCAACAGCAGCTCAATGAAGAGGGGATCGAGTACGTCTTCCGACACTATGACCTGGATGTCTTGCTGGTGCCTACCGAGGGTGCCGCATCCCGCTTGGGTGCCGTTGGGCGCCTTCCCGTCGGCAACGTCCCCGTGGGCCAGGATGAGATTGGTTTGCCTTTTGGCATGTCTTTTGTTGGAAAGAGGTATGATGAGCCCATGGTTCTGCGTGCCATGTCAGCGTATGAAGCACACTTTCCAGCGAGACCTGTTCCTTCTCTATTAGACTAGTTTGGAAATCGAGGGTAGTATGTATGTATGTATGTAGTATTCAGTTGCACTTGTGTTGTGTACGGTATGCGTATGAGCTGGTGTGCTTGTCACGGTTTTTGCTAAATTATAGTTCAAAGTTTGGTCAACATGTCGGTAGGCGCCTAGCGTCATTAGCTGAGTCACGGCTAAGTACTCTGGTTTACACAATGCAACTTTTTCGCTCCGTCTACGAACATGTCTTCTCAACGTGGCGAGAGTGTGCGCGTACACTATGGCTCAACAACTTCCAAGCATCAAGTTCTTCACTTCTAATGATGATCAGCAGCTCGCATATCAGGATATTGGCAATCCCTCTCAACCTCTTCTCATCCTTGTGTGTCTGACCCCCCAGCCTATCCAAGCCAGCAGCTTTGAACCAATATCGCTAACACTCGTACTGCTCCAGCTTCATGGCTTTACTGGTACATCGCTCTGCTTCACCAAAGCTCTCCCAACACATATCCAACAAGCATTCCGCGTCATTGCGCCTGATTTGCGTGGCCATGGCGCCTCTGCAAAACCAGCGTATGGCTATCACGTGTCACGACTAGCCATGGACCTCCAAAATCTCATTTCGCATCTAGAATACGCTAGCAAATCGAGCGTCAATGTAGTAGCCGGATCTCTAGGGTGCTCCATATTATGGTCGTACGCTGAGCTATTCACCCCGCATGTCTTTGGCTCCATGGTATGGGTAGATCAGGCACCTATGCAGAATTACGCCTTCGACGGGTCTTGGGGCCCTGACATGGGAAATCGCGGTATGAATTGCGAGGCCGCCGTGCGTCAATTGTTCCAGGATATGAGCGAGGACCCTGATAAAGTCTATCTGTCGACCATTGATGCATGTTTGTCCTACCGGAGCCATCCTGAAGCGTCGGACAGCGTGACTCGGGAGAAAATGGAAGAAGATAGAAATTTCTTCTTGGAACAGGCGAGACGTGGGAACCCTATATGGTATGCACAGCTCATGAAGGACCATACCGCTAAGGATTGGCGGGATGTTCTGAAGACGTGCTTCCGCGGTAAAAGAGTGTTTGTTATGGCAAGTGATAGGAGTGGTTGCTTTCCAAAGGAAGGCGTGCTTGAAGCTTCCCGACTTGTTAACGAAGGGGGTGGGACATCCACGGGCCTTAGCATTAGTTGGGGAGGCCATTGGGCATATTGGGAAGATCCCGAGACTTTCTGGAAATTGGTCACTGCGTTCTTCGATAGAGAACCGATTTCTCAGTAGACTTCAGCAGAGATAAACTTATCGGGTTGTGAAAGATTTGGGTAAACAAAGTGCACACGCTCGCTTTATCATGCAAATACGAAAGACGTAATCATATCATTTCTTCAGCTATCATTCAAATAACCCACGTAACGTTCATGGCTTGAACCCATGGCTTCCACCACTCTTCGATTCCTTGCTTGTAGTTCCACCCGTTCCACGCAGAGTTGGTCAAGGCCCAGGTATCAGCCATGCCCTGAACACCCGATCTTATTCTATAAGAACCAGCGATTGACCACATCATCCAGCTGATATCATTCTCTATCGTGAACTCGCGCAAGCAATTATTAAGCGTGTGGTTGAAGAGTGATTCGTCTTGAGCACTTCCAAACTCGGAGAATATTACTGGCGTCTCTCGTACAGCTTCGGGGCAATCATTAGTAACGTTGCACGCTGATGGCGCTTCAATCCCAAGCGCGTTGAACCCGTTCCTATAAAGACCAGCTTCGATTATGGGGCAGGTACCAGTATCCTGATCTTCACTCATTTCGTACAAGTGAACCTCCCAAACGAGCTTGTTAGCCCACGGATGATCGTCGAGATTGAAGTACTCTGGTTCACGGCGATGAGCATCGCGAATTGCCTGACACTTGTAGCAAGGAGCAGTCAAGAGATTCTTCCCACTCGTGAGCGCTGAAAGATCTTGACCATATTGCATTCCACCCCAGATGATCAACATGTCTGAGTTGGCTTCGTGAATCGAATTTGCTCCCTCGGTCATGTTCCCAACCAAAGTTTGCCAGTTGTACATGAGAGTTGTGTCGTTCCAGGACTCGCGTAGTTCATTACGAAGGGACATGCTGACGACGTTGGGGTGGTCTTTTGCCCAATTTGCTACGTAGGCAAGCCCGCGGCGCCAGTTGTCTACGGGAAATTCGATGTCCTCGAACCAAGCGTTTCCATCGATATGAGAGCAGCACCATTTTGCCTTGCTCATGTGTACGTCTGGACTGATGAAGATTCCCTTTTCTGCGGCAATGCGGGTAACATGGTCCCAGATTTCGAAGCGAGTGGTATCAGAGGTCCAACCGGGATTCTTTGCGACTATCTCTTTGGTTACGCGGGTGCCGTTGGCAGATCCAAGGGCGTTGATCATGGCAACTTGGAGAGAAACATCGGACCCATTCCTGTCATAGACTTGATCAATCATCTCAATGGCATAGCCCCTGAATTACGTGTCAGCAATGCTAGGAGTCACGGAAACCCCAACATACATTCGAATGTAGTTGAAGCCGACGCCCTTGATATCCTCAAGAATGTCTTCAGCGGAAGCCCACTCGAGACCCTCAGGGATCATAGTCTCGCCTTTGGCAAACAGCATCAGCAAGAATTCCCAAAGCTTGCCATTCGTATAGACATACCGCTCATAGGCCAATTGACGCCAGCCCAAGTGACTTTCTGCCCTCGGCTGTCGATTATATGCCTTCCTTGGGTGCTATAGGGCCCATTGAAGGTCGACTCAGACTCTGCCCGATTCTGAACATGGTGTCGCGTATACAGGTTTGCCGCAGACAGGTCTACAGCTTGCACGACAGAACCGGCAAGAACATAGGTCAACAAGATCCGTGGTCCTAGCATTGTAGGGAGAAGGCGAGATGGTTCAGCTAATGTTGAGTTTCCTAGCGGACGGTGGCGAATTTATAGCATGGCTGAATATTGCCATTGGCACCGAAAAGACGGATAAATTAAGCCCGAAGCCTTTCCGTTCTTTGCCAATAAGCATGGCGACCATGTTATAACTGCTCTGAGTGTGGAGAGGTTTTTGTGATGCGGGGCGAAGAACGGAGATTAACCAGATGGGTTCGCCTGTGCTAACGTGGTTTGAGAAACACTCGGCCGATTGTGCCTGTTGATCAACATCGCTTCAACATCTACCCCGCGTCTAAAATGCTTGGGTCAGTTGTGTACCTAGGCTATCCGTTTGTTGGCGGTTGGGCAAAACAAGGAAAAAGGGCTAATCCAAGTAATCCGGAATGGCTTACACACACACGTCATAAGCATCGTTGGAGGTGTGGAAAACATGCTTAGAGGAGACTTTTTCCCCAAAACTCTTCATTCTCTATGCTAGACTCCCAAAAATAATGGTACAAGGCCTTGTCGGGACCGAAATCGAAGAAACATGCTGTGCGTATTACCCTGCCGCCGCAACCACTCACTGCATCCTGACCACCAACATTACAACGCCGCAACTGTTGAACAATAGCTCCATTTATAAAATGCACACTTAGGTATCGTGCTGTATTTCTGAAAATCAGCCTACGAGTAGATTGAAAAACATGCCGCGCTACTCATTGCGATTGACGCTGGCATTTGCCTCGGTACCGGCCTCGAAAGGAGCTCGTTTCTGGTGAAATGTCAACCTCCGAATCTTCATATCCATGGTTGAGTGTACGCACAATGGTGTCTCTGCGAGACTCTTGGACCGACGAGTAGCCTTCGTTGACATGCTCATAAGAAGGCTAAAAATGAGGTCAGGCGCTGTATATCTGCTCACCGGGTCTACTAATAGGATTTGACCATCTCTGTATCAATATGTCACATGAAGTAATAAATGCAACTCACCTTGCCCGAAGAATCGTCCTTGTCCTCTGCACCCAGGTTAATTTTCACGTTTGCCAAAGCACCTCCCTCTTCTTTTTCGTGTTCATCACCCTCATGCCACTGGGATTTTTTCTCTTGAGTCTAATATTGTGGTCAGTTATGATTGCCTTCATTCAGCCTCGCCATTCTCGGCCTTCCAAAATACAGTAGGCGATACTCACTCCCAGATCTCCGAGACCGTTATTTGCGCCGAGTTTGAGGTCAACCGCGACCAGGTCGTTGTCCTTTCCCCCCACGTACTCAGATTTTTCGCCTTCATTGCCGCCGTGCCTCTTGTACAGCTCCGATAGTTTGTTGTCAGGGTCGACATTGAGTTTGAGACCGGCATTGATCAGATTGTTGTCCTTTTCGTCTTTGTGCTTGATATTGCCTCCTTCGTGCCCATCATGTCGCTTGTGCAAACTCCTTGATCCGATATCTGCGGTGGTTCCGGCGTTGATGTCCACCTTGATGAGCGCATCGTCCTCCTTCCCCTGCTTGTGCGAATGATCCTTCTCGTCCTGCAATCACGAATTAACTGTTCGTATTCCATCAAGACGACAGAAAGAATGGAGTAAACCAACACCAGCACCAGTTCCTCTTTTGAGCAAATAACACAATTCCCGGCGATGAACATCACTTGTGTCCCGTCCAAGGAAGTCACAAACGTCTGGACCCTGTTTTTGGTTTCCCACTGTGGAGATTGACCCTACAAGGTCAGGTGCAGCATCTAGCGCCCCAGGAGAGGTTTCTGCTTGGCCCAAGTACGCAATGGGAGCGGAAAATGCTGGGAGAACAAGTGCTAGGGACGTGATGGTGAACTTCATGGTGGATATCTATGGATAATTAACGAGAGACTTTGGTGAGAATTTTATGACTGAATAATACGGAAAGAAGGAGTGTGAAATGTAGCTTCGTGCAGCTTCTTGTATGATAGAATGCAGTGAAAAGATAGGATGAGTGAGTGTGTGGATTGGTCTTAGTTTGAACGGGAAATGGGTGATTTATATGTATGCCGAGTTCCCATAGTTGCTGTTGGTGACCTCCTCTCTCCTTTTATTTGACTATTGCTTTTCTCTATTGATAGTATTCGTATTTTGCCGAGATATTGACGGCGTTGAAGATCCTCACGCCAGACATGGCCATTTCGATGATCCTCGTCGTCTTAGAGGATACAACATGTGGCGTTATGCACCTTCCACAGCAAAGGAATTTATTTTTCTCATAAGCGCAAGCATCAATAGGCATGTCAAAGCGGCCTCTTGAACACATATTTTACATATTGTTCCAGCTAATAAGATACGAGAACGCAATTTACGCATGCAGGTCTTCACAAATTTCTCTCTCTCTCTCTCGCCCCCCATAAATGCTGTGTTCCCTATCAACATCCCCGTCTTGCATTACTATAGAAGCAAAAGAATTAATAAGCTATCTGAATGAATACCTCAAATTATACAATGTTAGAGGCTACCCGAGTGGAGACCCGAGTTCCACATTGGTTTTTTTTTCTTTCCCTGTCCCGAAACGCCATCACTAAAGAATTGTTACCCGAAATTTTCGTCGATAGGTAGTATACGGAAGAGGAACTGACGGAGTAGGAAATGATGTAAGGCAAGCAAACAAGGAAGAAGGCCTCCGATTTTTGCAACCAAGGGGCACGAAATAAGCATGGGACACCGTCAAGATAGTGTCGAGGCGTACACACAAGGTTGAGTTGCTAGGGATATACAATTATGGAGGGAAAAAAAGCAAATTGTGAGTTTCAGAGATGAACGGTGACAGCTGGAACATTCAATTGAAATAATATGATTATACCACACCCCTGGAGCATTCAAAATCGTGGATTATTGGACTCCGGTCTATGTCTTGATCGTACAATACCCAAATTACGTTTAAATGCTTATCATATAGTCTAGTCTCCTGCACATATGTACCTAGACAGTTGCGCGCGTCATCTTTCATAATTTCGATTCTGCAATCCCCATTCCATTTTGCTCCCTCTTCCCCGTGAAATTCACTCCACTATCGACTTGCGAAACTGTGCCACTCTTGTTGATAAGCTGCAGCTTTCTCCTTCTTGAAAGCGGTGCATCGTCATCCTTTTCGCGAATGTAATATGCCCAATCGGCCGTGGGATCGAGCTCCGTCTGCGAATACCCATTGCCGAGCCAAGCAAACCGGTTCCCTGAGTATTGTACGTCCCAGTCATCAAGGCGAACTTCCATCATAGCCTCGATATAATGCAGTGTAGATCCAGGCCATAAAGCTGTGATGGGTCCGTTCGGCTTGCCAGCCTTGTACCACGAGCGACATGGGTCTTGCCATACAGTTCCATTCATAAACTGATTCTTGTGCGCGATGAAGTCGTCTACAGCTTCAGCTTTAGGCGCGAATGTCGCGATATTATGTGTTTGGAAACGGTCGATGAGTTTGCACATGTAGTCCGCTTGTGCTTCAATGGCGGACAACACGGGGCCATTGCCGATGGGACAGTTGGGACCCAGAAAGATCAGATAATTTGGCACATCTGGGGCGGCGATGCCAAAGTAGGACCGGGGCTCATCTGCCCAAGCATCCTGCAGGTTATTGCCTCCAGGGCCAACGACAGGGAAGCGAGGCTTGAATGACGTGTTGAAACCCGTAGCACAGATGAGAACATCCACGGGGTATTCTTGACCATTGTCGCAAAGGCAGCCGCGCTCGGTGATTTCGTTGATTTCGCCGTATACGGTCTCGACATTCTCCTTACCCAGCGACTCGAGATAGCCGATGCCTGGTGTGAGGCGTCGGCAGCCAACATGCCAGTCAGGAATGAGTCGCTTTTCGAGATAGTCATTTTGAAGCTTTCCAGACATCTGTTCACGGAAATATGTCTCGGTGTCGTTGTTAGTGTTTGTGCCTTTGAGGAAAAGGCCAAATTGCCCGTTTAGGCCTCGCTCGATGTCTCGTCGGTATTTAGTAAGAGCATCGGGATTGGTTGCAAATTCGAGGCGCTCTTGGTCAGTGAAGACATGTTGTTCGAGCCCCTGAACAGGGGACACCCAGGTAGGTTCTCGGATGAAGGTGGTACACTTTTTCACATAAGGCTGAATTGTGGGAAGGACCTGAATGCCCGATGAACTGTACACAATCAGCATTGATGTTCGGAGGACTATGACGAGCGGACGAGACGTCTCTTACCCGTTACCAATCAGGCCAACATGACGCCCTTCAAGATCTACATTCTCATCCCAGTTTGCAGTATGTAGGAGGACGCCCTTGTACCGATCAAGGCCTGGGATAGCAGGCCATGCCCAGTTGTTTAGAATACCCGAAGCGTTGATCATGATATCGCAATGATCTGTATGAGTTTTTCCAGTGCTCAAGTCCTGAACCTGTACATCGTAGCCACCCTTTTGTTGGTTCCAAAAAGCACCACCGACTTGATGCTGCGTCTTCACAAAACGTCGAAGACCATATTTATGGGCGAAGTCATTGAAATACTGAAAAATTTCTCGTGAACTAGCATATACGGCGGACCAATCGAGCTTTGGTTCAAAAGACCATGTGTAATTGTGTGAGGGAACGTCGCAAGCACATCTGTCCGCAAGTGGTGTTAGCTTCTTGCGCCCTATGCCCACTGCCTCGCCAGACCAGATTGATTCTGGTTTGGGATAACCCTCGACGAGCATTGCTTGCGAATGTCCAGGCAGGAATACCACTGGGAATATCTCATTTTGAGTCTAGACAGGCGAAAAGAAACGGGAATGCCTACCCTGGGTATCGATTTTCGTACCATGTACCAGAAACCTCTGAATTTTTTTCGTAGACTGTGAGTGAATAATTGGAGAAGTGTCGTTGCAATTTGTATGCCATCAAAAGACCAGAAGCACCGGCGCCAACACAGATAATGCGTACATGGCGTTGAGCGTGCATAGGGCCTTTTAACCTATACTGTGCGTCGGTCTCTGGTCTGAAAGATGAAGGCACAACGAAATCCGCCATTGTATATAATAACACTAAAAAGAGATAGTATCGAGAAGTAGGCGTGGATGGAGTCACTGATCAAGGATGAAACCGAGAGGGTGGCCGTTGTCCTTCAACTATATATACGTTCGATCCGGATTGGATACGTGACAGTCACTCGTGTCAGGTGTACGGCATACTCTCCGCCAAAACGAGTCAGCATCGATCGATAGTACAGCGGAGACTGATGGCGCCAGATGCTGGGGAAACGCCAGGGCAATCTAGCGTTCCTCTTCGCGTCCGCCAAAGCATTTCCGGTCTGGGGTGAGCATGACGCATCATCGAATGAACGTTTTTGAAATCGGAAAGTAAGTAAATATAAGAAGCAGATACCGAGAAAACTCGCAAACTGTTCCACCCCATAAGACTAGGGTTTCAGAAGATCCGTGCAGCCGCCATTAATACGGTACCAGTGGAAGACAAGGAGCGTGGTGCTTGCTTGCGATATTCATCATCTACCCAATTGCTGCCTTATAAATTGTTCCAGGGTAATTGCAATATAGAATCAGATAGGATAAGACGGTAGGCAAATTCGTTGTCGATTCCATGAAGTAGGAACTCGAAATACATCAATTTACTGGATAGTGAAGCCTCCATCCGCTAATAGAGAAGTGCCAATCATGTAACTGCTCGCCTCCGAGTGTAGAAATGCAACGCAATCTGCAATTTCCTCCATGTTTGCAAACCGCGTGAGGGGTACCTTCAATCGCTCATTGTCCATCAAACTACCCTTGTTCATTGTGGTTCCGACCAAAGGCGTTGCAACATAGCCTGGACAGATGGCATTGATTTTGATGCCTTGGGGCGCCATAGCTACAGCGTCTGCTTTGGTCATGCCGATTACAGCATGTTTGCTAGTGGCATATGCCGTGGTCGGAACTTGAGCTGAAGGCCCTATGATACCGTACATGGAAGCCATATTAACAATCGACCCACGGTAGGATCTGTACGAGTCTGATAGCTTTTCTTGCTTGAGCATTTGCCGTATCTGTGCCCTGACGCACAACCACACGCCTGTCGTGTTCACAGATAAAACGCGCTCGAAGTCTTCCCTCTCGATCTTGTCCGTCGTGTTGAGCGCGCCACCAATCCCAGCATTATTAAATGCATAGTCAATGCGGCCAAAGTTCTTGACCGCGCGTTCCACACTATGGTCTACAGCCTTCTCGTCAGCTACATCGATTTGAATATCATCGATTTCGATATTGCTGTGATTCTTCTTGAGCTCTTGAATGGTGCTTGTGACCGGATTGCGGTCGAGCAACGCAAACTGGCGAACTCCTTGTCGAGCGAGCGAGTACGCAGCGGATTGACCGATACCTGCTACCATGTCAGCAGTGATGAAGTAAAAGAGATATGCGACCGGCGATAGACTCCGTACCGGATCCTGCACCGGTGATGTATGCGACTCCTTTCAAAGCGAATGACATAGCTACGTAACAAGGAATCTTGAGAGTCGAAATCGAGGGAGATGGCTATTAGATCATTGAATTCAAGGCTACCTATTCGCGGGCATTGGAGACACAAGGCAATGTGCAGCGGATGTCGGTATTGGTCTGTCGGAACAGACTGAGAACTTTGTGCTGTGTGTATGGATAGGTATGTATAGGTATCATCTGCGGGGACCCCGCATGCGCCTAGAATAGCGTACGGATTCTTATGTCGACGGATGTTTCAACCGCATGAGAGTGTGTGCTAATAGGAACTCATTTCCCGCAGTGAATTGACGATGTGCGGAGAAACTCCGAAGACTTGTTGTTGGAGCGAGTCAGATGAGCCCGCTGGGTCGCTGCACATGACTCGGCTCATGAACTTGCTGATAACAGTTGACGATTCATAGGAATGCTGCAGACAGATATCAGCAGATTATGAATTCATGGAACTGTATCTTCGAGAGAGATACAGCGAAACAGCAAATTTGACGAGAGGGTGTGTGCAGCTTTTAATCAATTGATTGAATGTTCAAATGCTGATGTTGGGATGGATGCAGACATCTGGATGACTGCGAAGAGCGCACGTGATAGCGCGGGGCACTTGATCGTTTCTAGACTAGCTCCGCGACCATCTATCTACGCGCGTCATCCAGGTCAAGTCCCCCTCTCCACCTACATGCCTGGGCATATGTATATACGCTCACAATAGTCAACCGTGCATCTATTCAACAGGCGCATGCCATGACCTCGAACCCCCGTCACGTCGTACAAACTTCCACCGAGGCCAAGATTGCGTACAAACGCGCTGGGCACGGCATATCATATTATAAACAGCGCTCATTGGAGCGCGGCGCCCAACTGGACGAGCGCGCGACACGTTTCAAAGAGAAGGAGGAAAGGCGCAAGTTTCTGCAGAAGAAACGCGAGGAACGCGAGGCAAAAGAGCGTCAAGCTAGAGAGCGCAATGGCGTGGGGCTCGCCACCCAAATGATTGGCTACAGCCATACCCAAGCGCAGCTGAAGAAGGGCATGGAAGCCTTTCTAGGATACAGCAAAAGAAAAACGGACGAGGATAGGAAGGCCCAGGAACATAAGGATGCCGAAATGCGCAGGAGTATAGAAGCTCTCACCGAAGACATGTCCAAAGAACCGTGGGATGACCAAGGCGACTCAGCATTGCCAGACCTGGACTCCACACATGGGAACAGGGGCGATACATGGTTGGATGACGATTTGGACGATGACGCATTGATAGAAGCACATGACATGGCTCTATCAGATCCCGTTGATCCAGTGCCGAGCTTCTCTACCCCCGCAACGAAGGTCTTTGCGCCGCAACACCCTGTACAACCGGCGCGAGCACAAGCACCCAAGAAGGAAGAGCCAGGATTTATTCGTCTCCACGGCCCGATTGATAAGATGATCGAGTCTGCTCTGACGAAACTCCCCGCTTCATTGGTAGAGTTCCTGTCAGAGGATACACCTACGAACCAAATCCTCTGGGATCCCGCCGTGTCTCTCTTACACAAGCTCAATCCCCTAGGCCTTCCTCCACATCGTCTGCGCATCAAAGTTGGCTGCGTAGCCATGCTGTTGCGAGACCTCAATTCCAGTGGTCAGTCCTCTAAAAGTCAACACCTCCGGGTCCTTAGGATAGACAAGGATAGGTTGGAATGCCTGGTGCTTGATGGTCAGCTGGAGGGTGCAAAAATGTTCTTGACACGAACGGCATTTCCCGCTTGCCATCACAACAATAAGCTGTTTCCTTTTCAAAGACTACAATTTCCAATCAAAGTCTCGACGGATTACGATTCTAAGAAAGTGATCAACACAACCCTGCCATGCTCATCCAAGCTGCCATTAGTAACCAAGGATATATCACAGGCCTCGATCAATATGATCAAGAAGCCCCCACTGGAAGCGGCTGCGACCAAGTCACACACGACTTCCGCACGCAATCCTGGCTTCAGATTGCCTGGTATACCGGCGAGCAAAGTAAAGCCTTCTGTACACATGCTCAGTTCGGAGTTCGACGGTTGGGCCGACTTTCTTGACAGCAGTACCCAAATTGCCCGAGAACTTGACGGCGATCAGACTTCTCGTGCGAGACCTGTGGATGCGTCCACTATCCCGACCACGCTTGATTCTTGCCGTCATTCTTCCAAGGACACAGCTCCACTTTCCCCGCAAGACTTCGATTTCTCTCCTTCGGATTTGATGGCCGAATCTTCCCAGAACTTGCTTGAGGCTAAGCAATTTTCAAATAAACAGCCGTCGAAGGTAGGCCTCCCCAAGTCTTCGGGTAGATCAGTGATATCAGCACCAACGGCAACGGACCCGCTTCGTACGTCGGCCCCTTCGATAACGCAACACCCGCATCTGAAGCGGAATGGTAACTTTGAAAGTGCAAGTGTATACGGTCGGGCTTTGAAAAAGCCAGCAAAATAGTCACTGAACAATCACATCATGTCCTATGAAAACGCTATAGCAAATTATTCGCTACCGTCAGAAGCTACATATGTAATTATCTTCTTTGCTCGAATGTCTGTGTCAAAAAGTTGGCCTACTGACACGCGACATGATCCGTGACCGGGTTTGTGACGGTTTGGGTGATCATCACGCCGGTTTCGAGGATTTGTACAATAACATCTGACGAAGCTATTAGCTATTGGGTCCGTTTTGGTTAGCATAACTTGGCGCAATTGCTTGTTCTCCACACCGATCTGGGAGACACTACCGTTCTAGAGGTATGGAGGGCGTGTGGTATCCCATTATAAATATCATTCACTTATTCGAATCCGCCTGCCTTTCAAGCAAATTCACATGCAGGGTGGTCATATTATCATTTCCTCAGCTCCATTGACCCCCCCGGCATTCCTGATTTCCTCCCCTTCATCATCAGACTCATCTAGATCCTCGACGGGGTACGTTAGGATAGCAGCCACATTTCCCAATGCCTCAAGCCTCTTGCCACTCTCATGCAATGAACTCAGCACTCGCACCTCTCCTCCTTCCACCTCTTTGACCCTCTCTACAAGACCCACCCATCTCCTTCTCTCCTTTACATTTTGCGCGCGGAACAAAGCGTTTGAAATCAGAAGCACGCCGCCACCCCTGCCGACCGCACCCTTGGCGACGGCTCGCTCAACCTCCCGCGGTCCGTACCAAGCGCGCGCGTCGTCCTGCCGCATTAGCATGAGGAAACGGTCCATAAGCGCTGTTTCTCGCGCATATTTTGTATCAGAGAGTTTCGCGGTGATGGCGGGGGAGGCGAGGACTTCGGAGAGGCTGTGAACGTGTGGGCTTGAGCTGTGTGCGACGAGGATGGTGGGAAGGAGGGTCATGAGCGGTTTGTTTGTTGTGCGCGTTGCTTCGGCTTTGATGTGGGCGAGAAAAGCGGTGGCAACGAAGCCTGGGGATGCGAGCAGGAGGGGGATCGTCTTGTCTGCGGACGACGAGGGAGTGGAAGAGGAACTCGACAGGTCGAGGTGTCGCAGCAGTGTGGAGAGAACGGTCGCGTAGAATCTATTCATCCCTTTATCATGACCACCTATGTCACCTTTGCGCTTACGGGGAACGGCGACTTCGACGCGCTGCCGCAGAATGGTTTGATGCTCTGTGATTAAGCAGATGTTGGCGATGCCCTCACCCATGACCACAGCCCAGAGTTCGGCCCGTTTTTCTGTGTCGCATGCTTCGCGCAGCATTTCAACTGCCACGCTGTCCCACCCCTCTCCCTTCTCCAGGGTGAATTTGCGGTTCAGCTCCAGATCGAGCGTGTGGTGCGACCCGAGCTTCACATGCTCGTTTTCGGATACGACGCGCCCGGCAACGTGGAGCTGCCCGGACGCGATATCAAAGTCTGTGGATGTGACGGTTATGCTGAGGTCGAGGGCGATGCGTTGAGAAGCGGTACTGCCCGCGTCGGACGTCTTGGATACGCGGCGAATTGCGCGCGCACGGAGGGTATCGGTGGGTTGAATTAGGTTATAGGCATGCCACTGTGGGAAGCTGATTAGCACGGGATTTTGCTATTGATTCAAATGTTTAGAAGGGTAGCGGCAAGTCTTCATATTTACCATATCTTCTGGCTCCTCCGGGAGTAGGACGGCGAAGCCTGAGCCATCCTTTCTCTCGATTTGCTGTTTGAGCAGGCGCATCTTGCGAAGTGGGTTGCGTCTGGTGAGCTAACGAGCCAGTGTTGTGTGTACCCTGACGGACTGTAAAAAATTCAATGTTTGGGGTGTTTGGTATCCGTTTCCAGGGTTGATTCTGGGCTGCGCAGTGGCTGAAGTTTTTGGGTTGGTAGGTCGAGTACTCCCTCGTCTTTAACCCAAAGATTGGCGTTGGCGTTGAGGGGCACTGCCTGTTCTTTGATGACGTGTGAGGGGTGGGGCAAACCCTCGAATGTTCAAACGTTCAAAGCTCTTTCACGCAGTCGTGCAAGGGCATCTTCGAAGCTTGTACAATGAATGCATGTTCAAACGTCACCAACGCGAAAATAGTATGTATATTCCTTCATTCACATACATATATGCCCAAGTCGGACGGTTGAAGACTAGTTTTTGGCTGCCCTCTGATTCGCTGCGTACCCGGGTGAGTACGTATGTAGTCATCTCACCCCATGGCCCTGGACCTGGAATGACTTCACGTCTGTCCTGTAGGACTGTGCTGGAACCGTCTCTTTGTGCGTCCAACAATGATTGTGTTTCCTGGCACCCTTGTAGGTAATATCAACCACATGATACGCCCGATCCCCTGACTCTCATGACAACCACCGAATTGACTACGTCGGTATGCGGGTGCAGTTCAGCGAGCACGTCGAACCCACACCTTGAAATATCCTCTCCCAGCTCCAGAGCCTAGACAAGCACAAACACTGTTAGCATCATCTTCACCATTGTCGTCGTGGGTGAACAGACGTTTACGTCGACTTACCGGATATAGAACTGTCCTCAGTCCTCGAGCACTTCTCGCCAGGATCAAAGCCCCAGGCTTCAGCCGTCTTGCCAGCGAAGCTAGAATTGGGACCTTAGCAGCCGAACCCATGCCCACAAGAGCAGCTAGAAAAACAACGTCTAGGCTATTCCAGGCTATCGCGTCGCGTGTTGGATGTGGTGACCCATTGGTGGCGAGGCTCTCTTCGACGTCCTCGAGAATAAAACTCATACGGTCCGGGGGGATGCAGAGATATTCAACTAGTTTCTTGGAGAGCCCGAGGGCTTGTGCATCGCGGTCGATGTTGACGATTTTGGCTTTGGGCATGTTATCTAAGAGGCAGATAGAGCTCAATGGAAGGGGACCAGATCCGATGAAGGCGATGTTGGTAGTAGTGGCTTGGGGCGAGGGCAGAAAGGCCGAGAGTAAATTGGACTCGAGCCGAGACAAGTCGATGTAGTTTGTGTAATATGGGAATCGGTGAAGCACTCGATGGGTGGAAAGGTTTGAAACTGCTATACAGTTGATCTCAGCACGTCGGACGATCCGAGCAATTTTCATGGTACACATACTATCCGCGTTTTGAGTCTCTAGGATCCTGACCGCCCAATATTCCTCGAGTTGACCTTCTGCATGTGCGCAGATGGATTGTAGTGATGAACAGAGTGTGCCGATGCCTTCAATGTTGAGAAAGTGGGTCGCGAACTCGGTGCTGTATGGCTCAATACAAAGCTTCACTAGTCCTGTGAGCAAGCCATTCACTAATTCTCCCGGCGAAAGGCTTTCACACTCGCTAAGCCGTTGGTGGATGATGCGCAGTTCTTCGAAGAGCTGGTGCGCTTCCGTGGACAACAGCGTCGGCGTAATTGGCGGTGTCAACACCTTAGCGCTCTGAGGCGATTTCAGCGCTCCGACGGATGTCTTGTGGGTGTTCATTGTTACAATTATCATGAAGAAGGAAAATCAAGATACGCTGAGTCTTGAAGAGTGGGGTGAGGGCTTCTGCGAGCGGTGGCAGAGCATTCACATTAATCACTCGCTCTTCTCAAGATCAGTAGATCGCCAAACAAACAAACAAGAAAAAAGTCGAGAATAGCGGTGTAGAGGCTGGATTTCGTGTGGGGAATCTTATAACTATGGCTGTGGTTGCTTTCGAGAAGTTTTAGGGGTAACCTAGAGTACTGTGTTGTCCCTAGGCGCTGTGTTCATCTTCCTACGCAGGGGGGCTTGTTGCATGCAGAGAGTACTGCAAAGTGCCCTTACAAATAGATCCTTCGATAGATTGGGCTGCTTGTGATATGAATCATGATGGACACAGATGCTGTCTCTTCCACAGTACATACCTGCTCACACTGCATCAGATGGAAGATCTTCAGACCCAGGCCTGCGATAAACTTGTTTGCCACCCACCCACGTTTCCCTGACAGTCGCAAAGCGTAAAGATTCGTCATCCAACGCCTCGAGGGGCTCATCAAGTACCACCCAATCTGCATAATGTCCCGTTTCAATCGTTCCCGCTCTGCCCTCAAGAAAAGCAGCAAATGCAGGATTGACGGTGAAACCTTGTAAGGCATCTTCGAGCGTCACTGCTTCCGCAGCATACCATCCATCTTTGCGCCCTTCGGAATCGAGCCCAGTTCGTGGGTTGCGCCGTGTCATTGCTGCAAATATCCCTTCAAATACGTTGGCTGGCTCGACGGGAAAATCGCTACCAAATACTGGACCAAGTGGCAGTAAGGAGCGCATACGATATGCCTCTTCCATTGTGCGTTTCTTCCCCAATCTCGACTCTGCATAATACATGTCCGAAGTAGCGTGAGTTGGCTGTATTGAAGGAATGATCCCCAGATCTCTGATCCTGCGCTGGTCATCTGGATGGATGATCTGCGCATGCTCGATACGAAATCGATGCCTACTTTGGCAATCGCGAAGGGAAGTATGTGGACACAGAGATTTCAGAGACTCCTCAAATGCATCGACGGCAAGACGATTCGCAAGATCCCCGATAGCGTGTATGTTCACCTGGTAGCCGGCACCAGCCCACTCAACCGCAAGTTGGGTCAGCGTGGTAGAGTTCACCAGAAGTGAGCCCGAAGACGTTTCCTTGTCGCTGTAAGGTTCTATCATGGCACTTCCCCAACTTCCAAGGGCACCGTCTGGCGTGTGTGAGCATGAGCACAAGTAAGAAGCTTACTCTCGACATACCAGCAAAAAGCTTCACGCTTTGTACGCGAAGCTTGCCGTTGGGCGTTTCAACCTTGATGGCTTCATTGGGGCAGAATGTATTCCTCGTCTCACATTCTATCATAGCGTAAACACGGACAGTCCAATTTTCGTCAAGGGAGAGTGTCTCATAAAGCTTGAGGTGTGACGGCGTAACACCAGCATCATGCATGCCGACAACACCGAACTTGTTGAGCTCGTGCATGGCGTCCTTGATAAATTTTGTCTTGCGCTCGACAGTTGGTTCAGGATAATGTTTCAGAACAATCTCCATCGCATTGTCGCAGAAGATGCCTTCAGCAGGTATTTCGCCACCTGGGACCTCTGGTAGAGGATTTGGAAGTAGAGACAATACTTTCTTCGACACCCATATACAGTGCACATCCACGCGATCGAGCATGACGTAGAGGTCTCTGAATTTATCATTAATCTCGAGGTCGATCTACTCCAATATCAGCAGCTGTGAACGCAATTGCATTGCGACACCTACCGCTGATGGCCACTTTCCGAAGGTGGCTTGATCCCAGCCAACTCCACGAAGCCATTGTTCGCTAGTACCTGCCAATATATGGTGGCTTTGGTATTCAATGATCCTTTCATGAACTTCGGACATGGCCTTTGCGCCGAAGAGGTCCACCGAGTTTCTCAGTTCACCCAATTGCAGGAGATGACCATGACCATCCCATAATCCAGGGATCACGTAACCAGTCTTAGTGTTGCTCTTTCCTAGCGACTGGTTCGAAAATACCCTTTCAAACAGACCATTCTTCACGGTAAAGCAATTACTCTGTGATTTATCATCCGAATTTGTTTTGATTGCAGCGTAACAGTGCGTTTCACCTAACATTTGCTGGAAAGGTAGAAAACCGAAAAGCCCGATGATGGGCGTGAAAGGCGACTCTGCATTTTGAAACACCACAGCCACGAGAACAATGAGCACGGAAAGAGTCAGACCAAAACCAACAAGAGCCATGTCGTGGAGTCCGCTATGCGATGGAGGATGTAGACGTGAAAAGCTAAGTTGAGAGTCAACGAAGTGTTTAGCGAGTCATAGACAGACCGCTTATCGATGTTCTAGTGCCCAATGGGGAAAGCTTGATAGTACACCTCTCATCAAGTCGTAATTCTCAAAGGGCGTTGCCGTGCATTTTAATTGAACTTTAGATACCACGCCATTCCCCACAACGTCTCTCTTTCTCTCTCTCTTCCCTGACAAATACACCATCGATTGACGACTATTGTTCCTCAGTTGGGGGTGAGCGTAAGTGTGGATCAGTGACAGAGGGCTGGCGTAGTCTCCACTTGGCAGATGGAGTACACTCAACAACACTCAACGGTCATCTATTGCTCCACATCACGCGCGTTCCACAATTAATCAAGGACTTGAGATACTTATGCAAATCAGGCTTCAACACACGGTTCTTGTGGATGCTAAACAATCCGCAATGCCATCGGGCGCTCAACTCCACTGGCCCGATGAGGAGAAGCGGTGAACACATGTTTTCGTTCGGCCTCGATGGCCTGCCACGGCTTGCGCAAGCTCGGATGTGTCCCTTGGCTCAAATGTCACATTGGCCATCAAATGGTCTCTTTGTGGGCAAGCAAAGCTCGGCATCGGGAGCGCTAACGTGGGGGCTGGGGTGAATCCATTTCAGCCTTCTCCGAATAGAAAGTCCAACTCTCTTCCGAACATCATCCCTCACCATCTGTAAGGTGATGGCAGATGTCTGCTTTGCTGCTTTTTAGTCTTACATCGTTGCCTGCTTACCAACCCAGTCTGCCCGGGGTCTAGTAGCGCTTGGCCCCCAATTGTTCTACGCATGGCAGCAAAAGAGGTGGAAGAGCTTCGGAGGCAGTTGGAAACCCTACAGCGCTCACATGATGCGTTGGTGAAAACACTTTCTGCGCCCAGCGACTTGCCGGAGACCCCAAGATTCCCTAGAGCAAACACCCGAGACGACGCAGCTTTTGCCGATACCTCGACTGTATCCTCTGACGACGAGGACGAAGACGATTCATACTTTGTGAAAAAGCAGTTACCAGCAAAATCGTTTGACCATGAACATTTGCGGGAACACCTGAAAAAGCATGACTGGCAAGAACATGGGAGAGCAATCTTGGCCCCCATCATCACCAATCCTGGGAAACTTTCCAAGCAGCCCCATCTCTTTCATTTGGGGCCTGGGCCTGCAGATGACCGATCGCATTACTCCCACTTCCAAGTTTACGATGTCGACTCGGACGGATACACGGAGCTTGTCGAGACCAGTGGCAACAACATGTCAAAAGCCACAGAGATATGGCATTCAATCAGAAACATAGGCCAAAATCTGGACAAGCAGCCCGTTGGCCGAATTACAATAGCTCGTGAGCCGGCACCTATCCTATTTGGCGCTTTGCATCTTACGCTACATGATGCATTCGATATGGACGAAATATTCCGGCATCTGGTTAAGACCGATGCTTCGTCGGCACATATGCACAGAGCGTTCCAAGAAGACAGGAAACACCAAAGGACCTTCTTCTTCACGTTTGAATATTACACTGTCCTGGGAGAAGACTGTTCCCCCATGGAGTGGCAACGATCAGACAAAGACAAGGATGATACGCATATTCCTCTCTCGCGATGCGGTGCTGTGGTGGCGCTAGCTCTGTTCGACGACAAACCGCGACCTATAAGGAATAGGGGCAGGAGAGCCAGAACGAAAAATGGCTATGTACAAAACATCTGGTCGCCATGGCAGGTGAGAGATACTGCTCCAATCTTTAAGTTCTTGTGCTAACAGCTATGGGGTAGGTCTTGCAACTGGAAACCTTTCCAGACTGGAGAGCTACGTCTGATACTTTCGAATCAGGACATCGCTTCCTCAACGGCCCGGAAGCTTTCCTACACTCCTTACTTACCGAGTATAGAGACGCTAGGAAGAGATATGATGAGATTTACAAACGCATCACGTTGCTCATCACCCCCGCACTCGGATTCCTATTCGATTCAGAGCTGCGGGACCAACGGCTGTTCGAAGACAGAAAGTTCACGTGGACACGACGGTATTTCTACGCGCATCAAGCAGTAGGTCACAGTCTTGCACGGATCCTGAAGCTCCCAAACTCAACTGACCAATTACAGCTCGGGAATGTCAATGACAGCATCAAATCCATGATCGATGCGTTCGAAGATACGTTTACCGATGAAGTGTGGGAGGGCAAAAGCAAGGTCCTTTGGCCCCTGTACGAGGAATCTCCCCGCAACGATCATTGGAAAAGGCGTTTACGCCTCCTTCGCCTGCAGTTCGAGCGTGAAATGAAGGAACTTCGTATCCTCCAACGTGTGAGTTATCCCACTTGTATATTATCATTATCAATCGAGACAACGCGTAGCGTGCTCTCCGGATACTTCGTTACCAATGCATTGAATGCACCAAGTCGGAATCAGCTGATGCGAACAACGCGCGCCAGGAAAACAACGATCGCCGCCACGAAATCGAATCTTTGCAAGACCACCTCTTCTCAGGCACCAGCATCCAAGAATCCCGCAAATCCGTCGAACTTTCCGACATCACCGTCCAACAGGGCCGAAACATCAAACTGCTCACCATCGTAAACCTCTTCTTCATGCCTCTCACGTTCGTGACGTCCGTGTTCGGCATGACCAATATGCCTGAAAATCCGGCGAGTTATTGGCCCTTCGGTGTTACTTTGCTTGCCATCTGTATTCCGTTCTTTTCGCTCATCGGGTTTCTGTCAACGAATTTCGGGTACCGCATCTGGGCCGCCAAAACAAAACAGTTGTACCGATGGCTATGGCCCAAACCCAAGACGCAGGATACTAATGCATCCGAAAACGCCGAACCCTCCGGTTCCGGAATCAATCGCACCTATTCCACCGAGGAGAAAATGCAGTTGCGCATGGGCGAGCGATCTCGTCGTGGTAGCGAGACAAGGACGAGGGAGCGCGGGTTCAGTTTCCGAGAGAGAAAAGGTGAGAACGAAAGTCATCCGAACATCAAAAGGATGGTGGAAGCTATGGGGGACGGGAGACAGAGTGGGCTTGTGAGAATGGGAACATTGAGGGCCAGTCAGGATGTGGGTCAAAGTGAAAGCAGGGACACGGTCGTAGAGGTTAGGGATCGTGAAGAGGGGACTGTCTGATTTCGAGAACGTTTCGGATGGAGATGGATGAGGTGAGCACCCAAGGAATGCCCTTTTGAGATATCTGGCTACGTATGTCTTCGGTTTAGATAGCAGGCAGGTGATAAAGGTATAGCCTTGCCGTTCTCACGTCAGGAAATCTGGCGGTGTGAGGTCCCGAAAAAACAGAACCGGTCGGTATAAGATGACCTAGGTCAATGACAGCACAACAGCCAATCATTTAGATTGTCCAAGAACCTGTCATTTGATACCGATGGGGCATTGATTCCGGGTCTGACCTGGCCAAGCAGGTTTGCGTGGAGTAAGGAGCTGCATGCAACTAGCACCTTCGGATATGTTTTGTCCATGCACCACGCCCCCTCTTATCTCGTATCTGGATCGCGCATGGCTGTGGTGCAAGTACGACCGCTTCGCATCCGAGTAGAAAGATAGCCTCAGGAAATACGTTCTTTAGCCTTTCCCAAGTATGACGTGTAAGTCGGGTCGCGGATGCACGCAAGGTACTGTGCTGCACATCTCTCCGTCATGCCTTCTAGAGCATACACCCTCACGTAAGCACCAACGATGGAACACCAATTCGAATTTTCACTGTTCATGAAAATCTCTTCCCGTATTCCTTTACCACGCCATCCAGTATCTCCCGCATGCGCTTACACCCATCGATACCCACTGCCAACATACTCTCCATCCTCTCCATCCGCACACGGCTCTCACAAATCAGCACGCTGACCTTATCACTCCTACCTAGGGTGCCAACAGTCAGAAAGGGGAGTTCTTGTTCCTCGAGGTTGTTGAGATCCAGCAGAGGATCGCTGTTGTCCGAGTCGGAGGTGGTGGCAGATGAGGCGGCGGTGCAAGCTACGAGATAATCGGACATGGGGATTCCCGCATCGATGAGGGCGAGAGTGCTAGCATTGATGCAGGCGGCGAGCATTGAGCCGTCTTGCGAAAGGATGTGCAAGGTGAGTGTTATGGTGGAGTGAGGATATAGGTGTGTGAGGAGGAGCGAGGAGTAAGCTGTTGAAAGCGTGTGCTGCATTTCGAGAGTTCGTCTAGACCGAGAGTTAGATGTGAAGCATCAAAATGTGGGTAGGGAGACGGCGCCCCAATCGAACATGTCGTGTTGGAGGTACCACATACTTGTCGCTCTTTCGTTTCCGCCGTTCGAGCCCACTGAAGCCAGCAAACCCTATTTCCACTTCGACTTTGGCCTCGTTATCCTTGGCTCCGCGCTGGCCCGCCTGCCGCCCTTCAGCTGGACCAGTCACTGTGCAAAGCACTTTTGTGTTGCCCATCTCCAGGTACGAGGATCCGTCGGCTGCGGCCTGGGTATTGATCTGCGCGTGGATGCGCCGCAGCTCGTTCCAACGGCGGCCATCGAGGCGAAGGAGAGCGAGGGAGTAGGTGGAGGTGTCTAGAGGCATTTCTTGTTTCTTTGTTTCCGGTTCCCCGTCGCTGTGTTCGGGCGGGTGCAATTGATGTGGCTGTGTTTGCTGATGGTGGATTGATTGTAGATGGATTTCGTTGTTCACGATTTTGCCAGCGGTGGTCATAGCTTTTGCTCAGTGGGGCAGGCGCGCGCGGGTTGAACTCGTGATTACCTGTTGGCGCGTTGGACGCCTGGGACGCGCCTTTCTTTCATCTTCCCCTCCTTCACTCATGTAGATCCCTTGCTCCATTCCATCCTACTGACTATTTGTTCCTCTTCCTTACATCACACCTCGACCTGTCTAGACGCTATGATAAAAAAGGCCCAACTTAGGACCAGCCTTCGTCCCTTGCTTCATCTGAATCCCCCATAAGAGTCCTTTTGCCTTTGCCTTTGCCCCATTCGATATGTCGCGTCTCCAGGGAGATTCGAAAAAATGGAATCGCGCTCTCCGAGCTATCGCCGAAAGCCAGCCCAGCAGCGATGACGACGAAAGTCCTGACATTCTGGCATCCACTCGTAAAGAGCTGGACTTGTCCCAATACATCCAAGAGCTCACGCAATCGCAATCACAATCACAAAATGAAAGTCCCCGGGCATCCAGCCTTCGCCATATCCGGCAATCCGACCATGAAACCAACAACGATACCGCGTCGGGAGAGGAAGATGTATTTGACTTCTTCGACGACGGCGACGATGTCTATGAACAGTTCAAAACCAGAGCCACCACCAAACGCAAGCGTGCGGCTGCCGAAACGAACCGGATTCGTGCCAAGAAGAAGTCCCGCGCTGAAGCTGCGACCAGTGTAGTCGGTCGCAAGGTTCGCGTCAAAAAGCAGGATACCCATAGGCCCATGGACGAGACCGACTCTGTGCTTGAAGGTTCGGACCATAACGACACCTTTTTGGATGATCCGATCCCAGAGTACATTGAAAGTCGACGGAAAACATTGAAAAGCCTACACGAAGCTGGGTTAAGATACCCGCCTAATCTGGACGACCTGGAATTTTTTGATTCGGAACCCGACTCTGAAAAACCCATCCTCGAGGGACACATCTCGCCGCAGCAACCTAAGCGCGACATCATCTTCAAGGACTCAAAAGGCGTTATACCAGCCCCTATCGCACAGTGGTTGCGGGATTATCAGGTTGATGGGGCTTCGTTCCTACATGAACGGTTTGTTAGACAAACCGGTGCAATTCTTGGAGATGACATGGGCCTGGGGAAGACAATTCAGGTCATTGCTTTTCTGACTGCAGCATTTGGAAAGATTGGGAGGGCCCAAGATTCTAAATATATGCGTGCTATACGTCGATACGATGAGGAACGTTGGTATCCGTTAGTCCTTCTCGTCTGTCCTGGAACGTTGATGAAGAATTGGGAAAATGAATTGGACAAGTGGGGTTGGTGGCACATCTCGAGATTCCACGGCCCACCCGCCGACAGAGCGGCAGTCCTGAGCTCAGCCAAGAAGGGCTTTCTCGAGATCGTTATCACGACTTATGACACATACCGTAACAATGAAGGTAACATAAATACAATCAATTGGGACTGTGTCATTGCAGACGAATGCCATCAACTCCGGAATAAATCCTCCGCCATCACGAAAGCAATGAACAAAGTCAACGCACTCTGCCGCATTGGTCTAACAGGAACCGCGATCCAGAACAAGTATGAAGAACTCTGGAACTTGCTTAATTGGGCTCGACCGGGAGCCTACGGCTCGGCTCAAGAGTGGAAACAGATGGTCAGTATCCCGCTCAAAATGGGCCAGGCTCATGACGCGAGTCACAAGCAACTCGCGGATGCAAGAAGCAAAGCAGACGAACTGGCCAACGACATCCTGCCGAGCATCTTCCTTCGACGCATGAAAACTCTGATTGCCGATCAACTACCCAAAAAAAGTGATCGGGTCATCTTCTGTCAAATGACGGACTTCCAATCTGAAGCCTACCGTACATTCATTGACAGTGAGTGGTGCGAATTCCTTCGCCTAGCTCGGGAGCCTTGCGACTGTGGTTCAGGCAAGAAACGAGGGTGGTGTCATTATCAGAAGATCCCAGATGAAGACGAGTACTGGCACAAGTTTGTTTTTCCTTGTATAGTAACACTGCAAAAACTGGCAAATCATCTGGCACTCCTGATCCCCTCTTCCAACGACACTATTGACAAGCAAAACAAAGACCTTGCCGTTTTGCAAATGGCTTGTCCTCAAGACTGGAGACAACTGGACAAGCTCCGCGATAAGATAATGACTCCTTCTCAGCGCAGATTCTGTGGCAAGTGGAAAGTTCTCAAGCGTTTGCTTGACTTCTGGCATGCAAATGGCGACAAAGTCCTTGTTTTCTCCCATTCCAAGAAGCTGCTTCGACTGCTCAAAGCTCTGTTTGACATGGATGGTACTAAGTACAATTTAACCTATCTCGACGGTGAGATGACATATGAGGAAAGAGCCAATGCTGTTGCCGATTTCAACGCGGACCCAAACCAATTTGTTTTTCTCATCTCCACAAAAGCCGGTGGCGTAGGTCTGAATATCACATCAGCGAACAAAGTGGTGATTGTAGATCCACACTGGAATCCTGCCTACGACTTGCAAGCGCAAGATCGAGCGTATCGCATTGGTCAAACGCGCGATGTCGAAGTCTTCCGTCTCGTATCTGCTGGTACTATCGAGGAAATTGTATACGCACGTCAGATCTACAAACAGCAGCAAGCCAACATCGGCTACAATGCATCCCACGAGCGGCGATATTTTAAAGGGGTAATGGATCTCGCTGGCAAGAAGGGCGAGTTATTCGGCCTCGAGAATTTATTCACTTTCCAAGAGGATAATGTTCTACTTCGCGAGATCATGCATCAAACAAACGTTGCAGAAACACGTGCCGGCGTGAGTGCATTAGCAATAAATTTCGAAGACACACAAATCAACTCTGATGACGACGACGAGATTTTGAGTAACCAAGCATTAGGAATCGCTGAGGATGATATCAGCATGACCTCGCAAATGAACAAATTGGCCAAGTCGTTCACTGCCGAGCAGCCATCGAGCTTGAACAAGGGCGTCAAACGACGAAAGGAAATCGACCCTGTTCACGCAATTTTGGCAAAAGCGGGTGTCCAATACACACACGAGAACAGTGAAGTCATTGGCCGATCAGAGATTGAAACCAAACTTTCCAAGCAAGCGATGGAGTTGCGCAATGACACTGAGCTTTCGAAAAAACCTGTCTTCTTCTCTCAATCGCAGTCCCAGTCTCAATCCCAACGCCGCCTGCAGTTCGCTGAGGACGCCGATTACAGTCCCGAAGCTTCTGGTGAGGACGAAGATGTCAAATTTCTTGGTGAGAGCGCTCGGGGTTCAAAGGAATTCAAGATTCACTACAAATATAGGCCGAGTGAAGATGTGAGAAGGCGGCAGTTTAGCGAGATGAGTAAGATGTTTGGCAATGGCGATCCCGTTGAGTTCGCGCTCCTTGTAGAGGACATGACGCAAGAAGAGAGGAGACGCATGCTAGAGAAATTCTATCGACTACGGCGGAAGAAGATGGGGATCGAATTTGAAACTGTATAAATAGAGCCTTGCTAAAAACAAATTCATATAAAGCAAAAGACCAATGTCTTCCCAGTGCATTATTGTTTAGAAACTTTTTTGTTTTCAAGGCACGGATTAAACAGTTGACATGGTTGTATCTTGTGTGTTAATTCTCAGACATACTTTCCACTAACTCGATCACCTTATGATCATCTAATGCGGCCGCATACCTTCTCGCCATCGGAAATACGAACTCCCTCTTCTGCATGACGTACGGGCACATGATCCATCCTACGCCTGCCAAAAAACCCTTCTTGTACTCATCCGCAACCTCTCTATCCTCCTTCTTGAAACCCTGCACCCCGAAATTCTCCAACATCTTCAAATAATGCCCAAGCACATCCCACTCATACTTTCTTCTATCATCAACACTGAATGCCGCACCCACGAAGTAAGCCACATCATGGAAGCATGACCCAACGTGAATCATTTGCCAGTCCAGAAAACGAGGGGCGGCCTCCGCAATCTCACCCTCATGACCTTCAAGATAGGTATTTGCCGTATGCGCGTCCCCATGCAGTAAACATCTAAACCTGGGATTCCTTCCTGCAAAATGTTTCTCGAGTACCCTCGTCATGCGTCCTTGATCCCTCAGATAAGGCTGTATATTTGGTCTGTCCTCGCCATTCACCACAACATCATATGATTGCATCAGCGTTAGAATAGCCTGGTCGTAGTCTTCTGACGTCAAATGTGCGTATTTCTCCTCTTTCCCCTTATCATTCTGGACCTCCCACGTTTTAGCATGCAGCGCCGCGAGCTGCGTCAGACCCTGCTTCACGAGAGATACACTCCACGTCTGCGCCGGATCTCCGAAGGAGTAACCCTTCCAGGCGAGGTCGTCCATAATCACAATTCCTTGTGTGGACGTGTGTCCGGCGTACCAACAACGCGGCAGCACCATGGTGGAATGCAACATTGGTGCGATGGTTGTGTAGAAGTCGCACTCTCTTTTGTAAATTTTAAGCAGCCAGGGCATTGTTTTGAGGATCGTGGGGTCGAAGCCGCCTTTTATGCATAGTGTTTTGGGTGGAAGATTGGAGGCAGAGGTGGTGGTGGTGGTGGTGTAGGTCACTGTGACGAAGATTTTACTGGCTGTTCCTGGTACGATTTTGTCGACCTTTACAGATTGAATGTCGTGATCGAGGGCTTTGGAAAGCCATGCGACAGTTATCTCTGAGGGTATAGTGGGCAAGGCAACCTCTGAAGATGGGGTTGTGCCTGCTTGTATGTCTGCAGAGGGGCTATTACTGTTCTTAGTATCTATGTCGTCGACAGTGGCAACTGGTGTAGATGCGTCGGGGCTTTCAGATGCAAACGCCATATTTTTATACTGGCGTACTCGCGAGCGCGAAGGTGGAGTGGTTGTAGATGTTTCGCCTCGTCTGTACTCATCGACTGCGGTGTTCAATATGGTGGCCGCTTGATATGCCTTTCCGGATAGAGTTCATATATGAGTATTTGTGTACAATTCGACCTTCTAGTGAGTATGTTGAAATCTGCACGCAACTATTCCCATGTGATATATGGGTGCAAGGGCAGCCTCTTTCTTGTTTCGAGATTGGTAGCCCATGTTCGTTTCCTGGCTACCTTTCAAACCAGCGGTGAGAGGGAAGGCTGTATCCGAGCTGGGCGTTTTATGCGAGCTTATGGTCGATCATTGCATGTTTTCATGCTGACACGGGTGAGCGGGATACCAAGAGCGAACAAGCTCAACGATATCGGTGAGAAACTATCGCATAGCTAACAAACGAGTGCGAACTATTGAAAGTTTCACGTCACCTATTGGTGAACAAGCAAATGTGATGGTTTCCTCAAACACCTTCGGACTCTTTATAGTCGTACAGTAACACAAGTGCGTTGGATCTTGAGTATCTCGACGCTTACATGCTATGCGACAAACGAATGATTACAGACATGGACATGATACGCAAGATTGCCAGGTAGTCTAAAAGTTTATATGAGGTCTGCATGTTTTTGAACTTATACAATCGCCCCTAAAGTCAATTTTGGTCAGTTATGTTTGGATCATCAACTCTAATTCTCTCGATCTTGATTGTTGTCTATTCTTACACTGTGGTATCTCGCGTGACGCCTTCGACTATATGTGGGCGCGTGAAATTTTGAAAGCAATCATTATTGCTTTCTTAACCCTAGACAGCATTTCTGTGGGTCTGAGAGTTTATGTCAGAGCGTGGCTGAGCAAGTCGTTCGGATATGATGATTGGGCTTTGATATTGGCGTATGTGAGTTAGATCCTACACATACGGTGTTCCATTTAAAGTGATAGTCTATGTATACTGATAGATTCAATTACAGGGCGGCTTCGTGGCGTTATGCATCACCACCTCAATTTCACTACGGGCAGGATATGGCTCACAAGACTTAAATTCAGATTTGGAAGTCACGGCGGTCAAGGTGAGTACTACTTCTCAGATCACCTACACGCAACGAACGATATCCAAGAGGCCTCCAACCGTTAATAATATCACATGATTCAGTTTTTCATTATTTCCACACTAGAATACGTCCTCATTGTCTTCGTTGCCAAGATCAGCGTCGCACTCGTCCTTTTCCGTCTTGCTAGACACAACAACACCGCGATACGCCTCATCATCCAGATATCTATGTTCTGCATGACATTATGGACCATAGCCACCTCCATAATTGTAGGTCTCCAATGCCAACCACTACGCTATGCCTGGGGCGAGGGAACAGGGATTTGCTTGTCGCCAAAATTGCTGGCAAACACAGGGTTCGCCGTGTCTGCTATGGATATATTTTCCAGTTTCTTGTATGCGTCGCTGCCTATATTTTTGCTTCGCGGGATTCAGCTTAGCCTGCAAGCCAAGATTTCAGTGGTTGTACTGTTGGGGATGGGGATTGTAAGTTCAGTGGCAACAATCATGAGGTTGAAGTACTTGGTCGATGTCGCGAACTTGCAATCTTCGGTGGGTCATGAGGCTATGGAGGCATATCTTACGACGTTCGTCTAGTAGGTTTCACTTGACCACCCCTATACGTACCAGAGCGGCCAATAGTAACTAAAGCAACTGGCTGACTGGTATGATGGCACAGCTCTATCGCCGAACTCGGCCTTACGATTCTTACAGCATCACTCACAGCTTTACGCCCGCTTCTGAAGAAGATTTCCTGGGGGCGAACTATTCACCCCATCTCCAGACACATATCTGGTATTTTCTCCAGAAAACTAGATTTGCGCCGAATCCTAGATCCGAGCATCAAGCTTGAAGATTCCACCCACGATACGAGTACTTCTGTAAGTCGGGAGTGCGTTGTGCCGAGACCCGGCGGTGTATACAAGAAAACAGAATACGCGGTCACCTTCACAAACGCTTAGATGTCAGGTTGAGAAGTTGGGGGAATATAAAGGGCCGCATGATGAACAATCGGAGCATGCTTCGGTCCAATGATATTATGCACCACTTGTAGCTATCAGAAGGATCCGATTTGGCTACCGAGTCTTGAATCACCCAAAGAATCACATCGAGGTAACCGCTACAGAGTTCCAACCGAAAATATGCGTTGAAATTGCTTAGATAGATTCTTTGAAACATGAAAGGCTGTAAATGGCGCAGATTTATTGGCTTAGGCGCAAAACAGTGTTATGATAAGGCATGTTTGCACTTCCCACGTAGACGAAGAAGCAAGTATGACCGTGTGAGAATCATATCTACGTCTCTATTTTAGATCATACGAGCAAGGGGTGAGTCTATTGATGTTTCTAGCCAAATGTCCGTGGACGAAACGTCCCCTTAGCCTTCATGTAGATCGCAAACCAGATTCCATTGGGCAAAAAGTACACCTCGGTACAGATCGATTGATATCATCTTGGCCTGCTCCAAACGTTCTCGGCAAATTCATGCACAATTCATTCTCACATGGAAAAGGAGACATGATTATCATGATTGTTTCGTAATGATCTTCCAGCTTACGGTGAGTGGCCACGATCTATCTCTAGTGTTTCCATAACCCTCCAAATTTTCGAGTAGAGCACTAAGAACAATTGCTTCTCTGTTAAATCGAGCTGCTCTAGATAGAGTATACTTGGAGCAGAGGACTGCAGTATCATCGGTGCGGTGTACATAGCACCTAAGTAAACCACGGACATTCATTCGCCTGTTGAAACGAATTCCTTTGCATCGTTCGAACGACCTCCGCCCCAGTACCATTTCCACTGACCAGATTCTGTCCCGCAAGCTTCACGCGTGACGACTATCTCGAATACGTTGAAACTCAGTGATCAGATGTATGTGTACAAGATCAATTACATGCAGAGTCACGCATTAGCATTAGTCATCACGTCCGCCCCGTGACGCGCTAAGGAGAAACGGCAGCCAAAATCCTCCGAGCCGTTGGAGCTCCACACTCTCTCTCCCACTCCTCACCAGGCGCTAAGACGAACGTGAGAATAGCTCTGTCAACCCCAAACACGGTTCGCCTCCTCTATTTCCTATTCCCTTTCGACTTTTGACGGATCCTGTGACTGTTGAGTTGACAACTGTGACTTGGCCGACACTGTGGGGAGCTTCCGGTTACCGGCTCACGTTGGCCCAAGCTTGCTTCATCGACGTCTCAAGTTTTGCATGCAGCCGCCTTCACCAAGTTTCATCCCTTTCAAGACAGCCCAATTCGAGCTTCGCTTCGAAGACTAGCCTGAACACACGGCACCTCAGGCAAAACATAGTGGTTCTCAGATATCGAACAGCGGGAAACCAGTGCCTTGTAGCCGCAGTCTCCAATCATATTCGTTTCCCTTGATGCTTCGTTTCTCCGTCCGCATTCCCAGCCTCCTGTGACTACGTGTGCAACGCCACTGGGGCAGGCTCCCGAGACTCCATGTGTCGCGAACGTGTTGGACCATGGTTTTTCCTCATGTCGAGCCTTTTCTTGGACTCTTCTCCCGCCTAGGCGTTTCGTTGGCATACTGTATAAAACTACCTCAAATGCCCTCACCTGCATTTTCTTCCCCAGGCAGGCCCGTCAATCCCATCATTCACACATACAGTTTCACACCTTATACTTCGATTCTAATTCTTTCTATTCAATTTACCCAATCGAGCTAGTCTCTTTCTCCACACAACCAATCATAATGCGTTTCTCCATCTTCACTGCTGCCACCGCTCTGGTGAGCTCCGTCTACGCCGCCGATCATCTCGTCGTTGTCGGTAACGGTTCCCTTACATTCGAGCCAAACAACGTCAAAGCCGTCGTTGGCGACACCGTTACCTTCAAGTTCTGGCCCAAGAACCACTCCGTGGCACAGGCAGCTTTCGCCAAACCTTGCGAGCCTTTGGCCAACGGTTTCTGGTCTGGCTTCATCCCCAGCACCCAGAAGGCCGCAGCGACAACCTTCACATATGAGGTCAAGAATGCCAGTGCCCCCATCTGGTTTTACTGCACCCAGGGTTCGCATTGTCAGGGCGGTATGGTGGGCGCCATCAACGCACCGTAAGCATCGTCGTTATTCTTCACCATGATCAAGATCCATTCTAACAATCACTAGTACCTCTGGAAACACTGTCGAGAAGTTCATCGAGGCTTCCAAGAACGCCTCCGACAACGTTTCTCCCACATCGACTGCTGGTTCCGGTGGTTCCCTTGCATCCAACGGCTCTGCTGCCGGAGGTGGCGCTAGCGGAAACGGAACCGGTCCCGCCGAGAACACAAACGGCGCTGCTACTCTCCAGTACAGCTCGGCCTTTGCCGGAGCTATGGGTATGTTCGCATACCTCCTGATCTAAGAGTGGAGCCGCCAGTCAGTCGAAAAAGCCAATACCCGACCGACATGAGCAATATATCTGGTACAACGCATTTGAGGAGCGCAAGCAAGCACGTACTTACTTTCTGGGTTTTATTGAATATGGTGACGATTGTCGCCCGGATCCGGCATTTGGAAAGAAGGCAATCTGGAAGACTCCCATGGTTACGGGGTCCACCGCATGATATCAAAATATTCTTTTGGTGTGAACTGTTTAATAATTTTGAATGAAAACCTTGTCCAAATTCAACTGCTCCTCAATACGTCTGTTTTGTGTATTCTCGGTCCGCAACCTGGTAGGCGATTGTATTGTCGCATTTTCGGGGGGGGGTTTATCAAACAATGGACTTCTGAGATGCTGACCGATGCTGGAAAACATCCTGCTATGAATGATTTCTGAGAGTCTTCGAAAGAATACAGTCTGGGCGATCTCCGTCCAATGTACTGGGAGGAACCGCCGATTTGAAGGGAGCGAAGTGAGCAGTAGTATATACCTCTACTTGTTCTGCATTAGTATCCAATCAGTTGCTAAGCATGATTACAGAAACTGGCTTTCGCGTTGTTACTTACAATGTGCTTTTAGCCAAGGCGAACTACAATCTCGTCTGCCATGCCCTCGCCATCCAGCTCTCTGATGATCGGTTCGGCGGCTAGCTCGGGAGTCATTCTGCGCAATCGGGGTCCCAGTGACAAAGATTGAGAAATCGGCACGCAGGGCGTGCTGATTGTTGCGAATGACAGATGGCCTCGCCCGTCCACTGCCGTAATTTCAAGGCGACTCTGGCCTTCTTTGAGAAACAGCGATATTCCAGTCATGTCCTTGGCGGTCCCTTTTAGAGGGGAATGCCAGTCCAGATGACTTTCGAGGCACGTGACTCCTCCCTGGTACGCTCCTCGGAGTGTTGACAGCTTCATACTGTTTTCCTGCACAGTAACAAGGAAACGGCCATTGCTAGATACGGCACCGGCAAGTACGTGTCTCCCAGCCACTTGGCTAGGCAAGGATACTGCGTCCGAACAAAGGTTGATCGACTCTCTGTTCAAAGGTACCACGCAGCTCCGTAGCTGTTGTGATCCGTGTTTTTGGTTCACCGCGCAGAAGAGGTACGGTCGGCCAGATGGGGAATCAAAGATGGAAACAGATGTTATCTCTGCTCTATGTGACTAATCAATTTTTAGCCTGTCTTGAAACTTGTCAACCACGGTTTCACTTACGAGGGAGCTGCGCCCTGCATCACTGTCGACTACCCAGCCACGTAGAACTGTTGGAGCTGAAGACCCATCCGAACAAACATCCCAACACATGATGCGGTTATCAGATGTCACCCCGAAAACCACGAAACGATTTGCGTGGATGAATTGCGAAAACCCCACATCTCGAATTGAACTGGTGGCGCTATGGCATTTCAAGATGATGCGATGGTTGCGATGGGCAGTCCAGCACGTCGCTTTGGAGAATTTGAAAAGCTTCACACCATTCACCCCTTCGCCACCGACAGCGATGCAAGCTACATCGGTTTGCGGTATGTTGGAAGAGTATTTGGCTTGCAAGATGGCCACAGATTTGGGGGTCCAGCTTTGATTCACGTCGATGCGCACATCATCTACCAGGTTCTCTTCGCCGTCTTGGGCGTATTCGTAGACTAGCAGACGACAATGTGTCACAACAGCAAGAAGATGATCAGAAATAGCGATTGCGCGAATCTTTTCGTATTTGGAGTCCATCTTGATGGGGATCTCGCGCTGGGGCTTGAAATCTTGGGTACGATCTTGGCTGTTCAAATCGTACAAAACGATGTCGGTCATTGTTGCTGTGGCTAACCATGCCGTGCCCGACAAGGCGGTAGATATCACTAGGCTGGAGTCACGTAAGGAAAGCCGGCGGCGATGCTGTTGCAACCGGGCCTCGGTCGTCGCACCCAACGTAGGTGGCAAGGTGTGGAAGTGTTCGTTCAACATGGGAAAGGACAGCCCACCGTGCGACGCGCTGGAAGAAGAGTAGGAGGTTGATCGAGACATTGTTTGCGATGCTTGAGGAAGCGTCCCTTATCTGGGGCCATATCAAAGCAATTCCGGAGGGTGGAGGAGGGTTACCAGGCTGGATCGAGGGTGATGGATGTTTTGAAGGTAGCGGGGGGGCTTATCCCACATTTCGAGATGACTGCCTGGAGTTTGGATGGATTACGCGTGCCAGGGCGTTGGGGGGGGTGAGGTGTCAAATGTACATGTGTAGGTATGCAAGGGCTGACCACTCCGCGTGCTCTCGGTAGAATAGATAAGGCAAGCGTACGCCACCTTCGGGGCCGGAACTAATCTACCCTCGACTACAACACACGAACTCTTCCCCGAACTCGAGTCGCACGCCTCACACTGCTCCCATTGGAAAATGAGGCAAACCCAAGGATTCATAAATGCCGCACCGTCTCTCAGGCGTCCCTCAGTTGCTTGTCGGTCATCGCTCCTCTGCCAACCATTTGCCACCCTCTGCTCCGAGCCTCAATACAGCCCCCACCGTGATGAAGGCAAATCGAAACCATAATAACCTTTTGGAATCTGCGCTCCGGCATAGCATCAACGTTCCCGTATTCACCAACATTCTGCGGCTTCATGTCTCACGCACCACGGTAAAGAACCGTTCAGGTCCTGCACGCCCTCGTCTAAGCCCCCGCCCAGCTGCAGCAACCAAGGGCTAAGCACCATCTGGATACGAGATGGATGCCTACAATACTGCCTGATCTACCAACACTGGTATTTCGTCACATGCCCGGCCTATCAACTCTAGATTGTATTCGCATAAAACAAGTTCCAGTTGGTCGGCCTCCATCATCCTTCTTCCGAGCTTTCCACCTTTCCCCACAACTGCGCTTTTCTCTCTGGCGAGACTCTTAGAGACACTGAAACATGACAAAACAGCAACGACCCTTGGACCGGTGCGTACATATTTCCTCAGGCTGTACTGTTTTGCATTGTGTCTTCTGTATGATGGGAACATGCTTACTTTCTCTTCATCTATTAGCCCTTGCTGACCTTATGACCCACACACCAGGAGCCCCTACTATGTGGACCATTTTGAGCATCTTGATCGAGTTCTAAATCGTCCCCAACTCACTGGTGCCTCACCCTTTCATATTTATCGTTTTTCGATTCACTGATGAATTGAGTTAGGTATCGGAATATCTGGATGTATCGGTGTCGGAATATTCGTCACCTCGGGTCAATTGATCACGACATCAGGGTCGCTAGGAGGACCTCTCAGCTACGTTATCGCTGGCATCATCTCAGCATGTGTTCTATATACACTCACTGAGATGGTAGCGAGCCGCCCCTGTAGGTTTAGCCCAAGTGCACCTCAGCATAACAAGACATCAATTGCTGCAGTTTCTGAAGTTTCGATCTCTTTGTAATAAAACGTCTTGTCTGCGAGTGACTGACTATTCACTCCCAAATCTAGTGACGGGTGCGTTGATTGATCTCCCTCATCATTTTCTCCACCCTGCCGCCGGGTTTGCAGTCGCTGCTTCTTACTCGTAAGATCTTTGCTTCTCCCAAGTCAACTCGAACACGAAAGCGATGGGAATATCTAACTTGCGCAAGGCTGGCCAACATCTTTTCCATGGCGACACTTACGGCGTATTCTGCAGAAGTCACGGCATTGCTGAAAGATGATCAAAAGAAACATCCTACAGGAGTGGAAGTAGGCATAAACATCGCCTTTATTGCACTCACCACTCTTTCGCATTGTATGGGAGTCAAGGTGCGTCCCCACAATCCCACCACCCCATACGAGAACACAGCTAATGATGTGATAGCTATACGGTAGGATAGAAAGGGTACCTACGCACTCCCTCACACTCCCATTTTCATGCTGATTTCCACTAGGTAATAATGGTCTTCAAGCTATGTTTGTTTGTTCTATGCTGTGTTTTGATGATTGTAGTCAACGCCGGAGGTATGTGAAATCATTGAGATCGATGACCTATATGTCGGCAATGTCGTACATGATTAGACAATTGAGATTGGAGCAATGATTGACACGAGACATGTATAGGTGCTGGACAGCGTACAGGCTCTTATCGTGGCAGTATGTCGATTTTCTCTGCATTCTTCAATACACTGCTGATGTGTATTTAGACTACACCACGTATGCTTTCCCTCCTGGTCTGAAACCTGCCAGATTCAACAGCACAAGCAATGTATCGGTGCATCCCTCTGGCGTCCCTGACAGCGATTTTGGTCTGCCTGGCTCCGGCGGTCGCCTTTTTGGTTTCCTGTGCGTAGCCTCCGTTGCTCATCAAGATGAGTGTATATTTACTAAAGCTCTAATGGTCCAGCACGTCTGTGACCTTCGCAATGTTCTCCTGTGTGGGTGGCGAAATGACCGCCATGACCGCCGGCGAATCCAAGGAACCATGGAAAGACGTTCCAATAGTAATGTCTTTCGTATATCTTGTCCCTTTGACTCTCTATCCATTCGTTCTCATGTCTGCCGCCGCAAACGTAAATTACGCCGACCCTTCCCTTTCTGGCATTTGGGGTGCAGAAAATGGCAACATTACATTATCTCCCTTTGTAGTCGCGGTTCAAACCTCCGCCCTTGGTGGCGTTTCCAAATCTTTGAACCTCTTCTTCATCATCTCAGCATATACAGCCGGTAATACGGCACTCTACGTGGCATCGCGCAGCGTGTTCATGCTCGCACAGACGTACCTACACCCGCGCATCGCCGATGTCTTCGGAAAAACGAACAATGGACACACACCGCTCCGTGCAATCCTGCTATGCTCCGCATTTGGGTTCATCGCGCTGTCAGGACTAAGCCACCATGCTTATTCGCAACCTAGACAGACCATGTCTTCATTCTACACGGGGTCCCTTGCGACTGTTTATATTTGCGAATGTGTTACTTTCTTGAAATTCAAGGCCGGGTAAGCTGGAATCTCATTACCACCCTGTTTTCTCCCTTTTTCTGTCTCTCGTTTGGACGATCTTGAATTATATTGGATTCATGGGTCGTACTGATAGTGGCATACAGTCTAGCACGCCTTGAACGCCGTCAGATCTTGAGCCGAAATGATGCCCTGTACATATCTCGCATGTTCAAATCACGCTGGCAACCGCTCCCCGCGTACATTGGTATCGCAGGGTGCTCTTTCATTATAATCTGGTCCGGTGTACCTGCTCTATGGATTATATGCTCTAACAGGCCTGGAGAACCTCGACTGAAAAACAAAGTTGCGCTGGGTTGCGATGTGTTGGGGGCTTGGATAGGTGTGAGTTCTGCCTTAACCCTCGCACTCCCCATCTCCGCTTTCTATATGAGCCCTTGGGACCTCCCACGTCTTTTTTTTTTTTTTTCGGAAATCGTATTTGAAGTAAGAAGCTACTAACAAGTGCCCAAATTTTAGCCACTGATCTTCGCCGGCCTCTACCTTTCCTATAAGTACACTCACCCTCATTCCCGCGCCGTTGACGTGAGAGATCTCACGCCCTCGGATTATGTCCTCTCTGATCTAGGCGAGATTCCTTCGCCCCTGGAGCGATCCACTCCCCGTTCGCCATTCTCCTCCCCTCAACCTACTGCGACTATCAACCAACATCTTCCACACCTGTATCCCGAGCATTCCAATGACAACAATTACAGCCACAATCGGAACACCAGCAACAACGAAGCGCCAGTAGAACTCGCTCCAATCGGCACCACCACCATGGCTGCGAACTCGATACCACAATCCCATGGCATGACTGCAGCGGGGGCATCATGGGGTTGGGAAGGGCCTTTGTCAGCCGCAGCAGCAATATCACCCCCGACGTCTCCCACAGCCACCGCTGCCGCACCGAACCCGGACTTCACGTACGAAAATACAACAAACGCGTTGGGGATAACGCAAACGCTTACACATACTTCCTCACATCCCAGCACAGCTCCGCACACTCACATAACACAACCAACGCATGCACATAATCGCACATCGTATCCCCATGCCGGAGATGCCGGTTTCGATTTCGATTTCAATGGAGGCGGCGGCAATGATGTCGGGATGATCAGCGCGGAGATTTTGGAGGAGTTGGAGGAGGAGCAAGCTAGAGAGGAGGAAAGGGCTAGAATCAACGACGTGTTGATGAAGAGACCAAGGCGGATGGAAAGAGGATTGGCGAGGGAACTTTGGAGTTGTCTTGTTGCTGATTAGCTTAAGAAGTGAAGGAAGATGGGATGCGGAATGGGAATGGGAATGGAATCTGGAACTTCGGGGACTATCTAGAGTAGATATGACGTATATTTGATTGCGTACTACACTGTGATCGTGACGTGGAAAGCTGTAGGTGGTGGATCCCAGAATTGGCCTTGAAAGATGCGCCATAAAATCCCCTGGACTGTTTCATGTTTCGATATATATTTCTTCCATCAATTGGGATTTTCACTGATATTGAAAATGAGAACTCCGTGGTATCCACTCCAAAGTAGTTCTCACGGGACCCCTTACTCCACGCTTACATACTTACATCTGTACCCACCTCCATGTGGGGAGTAAACAAAAGTGGGGTGATGAGAGCCTCGGTCCCCTTTCTCCTCATAGCGGGGCCCCGCCTTGCCCGTCTAAGAATATATCAACCAACAATTGCTGTACCAGATGACGCAAGCAAGCACCTCATCCCACCTCGTCCCACGGCATCTTCTGAACGCATCGCCAAAGTTTGATACAGTAGAAAGAGAAGGACAACCGAGGAAGTGTCTCTGTATCACACACATCTCGCGTAGATTACCTAGGTTCTGGGTGTATTAGGTTGCTGCAGTGAGGATACCGTACTATAAAGATCACACACGACACAACTTCAGGAACACGTCGGCACACAAAGAAAACTTCAACAGAGATGCTGCAGATTGAATGCAAAGGTACACCCTACGAGGTACGTACATGTTATCTACAAACTATCAAAGCATACGTTGTCCATCACTGTACAGCGAGGGACTTTTTTGAATTCCATAAATCCAACGCCAACTCGTCACAGATAGGTAACCAACAGGGTTTAGCCCTCTCCCCTCAAATAAGCTCGACAATATCCTTCTACGCCTCCCTTTTCTTCAAAAACTGCAACCTTACCTGGCCCCAAGTGCGTCTGCGCGCGCGGGCATTCGAGGAAACCGCAAAGGAGAAATGGCAAGCCTATCACGACGAGATGCGCGGGATTGCAGACGGTGCCGGCAAGGATCTGTTGGATATCGTGGCGATCAACGTGCGGACAGAGATCAATTTTGGCATGTGGGGGGATGGGTGTACGGCGCTCGGGTGGCGGACCGCGGGAAGAGGAGAAAAAGTGTGGTTGGCGCAGAACTGGGATGTATGTGTACTCTCACTGTTTGATTTCATGGTGTTGCATGTCTATAGTCTTATTTCCAGCCTTCTTTCCTTTTTCCCCTTCACTTGTACTTATGGAATGTACAGTGCTAATCCCTTGTAATGCAGTGGATGAAGGAGCAGAAAACGAATCTGGTCATTGTTCGAATCACTCAGCCTGGCCACCCGACTATTATCCAAGTAACTGAAGCTGGCATTATTGGGAAAATCGGGTTCAACTCTTCAGGCGTCGGGACCCTACTCAATGCCATCAGAGTCCCAGGAGTCGACCCCACGCGCTTGCCCGTGCACTTTGGTTTGCGTATGGCTCTTGAGAGCACCAGTGTAGACGAAGCTGTGAAGAGGCTGGAAGAAAATGGCATGGCAGCTTCGTCGCACATTCTTCTGGCAGACCCCATCAACGTGCTAGGCTTGGAATTTACAAAAAGCACATTCGCGCACTGCCGCTCAGATGATAGAGGAATAGTAACTCATACAAACCATCTGCTGGAATCGCACCCCAACGAAAGAGATACCGTGTGGCTCAAAGACTCTCTAGTTCGTCTCCAAACCATGCGACGGAGCATGGACAAATTGACCGATACACCCGAATGGACTGACATCAGCTCGCTGTTCGAAAACGAGGAAAACTTGCCCAGCGCGATATGCCGTTTAGAGACCTTGGAGAGTGGAAGTGAGACGTTATTCAACATAGTCATGGACTTGAAGGCAAGACGAGGGATTGTGAGAGTAGGACGGCCTACGCAATCGGATGAGACCATCGCATTGGAATTATGAGTCAGTAAGCGCACCTGTATTGCATGACGGATGACGGTGAACATCGGAACCCTGTGAATAGTTCTTCTGACAGAAGAGACGACAAGATCCAACCGTTGTGGGTTGATTTGAACCTGAGCAGGCCTTCATTCGTGTTTGGGAAGATCGATTCGTACAATACGGAGATAGTGCGAAAGCTGACCCAAACGCATTTCATTGATTCATCTCGTAATTCTGCAAGGTACCATCCCAGTCCTCTTGGTGCTGTGATTTCATGCGCTGTAAGGTTTCGGACAAGGAGGCGGATAACGCTGATGCACTTGGCCATTTCCACGAAGAGAGTTCTAATACAACCAGCGCGTTGGAATACAACTGAATCAGATTTCCCGGGAGGATGCTGGGCATGTTCTCTATTAGTGATGTACCTGCTCGATATACCCAGTGCGGGGTTAAAAATGTATGAATGCTGCCAGTGCTGACAACGGATTCAATAACATACCATGCTGTGTGCCAGCAAGGGTTGAGTAGAAAGTGGGTTTGGTGGAGGTTCAAACGAAGACTCGGGGGGAGCACACTTTTCTCGTCTAGAAGTGGAAGGTGTCTCTTGACCGCTTCCCGGCCACCAGCATCACTTTTGCGAAACCGGTGCTGCAAACGATAGAGTGAGCAAAGATAGTCAGAGGATCGCGACGGATCGAAGGACAATGCCCATTCCTGAGATGTGTTAATAACAACGAAGCACAGATGCACGAGCGCGATGAACGCTTACAGGCTCTGGAAACGTAGCAGGTCTGTCCAGCGCAGAGCCAAGTTCGTTTTCGATGCAAAAAATTGTGGAGTGCATGTTACGAATTATCAAAGCTTCTTTGGACAGCGGATCGTGACCCTCGAGACGACTCTCCAGCGCCAATGCCAAGCGAGTAGCAAGGGCAACCTGCTGTCCAATGTTCCCGGATTTTGGGTCGAATAAGCTATTAATGGCGAGTAAGAGAATTGCCCTCAGGGTATCAATAGAGGAATCTGATGTTGAAGCTTCGAGGTGCTCTGCGGCCACGCCATGGAATTTCTCTGCCATGGCACGATACTTGGTAGAATTTGCCATGTGGTAACTGAGATTACCCGAAGGGTTCCACTGGTGTTGTGGATGTCGCCTTCGCGTGGTTCCAGGCATAACGTGGCAAGCAATAGAATAGACCATGTTCAAGCTGAAGAGCTCCACGGAATTCATGGTAGAGGGGGGTTGGCGGGCCAGGTAAGGAGCTTCCAAGTCCAGAACAGGATAAAGAGGCTGGACACAGTCGAGAAAAACCTCGACAAGTTCATAGCTCTTGGCAGCAGATTGGTTCCAGCTAATTTCCCAATCGTCGTCATCTCTGCCGAAGGGGCTATGGTAGTCAACGGGTTGAAGACGAGGAGACTTGACGAGACACGACTCCGCGCCCAAATAGCGGTAGGTGCCGCATGCCTCGGCAAAGTAATGCTCATGGTGACGATTTGGCTCGGGCAAGACGGAGTCGATGGATTCCGTCTTGACTGACAGAGCAGAAAGTGGTTCCTGGGGAGTGCCACCGGAGGCAGGCGGGGAGGGATTGTATGCCTGTGCATATCGTCTGCGCACGTGGTCGACTAGGTCCGAAATGTAACTGCGTACTTGATGAGTCTGATGGACCATTGAAGATGGCTGGTCATTTCATGGGTGGGCGCACCTACCTTCTCGAGACCAATTCATCGCGGCCGTGGTCATTGTACATGCAGTTGACACCAGCCTTGGTGCATTGTCTGCGAAGAGCAAGATGTGAGTTGTTGGAGCGTGTGGCAAGACATGGGTTGTACGAACCTGCACTTTGGAAGGAGGGTATCACACCCACGGCGACACTCACGACAGCGCTGGCAGGCTGGCAAGCTCTGGATCAAGGTTTCGAGATTCAAGGGTGTCACAGTCGGGCCGGGTACGGGATACTGGGTAACAGTGGCCATGCTGTTGCTGTTACCGACATGGCGGCTGGAGGATGATGACGACGGGGCAGTGGTAGCGGTAGCCATGTTACGCCATGGGGCTGGGACTTGTCGAATGGATGAATCAGTGGAATGAATCGTGGCACTGGATGCCTGAAGGGAGGGGAGTGCAAAAAGCGGCGGATGGATTGGCCGTGGTGGTGATGGGATAATGGATTGATCGAGGGATGCAAGCCCAGATGAGATGGTTGGTGAAGAAGAAGGACTATGTTTGGCGCTTGTGTTACTTTATTGTTGATTGATTGCTGGTGGACTGTCTCTTGTGTACCCGTGCTGTACCATATGATGTATGTGAACGGGAGTGGCGTAGATGGGCAGAGTCGAGAGGAGGTGTGGAGTTGGGATGGAGTGGAGTAGAATAGAGTAGAGGGCGGAGTGGAGTGGTGGTTGGTAGATACCTAGATAGATAGATAGCGATTGGAGCAAATCACCAAACGGCGCGGTGCCTTCCCCTCGACCTCGACCACACCCCCCGTCGCGGCAGGCAGGCATGTGGGAGGGGCTAGTGGCGCCTTCCCTGATTGACGCATGCTTCGAGTCGATCCTTCCCCCCGAACTAGCGCTCTTGCCGGCTAGCCCCTCCTGCACCCAGGATTCGCTTCCGCTTCCGCCAGCCAGCCAGCGCCGTCCTATCTCTCTCTCTCTCTCCACTCTCCCTCAATCACTGATCCAATCTTTGGCGACAACCACTTCTTCCTCTCTTCTCTTCTTCTTGAACCTACAGCGGCACTGTGCGGCACTCGACTGTGCACAAGATGATGCATGTGGATATGCCTGTGCATCACCACTGCTGGGCATTGCATGTGTAATCAGTGTATACATACCTCTTGCAAACACCCAAGTGGCGTCCACTCCCCAACCAACCAACCAACCTTCTTCTTATCCCCCACGAATTCGAATCCACCCGCTGCTAGCTGTTTGATATCGACATGCTGCCATCTGCCCGCCATTGCCAGCGTCACTGTCGTCATCATCGTCTTCACCACCCACTACCCCAATCTTCTTCGTCTTCTCCCCAGTCTTCACCATGCAGAACCGTCTGAAGGTGCGTCGAAGAGTGCTGGCATGCGCCCGCTGTCGGAAACGAAAACTCTCGTGTGATGGCAAAGTCCCTTCTTGCACCCGCTGTCTCGACGCAAGCGTGCCTTGCGTAGGATTCGACTCTTCTACTCAAAGCGAGGCTCCCCGCAGCCTCGCCGACTTCCTGGAGAACCATATTCGGAGCTTGGATAACCCTGCAAGTCCCACCTCCACACGCATCCCACCACCTCGTCCGAGCCTGGCTTTCCCCTCTCCAACCGCTTCCAACGACTCTGAAGCTCGTCCCCCGATTTTGCACGCCAACAAATCTACCTATGCCGACGATCTGGTCAGCCAAGCCATGCAAGACATCACCCCTTCTTTCCTGGGCATCTCACAAACCACTCCCATTTTGAGCTGTGTCGTCAAAGGCACCCAGCTTCCATCACGCAAGGGCCCCATGGGATCCAACGACTTGGATGAAAACCACCCCAAGTCCATAATGAATCCTCAGCCTTCGGCCAATACCCTCGAACGCATTGACCACAAGATTGCGAATGGCCTCTTTCACAATTACCTTGATCGCGTCATCACACAGTACCCCATCTATCATAGAAGCGATGTCACCGCCGCTTTCAACTCCATATACTACCCTGCCTCCAACCCTAACAATGACTCCCCCCGGAATCGCTTCATTGTTAGCATCATCATGGCTATTTCGCTTTCGACAGCTGCTCGCACCCAGCAGAAGAAGGCCAACGCTCTCGCTTATACTCTGGTTCATCAAGCTATGCAATACATCCCCTCAGTCGCAACCAACGACATCAGCGGTCTGCAAGCGATCCTCCTCCTTACTCAATACATCTTTCTCAACCCGGAGATGGCCGATCTGTGGCTCCTGACGGGGCTGATCAGTCAAGCCGTCATCGACTTGGGTCTGCATCACGAATTACCTGACGAACCAAAAAAGAGACCGGCTTCTGGATTACCTGAGAACCCGGGAGTATCAGCTTATGAGCGCGACATGAGGCGTCGCTTGTTCTGGTGCGCTTGGGAAATGGAAGTCGGCGTTTGCAGCATATTCCAGCGCCCTGTCAACCTCCCTATTCGCAACATTGAAGTTGCTTTCCCAGTCGAAGTGGATGATGTCGCCGTTACCCGAGACCGGATCGACTTTACCGGGCGTATATCCAAATTCACTTCCCGCCGAATCTGCCTCTTCCGCCTGGTCGAAGCAGAAATATTTGCCGTCACCCGCCACGGTCAACCGGTACCCAAACAATTCAACTCCTTCGAGCACTGGATGCAGGACTGCGAGCAGCGAATCATCGACTGGCAAAGCGAAATATACGCCAACGCCTCTGCAAACCAGGATCGTGGGTTCGATGAGCGATGGAAGGAAATGAAGCTGTACTCGGACATTGCAGTCCCATACATCTTTGTTGTCCTGCATCGTCCCTCGTCGCTCAACCCAACGCCCAGTACCGCTCAGCTCATGACCGCTTTTGTCAACGCCGTCAAAGTTGCCGAGGGATACTGGAAACAGCACAACGCCGATTTCGGCAGGATCAAATATGTATTCCACCCATGCCATCACGTCTTCAACAGCGCCGACATTTTCTTGCATGCGCTGCAACGTTGCAAACAGGAGATATCCGAACTATATCCTTGGAAAACGATTGAGCAATGGATGGGTTGTTTTTCCGCTTGTTTTCTGGTCGTGGCCGAACGATGGACGGTGGCAAAGCGCTGCCTCGAGGAGTATGAACGAGAGCTTGCAGGCGTCAAGAAGGAGTATACCGATTTCCTAGCGCACAAGGCGGCCCTCGTTCCAAAACCACTCACACCCATTGGAGAACCGGTCGAGGGGTTCTACGCATACCAACAACACGGTGTCGATGCGTCAAGCTCGATGAAATGCTGGAACGTTTTCGATGCAGCTACCACAGGCGAGGCTGCGAACCTACTTCCTCCTGTGACTTATAACATCCCACACGATTGGAACCAGGAATTCAATTTCAATTTCGTCGAATCGCCGCTTGTATCTCTGGCGCCTAGCTGACTACCTTTACTTTCCGAGTCTCAATATTCAACTTCTACGATACAATAGTTTACCATTCAAGACGATCTTTCCAGGCACCTAACTTCTCCTCGGGTGACTACTGCAGATTATCAGATATGACGGCGCGCAAGGCGAACATACCGGAGACCCACGGATTCGTTACATTCAGTCTTTCGTTCTTGTCCGCCAATTTGGCCAGCCCGCTTCATCAGGCTGCCCAACCAGGGTAGCAGCTCGGGATCCGCGAAAAATAGAAGCTGCATGTTCCGCATGCTGGACCTCGCCGTCTTCATCTACTTCTCGGTGGGCACATCCAAGCAACTGCTGCAACTAGAACGGGTCGGGTCTCCGAGGCGATACGCGAACGGGGACCAATCAATGTTCCGCCGCAACACGATTGGCCCGGGCTGGACACGCCTGAAGGATGTGCGGCAACCCGACTGTGCGGGCTTCCGTCGATGCAAAGACGCGTATGGCTGTGGTCTAGATGGAATACGAAGCGAAGATGGTGAGGGGTTAGGGGGAGGGGGAGGTCCGGTGTAAAGCAGAGATTGCGAGGATCGCGTGTTGCCTCGGAATGGCGCGATTACCGCTGGCTTTTGCTCCCCCTTCACCCCGTTGCTTTTCTGGGCTGCTATCGTGTTCCACATATTAAACATACGGTTAATCCAACGGCGATAACGCTTGCATGTGTGCTGGTCGCCTGCTTGCATGTGTACGTGGACGTGCGGTTGGCTTCGCCAATCTGGTACCATACCCGTTCGCTATCCTAGGTAACCCCATCCCCCTCTTCTCATGCAGATAGAGCACGATCATATCTGCATAATGTGCCATGTGCTATCAGCAAGCGGTTAAGATAGAAACCCAAAAAAAATTATATAATTTAATAAATTCGTATCATTCGCCACTCTGGGTGTCTGAGCATGGTTCTGGCTGCGTTCACAGACAACTTTCCAATTTGAGCTGGTGCTGACAATTCCCCCCTGTCCCTGCATGTTACTTGTTGCTTCATTGTTCATGCTAGACCCCGTACCGTTCTTCATGTCCTTCGATCCTTCAAATTACGTAAATCATGCTTCCAGAACTTCTTTTATCAAGTTATTCCTCATCTGTAATGTATGCACTTTCAATCCCTATAGATATTGTGCTTTCCCTACTACGTGAATCCTCGGACGCATGTTTTCTCCCACTAGAATGACTTTCATGCTTAAATAGGAACACATGCATGTGCATGTGAATCACATGTATTTCATATCATTGTTGCTAAGTCTGCATGTATTACATGGATGAGCATTAGAAGAAAAGTATGTTCAATCGCACAAGAGCAAAGATTACTGGGTTTAACGGGAGACAAAATGTCGTTTATATATGATCTCTATTCCTCTCCTTGATAATCGATGCTTGTGTCGATGGGACCAAAGGACACTATGTAGCAACAGGTGGGAGCGTTGGTCGATGGCAGGTAACACAAGCATCGAGACGAGTTTGCACAGTATACGATCAAAGCTAGACATGTGAAAACATGTGAGATATGTATGCATGCATTTTCATACGTATGTACACATATCAAGATACAGAAAAGAAAGCCAACGAGGAAGAAGATGGGGAAGAAAAGCATAAAATTCAGCAAACGATGCAACAATCACTCCAAGAGCAAGAACAACCAGAAAAGTTCAAATGGGAAATTAGGAATCTTGTTTTCATTATACAAATGTTTTTACCCTTTTCAAATTCACTTTTCAACCTCATAGATTGCGTGTTAAGATGAGAATCAAGCAGCGTCTGTAACGCAGCCATGACTCGCGTCCTTGACAAACCGCGCATACTTGAACAGCGTGCCGCGTTGGTATTTGAGCGGCGGCGCAACAAACTCCTCCTGCCTTCGATTCATCTCGGCCTCTTCAACATGGAGGTTCAACTCGTTGGCCTCAGCATCGATGGAAATCTCGTCACCATCGCGCACAAGGCCAATGGGACCACCTTCTTGCGCCTCTGGCACAATGTGTCCGATCAGGAAACCGTGTGAACCACCACTAAAGCGACCATCAGTGATGAGGGCAACATCGTTTCCGAGTCCCGCACCCATGATGGCGGATGAGGGCTTCAGCATCTCGGGCATTCCCGGTCCACCCTTGGGGCCCTCGTAGCGGATGACGACGACGGTTTTCTCGCCCTTCTTGAGCTCGCCCTTCTCGAGGGCTTCGATGAAGAGGTCCTCGTCGTTGTAGCATTTTGCTTTGCCGACGAATTTGGTACCCTCTTTGCCTGTGATCTTGCCGACGGAGCCGCCGGGCGCGAGGTTACCGCGGAGGATCTGCAAGTGACCGGTCTCCTTGATGGGTTTGTTCAAGGGCTTAAAGATCTGCTGTTCGGGGGGGAAGCTGGGGGATTTTTCAAGGTTCTCTTTCAGGGTTTTGCCAGTCACTGTCATTGTGGAGCCATCGATGAGGCCTTCTTTCAAGAGGAATTTGCAGAGGGCGGGCGTGCCGCCAATGTCGTTTACGTCGGCCATGACATATTTTCCGGAAGGCTTAAGGTCGGCGAGTAAGGGAATGCGGTCGCTCACTGCCTGGAAGTCATCAATGGTAAGCTTAATGCCAACCGAGTCAGCGATGGCGATCAAGTGCAGCACAGCGTTGGTGGAACCGCCGGTCACACTGATGAGAATCATAGCGTTCTCCAGGGATTGGCGAGTGATGAGGTCAGTGGGTCGGATATCCTCCTTGAGTAGATTCTTGATGGCACCACCTGCTGCCAGACATTCGAGGACTTTGGCCTTGGAATTGGCCGGGTTGGAAGAAGAACCGGGGAGGGTGAGACCCATTACTTCAATGGCGGTAGCCATGGTGTTAGCGGTGTACATTCCACCGCAGGCGCCCTGGCCATTGCATGCATGCCTGATGATGTCGAATCTCTGCTCCTCAGAGATGTCGCCAGTGATGAATTGACCGTAGGCTTGGAATGCGGAAACGATATCGACAATCTGCTTGTCCTCGGGCATGGAGGACGCGCAGCCGGGCTGGATGGTACCTCCATAAACCATGAGCGAAGGGCGGTTGACGCGACCCATGGCCATGATAACACCAGGCATGTTCTTATCGCAGCCGGGAATGGAGATGTTGGCATCGTACCATTGGCCGCCCATGACGGTCTCGATGGAGTCGGCGATGATGTCGCGCGACTGGAGCGAGTATCGCATGCCCTTTGTACCCATGGAGATGCCGTCACTCACGCCAATGGTGTTGAACTGCATGCCCAGCAGACCCGCACGCTCGACACCCTCCTTGACCTTGTTGTTCAAATCCATCAAATGCATGTTGCAAGGGTTACCCGTGTACCAAACGGACGAGATGCCGACCTGGGCCTTGTTCATATCCTGCTCGTCCATTCCCGTGGCGAACAGCATGGCCTGCGAGGCGCCCTGCGATTTGGGCTGTGTGATTTTCCTGCTGACCGAGTTGAGTTCATGGTCGGCCTTTGCCCAGCGGGCTGCGGCGCTGGAGAGAGCTCGTCTGTAAGCTCTGGTTAGCACCTGTGCATTCGCTGGCGTTGGGCGAGGGTTGGGGTGCACAATTGGGTCGATCAAGCTTACGTCTGGAGGCATTGGAGACGCGGAGAGCATCTTGAGCGCAGCAAGGGGGCTGCTGATCGTGTGAGGGAATTCATGGTGGGCGGCCCGCTCAAAGAGGGTGAGAGGAATCAAGCATCGCGGACGACGAGGCCAGTCACTTTTAATAATAATAAATCGCCGGCCATCGGAGACGCCGCTCTCTCCCCGACCCCCGTCAGCCAATCAGCGGGGTTGCATTACCAGCCATGCGTCATCCCCCCACAACCCCAAACCTAACCCCAACACCATTTCATCCGTCTCTGAGTCCCATCGTGATCCTATGATTCTTTCGATATACATAGTATAGGTATGTATCTACTGATCGCAGCATGACGTATTCGCAATCCACTCTACAGAAGACGAACTGTTTTCCAAGTAACATGTTATTTGTGTTGCCAGGAACTACATATGTAAGCATCAATGATAAGTTGTTCACTCATTCTAAACAGGAGACGTCTATGAGTTCACGTCAGCATTCAACTCAATCTTCCAAGCAAGCATAGCCACCTCCAATGTGTATCATTCGTATCTCCACTCCGATTTGTCTTGCTGAGCTCTCTTAGTTACTTTGTCTAGCTTACACAGTCCTTCCACACAGTCCATCTATTCTCTACACATGTCTGTTCGATAATACATCCATTCTCATTACTCTCGTCATGGAATCCGTTTACTCCCTCGTTTATCCATTAAACAGTCACATATTGATCTGTTCATTCAATCGATTGATCCTCATTCAATAGTGCTCTGTTCAACGCTCAAACCAAGCTCTCGCCCTTGAACATCTTGTGCTTGAACAGTGGAATAATATCATTTGTTCCATGACGACCACTTTTCTTCTTATTCACTCCATACCCCCATCACTGAATCCTTCTTCTTGGTCAAACATGCCGTGGCCGAAGAGCTTCATATATAATGACATCCCCATTCTCACTTTGCTCGCCCTCACTACCCACTCACCACTATACCGCGAATCCAAGCAAGCTTACTGGCTAAGCTTTTTCTAAAATGATCTGCACTTCCGTGTTTGCATTCACCGCAGCTCTGCTGGCACCTGCGATCGCCGCTCCTATCGTGGTTCGAACTGATTCGCTTTCCAACTCTACGGGAATGGTTACTTCTAATGCCACGGCACATGCCGGGTTTTCCTACGGAGCGTTCTGGCCCAAAGATGAGTCGCCAAAAACCTACGAAGACTTCCTTCGTCTCTTCAACCAGGCAAAAAGCCTCCCTGGTACCTCCGTATCGTTCAACAGTGCGCGTCTCTTTCAGACAGCCCAGTGGCAAAAGCCGACGGAACCCAGTGAGGCTTTCAAGGCAGCTATAGAGACAGAGACGACTCTTCTCCTTGGTTTATGGCTCTCCGCTATGCCCACCGAGCTGGAAGCACTCAATGCCGCCTTTGAAACCCATGGTCAGAAGCTCGCCGACCTGGTCGTCGGCATCTCTGTGGGTAATGAAGACATCTACCGCACCAGTCCAGAGTGCGCAAAGCATAACGACAACCAGCCCTGTCCCATGCAAGCCACTCCCGAGGAAGTCAAAAGTAACGTCACTGCTGTGCGCGACGCTATGAAGCAATGGGACCATCTCTTCAAAGCACCACCACCCATTGGTCACACAGACGTCGCGCAGTTCGCCGCTCAGGACGGTCTCGACTTCATCGGTACAACGGTGTATCCCTTCTGGGGCAACGAGCCCATCGATAAAGCCCAGGAAAGCACCGCGAAAACCCTGGCGGAAGTCGCAAAAAACGCGTCCGATAAACCCATCTGGATCACTGAAACAGGCTGGCCATCGTCCGGTAAAGAAGAAGGCACAGGATCAGGTTCCGTGGACGATATGCGCAAGTACTGGGTCGACGTCGGCTGCCAGGCTTTCGGAAAGCAGAACATCTGGTGGTTCCAGCTCGAGAAGGACACGCTTGATGATTTTGACTGGGGGATTTTGGACCCCGCGACCAAGAAGCCGAAATTCGATTTGGGATGTCCTGGGTCGTCCGCTTCGGCCCAATCTGCTTCCTCTCCCTCTGAAGTGCATATCTCGCGTGCATCTGATCAACCTCGTTTGCTTGACAGAAATAACTTTTTTGAAAACGCAAGGATAGGGCTCCATAAAACGTTCGTCGAGTGGCGCAAATAGTCAGATCGAGAATTGATCGGGCTACAACTGAGCAAGCTATTCTCCTTCGGGTCTGCTGCCCTATGCCATTCAGAATTTTTTGTTCGCCAGTGGTGATTATTTTGCTGGGACACATTTGGTCGAATGTTCCCTGAACGTTACATCTGTCTCGCTGCGGGACAGTGAGTACATTGCGTACTTGGATGTTTTTCGGCGTTTGCGTTATATGTTTACCAACTATGCCAGGATGAATAGAGGCGAAATTGGAGGAGAGGTGATATCTACGTTTGCATCTGGATTGATTCCAACCAATGGCCATTTTTAGCATACATGTCCCATACTTGCTTTTCTCCTTGAAATCACAGCACCGTTATATAGATCCTTATATTTAATATCACAGATACCTTGCTATTACTATTTTTCTTTTTTGGGTTGGAGTTTAGGTGATCCTACACACAGCGAAGGGTTTAAAGCAATATAAGTACCAAAAACAACCCGAGCGATACCCAAAAAAACATTTCCTATTACTATATCGTTGTCTTTAGGGTCACCCACACTCTAAATCCGAATCTATTCTTTTAATATCACAAGCAATGGACTGGCGACATGTGCCTGATACAAGATAGAACAGTGGCAGTTTGAAGTAAGCTCAACTAATTATCACAGATTTTGAAATCAGAACCATGTACGCGGTGGGCGTGCGGCGAGCTTTATTGGCCTTTGCCGGATATTTACCTCTTCCGTTACCAACAGCGAATATGAAAATCGGGATTTTGCTGTGGATGGTATACAGCAGAAACCAGCACATATCAGCCAGGCTGAAGCTACTGAATTGATTAAGAACTAGCTGAATTATGTGCAGCTTACAGATAACATTAAGACTCGAATTTATCCTCGTATAAACATTTCGGATCGAATCTAGTTATCCTTGTGTGTGGATAAGAGCTTTGGCCTGTCTGTTTTGTCTTTGTAGAAACACATTCAAAAACGCGTCAAAACCCATGCTAAAGATGTATGTAGTGTTGCGTCACAACTAATCCTCGAAATATAGTCGTCGACGAGCGATAGGCTTGAATGGTCGTTCAGATTCGAAGTATTGCGCCTTCGGTGAAACCGGTGAACTTCCAAATCAGCGAAATAATCTTATCAGGCTACTGTCATGATCATCGCAGATACCATCATGCAGATATCGACCCATCAGAAGAGAATAGTCTGCTGTACTTCAGCTTCTTTCAGCTCCACTGTCCACGAAGCAACCCTCGTATCCTGTGTTTCCTTTGATGAGCCAATGCCATTGGTCTTAGTTGAGCCGCATAACCATCACACAGCAAGGGCCCAGGCCGTATCACGCATTTCTCACAATCAAACTACCGTATTTCCCAACAGAACTGTTCGTGTCATGTTGGTCTTCAATCATTACAGGACAAAAGGTGGGGTTGTGCTATCCAATTCCGGCGATGACGTGCAGCTATTCATCAAAACTTCGCTTGCACACAATTTCTTATCCAATAATACTATACAAAACATGGTTCTCCGGTGAGTTTGATAGCAGCGTGGAGCGAGATGGAGAAGGGACAAATTCATTGATTGGAAGGAGATAGGTGAGCTGAACCGGGTACTACAATGAGCGTGCGTCTTCGGCATACCGAAATGTATTCGGGAACAGGCGAACGCAGAAGATCATGATTACCGTGAGTGCGCGAACCACTCGTGTTCATAACCACATGCAGTTCGCAGCCCAGCTGAAACATGTAAAGGCAATGATCCACAAATTCTTACACTCCTGTGCGCACACTTGTATACCCCACTTCGTATTGCTTGCTTAGATGTTCCCTCATTTGTGCTTACCCTAGACCCCATCTTCCAAATCCAGCCTGACAGAAGAAAGATGAAAAATCAAAAAATTGCGCAGCCGTGTATGCCCATGTCACCGGATTTTCCACGCAAGCCTCCACATGTAATGGAAAATTCCATGATACAGAACGAAACCAAACTGTCTAATATGACGCGTCTTCAATTCAGTTCCCCATTCGGTTTCTAATCTTGAGCATGGCGCGACTTTGAGGCTCTCCAAGGCTATTTCGCCCTCCATATCTTGCGAACGACACTGCAACTCGCATTGCACCAGGCCCAATTCCACCCAACACACATCCTTCAAAGAGCAAACATACAGATGGTTGAAAAAAATGACGGGATCGCTATAATTGTCACGATCCTAGTGTTTGTTTTCCTTGTTCTGATCTTATGTGCGTAGCATCCCCCTTAAGAGAGACTCAGCAGCAGAGCGGTCTAGTGAACGTCACTCTGCTGTATGCATCGTGATGAGAACAGCATACTTTTCTTTATAGATAGTTCAACTAACCTTCTTTACTCTATCGAGTTTTTAGGTATACGCTGCTTCCGAGGGCATTGCTTATGGCCACCCGAAGATCCCTACTCAACAGACGAGGAAACAGGTACTGGGAAGGGCCCACCTCCTGATCCAGGGCCTCCTACTAGGCCTCCTATTAGGCCTCCTATCAGACCCCCTATCAGACCTCCTATCAATCCTCTCTCACGTCCATACGAACCCGATGATACATTCGATGCCGATGATACATTCGACGCCGGTCAGCGCGCATCAATCAGAGGCGGGGGTATGAGGACCAGCCCTACTAGCCCTCGACCCAAGATTGATCCTGGCGAGTTTGATGTCCGAACGGCAGGTAGTGGTACTGCTGTCCCTCAAGGCCGCCCTGTACAACCACAACGTCCACACGGTTCGGGGAGACCACCAACTGATGGAGAATTTGACATTGCGAGCCCACCACCTTCACGAAGGGAAGGGGGGATATTAAGAGGGGGCGACCACAGGGGCAGAAACAATAGGAATAGTAGGCGGGCAGCTAGCCACAGTCGCGGCGTGGCTTTTGATGCTGGCAGTGAGACATTCGATGCAGTTTTGGATACGGGACAAAGTGATGGGAATGATAGCGGATTTGATGTTGCGAGCAATAGAGGTAGTTCGAGGGCTGTTGCACATCCTGCCAGGGCGGTGGTGCGTGGTGGACGTGGGGGGCGTAGTTCGCGGACCCGATGATGGGTCATGCAATTCCCTCGCTCTCATAGAAATTATCCTGCAATAGTTCTAATAGCGCTTGCTATTTGGGCGACACTTTTTGGCGCATGCCGAACACTGTCTGTGGTGATCGCGAATGCTCCTACTTGGCTTCTAAACACCAAGAACTATCGTATGTATATATTGCAGATCACTAATTATTCATGGAGGCCCGATCAATTCAAAGTTTTTTGAATATAAGTTACAAGAAACTATCCTCGCTTCCCTAGAGAAATCACACGATTCATTCAATTTGGTTTCCATCAATCACCTCGCATCCGCTAACATATGTTAGTGGAAACGAACATCCGTTGCCTTGAACCTTTTCTTTTCCCCGTTATGAGTATATACACCACAAAAGGACAAACTAGCAGAGTGCAGTGTCATCTCGACTTCAAATTTAGCCTCGTAATACTGTCGTCCTTTGATCCATCTGGTTGGGATCTTCAAGCCCTGGAGATCGATCTTGAACTTCGCAATCTCTCGAACTCCTATGGCATTTCAAATTAGCGAGAGAGGCTATACTAGCGTAAGATGGTTTACCTGGATCATCTGAATAAGTGGATGGAACCTCCTTTTCGCAACTATAAATGTGCACAACAGGTGCACATGCTTCGTGCTCAGGCACCTCAGCGATCACCTTCGACAGTTTCGAGAATTGAAACGACTTGGGTTGATCTTCGGGGATGTTCTCCCCCTAGAACTTGCAGGTTAGAGAAGTTTATGAGCATGGTTGAGACCCAGATGTTTGGGATGTCAGAAAGCGCGGAATGGGACGGGAAGCGGGTGAGCTTACAATGTTAGCAAACCATTGAATCTTTTGAATCCTGTCCCCGTTGTCTCGTGATAGTCTGCTACCCAGTCAGCCGCTGGCGGACAACACTGTCAGCTTTCAGAGATTACCTTTTATTTTCTGGGTCCTTCCCATCAATGAAAGGGAAATTGGCGACTGTTCCATAGTGCCTTCCAGCCTGGCGAGATTCCACTTCCACAGTATCGCCAGTGGTAGCGTCAAATGTGTCATCATACCCAATCTCAGACTTGCGGATTCGGCCCAGTCCAGCCAGACCAGCGATTAGAGCCCCTCGCGCAATAGCAGTGTCGCTGTCGGTTATCAGTATTCATCGTTGCGGGATAAGAAAATGAGTCGGTGCATGCGACTTGCCTATTCTCAACCACTACTACCTTTGTCTCGTTGCGACTGACCATCTCAATTTCTTCCAACCTCTTCTTGAGATATGGATTCTTTCCGACTAAGATCACGATAAAATGATTAGCACATACAAGCGATGTTATGAAATGATCGTTTTGGATACACTTACAACCCCCAGCGAGCAGAACTGCAGTCACGGTTGGTTTGGTATTTTTGATCTGGTCGCGGACCAGTTTTTTTATCTTGAGTACTACTTCGTCGAAAACATTCTCGCGTAGCTCTTTGGTTGTCAGGAACAAATAGTTTTCGCCTACACCGTGATGCTTGCTTTCAACCAGTCCGTGGATTCTGATGTGGTCATTGCCCACTTTCTGACCTGTGAACTGCGGCTTGATTCTCTCCTCGAAAGCTTTCGAAGCTTCCAACATGTAAGCTGGCTTCCAATGGCGATAGTTCTTCAGCTTATTCTCGAGATAGGTTTCGAATATTCGATTCAGAAAATTGCTTCCGCAAAGCCCACCAGATCCTGGAGCTGCTCCAGCAAGTTTGCAGTGGGTAGTCTGCCCTTTCTCAATGGATGTAATGGTGTATGAAGCAAGATCGACAGTGCTATAGTAAAAATTGTCAGTCGATTCTTTTCTCGGATTGCGCAAAGATGGCCCAGGACTCACCCTCCACCTGCATCGCATATGACGAAAGTGTCACCTTTCTTCGCAGATATAGACTCCTGGATGGCGTATATACATGCCGCTTCAGGTTCAGAAATGATCTGGAGGTGGCTTGCCTCACCCATGTCAGCTCTTTCAGCACAAGTGCGGGTCTTCTCCTGTTCGGCGTGATCCCAAAGAGATGGAACAGTGATGATATAGTCTCTCGGGCATCGAGCGACTGCAGCATCATAGTTTTCGTTGAAGAACCTATCCACAGCCCCTTTGATTCCAGACAAATAATTGACAACGAGATCCATGCATTCATCACCCTTGACGGGTGGGAGCGCGGTATGACTTTTGTATTTTCGCATGAGTTCGGACTCTCGGGCACGGCGCTCTTCAAAATCATTGCAAAGTCCGAGCTTGAACCATTCGTGGATTTTCTTTCCCTGGAAGGCAAATTCTTGGGCTTGGTAACCCCATTCGAAGGCTCCTGAAGTGCCATCATTGTCGTACCGGAGAACTCTAAGGGCGCCATTAGGTTATCTGAGAACATGAAGGGACCGATTCGTACATACGTAGGCACTTTGTCTTGTGTCATGTCTCCTCCATCGCCCCAATTCGATAATAGCTTCTGTCTTCGAGGCTAGGGTTTCACAAGAAATGTTAGTAAAGCCGCGACACAGTCAAAAGATTGGTCACATAAAGTTTTGTAGCGTACATCAAGTATGTTTGCCCATGCCACGGATGAAAATGTTGTTCCTAGAGCATTGATCGGTATTCAGCCTTTCTGCAGCTCGGAAGGGGATTTACCGAAATCGACTGCCACGACAATCCTCATTCGACCCTGCTTAGAATCGCCGCTGTCGCCAGATCCAGAGGCATATGGTAGACCCCTGACCATCGCGTGATCTTTAACTCAAGTCCTCTCAAGATAGAAACGCAGATAAGTTGTGGAGGAAAAAGATTGAAGATAATGTGTAGATCTCTGGATAGACTTTGGAGGAAGGTTGCGGATTCTTCACAGACCAGGCTACGAGGATCGATCCCAAAGATTGTCTTTTATCTCATAGCATGATGTGTCGCTGCCCACCCCTGCCATTTCTGTATCATTGAAAAGGGGGGTTTAGCATTGTCTGCGGTCCTCAGCCTTGTACCACAAGCACTCAGCCTGTCAGACTCAGCTAGCAAATTAAAGCTTGCCACGTATCTATACGAGTGGCGTAAATGAAAGCTGTTTATCCTCCTTTTCTTAAGTCCTCATCGCCAGTCGTTTGGGAAAGCCCTATCTTTGAGAGCGCAGCCAGGTCTCTGCCCTCCGTAGACTGCCCATCCTGACCAGTCGTTACGATTTAGCCTCAGCCTTTCCAGTGAGCTGTTCTCCCAACCGCATAATCATTCAGATCCTGACCGTCCCAGGAAGATCCAGAACTCAAGGTATATGAGACATTTCTACCCCATCCCTAAGTCGAATTGTGTTGAGGGTTATAGGCACAAAATCGGATTCCCTAGCTCTATACCATGATGCGAAAGCCTCCTGATTCGGACGGACTATCACCGCAGTCCTCGGGGGAGATGCAAAACCTTCGAGATGAAAATGCAGAGCTCCAGGAGACATTAAACCACACGGTCGCAAAGCTGATGAAGCTACAGGGTGGTCTGGACCAGATATCAGACGGGCATGTGAAGAGGCGATTCGAGTCACTATGGATCGCCACCCAAGACTGGGTAACGAATATCGAGGTGGATTTGGCACAACACTCCCGAGACTTCCGCCAAGATAGTTTCGAAGTACTGCTTGCGGGAGATTCAACAGATGGATTGCTTTGGCAGCTGGGTCTCGAAGAGCAAGACTATGATAGACTAGAAAGAAAATCGGCGTCGTATCCTCACTATGACGACTATGCGAAGATGAAATGGCTCGGCACACTGGGCAGCTGTATACACGTGGTTCTGTCCCGTCATATATGGTGTTTTATAAACCGCCATGTTTTCCAAAAACGCCCGTCAGGAGTAGTTTCCGACGCAGGAAAAGGAATCGAGTACATTGGGAAAGCTATTGCGGGAGGTTGGGAAGGTGGGCAGGGTACCGGTACGTACCACGACATGTCATCATTGGAAATCACGAGTGTTAATGCAGCGCAGGCACAGAAGCCGTACAAAAAGCTCATAAATGGAGAGCCGAAGCAATGGCCACTTTGATGTCGACAAGAGAGTTTCAGCGAAGAAAAGCCGTCCGTTTGGAAGAGCTTAGGAATGATCTGGAAAATCACACGTCTAAGCTTGTCTACCGTCCTACATTGGACCAACATCTGGAGGCATTAATTACAAGTGTACTGTATCCAGCTGTTGGTCTACAAGAAAGTCTGGCATGCTCGTCCATCGTATACGACATCAACGAGCTCAACTTATCGCCTGGTGCGACGAATAAACAGGACCATCGACTGCACGAGTGTACGTTGAAGGACGTGGTGGAGCTGAGAGAGAGAGACCCTGCAAATACGCGCGGTATCTTTTGTGTTCTTTTTCCTGGGATGTATCGAGTTTCTCACACGGAAAAGAAAAACTTACCCATAGTGAAACCTGTCGTTCTGGTTTGGGACAAAGATAGTTTTCAAACATATCTCAGCTATAAAGAAGCTTTTAATAGGAGTCGACTCCAACGTTCCAGGAGTCCGAGAAAGCTGGAATCAAGAGCCTCTTCTCCTTCCCAACAACCTAAGCGCTCTCGAAGGAGAAGACTCTCCGTAAATGAACAAAAACGCGCTCCTGACCCGAAACATGGAAAGCGAGATCAACCTGTCGGAAGAGCCACGGGAATTAGCAAAGCTGGCACGTGGACTGAAGAAGGTCTCGGCATCCATGAAGAAAAGCCCCCCCTTCGACGCTCTATCACAGATGATTTCATGGGTGGGATCTTTCCGAAAAGCTGGATGGCAAAGAAGATGCCGAAGAGACGTGCTTCTATAGCACCGACTCATTCAGGCTCGACGTCCAAGCCGAGTTCGCATCATAATTCTCCAAAACTTCCCCACGAGCAATCATCGAGGGAGCATTCGAGAGCACGGTCCAAATCGATCCAATATCATGGGTCGCAAGGTGACGGTGGTGACATCGTAACAGTAACAAGGGATGAGAGCGAAGACGAAGACGAGAGCAGTAGCTCTCACGACTCGACTGAAAATAATTTCGATGAAGAGACATACGCTCCAAAGCACACCCATGACGTGGATCCCTATCCAGAACCTAGTTACTCTCGGCCTAGTATAGATCCAACACGTAAGCGTCTCCTGGAGCATATCAGATTGAGGTCGGGAAATTGATGTCACGTGGATTTATCAATCAGCATATTCCTCTGGGAGGATACGTTTTTTGCTCGCATAAGTAGCTGCTACCATAACTCTTTGCAAATCAATGTCTTCTTTTCTAGAGGTAACTTCATAATACGATTGTTTAGGAACAGGAAATATTAGGACCGTGAATGACGTGTATGACTGAAAGGACGTATTGGACTCCCGGATGTTGCCGACTCCTCACCTGCACGGTTCATACAAAGCTCCAATTGATTCTCAGAACGACTTACACAATCCATATTAGTTACGCATATATCTCTATATTGAAAATCGCTCTTCTTATATCCTGAATGAACTATAACATGTTGATTGATAGTGGACTGTGCTTACAGACTGAGTTTGCTAAGGGAGATGAGAGTTCAGAGCTAACTGTCAGATTTCATCGGTTGGTTTCCACGTACAATCTAGAAGCCACAGCTCATGAGGCTGAAGGAACAATTGTAAGTAGTCATGTGTACTATTCTTCAAGATCTCCACTGTTTTCAGAGAAAGAGAAAGAAAGAATCATGAGGATACTAGTTTGTTCAAACACCAAGCAAGCAACTCTCACCCCAAACACACATCAACCTGGTATATTAGCATCTTATTTATCTCCCAAGTTACAGAAACTCCGAAGATTCACAACCCGCAAGACGACTGACTTCGAAATTCACCATCATGTCTTCAAACACATCAGATCCTCGCAACACACCTTCCCCAACACCCCGATCCCCCCCGCATGACTCAGGAGCACCACCTGGGGACGTCACGAACACTATCGCTGAACTACCCACCGACAATCAACCTACTATCACTCCTAATCCAGCCGCACGCCCCTTGAATTACTTCCCCGAGAATAGGTTCCCAGCTTCTCTCCCACAAGCCACACCACCAACAACGGTAGGCGCCCACGATGCCACACTACCCCCAGCACCACAACCTGCACCGCCCTCTGGATACTTGCTTTCCCCAAATGCTCACTCATTCGTACCGGCAACTTCAACTCCACATTACTATCATGCTCTGAGTACACCTGTTGTGCATCCCAGCGGTCTCAGTCTAAGTCATCCACCTGATCACCAGCCAATGTATGGATACCACTACATGGGATACCCAGCACTAGCACCACCACCCGTAGTAGCAGCATCATCAAGAGTCCAAGTTCCAGAACCATCCCGCAGCGATGCACCCGAAGGCACACCTCCAGCACGCGCTCCAGAAGAAGCAGGAACTCGACAGCCGCGAGCAGGTATCTCTGTTATCCCACGCCAATTCCCTGCACCCTCTCCATCTTCTGGTCACTACCTTCAACCACGACTGTTCCCAATGCCGGCTATACATGCGGTCGTGCACGCTGTTAGTTTCGCAATTGTCATCCGCAATCCACTCCCGGCTAAAGATTTCACGCCATCTGTGATAGAAGTCTTTCGAGAGCGTGAGGCGGCGAGAGTGGCGATGGATCGGTATGCGGTGTGCTTGAGGGCTTGCGGGGTTGCTGTTTTGAAATTGGGTGGGTTTGAGAAATATCGGCTGAGTGGACGGGATGGAGCTAGGGACATGGAGATTGTGGAGGGAAAGTTTACTGAGAATTGATAGAGGTGGGGAAGATGTGAGGATGGGAATAGGGAGGAAATGAGTGGCGAGTTTTCCAATGTAGAGAGGAGCAGGACCATATGAAAGTCGATGTTGACATGTGTATGGAAGTTGTTTGTAGTAGCGAACAAGATGTACGGAAAGTTTACAGAGCCTTAATGAAAAGAGAGAAAGGTGAAAAGATATCATTTTGCTTTTCTATTGAGGGGGAATCGAGGTATTGGTACAGTGTTCAACGAGGTAGATAGAAGGATGGGGAAAATCAAACCCAACCCTTTCACCTGAATCTCTCAAACTTGCTTTCTTCATCCATCTTCCCCCGTACTAAATCAACAATCTTCTGATCATACAGATCCTCTACTTTCTGATCGCCCTTCAGGATCTCCTTCTCGTGTTTTGTTGCCTCTTCCTTGGTCATGAGAACGAGATCTTTCATTTGTAGCAGAGAGTTCTTCTGGCCAGGTGTGCGGTTATCGATAAAGTCCTGGGTAGGCTTGTTCCACCTCACGAGAACCAGACGGGTTGACAAGTTGCTGATTACGCTCCTTCCATGGTAGACCTCCTCAACCAAATACCCGACGTCGTCCTGCGTGATAGGGATTTTGAGGCCCTGAGAGTCGAAGCCCTGTGCACGAGCTATGCGCTCCTCTGCACCTTGAAGCGAGCCCAAGATGCCATCGTACATCTTGTCGCGCGCTTTAGAAGGTAGATAATCATGCGGGTAACCGGAAACCTCGAGAATGACGTGGTTTGCAACCGCAAGGCCAAAGATGGCCGGCATAGTTCCCAACACTGGAAGGATTCTGACGCGGAAATCGGGGAGGACGCCGAGCTCGCCAACGCTGCCCTTGGCAAATTCTTCTTCTGCGAGGGGTAGAAGTTGGGCTTTCCCTGGGGCAGTTCTTTCTGTGGAGAAGACGACGGGAATGCCATCTTTGACTCCCAGTGCTCGAAGCCGCCGTCTTGTAGACTTTGACAAAGCGTCGTCTGTGCTAGTAGAGATGTCGCCGACGAAGATTCGCGTGGGGTCAGACTTGCATCCCGCGCCCATCGAAGAAATGACCGGGATCTTGTTCTTAGAGCAGTAATACAACAGCGCTACTTTGCTCTCTATATTGTCGATGGCATCAATCACAAAAGTGGGTGCTTGGCCATTGAGGGGAGCGAGTTGTGCCGAAGCCGTGGCTTCCCCGAAAAGCTCGTTCCGGCAATCGAAATTGGTCCATGGGGTGATTTGTTGCAGTCTTCGCCGAATGCAGTGAACTTTGGGAGTTCCCACATCTGCTAGAGTAGCAACAGCATGTCGGTTGAGAGATGAGAGTGTGACTTGGTCAAAGTCAATCAGGCGTAGTTTAGATACCCCAGAGCGAGCCAGTGCTGATGCGGCATGAGATCCGACACCACCACAGCCGACAACGATGACAAAGGCGTCACGTAGCTTTGCAAGACCATCATCGGTAAGAAATACACGGTTTCGAGCCAGTTGTTCCAGAACCAGATCTATCAGCGTCAGAGCGAGGATCTATTGAGAGCCGCAAGGGAATTCACCATCATCGTAATCGCCTTTTCGTGCTCTCGCGGCCAGCGCCATGCTCTTTTCATCTTCCTTGCTTATTGGAAATGCATCAGAAGCAGCACCATAGTTTGTCAACTACATCATGTCAGCTTCTATAATAATTGGCGGATTGAAAATCATGGAAGGCAACGACAGCGCGTCTTGAACGATGATGCACGAGTTCGCCAAGCTTCTACTTACTCTGTTTGAATGATGGCCTTCCTCTGCCTCAGGTATTGATGCTTTGAGATCAGCAACTCTGTACATACGTTTTGCTTTCTGCAACCCCAGAATGGCGCTTCCAACGACTACGCCCGATACAACGGCAGTGGTGACGAGCTGCGCATTGTGGTTCGCGGTCGCCCGAGATATCCAGGAGGACATCTCGATTCTTATGCTTCACTGGCAATTTATGAAACAATAGATTCGCTAAAAATCAGCCATTCACACTAGAAGATAACTGATAGGAAACGGAAGGCAAGGGAGTCCATTGGTAATGACTAGATGGTGGTTGATGTCGGAAACTTCAAATGTTCATCGAGGCCGTTTTGAGGCTAGTCTCGAAATGGATAGGCGCCGAGGTCGAATTTCTGTCTGGACGACCAGGAGCAGATGACCCTTTGCTACACATATTAGCCGCCAGCGAACCACGAGTCCACTCTGGGACGCGTTCGAAACATCTCTCACGCGCAGCTCGGGCAGCTGATACAGCTCTGGAGCTCGGAGCTACTTAAACAGACCTCATTGCCGCTGCAAACCAGGTGTCTCTCGCGCATCCACACATCCGCCCATCTATCCTCGACATAACTCCTCAGATATGTCCAAAGCCACATTCGCTATAATAGCTGCGGCTGGAGCTGCCACAGGTGCTGCCGCAACAGCAGCCTTCTTTTCTTCGTCATCCAAAAAAGATGCTTTTCCACCAACCGTTACGACAACTACCACTACCACCACAGGCCCACCACGACCAGCACCCCCGCCCGCGTTTTCGGCCGCTCCCTCACCCTACACCGCAGCCCGATCAGCACCCGTTGATCCCAGCGGCATCTTTCAATATGGATTCCCTGGGCCGGTTGCCGACCTTCGCCCTGCCGCCTCCCTAACATCCTCCTTCGACCGCCGTACTCGAAACCCAGCATGGGTCGCCGAACACATCACCCCTGCGTCGCTCGCCGCCCATAACGCCGATCGCAAGCACTCCGTCTTTGTTGAGGATGTCTCAATCCCCGAGATGTTCCGTGCAAAGCTCAAGGACTACTTCCGCTCCGGATACGATCGTGGTCACCAGGTGCCCGCCGCGGACGCAAAGTGGAGCCAGGAGGCCATGGACGATACCTTTGCGCTTAGCAACATGTGCCCTCAGGTCGGCAACGGTTTCAACCGTGACTACTGGGCGCATTTCGAGGACTTTTGCAGGAGGTTGACCACATCATACCCGTCGGTTCGCGTGGTGACGGGTCCTCTCTACTTGCCCAAGAAGGACGCCGATGGGAAATGGAGGGTCAGCTACGAGGTTATTGGAACGCCACCAAACGTAGCCGTCCCTACGCATTTCTACAAGGTCATCTTTGCTGAAGATGGGAAGCCCGGTGGCAAGGTTGCGCTGGGCGCTTTCGTGTTGCCGAATGCGGTGATTGCGAATAACAAGCCACTCGTGGACTTTGAGGTTCCGGTCGAGGTGGTAGAACGTGCCAGTGGGTTGGAGTTCGCGAACAAACTGGAGCCGGCAAGGAGAAAACGACTGTGTCAGGACGTCCAGTGCTCTTTGATCATCAAGGAGTATGCGCAGAAGCAGAAGAGCTTTGGCAAGAACTGAGTGTGACGTTAGCACACTTAGCCCGAAAGCCTGTATTTAACATGTACGCCCTATTTAGTCAAGATCATATTATAGCATAAACGGAGTCTTGGACATTTGCAAAGCAATCTTTAGCTTGCGATATCATTTGCTATTTCTGGTCGTCCTTCTTGAACCGGTTTTGTTGATACATATATTACATTTGGGATGCCAACAGATTGCAAGACACAAGCTGCGCCGTGCCTTCCTACATGTATGTTCGCATACCTTTTCACATGTGTCCCTTCATCCTTGGAATCCTACACATCAATCGAAAATTTATCGCCGTTCTCCTCTTCGGTCATCCTCGAGGCATCATTCAATTCCATGTTCTCTCAATCCAAAAATTTCCCTTCTCCCCAATCACAGTTCTTGGTTCCGGGCTATCCCGCGCAAGATTAGAACGTGTTTGCCAATCCAGCCCCCTGCTGGCTCTCCTTCTGTATCCGGGCGACATAAGTTTTGGAGACGGTGTTCCACGCGGACATGTATTTCTCCATGCAGGATGTGAAGCAGGTTTCCTCGCCCTTGGAGAGGGAAGTGCCGGGCTTAGGGACACAGCGTTCGAAGCAGTGTTCGTTGAGTTTCTGGGGTCGTAGGCGAGTTAGAAATTGTAAAAGTGCTGAGAGTACGGAGGTAGGATAGAAGAGTCTGTAAGTACCTCTACAAGCATCCGCGCATTCTGCATGGCTGCTTCTTGCTGCACCTGGCGCATGACCTGCGTCTTCGCGTCGCCTAACGAGTCCATTGTCGCAAAGATGGAGTTTTATGAGGATGGTGAGAGGAATCGGTGGATGGGTCGATTACGAATTGGCGAACGACTCAGGGAAAGGGATGCGATGGATGGGGAGTGATGTTGGGGTAGTCAACAGGCTAGCTACTGGAGAGTTAAAAAAGTAGACGACGTCAAAAGAACGGACGGCGGCGCGGCGACTCCTCGGCTCTTTTTCGCTGATGTTGGTTGGAGTGAGCACTACGACAGGCGGCCCGCACGAGCTCCAGCGTGTTCACATCGATCCACGGTACTTCGCTAACCACCTCCGCCCGCAACTTCACCACCTTTCCATGTCGCCGCCCTCCCCGATCGACTACGCCATTCCTCGAATCCCGTGATCTTTCGGTCGAAACACATTCTATAGAAGCAGTAGTCTTCTTCCATTCCTTTCCCCATATATTCTGCGTATAGTTTACCGGCGCGGCTCCGTAGATCAGAGGCGGAAGACACGCGGAGTACAGTGACACGAAGGAGGGCTTTTTGATTCGGAATTGGTGCAACCATGTTCGCCCGCACATGGACCAGCTTGTGCTTGCTGGCGGGGAGTTTGAGTGGGGTTATGGCATTGGGGTTAGAGGAGGATCCCGATATCAAGGCCATCTCGGTGAGTCCTGCGTGACGCATGAGATGCGAGATTCTTAATTGGTAATTGCTAACGATGGAATAGCTACGCACGCACAGTCTCGAGCCTGTAAGTCTATGAATATATCTTCGCACATAATCGTCATATTACGATCGAGCTTGAGAGGAATTATGAGAAAGACATTTCTAACATAGACTGTCAGCCATATCTCGATTCGGACATGCAGAGTCGATGGTGGGACTATGGCGGCGATACGATCATTCGTACTGATCAGTACGTCCGCCTCGCATCAGACAAGGCTTCGCGCGACGGCTGGATATACTCGCGCGTACCCTTAACCGCTACCAACTGGGAGGTACGTTGATCCATTTCCACTCTTCGCGTTCGAAACCGCAGCTCATGAGAGTAGATCCTGCTTGAGTTTAAGATTCACGGTCAAGGTAACCTGTTCGGCGACGGATTCGCCATGTGGCTCACGAAGGAGCGCGCCACTGCTGGTAATGTCTTCGGCGCTGTGGACAAGTTCGAGGGTCTTGGTGTCTTCTTCGACACTTACAAGAACAATCGCCCTGGGACCGTATTCCCCTACATCATGGCCATGACGGGTGATGGTCAGACGCAATACGACAAGGATAACGACGGCAAGGCCAACGAAGTGGCTGGATGCTCTGTACGTATCTCTCTTCCATCCGCATACACAACCATGGAATTATCGAATCTTCCAACCCCGAAGGGCAGCACAGAAGAAGATACTAATGAAGAGAAAAGGCCCGCGGTATTCGCAACGCAAACATCCCCACCAAAGCCAAATTCACCTACTTCGCAGACAAATCCCTCAAGCTCGAACTCCAATACAAGTCCGAAGACGAATGGACCCAATGTTTCGAAATCGAAGACTACAAGGTCCCCGCTGTAGCCTACCTCGGCTTCTCCGCGGAAACTGGCGAGCTCTCGGATAATCACGACATTATCTCGGTCAAGACGCTCAACCTGTACCAGAAGAACCCGCCCGGCAGCTCCTCGTCCTCGTCCAGCAGCAAAGATAAGAAGAAGAGCAAGAGCAAGGACAAGGCTAAAGTGAAAGCGCCCAAGGAAGGCGGCGGTAGCTGGACTTGGTTCTTCTTGAAGTTTGTGCTGTTTGGATTGGCGCTTACGGGTGGATATGTCGGGTTTACGATTTATCGCGCCAGGCAGCGGGACCGATTCTAGAAAGCTGGACTGCGATCTTGGGTTCGCGATGGGAAAAGCGAAGATGTTGCGGGTGGAGACGTGTTGAATGGGTTGAGTTGGATAAGACGTGGAGCTTGACAAGGTTGTAAGTGAAGAAGGGGAAGAGCTGGTCGGCGGGGTAGCATAGGATGAAGCAAGCAGGGAGACTGGCAAAAGCAAAACGGGGTACGATGTTTGGCGGTGGCGGTGGATAGATGATGGCATTGATAGCGTTTTCCTTTTGCTTCTCCTACTCCTAGCGTATGTATACATCACAAAATCTGTTCATACACTTTGATTTCATTTCTCGATATGTAAACAGTCCAATGCAATTGACCAAGAAAATATAGAAAACTGCCTCTTAAACATGACTATTCTACTGGTCCTCAGATTAGCTCTCCTGACTGTTCGCATGTACAACCGCAGGGTTTTTACACCCCAGGCTGCCGCTCAACTTTGGCTTTAATGCCTCTCCTTATGAGAGACATCATCACTGGACCCTTGATCCCCGCTCTGCCATATACTGGTCAGAAGCATGGAAGACCGAAGTATTTTCCAACCACCCCATCCGACCAAAACCAGCCCAACCAACACCCAACATCCATCCAAACCCCGAAGCCGAAAAACGAAGAAATGCACGAGGGCCAAGCAGAGAAACCCGACAACAAGAACATAGCATGTCGGACCAGTCACCCCCCCACAAGTTGCTTCCCCGTGATCCCACCCCGCGCTCGGATTGAAAACTACAATTTAAAAGCGTCATCAGCTAGCAACTTCCCTTGGTATGGGAAGGCGCTTCGACTTCAAGGTTCTTTCCTTCATATGCGCGGGGCTTATGTGTGTACACATTCGGGAAAGGGAAGCAGGAAGAGTGGTCAAGTTCTCAAGCCCCCCTATGACTTGCAAATCCGCGCTTCCGATCTGGGGTGCAGGTGAGCTGAAGGGGAAGGAAAGGAAAGGGTATGGTGGTGAAGAACAAGCGATATGGATCATGGCTGACTTGAAAGACAGCGCACAAAACAGACACCCGAAGGTGCCTCTCTCAGATATCTGTTCTTTGTGTGAGACAGCGCAAGACCGCGGGATCGAGGTTAGCGTCCTGGGTTTGCTGGTCTCCCGTTCTGGTTTTCAGTCATAGAGATCTGAGCTGCGCGTTAGGATGGGCCGAGTGAACGTGCGCGGCCGCTGCGCTGTGAGGTTGCAGATTTTTCTGCCATAGGCATAGATGATGATGAAGCTCTGTAGGGGGGATGGCGGGAATGGCGGGAATGGAAGGGGTTTCAAATACTTACATCGCAAGCTTGTGTGGTGTTGGAGAAAGAGAGAGAGAGAGAGAGAGAGAGGGTCCAAGTAGTAAGGACGCGACGGTCACTAGCGGCGGCAGGCGCGACGTCACGCCCCTGCCCTGCCTAGCGGGGAAAGTAGTGTACTCTACAGCTCTCTCTTACTAATCCGAAACCTGAGCAATCAGAGCCGCGAGTTGCATGTGACGGATCTTTGATGCGGGATGCAGCCAGTTTTCCACGCTTTTGCAAGATATTACTACTTCGGGCATGTTGTCGTACATTTTCCCGTATATGAAACATGCAATATTCTCTTTCGCATGTTTAATCGACTAGTTGACGCCCTTACAAATATTGGAGGAATTCGATGCAGCCTACCTGTTTCCAACTAATCAGTTCAACCTAGAGGACCAGAATCGGAGCTCGGAGAAGCGCCCTAATATCAATCTTCCTCTTGCAGTGATAGTGCCGGCATCCTTACATGCCTCCCATATTACCTGGCCATGCTCTCCGTCCCTTACAATACATATGTACTTGGTCCGCCTCGGCTCCAAGCCCTGGAGATGAATGCCTCTGTGGAACGTCTCACTATCCTCAACAGTCCTCAATGCGTATTCCTGAAGGTCAAGTGGCCGAACTTCGCGGAAAAGACGGTGTTGCCGGATTAAATTCTAGAGTAAAAGTTTCCCGAACAACCATCGAAATACGAGGCTCAAGTATGTAATCAGCGTATTCATGCACTGCACGATTCTCCATATGCCGGCAACATGTGTGCCGACCCTGGTAACATCGGCGCCTAACACACATGGTCAAGACCCTCGTGGGCCGAAACCCAGCGCAAACTGCACGCTATAGATATACATATAATCTAATTGTGCAGTCGATTTGATTGCGTGAACAGGATGAATAGGTACTCGTGATAAACCGCCGCGGCGGCGAAATTGTTCGATACACTTGGCCATAAACTTTGGTTGCCATCAAAACATACTCTGTCAATGTCCCCATTGCACCTTTTAAAAGAGGAAATCAACGTCGAGATTTCATTCCAGGAAGCCTTACAGCATATAGCCATTTTGCAAGCCTTCTGAGCCAATTTTGTTTTTTTTTTTTTCGATATGGCCGCATCTGAACGCATCGAGCATGAGCTCGTCGCTCGACACTCCACGGACCACAGCAATGCTGAGAGCTTTAAGGAGTATTTTGGCTACGACCCCGAGGCTATTCCATGTCAAGGTGGTCCAGTGCTATGTGACTACTTGGACGCAGTGTACCAGGGGCAAGCAAAGTCGATGCTCTATACATTCGTTTTGTGGGCTGTCATCGGAGGAATCATCCTCTTCATCATGCTCGGACGTCTTTTGAGGCCACACCGAAGGAACGGAGACAACGAAAAGCAGTCGACATTATATCGCAGCACAAGGTCTCTGGCAGCTGCTAGTCGGAAGGCTTTGCTTCCAGAGGGGTTTCAGAGCTTGTTTCCCAACACAACGAGGTTGCAAGTGCTGATTTTTTCGATTTTCTTCGTCTATATCACTCTTTTCACGTAAGTTTCTACCTGAGCCTCAGTACTTGATCAACTCTGACGAGAGCAGATTTCTGGGCATAGAATACAAGAAGTGGTACACACCGGCGAAAGGGACCGACAAGTTCAGCATACGAACAGGTCTAGCTGGCTTTAGCAACCGCATTGGTGCGCTTTCATATGCCCTCACGCCGCTTACTGTTGCTCTCTGCAGTCGCGACTCAATCCTGAGTCTTCTCACTGGGGTAAGTAAATTCTTGATGTAAAGTCGATTGCATCACGAGATCGTGCGTAGAATTAAGATTCGCAGCTCTCACATCCTCAGTTGAACTTTACTGACTGAATACTCGTCATCTTCAGATCCCATATCAGCACTTCAACTTCTTGCATCGATGGACTGGACGTATCATTCTTGTCCAATCCTTTGTACATACCATCGGATGGACCATCATCGAAGCCCGTCTCTACCAGCCGCAGCCGAAGTATTACGCCGATTTCATAAAGCAGACGTATGCCATATGGGGCGTTGTTGCGCAAAGCTTCATCACGTTCTTGTTCGTCTTCAGCCTTCGCCCCGTTATTCGTTGGACAGGCTATGAATTCTTCAAGATCACACACCTCATCTTCGCTGGTCTATTTTTTGGCGCTTGCTGGGGCCACTGGGACAAGTTAGCATGCTGGATGATCGCCTCGCTGGGACTTCTAGGCGTCGAGCTCGGCATGCGCGTCGTACGTCTCTGCCTCATTCATTTCGGTTACAAAGACGGCAACAAGGGCATCGGTTTCCGTACAATCAACTCAAAAGTGGAAACTTTCAAGGACCCTTCCGGCACTATCGTTCGCATGACCTTCACACATAGTCACCGGACTTGGAAGATAGGTCAGCATTTCTACCTCACCTTCCCTGCCCTGAGCATCTGGCAATCTCATCCCTTCACTCCGGCTTCGGTCCCATCAGCGTCGGGCACTCATCCAACTCACACCTACATCATTCGCGCGCGAAATGGTGAAACCGGTAAGCTCGGCGCCCTCGCCGAATCCAGCACATCTGAGAAAGAGAACACTTTCGAGACTCCCGTAGTCATGCTCGGTCCTTACGGCCTCTCCACCGTCGACACCGAAGCCACCAACATCCTCGCCATCGCCGGCGGCACAGGAATCTCGTTTACTCTCCCCACTGTAATGAGCGCACTCGCCGACCCAACCTCGATTGCACAGAATATCGAGATGGTGTGGATTATCCGACACATCGACAATCTTTCCTGGATTGGCCCCGAACTCACGGAACTGAGATCCTACCTATCCGACGCCTCTTCTCCGTCGTCATCGTCAGACTTCAAATCCGCACAAACAACTGTTAGCTCGCAGAAGAAGCGCTTCCGCATCCGCATCTTCGTCACTCGTGCCCCGGAAACACGTACGCATGTCCACCCTGTGATTTCCACTAGTATAGTAGCGCCCAAAAGCGACCTCGAGATTAGTTCGGCATCGAGCACGGCGTCGGAACCTACGCACAGCCATGAGATTCAGCAACTTATTGCACCGCACCCGGACTTCAAAGTTGAGTATCTCGATCATATTCGACCGGGCGTAGAAAGTATGCTTTCTTCATTCTTAGACGAGACAGTTGAGGAAGGGCGGACGCAGGTTCTTGGATCTGGACCCGCGGAGTTGGGGACTGATATCAGGGCTGGTGTGGCTAGGAGGAATGAAGCGGGGAGGGTCTGGAAGGGAGACGAGAGAGGTGATGTTCGATGTGTGTGGGATGATAGATTGGGATAGATAGAGTTGAATAGGCCATCATTTCATTTCCTTTGCAAAGATGAACTTTTTGCTCTTCCGTGAATATTCACATTCAGTGATTCGCGCGCTACTGTTCTCTTCCCTCGATAGTTTATGGTATTGTTCATGTGCCTATCTACAAGTGTATACATCCTTGACGACAATCAATAAACGAGAGCGCTCTCCTACTCATAAACATAGCAAAGCGGTCCCGAAACCGTACTAACCAACTCCTTGATCTTGTAAGCTTTACCATCGACATTCAGCACCTCTAAATCGATGTTATCCTCCAAGCTCTGCGCTCGGCCGCCGCCAAACATGGTGGTACCTCCAGCAATGACTTGCTGGCGCTTGGAGAAATCTTGCGTCTGCCAGATGTACCACACGCGGTCGATCATGGAGTGGTGTAGCCAGAAGGCGGGATCACCGGGAGACACGTAGAAATCTGTTCGGCTCCTGTCAGGATTCCGTATAACTTTCTTCGTGGTTTTCTTATAGAGGAAGAAGACAGTGGGTAAGGAAGAGGGATAACGTTGAGACTTACCAGATCCAGGGTCTCCACTGATGGTGAAGTGTCCTCCGGAGTGCACACCGTTGGCAGCTTGCATCGTGTTCTGGAACGTAGCGATGTTGGCTGAGCTCGTGATCAGAGCGGCGATCTTTGCGGTCGTAGCATCACGGCTGGTTAGATAATTGGAGATGTCGCGTTTAATACAGCGAGGATTATATCCATATCCATTGGCTTGCGGGTTTCGGGGCGGTGTGGTATCACCTAGGGCTGCTAGTGGTCTGGATGTCGCTCGTTAGTTATGTGGGGTGCGATTATCAGGAGGGAATGGTAAAGTATAGCGAATGAGATGTGTGCATACCCTAGATTGACCGTCATGTTCTTGAACGGTCCAGAGATACAGCCTCCTCCATTGCCTGCAGGCTTCATTCCGTTACTGGAATGCGCTACTTTCTCGCCCTGTCCACTAATACTCGTTTCACTTCCATCGAAGATCGGAGACGTCTCGGGGCTTGAGGCCCATCTTCCCCAGTCCCAGTAAGGTTGAGTTCCCGTGTACCCACACTCTTTGACTAGAGCCTGTTCGTAGGCCCAGGTGAAGTAGCGATGCCATGAGAGGAAGTTGCCTGTGCCGTGAATGGTCATTGTGTTCTTCATGTGGATAGCAACAAAGTCGTCATAACGAGTCTTTGCGCCAGGATATGTTGTTGCGGAGAGTTTTGATGGTGCTTTGATGATACCTAGAGTATCTAGTTAGTATATCACGCATCTCTCTCAACTTCTGGGAAGTACAAGGCCGACTTACATTGTACGGCGGCAATGTATGCCTTTTTCTCTGCGGCGGTAATGTCACCCCTTTAGTTCCATTTAGTGTGCTGACCGACGAAATCAGATAGCATTGGTAGTGGATCAAACATACCATTCCTTTCGCACCTTCACCTTGTCCTTTGTGCATGTCGTAGACTTCGCAATCTCGGCGTCGACGGCTGCTCGCCCTTTTGTCTGAAGATCCCCCACTGCATCCGCGCCAACGAGCGCCGAGAGCAAACTCAGCGAAAGCAGTAAGGCGTAGAGCCCTTTGAACCCTAGACCTCCAGCCATAATCAATCAAGAAGACTATAGCAAAACGAAGTCGTCCACCGTACCAATTTCACGAACGACTGGAATCTAGGGGAACATAATGCTGCACTTATACTCCTTGATAAGGACGGAAAGTGAGGATAGGTGTGTACACAGATCTACAAAGATACAGTGATCGGTACACTACTGATATGAAAAAAGATGGCCAGGGAGTCGATTTCGGCAGTGATTATGTGACATCCTGGGCATTGTAGATGAAGGCGTTTAATGAAGAGGCGCAGTCTCTGGTCCCAGGAGGGTTACTCAACTACACACGTGTGCATAGTACTGTCGGCAGATGATGTGTAATATACCGAAAGCTGGTAAACGCGGGGAGGAAGTGGGATATTGGGTCATATGTCAGACAAAATCATAATGTAATGCAGTAAATAGTTGTCTGCTTGCTTTCTCAAGCTTACACGAGACCAACGGGTGTCTGCATTCTGTTCACAAAAGAAGGGATTACGAACTTCTGCACTGAGTTCATCTGACGTGCACTAATACTGGAGATCAAGGGATTCCTCGCGTTCCAAAAACTAGACTTTGTTTATTTGTTACGACTAGGAAATCAAGCGGCTGGGGACAGCATTTCTCCAAGCATTCAAAGCGCCAAGTCGGCACCCTTTACCTTGGAATATACGAGCATCGGAATGTTTCTCACCCATCAAATTTAAGCTTAATCCTGGAGCCTGTGATGACTGGCTGAGCCTCAGCCCAAGCACCCAACGGCGAGCTGCACAATGCCACGAGCTCTCATGAACCATGTCGTAGGAGAGATGATACCGAAACTTTGACGAGGCTCGTATATTCAAGCCTTAGGCTGTCAGAATCTGCGAACACAGATGCACTGAAAAGAGTGGTATTGGAGCATCCTTTCGTTCTCTCATCTATCTAGCGCTGGATCCATGAATGAATTCCAATCACCTTTCTCAAATTGTCAAGGGCACAGTTTCCAGAGTCGGATCGTTCCGGATTACAATGGCATGAACGTCTTGTGATTTTGCTCCCTTCAGGTTGCGAGAAGCGACATCTTTGAGAAGTATGTTGATGATTGGAACGATCCGTATTCGGAGATTTTGATTCGCTGGGACGCAATCTATAAACGTGCGTGCGATGCAATTCTGCCGGCAGCGTAGGTTAGCCTCATTTAACAATGCCGGTCACAATGTACCTCCGAAGACATGCCAAGCTGAAGTGCCTATCACTTGGAAAGTGGCTTGATTCAATGTTGGAGACGGAAACTGACGACTGTGTATAGAATTATGAGCATAGAACATATCATTTTCAGGATGTAGCGAGTACATCACAGAAAGTGTGATTCTGCGTATCTAGAGGAAGCGATGCCTTCTTGGTCGGAGGTTGAAATTTTGATCTTGCTTGTGCAACCACTATACCCGGGCGCTCTCATATTACAACATGCAAGATTTTGCGGGGCGAAATTGCTGGACAGCACGCAATAATGGTAGTTGGGTTCGTCTGCATGTACAGACATGCAAGTCCTTGGCCCCAAGCGTTTCAGCAGGTACCATAGAAGGAAACGTCGGTTGTCGGATGGAATCTGCGGTAGCAACTAATCTATTTTATTGTGACTATTCTAGTATTGGTACATATGATTTTCTATTGATTGGTGCGGAAAGGTCCGATGCATCTTCTCATTTTCTGTGCAATCGCGTATGATCTACGCAGGCTGCAATGAATGAAAATGTCGGTGTATGTGCCAAGATGCTTTGCACGTCGCTGGATTTTTTCGACTACTATCGAGATCGATAGATCGGGGTATTGGGTCGGAAATCCTCGGAGTCATTTCTCCATGCCTCCATGTGCACCTATTCCCCCCTAGTCTATCCTTCTTCCTTGTGTGCTACTTCTGGCAGATTCGGAGTGACAAGGCCGGTTTTTGTCTCTTTCGCAGCGCAGAAATTGATGGCTGCCTATCTGATATGGAGCACATCGGCCTTACTTCTTGCGTCTGGTGCGCTTTGCGCGGCACCCATTGGGAAATGATGCTGCAAATGATGATCTCTAGCTTTCAACTCAATGATAGCACATCATTGCTCGACTTTTGATTCTTGGAGACCGATTTGCTCACTAACGCCTCTGCAGCGGCGAGCTGGGTAGCTCAGCAGGAGGAAGATTCATAGGCATTTCCACCGGGCGAGGGTTGTATGGCATTTCCGAGAATTGTTGTTGGGAGGCCAATTCGTGTTTGACTGTGCTATCCTGATCGATTTCGTACGCCATAACGAGGTCTTTGCCATTGGCGATACATGGCATCTGGGTTTTCGGATGCCGGGTGTTTCTGCGCTTCCTCCATACGAATAAGCCGAGGATTATGAGCCCAATGAGCGCAGCGAGACCAATGGACAGTCCGATTGCGAGTTTGGTGCCTGTCGATAAACCTGTTGATGCATCTGTTGAGCTCGTCGTCTCTTTTGGGTGCGGATCAGGTGGTGGTGTGCCTGTGCTGAAAGTCGAGCCTGATGACGATGTAGTCGAACTCGCTATTGGAAACTGGTTTTATATTAGCTGCCTTGCGTTTCTCAGACCACCGGTAGGCATATATATGTACATACGGGAAGCGAGGAGAATTTGGAGTTATTGATGCTCGTATCCAGCTTTTCGTATCTCCACCGTTGCAGATCTGACTTCCCTTCAATGTTCGAATCCATAATCATTTTCGCATCAACACCTTGCTTGCGCGCGAGACGCCACGAGGTTTGGTTCCTCTTGTTGCTGAAATAGAAGCTTCCATCCCCCGAAGGAGTCAATTTCCAATATATTGAATCATCGTTGGCGTTGATGCGTGTCATGCGAGGTCGTAATCCACCTGGTGTGTCCTCTACGTCGTTAAGCCCTGTGCCCAGAACCGCCTCTGCCCCTCCTTGCTGTGAGCGCAATACATAGTATTCCGAGTCGATTGGATAGAATTGCCAAAATTGTCTTGTGTCTGAAGTATTGAAGAGCGCTGAGTAGACAGCCCCTGCGTCTTTGGTCTTGTCGTACAAAATCGTCCCCACCATGGCATTTGAGGATTCATTTTTGTGGTACAGATGGTACCAGCTGTTCTGGTCGAGATATAAGCCCATGACGACGACGAAATGGGAACTGTGTGGGAAGAGTGAGACATCCACATGCAATATCATGGCGGCCTGCCCATGTCCTTTTGTTAGAATTTACTTGACGCGCTAGTGAGCTCCTGTGGAAGGCAACGGACTTCGAACTCAGCATAGTCCACATCTTACTCACACGTTGGGGGCTATTTTAGGCCGTGCGAAGGTACAACTAACGTGATACGGGTTAACAGCCTCAAAATGTAAAACCCGCCCCCAAACACCGCAGTAGGGTACCGCGCTTACGATGGTTGCTTAAGATGCAACGGAACGATCGGTGGCCTTAGCGCTTCGGAGAGAATGTTTCCGAATATTGGGAGAGGTCACGGACGATATAAGCCATCAAGCGTAAAACAGTGCCATCGTAAGCAGCCCACATGAAACGCTGGTATTCAGATCTTTTCTTATATGAACATAGCTACCTTGCATCCAAGACATTCTTTTCCACTCCGACTACCGCTTGTCTGATGGTCGGAGAGTAGTGCTTCCGTAGCAACTCCCCTTCCCACACAGTCCCTGCGAACGGATTGCTTCCTTCAATCTCAGGCTTGAGCGCATCGAATACACCATCTCCTCTTCGCTCCTCGGTAATCCAGAGAGCATTGACCTTGCGTCCGTGAGCTTTAGTGACCTGAGTGAGCAGGCCAAGCATAGCCGTGCACGATTTCTCTGGGAGCTGCAACGCGATCGTCATGAGCTGTTTGCAAAAAGCAGCTATTCTAAGAGGAGGCACAGCACGTAGTGCAGTGGGCGGCAGAAGAACCGAGGATAACGAGCGGATAAGAAGCACTATAGTGGTTTGTACGTTGACTTTGTTCGTTGTCGGTGTTTGCGCCTCTGGGGCGTTAGGGTCAGGCAAGTGCAATGAATTCACGCTGAATTCGATATCCGGGTTCAAAGACACTGCATGCAACGTGCGATAGAGATGAGTGATGAAAAAGCTCAAATCAAGTTTGAGTGTCGAAGCCGATTTTGCCACGTCCTGGCCTTGGAGCAACGCAAAAGCCGTGATGACACAAAGTAGCGATTCACGTGTAAGGTTTCGTTCTGGCAACTCGTCGTCCTCGTCTTCTTCTTCATCGTTTTCCTCATCATCATCATCAGCCGCCGCCGCCGCCCAGAGCTCGGCGGTACTGATGATATCACGCAATGCCTCCAATATGTCGCCAAAGAAATGTTGGTTGATAAGATGCGCATACTTTGCCAATCCTTCTAACACAGCGCCCATAAGCTTCTGTGAGCGAGCTTTCAGAATCCGGAAATATGCAACAAACACCATCTTCAAAGTCTCCGATTGCATCCGATCGCGTTCTTCGTGGCTGACAACAGCGTCCGCTTCCTCCATCTCCTTTGCGATTTTCTTATTCTCCTTCATTTGTTTACGCAGCTTCTTCGTCCGGAATTCCCGCTGTTGCTTGATTTTCTTTCCAGCATAGTCTTGCTCCTCAGGTTTATCAACCGAATCGTAGGAAGCTTTCACAGAAAGCTCCGAAAGTAGTCGAAGGTGGAGAAATGTATTGAGAACACTCTCGTCAAAATGGTAATTTTTCGCCTTCATCATCTTGGTGAGCATTGTGACTGCTTCCAGCGACGCAGTGCCGTCTTCATCTTCTCTGAAAAGCTGTTCCAAGGTTTTCCTGCACGCCACAAAATCTTTGTCAACGTGTCTCGTACTAAGCTTGCCCACTAAGATTTGCAAAAGATCTCCACGGAAGTTGAAGTGCGGTACAGCGAGCAGCATGCTGCATGCGCAGGTAATGGCCACCGAGGCGAGTCCCGACGATTGCTCTGATGCGCGCTTGCCCGGACCATTCGGTTTCGCGAGCTTGGCTAGGTTGTCAATGTAGGCTTGATAACCCGAGACAAGTTTCTGCTCGAAATTCCTGAGTTTGCGCACTTCCTTGGAAACCTTCTCGGTCATGTTCTCTTCGGATAACGGTCGTATACGGTAGCCGGGGATAAGATCTTTGTAGATCGCGGACTGTGTCATGAGTGCAAGCTTCCGGACGGTCACGTTCGGGGATGCGGCGATGGCTGCCAATGTCTTCAGAGCCCCAATATGCTCCTCAGGGTCTTCGTTGACCAGGCCTGCGATTCGCGCAAGCTCCTCCTTGGCCTCGAGAATCTGTTGCCGCGGCGGTATTTTGGGCTCTTCTACCGCCTCATTCTCGAGTTGGGCTTCTTGTTCGGCACTCTCATCTTCACCGGATCCCAGAAAACTGTCCGAGTCATCCTCCCGCTTCTCTTGCTCAGGCGCCATGGCTGGTGCTTCCCATCCATCTGCAGTCCGCACAGGCAATTTCCCGTTTTCCTTTTGTTTCTTGACTTTGCGCGGACGCTGTTCGTAATCCTGTTCGAGATTCCATTTGGAAGCATTGGCGACGATATTCGAACTTGAATCCTTGGATGGCGGGGAAGCAGCACCATCGGCCTCGGGAGGCGACAGTCTCCGTCTCTTTGCAGCTGGTACACGAGACATTGGGAGCATGAAAACGGGCGTATCGTAAAAACGCGATGTTCGCGTCGAGGAGTTCGCAATCCGCACCGAAAATAATTTTAAGAGGTGTCTTGGCGAAATGTCGGCAAGTCAGAGCGCCGACGACCCTTCGCATTTTCTGAGATATTTCTATCGCGCTACTCCAGATTTCACTGCCGAAACCGTTCCACCAGCAAATCTTCCACAATGAGACCTCTCACAGAACCCGAGACCAAGACGCTATTTGAAAAGCTTGCTGCTTACTGCGGCAAAGGTATTCAAGATCTGATTACGGCTGGTGGCACAGATGATCGCCATGTCTTCCGCGTGCAGGTAAAGCAAATCTCCACTGGCAGCTTGCGCCCAAGATCCTAACCGCTTTATTAGGGCTCTAGAGTATATTATGTTCGCGAGTCGCTTGCCAACCTGGCCACATCTGTAAAGCGCGATAATCTTCTCTCCCTCGGTACCTGCCTTGGAAAATTCACCAAGACCGGAAAATTCAGGCTGCACATCACCGCGCTGTCGATAATCGCACCCCACGCACGCTATAAGATCTGGGTCAAAGCCAATGGAGAAATGCCGTTTTTGTATGGTGGAAATGTCTTGAAGGCACATGTGGGCAGGTGGAGTGAGGATTGTCCCGAGCATCAGGGTGTCATAGTACTAAGTATGAACGACACATATCTGGTAAGTGGAAATTATGGTATGAATTGCAAGGCGCCAGACTAATCCACGTTTATAGGGATTCGGAGTCTCAGCACGTTCCACGGCCGAGGCGCGGAAGTTGGATCCCACAGGAGTCGTCGCATTTAGACAGGCGGATATTGGAGAATACTTACGAGAGGAAGACACGTTGTTCACCACATGAAGAAGCCTCTGGGAACGAAGATATCGCATTTGAGACGCCTGGAATGCGTGCCATGACCGCTGGCCGATATTTGGAATTTACGTCCACGACCCCAAGTTTCGGCAAGCTACGGAGTAATGCGCAGCCCTCGACGTCTTTTAGATAGATGGAACAATGTGGAAGAGGCATATCGATATATATATGTGCGTTGGAGGAGGACTGGAGTCAGACTGGTAGTTCAAGAATTATGATACCCACGTTCAAAAGCTCACGGAAGTTTATGCCAATGTTTACTATATAAGACACAACTTGAAACGTTGTTGAATGTTACGACAGCGTCTCCTCTAATCAATACAATTGCGAATCTTCAGTGAAGTTGATGTGGATTGCAATTACAGGTATGCAAGTCAGAATTGTATTTCATGGTGTCAAATTGAAATCCAAGCCCAGACATTTGCACAAATACCAGCAGAGGAAAATACCATCTCGAAATCCTGAGTTGCAGAGTCTAAACATGCATGTAGAGTTGTACGACGAATTTAGTTTAGCGCATCGGCCGACCCATCATACCGGAAGTCGCGATCCTCAGCTCCTCAACCTCATCTCCAACTCCAACTTCATTCAACAACACTCCCCGAGCCCAACTCTTCGAAAGACACGCTTACCCCCGAAAACACATAGCTGTCATTTTTCATTGAAGCTGCCCTTTCGAGATCCAATATGCCTCAACCTGGTATGTGACTGATTTAGTTCAAAGAGCGGAGGTTGCGCGTCGGAGTAGTTTGGCTTCGGAGCGTGTGACTATCGTCGCAGCATTCGCATATTTGCAAATATTTCGGCTTTGTTTTCAATACAATCTGCGCAAGACAGATTATCATTGAACGAAGGACTGACAATTCCATAGTGCCAGCGCCAGTTCCGACTGCGCGAGCTATCTCCCAAAAAGACCTCCCCCCATCTGTCGAAACAGCATACTACCGGAAGTGCATCGATCTACGCCGTCGCATCAATGACATTGAAGAAAACAACGACGCCACGAAACTGCGAATCCGGCGACTCAACCGCGGAGTCCAGAAGATGCGCCTAGAGCGCGCATTCCTCCTAGACGCATTGAACAAGCTGATGGAGTACAACGTGGACGATTCGGACCAAAGCAGCAGCACACCCCCCACACCCACAGATAAACCCCTCCGAAGCAAACGAAGCCATCGAAAGGGCTCACCCACCAGCGGTCTTCCGGCAGGTAGTGGCGCCTCCGGAGTGCAGCATGCGAGCCCGGGAAGCACGCATCAACAACAAACCCTCGCGCACGCAAACCCAATGTCATCGGCGCAAAGCACGCCGGATCCTAGTCGTACAGCTCCTTTCTTCAGCACAATCGGGGCCACTGCCACATCGCCGCCCCCAGTCAACGGCACATCGACCAGCCTATCGGTGCCTCCTCTACAACCCCAACGGCAACCCGAATCCGCAACACGATCTTCATTTTTCGACCCCGTGGCAGACGAGCAGCGACCGACGACAGGTGACAACGAAGCAGAACCTTCTTCGCGAGCTCGAGCCCTCTCCGGTGCCGCTCGGCCATCGTCACAGAACGTTGAGAATGGAGACACGGAGATGACTGATGCCGCATCTGGGGCTGGCGGGTTCACAGCGGTAAATAATGCGTAGAGCATACTCAAGCAGCATGTACGTATGTCCTAGACACATAGTCGCTCAATATTGTGGGATCATGCAGTGGCATTTGGCAATTCCGACGATATGCTGCACTCCGTCTGGCTGCAATTTATTGACCGTATCTCCAGGATGTAAGCGTCTCTACCCAAAAGAGCGTTTTGCGCGTTTCACCCGGCGGAAAGGTTCTATATACCGCCAGACTCTACAGTTATAGAGATACCACCGTGGGCAGAAGCAGGCGCGTTCATGTCGATTGGTATAACTTTAACCACAGACAGCTTGATCAAGGGTACGACTGCTGTGTACAATGCTGCCCACTGTACCACGATGAAAATTTGTACTTTTGTTGATTATTCCTTTCTGCTACACACTTCTGCGGGGCTTAACTCAAGAAAGGAAGAGAAATTCTGACCTATTTCCTTGTTTCGGAAATCTGGATTCTGGATTACCTGCCCCCTCATTTCCCCTTGCCCCTTCATTGTGACTATTCCTCGCTTTTTTCCTGTGGTTTGTACGTGTATTTGGGAATTTGGTTCCAAAAATGCAAATTACCCCCTCTTTCCACCATCTTCTTCCTGTTCACAGACGGTGGACATCGTGAGTAAGAAAAAGCAAAAGGAGTCGGTTGCGTTTCTGCCGGGATGAGCTTCATTGAGCAAGGAACATTCTTCCCCATTCCTTTGGTGTTTTGGGTGGCGGGTGTTCTATGGAGGGAGTTATTGGATAGGGAGCGGTCAAGGGTGTGAGATGAGATATGGTACGATGCATATCAATTCATGTGGAGACTTTGCCTGTCTTTTGAATTAGGCTTTGCTTTCGCTTCAGCTGGATTACAGGTATGACTATCTGTGCACATGAATGAACCACCTTTGAATCATAGCATGTGCGTTCTAATGTGATGAGTCCACGATTGGGTATGTAGTGTCGACAGCATCACGGAGCTATATCTTTTGAATAAGCACTAGTACCTCAGCAGAGAAAGGTTCCTCGTTCTTTCATTCCCAACTCGGTGAGAATTTTTTGTTTGGATCATGCATAGATATACATCTCCACACCTAGGCACCAACTACTAAATGGGATTGCTACGAACAAAAAGAAAAAAGAGCTCAAGAATGGCTGGAATCTAATCTATAGAAAGTGACGACGACATTATAGTCTCAGAAGAGGAAGGGAGAGTGGTACTTGTAGGAAGGGAATCAACGTTCTGCAACCTCCATATCCGTCTCTTCCGACGATGCCAATCGCGGTTCCATCGGGCGACTGCTACAGCCTGCCCACCCTCATTCCTGCTACTAGAGGACCAACGCCGTTCTCGCACCGAAAACGCCGCAGAATCCGGAGATTGATCGGTATTACTCTGAGGTGGCGGGAGAGGAGAAGCAGGCGCGGGAGTACTACTACTCTTTCTACCGAGTTTTAAAGAAAGCAAGATGAAGACACCAGCGATGAGGATAGCGAGAAGGAGCATAGCCTTGCGCTTAACGCTGCGTCGTTGATATCCGGATGCGACCTTGAGTTCCTTATCTGCTTCCTTGACGTCCGTGGCCATGCGCTCCACATTGTAGTCGATGCGGTCCAGCATGCTGCCCTGGTCGATGACCATGGTCTGCAATTCCTGGAAGATGTTTGCGAGCTCGATGATACCCTGGGCGATGTCTTCGATTTCGCGCTCGCGCTGCGCGATAAGGGCGTCGTTGGGGTTGTGGTGGACAAGGCGTTGTTGGTGCTGTTTTGTTTGCTGCAGTGTGGACTGTGAGAAGGAGCGGTCGGTTTCCGAGTCAGCAAGCGCAGGGTCGTTGTACGGGTTTTGAGTTGGGGTGCTGGAGCGGAAAGGGGAGTCGAAGCCGCCAAGGTCGCGGAGTTCTAGACGCAACAGATGTTAGGATTATATGGAGCGAGAGCAGATGACGTCGAATGAGTACACACTTTTCAGGTAGGCGGACTGCTTCTTGCGGAACATGGTGCTGACTTCGCCGACCCTTGTGGCCAGCGAGATCTTGAGATTTTTGGCCATTGTCTCCTCGCCACTACTGATGGAGCCTTGCTGCTTGGACTCTCGCACCATGCGCTCGATGCGCTTGATTGCCTGCTGGCACTTTTGGAAGGATCGCGTGATGTCCTGGGTGAGGTTTTCGATCTCGTGCTCCTCGCGCTTCTTGACAGCCTCATCGTCGAAGCCGGGCAACACATGCTTCTGATGCAGCTGGTCTAGCTTCCGCGTCTGCTTTGCAATGTCGGCGAGGGTCTCGGTGATTTCGTCCTGGATGTCGAGCCAGCGCGGAGGCAGGAGGTCCATCTCAATCACGGCATCGCCGTCGTCCTCGTAGGCGCCCGTGGCCATGAGGCCCAGGCGCTCGTCGGACATGCGGCGGGGATCGCCGAAGCCATTGGACGGCGGGCCTCCATAGCGTGTCTTGCTGGCCGGGTGGTGCGAGTACGACTGGCGGTAGGAGATGAAGCTGTGCAGTGAGGCTACGTCAGCGCAAGAAGCACGGGCGGGCAGAGAAAGACGGAGAGCAGCAGTTGGACGTACAGGTTGGTTCGGTCCCGCCACATGGTTGGCAGGTAGATGTGGAGGACACTATGTCATGATTCCACGGAGAGCAATTGATTGAATGACTGCTTCGTGTTGGGGAGGATGCTGTCGTTGCTGTCGGGGACGGGCTGAGTGTATTCTGGTCGTATGTAAGTATGTATGTAAGTACTTAGTTGGTACATAGGTAAGTACGAACTTATGTCAGCAGGAGCAAGGGTCGTGGCTGGAGTACAGGGACAGCGAGAAGGAGCAAAAGAGGGCTGGCGCTAGGCCGCAGACAGTTTGGTGTGGCTTTCAGCCCTCAATCACATTTCCTTTCGAAACTAACCTAACCAGCCGCAACAACACCCTACGACCACCACCACCACCGCCTGTCTCCCTAGTCTCACCCGCCTGCAAAACCACTCCTTTCCTCCCCAGGAATTGCCTTTGAATTCTCCCGCACAACCATCCCCAGACCGACACCACCACTCCCAAGCAGCCATGGTGCGTATCTGCCTCTGCCTCCCCCGCCGTGTCCATTCGCATACCCCGCCCTGGCCAAACACCTCGTCTGGCGCCACCCCCCTCACATGCCTGTCCGCATATCTACTGACTGACTGACTGACTGACTGACATTGTGGTCCAGGCCGACTCTCTCACCGAGGAGCAAGTCTCCGAGTTCAAGGAGGCATTCTCCCTCTTCGTACGTTATTCTGTTCCTCTCCCCGCGCCCATCTCTGTTCGGTGCTGCCTAGCCAGCCTCGCTCTTGGGGGCCGCACAGATTGTTTGCTGACAGCTGCCACCAACCGCTGCAGGATAAGGATGGCGATGGTCAGTACACTTCCTATCTATTAACCTCTCCCCCCTGCCCCTCTCCTCTCCGCTCTTCACCAACTCGCGACCGAAACATCGACACGTGCACCTTGGTACCCGCGGCCAATTCATTCCTGCTGCCACCACAACCCTGAGGCTGACCATGCCACACTGTCGCAGGTCAAATCACAACCAAGGAGTTGGGCACCGTCATGCGCTCTCTTGGCCAGAACCCCAGCGAGTCTGAGCTCCAAGACATGATCAACGAAGTCGATGCCGACAACAACGGAACCATTGATTTCCCTGGTACGGCGCCCATGCCTCCTTGGCCTGGCAGCGGCCCGAAGCTAAACTGTCTTCAGAATTCCTCACCATGATGGCCCGCAAGATGAAGGACACCGACTCCGAGGAAGAGATCCGGGAAGCGTTCAAGGTCTTCGACCGCGACAACAACGGCTTCATCTCCGCTGCTGAGCTGCGCCACGTCATGACCTCGATTGGCGAGAAGCTTACCGACGACGAGGTTGATGAGATGATCAGAGAAGCTGATCAAGATGGCGACGGGCGTATCGACTGTGAGTAGCTGTAGAACATGATGTCGCGTCGCGGTTTCGATGGCTAACCTGTGTCAACACAGACAACGAGTTCGTCCAGCTCATGATGCAGAAGTAAAGGGACAATGGATTGAATGCTTTGGATGTGTAATTTGCAGTTGGCATGGTAGCCAGGCTGATCTCTTCTTGTTATTGGTAGCGAATCCGTCTCCTCTTCGTGGTTGGGGTACGATACGGTTGCTTGCAGCTCCCTCTGCAGCTTAGCTTGTCTGGTTCGATCCATGTGGGAGACGAGCTCGAAATCCTCAAATACATTCTTCTATGCCTCCCTACCACGGTTCCGCCCATCACACGTAACATTTCGTCTCTACCGAATTACACTTTATGCTAGGTGCGATTTGCGCAATGCAGGGTCCGTGGCAGACGTGGCCAAGCTCCATCTTGGCTGGCGCCAAAGTGGGCCCTGTCCCCCAGTTTCTCCTGGCTGCATGACTAATGATAATAACCACCACCATCTGGGAGTGCCTGCTTGGTGTGCATCATCTATTTCCCCTCTCAATTGCCCTTTTTTATTCCTCTCTCTCTCTCTCTCTCTCGCTTTTGGACATCTCCATGATTGTCTTTCGCCTCGTTCGCCAACACTAGCCAGCGGAAGATCCACCTCTGGAATGTTACTTTCTCTTCGGTGCTTCCTCGCAATAACAATCGAATCTTGGCATTTCCCTGTCACGACTCTAGATATCCAGTACTGCACCGCACCCTGTTCGAAACAATAATGATAATGATATCTCCCTGGGTCTCAGACGCCGTGTGTCTGTCGCCTTCCCTCTTGGACCCTAGAAATAGAGCGTGTCGATTATACAAGTCGCTCACCGAATCATTGGTGATACATAGACACAGATAATGTTGCTTTCTTTGTTCCCCATCCAAAAGCATCACCACCTGCTGAAGGCAAAATCTCAATCCGGACACCACATTCTTTGTGTACGCGAACGGAGACAGCGATGGCCCAGAAAAACCTACCCATGCTGGCTGGAAACGAGAGCCGAGTCACAGCTTCTTTGTCCCTGTTCAAATCGTTCTTGTCTCATGAAAAAGCAGATGTGTGGGCTACAATCTTCTTGCCAACACAATCTGGTTTCTGTCTCGCGTTCCTGATACTTGACATCCGAGGATCCAAAGGTTCCCACCAAACATTTGAACACTTCCCATATGGCCCCAGTCAACATCCCTCAAGGGGGGACCCTGTGGGACCGGTTCCTACGCCTAGATGACCCGGATCAATTGAGAACGCAAACACGCCGCACGCTTCTTCAAGGCCGGCATCCTGATCAAACCTACATCAATGAATTAATTGACCGCCCCAGAAATTACGACATACGTCGGCGAATTCTGCTCTACGCTGGGCGGCAGGCTGCCGCCTCGTTCCGAATTGCCATCCCCAAGAATGAAACCGAAGTACAGGAGATAGCTGATTCAGCTGTTTTCTATGAGCCGTTCAACTACTGGGATTGGGTTGGCCACTATTACCACTTTGCGAGCCGCGAAGCCCCCCGGGACCACTCAGGATTGACAAGTAGCCGAAAAAGGAGATTGCTTTGGGAAAGAGAGCGAACTTTTTTTAAAAAGGACGACAATTACCCTGGAACAGAACGCCAAAAGTGGAGACATATCAGACATTACCACCCTACGCCACCACAACAGTGGGACTCGTTCAAAAGCCAAGTGGAACGACACGAAAACAAGAGGAGTGCAGTAACAAGGCTTGCGCTCGCAGGGTGGATGGATGGAGGTGATCTTGATTGGTATTATAAACATTCGACTTTTAAGCTTCACCGTGAATGAGCTAACATGTAATTTATAGGGTGGTCAAAAATCTTCACAATTTGCGATTCCTCGATCTGAGTCTCATTAACAGCGAATTTTTATTAAACAGGCTGGAGGACGAAAGCCCACTTGACTCTCAAATGAAACTTTTTCCCAGTAGCGACAACCGCGTCCGTACGCTCGCGCAATTGTTACGGCAGCTGGACTGGCTCGGTATTCCTGACTCTCGTTGCATTGACGCCGAATTTCGCAATATACTCAAAGAATGCACCAATCTCCAGACACTATCTGTGAGAGGATTATACGACGGAGACTTCGATTCTCGACTCAATTACCATCATGAAAACGTATACTTCTTCACCCAATGGGTAGTCGATATCATACCTGACTCAGTGCTGAACCTCGAGCTGCGTGTAGCCATCGGGTTCATGCCTCTTCTCTTGAAATACATACGCAAATCAAAACCGCACGTAAAGCGCGTCGGTATAGACTTAGGAGCGTGGGTGCAAATGTATCCCTTCCGGTTTCAGTCGAGGAAACCTTTGAAAGATCTCCAAATAGGTGAAAAGGCTCAGGATGCGGCACAAACCGCTGTCGACGCTGTTGCGACGTTTCCCTATGTCGAAAACGTGAATATACCCTCAGTGCGAGAGATAATCCATTCATCAAATGGAGATGTTATCGCAGCTCATCGGAGAACTATTGACGCAATATCACAAGTCAGTCGAGACGACAACAGTAGTTTCTTCTGCGACAAAAGTGGCACGCCGTTTGATCCCCGCGTCGCCAATACTTCGGAATGTGATGGCAAATGTAACATTGATGGCATTCATGAAGAGTTGGATGGAAGAAATAGAGCTACAACGCTGTCGAGGATGCTCAGGAAACTTCATCATGCGTTTACGTCAGTGGAACATATTGAGCCCTATGCGCTTCAACCAGAGGCAAAGGCCCGAAGTACTGACCCTTTGAATCCGTTCACGCTCGTTCAAGAGCGAACTTACACGCATGAGGATCATGGTAGCAATTTTGACGGTCAACTCACAGAAGAGATTTATCGGTGGCTAGGTGCATATCTGAAGTGGCAGCCAGTCTTTGACTGGGACCGGTAAGTTATTTTCCATGGATACTTGATTCGGTATGTTCCACTCAACGACATCGAAATGCTAAGAAAAGAATCCTTTCAGGCTGTTTAATGTGCACAGAGTCGAAGAATATGAAGATGTTGACGCTAGGGATTCACCCGTTCCAGAGCAATTAGAGCGTGTAACGTAAGGAAGGCCAATTTCATGTGCGAATAAATACTGATGAGCAACAGATTTTGCTTCCAGATAATGAACAAGGCGAAGATTCCAGTCCATATCCTTATCGGTCGGCGTGATCCTCGGAGGTCCAGCTGTTACTGGGGGTGGCCATACACAGAGCAAGACTGGAGAGCCAAGCTTGAAGAGGACGAAGGCAACAGCATCTTCACAGGTAATCTGCATCTTGCTGCGCCGTACGTGAATACCCTGAGCGTTTTCTACGATATCAGGAACCCACTGGATCGGGACCGTCTGGCAGAGCTAGAGGGAATAGAATCAGAAGAGAAGCTACCTGGAAACTGTCCCAAACGCAAGTGCCCGTGGGATGACGATCGGCCTTGTCCATTCGGCCGATTGCATTCCCTAGGCCCAAGCACGCAGACGAGGGCAAGCAAGAGTGCAATTGCACCGGAGGTAAAGCTTGCTCCGATGTTCGAAGGAGACCCACCACCCGGTAAGATTCCAGACCTGCATTCTCATGGGGACCAAGACCCAGATCATCACGGGCGATCAATGCATGGTGTGGCTCGTAATGCAGTCTTTGCTCGCGAAATGTATGGCTGGCACCGTTTCTGGAACACGATGGCCTCACAATTCACCGGGTTAACAATGTTGCGTGTGCGCATGCCACAATACTTTGACAGAATCTGGTCTTATCGACTCGCGAGATTACTCAAGCCGGAGATTGGGTGGGAAGCTATATTGTATACGAATGAGGTGGAGCACGCACAAACCGAACTGGATTTGATCGAAAAAGCGGGGGGGGATAGCTTAAGACCAGAAAAGTTTAGGCATGAGAAGCTGATGCAGAAATGGTCCGCTGGACCGTTTGTCCGAAGGACGTGGGTATGGCGAGAATACAGCCCAGGAGAAAAAGGAACCGATTTCGATCCCGCTCCGCGGAAGCGTCAAAATTGGGGGTATCGGGTCGGAGCCTACTTTAAGACGGACATAGATTCTCTTGAGAAGGCGCAGGCTGATAAAGCTAAAAAACTCGCTCAGAGATGTGCGAATATCGAAGGTGGGAGGCTTGATGAACTTTTTATTGACCCCAGCCAAGGGCCTGGGTCCACTCGTCAAGCCCAGCAAGCAGGAGTCACCCAACCTTCCTTCACTTTCCCGCCAATCTCTAGCGTATATGTTCAGCATCTCCGTAACATTGCGGGAGATCAATATCGTGCCATACTCCAACAGTATGCTACGATTGTCGAAGAGTCTCCCCATCATGCATCACATCTCTCTCTTATGCTGCGCAGGTATGCGTCTCGGCCCCCTCCTTATCATACAATTTTCCGACGACCAGACAATCTCTATGTGGAAGATATTGGGCTGGTACCAGACCAAGTGTCTGACAATGAAAGCACTTCCGACTCTCCGCCAGGACAGAATGATACAGCTTCAACGGCCACCGCGTCTGCGCAAGGACCAACAGTCCCAACCGGGCCACCTCCAGGAGGAAATGCGCCTACACAAACGTCAACTGCTCCAAACGCACCACCAACTTCGGAAGAAAACACGAACGGTTCGGTTCAGTCTACGTCGGCGGAAATCCCAGATAGTCAAAACCAGTCTGCAGAACCAACAGAGGACGAGCTAGAGCCGCCAGAGAACCCAAAAAGCCCACGTAAGCGCATACCCGACAACGAGGGTGATGATGCTATAAATATGAAGACTTCTACGGTCGAGAGTGTGAGTATTACCCAGGCTGCCTCCCAACTTGAAAATCCCGAGGCATTTGACCCTGGCACGGCCGCTATCGCTGTCACTCAAACAACTGTCCATGCTTCTCAACGAACTGCTACCACAGCTGCTATCATTAGAACTGCCGCATCGTTGCGCTCCCCGCGAAAGAAGCCGGGAAAAGCAGCGAAAGGCACAGTGGCAAGTGGAGGAACCGATGCACGTTTGACAACCACGGCAGACGCAGACGAGAGTGGGAAGAAAAAACCCAAAACTACAGTTACTCGAGGCAGAGAAGCTACAGACAGTGGATCCAATGACCCACCACCGCCCGCGCGGTCAACTAGTGCAAAAGCGCCAACGCGAAGGGGTGCTGGACGGCCCGTTAACTCTGGTGATCCGGAGATTGATAATAGTCAGTATGCAACGGAAACGGTGGCGGTATTGAAGCAGAGGTTAGCCAGCAGAAGTCTTACGGCGAAGGGGAACAAGCCGGATCTTATCAAAGCGTTAATTGAGGATGATAAGGCTCACCAGGGTGGTGGGAATGGAACCGCAAGCGGAAGTGGAAGTGAGGGTGGGACTAGTAGGAAACGTGGAGCGAAACGTGGGAAGAAAGGTGCACAGAAGCGTAGAAAGAAGAATGCCGGCGATGGTTATGTTGAAGATACGCGAGAGGAGGAGGAGGAGGAGGATGATGATGATGATGATGATGGAAATGAATAAGGGGGGTGGGCCCATCTTTTCTTTGCTACGATATCGCTTTCTCTATTATAGTCTCGGGGAAGTATTTTTTTCATTATTATTTTCATTCTGTTTGCTAAGTTGTCGGCTCTCGTAGTTTTGAATTAATTGTTTTCCCATTCTATCTTACTGGGTAGTACCCCATCGCGTATTAGTTCAATGCGATAAAGTATCTTGGTGATGGAGACGTTTGCAATGTGATGTCCCTTTTTTTTCCCCACTTAATCATATCATCCTAGAGTACTGTGGTATATCCATATTGTCCCAAGGGGCTTATTCTGATTATCTATCAAGTCTCTCAGCATCTGTTTTAATCATCGCGTGTTCGTGCGGGCACTTTTCGTTCTCCCACTAAATTCGCGCAGTGTTTGGAACACCTCCAAAGGTTCCATCAACTCGTTGTTGGTTATTTGAAACCACTGTTTCTATGTGAAAAAAAAGAAGAGACGCATATCTCTTCCTGGACAGAGCTATCGTCCCACTAGCGGGCTCATTTGAGCTTGCACATGTATCCACGAAGTCCAAGAGTAACGTGACATTTCTGTAAGCGCTTTCTTGAAGTTTCCCATAAGCATACTAGCTAGTTATCTTCCTCTGCAGAATCAACCACACTTTTTTTTTCCCCAAATTAAACATTCTAACTAATCTGAAGTTTTATTGCTCACCCCCTTTCATAACACGAAAATGATAGACTATGAAAATACAATTCTTTGTACCTCGGCTTGATCGATCCAGGATTCGAATATTCACGGCCATCCAATGATCTAATACTTGCTTGTTGGAAATTACGAAATGATTTACTGGTCACGATTGAGGTGCGCCCTTCATGCTATCACGGATTGTTACTGTTTTTGGGATTGGGAATGCAGGGGATTATAGCACACTAGAAGAACATAATTTTGAGATTTTGGGATTTGAAGATATTGTTTTATCACGACGGAGAGGGATAAGTGAGTGAGAAGTTACTCTACCTACCTGGGTACATACGTAGGTAGTATAAGGGTATCACGTGTGTAGGAAGGGGAAACGAGAGATGCTGGTGTTTGGGCTGATATGTAAATTTTATCGCGGTTTTGACAAAGCCTGGATGAATATCGCGGAACATGTTGTCGTTCAAATTTCTCAGGGCGTTGATGGTAGCAGATCTGGTGTTTTGTAACGTCTCTGATCTTTCCTTTTCTTTTTCAATCTCTTTCTATGGCGCAGGGAACTCTTGTTAAGGTACCGGCATATATCTGCCGCATACTTTCAAGCCTGTAGAAACGATGATTCTCTTGACTTGTAATTTTTTCTTTCTTTCGCGTTCGAGATTCCAAGTGTCTGGAGTCGTCGTTGCAGAACGATAGGAAGCTTGTGGGAGATTGTAACAGGCAGTAACACCTACCTACGAGAAGCGAGACAGAATAATCTCTCGATGCCTTAGTATCAAGGCATGAAATCCAAAAAGAGAAAGCGTGTGCGTGGAAGAGAAAGAGAGAGTGAGTGAAGGCCTCTCGCATCTCTCTGCTCCCAAGCAAGCTGACATGTCAAAACACCCTCTTCCTCAACTTTCTTCTCACCGACATTACTCGGCCGGGCCGTGCAAGTCGACAATATAAGGAATATGTATGTCTTGCTTGCCTGACACGGCTGATGACAATGCACGCACGCACATGCAATGTATCATGCGTGAGAGGTGGTGATGCGATCTGGCGGTGTGGTCGGCCGCATCTGTTCGTTCAGTCACCCATTGCGAGCCCGGATAGGAAGGTTGGGGTCGTTCCGAATATGCATGCTGTGGATCTGTTTGTCCGTCGAGGTGCGGAATGAATGAATAAGGGTTTGCCTTGTGCGCTTGCTTGCTCGTTTTCATGTTTAGCCTGGGGGTTTTTTTTATTAGTGGATGATGATGATGATGATGATTGCTGATGATAGATGACGATGATGCTGATGATGATAATACTGGCTGATGATAATGCTGATGGCTGGCTATAGTGTTGCTTACATCGGTAGCCGTCGACGCGTGTTGTGATCGTGGCGCAAATTGTAGAGTGACGGTCATACGAGGCTTGGACATTGGCATGTTCAGTTGCAGGCAATTTGCTGTTTGTCGCCAATCGCGTCACCGCGCTCATCATCTGGGAATGATTTCCCTATTTTTTTTTCTTCGCTTTTCTTTTTTCAAAGAAAGATGCATGTTCATGTTACTGGCGGCTGAGAGACGGGAGGCCTAGTCTGAGCGAACCTCCAAGTTCAATTCAATTGCCTTCTTTGTTCTTTGCTTTTTCCATTTGATACTCTTAATTGCCACAGATTTCAGCTCGCGTAATGCATATGACCGTGTCTATACGATCTTCGTTTGCGTTGAATTATTGCATTCAATTAATTTAGGCGTGGTCGAATACTACGGAGGTGTCTCTTTTGCCGATTGATTTTAACGATGCTGGAACCGATCGCCGTGGTCGACTTGCATGGAGGAGAATACTGGGCATAACGTGGTCGTATTGAGCGGACACTACAGTTCCGGATGCCGAACTTGATTCATCATCATCATTGTTTTGCGGAATTATCTGCACTGTGCACTTTGCGCTTTGCACTGGATGCTTACATGGACATTACGCCCGAACGCAGGCGTGTACGTGTCGGGATTCTCGTGCATGTCAGAAACACACATGTGTAGGAGATGGTGGCTTTGCCCGTATGCTTTGTTCCAGCCTCCTCTACTGAGCTTCTCAGCCTCAAAAAGGCCTTGACCCATTCATCAGCCCAATAAGCCATTTCAATATGTCTTGATGACATGAGTAAATATGTGATTGCTATTGCACAAGTCGAGCCGTCATCGAATCCACTCAGTGACTAGATCAGCTGCCTGATCATATCAACACACGAGATATTGATACGCCAGGGCCATTATTCGCGCGTTTGCCTCGTCAACATAAAAAGTAAATATCAAGAATATCGTACAAGGTAGCGGAGTGATGGTTCGCCTGCCATTCAACGGGACCAGCAGCTCGTCGATCATGTCGGTTAGTCAGGTAAACTTCGCCGATCAATGCAGCTTTGACAGTTTGAACTTTGTTCTCACGCTCGCGATCGACCTGTCGCGTTGCATCTCTCCCCACACTCACGCCGGTTATTGCTTCTTGAAGTGTCTGGGCTGCGCTGGGCGCGGGCTGGCACCAGGCGACAGGGCTGAGGAGAAAGACAGCAGACCCACACGGCACGGGAAGGAGTTGATCGATGTCTGCACACCATTCTTTTCGATTTCTTCACCGTTCGCCGAAATCAAGGTCGCGTGGGTCTGCACAAGCAGTTGCTTACTCAATATCCTGGGCTCGTAGCCTTCTTTTTCTTCTCTGGTGGTTTTTAGCCATTGAGCAGTCGCCTTTCGTGATATTGCTTCTCGTCCGGATATTCGAGGAGCCCGCCTGAGCCGCGGCGGTATGGGAGCCCAACCAGGCTGCTGAGAGCAGACTTGTATCTTGTGTTGCACGGCTTTGCGTCGTCTGTCCTACGCCTCCTCCTGTTTTGAGCAGTCCGAACTTCGGAGTCTGAAAGCATACGTCTGTCTGCATTGCATAAAACCCAAAGTCGTTCGGGATGTGGATTATCGTTACACTACCTAGATAACGCCATCTCGGACGACAACGAAGATTCGATTCCGGAAGTTCCCACATACCAAAACTTCCCCGAAGCTGTTTTGGGCGCCGAACGATCGATGGAATCAAAAGGCAGATATTTGGTATACGAGAATGAGTAGTGTGTAGCCCCGTATCTAACCGCAAGCATCTAGAGCCCGAGTTTCTTGGTGAACTGCATCGATTTACGTCCTCGTATTGCCACTACCACGTGCAACCACGAACCCTCCTCGAAAGGGTATGCAGTACGCCGTGCTTGACCGAAGTCGCACTCGTTCGTACTCATCTTACAACCATGTACCTGTCAATTGACAAGAATCCGGCATTTCAAGAAGGGCGAAACGTGGAACAAGGAACTTTCACGTGTTGATGTGTGTCTCGCCCGCTGCAGTTAATTTCGAATTCGAATTACGCCCCTGCGTTTAGATAGATTGTCGATCCTTGCCATTCGAAACAAACAACCCGAATAAATCAAACCCCAGCATCTGATTGTTCCTGGCGTCATAGTTCCCCTCTCTCCAAATGCGGTAATTTTCGAAGGGACCAAGGGGGATTTTCCCATCACACCGATCTCACCTACCTTAAACGCCATGTCTTATGTCAAAAGCTCGACGTTCGAGCCTGGCCGAAACAGAAAAAAGAAGGCAAAACAAAATGTAATGGACGGGAAGCGAGGGCGGCACAAAGGGGATAGAATACGAACAAGGCAAACACAAGGCAAACGAACAAGCGCGTAAACGTGCAGAAAAACTGTGCGTTTTGGGGAATGACAAGAGAGCAGCGATACGAGTTGTGGGGGATGATTTACATTGCTGCCTTGCTCCAAGCTTTGTGACATATCTTTTTGTGGCTTGCGCAAGAAGTTGGTGGAGGAACGCCAGGCTGAGGATTTTGGGGAAGTTTGGTACGGGCGTTTGTTGATAGGTAAAACCCAACAGAGCACGCAATTGCCTTTTTCTCGGATGACTGTTGCAATTGCAGAGCAACTGATGCTGTTGCCTAGACTGGATGAATTAAAAAAAAGCTGTATAACAAAGGGTGGTTTCAGATAAGGGTGGCTATGGGATTTAGTGACTTTCCAAGTTGATTGCAAACAGCGCCTTCTTCTGTCCAACCCCTTGCTTTTCATCTGCCTACCTTTGAGACATGCCTCGTTATTATTTCCGCGGACTCGGAGTGAGCGGTTGAAAGCTTATCCATCAACCCAACATATCTCAGTAACAAAACTCCATTGCCAATCACATATACGAGAGGAAGACAGTCCTAAGGCATGCATACATGAACTTGGACAAAAGGCGTCCAGCAATCAAATTTGACAACGCATCGAGGGTGTTGGAGGCGAGGGGGGAAGGTGTGTTATTTTTATATCGTCAATATCATCATACTCGCCCTTGAGCCAACTCCTAAGCGCGTCCGCTGCCCGACACGAAATGAAACTTTCCAAATTAAAGAATAGCATAAGACGAGAGAAACCGAAGATTTGGGATCAATCTAATACCACGAGCCAGCATCTTGTCGAATAAAGGGGAAGGGAGAAACAAGAGCCCAACCCAGAAGTTACTTTTTAGTTATTCTAAGAACGAAGTTCTCGAACACATGCAAGGCCTCTATTGAACTGTCACTGACTATCGACTTTTTATGTTGAGACTTGACAACAAGGGTATTATGGTTTATGTAATCCACCAAGACATCGAGACTTCTCTGCACAAGCCTAGCCTTTGTATACTTTTGCTAAATCTCAATACTTGCGAACACTATGTATTCCCACCTTCACTTCAGGTGATGATCGCAACCTACAGAAGAGCCATTAACTTTCTTTCTGATGAAATTAATGAATCATCGCCCATACCCACATGCATCACCACAGCACATGGAGCGGATCCCCTCACTCACATCCCCCACCCTCTTCGAGTTAAACGAGATGGTGTGTCACTGTCATGTATGAATGAGATGTCTCCATATGCGAAAGGGTGCAGCCTAGCCTAGCGCAACCCGTAACAGCAGTCCAGCCAGCCATCCATCCGTCCATCCATTCTACCCAGGCCAGACAAGGCTATGCAGAACCCACATATATATACTTGTTGCATGTTGCATGATGCATGAATACCCACCGCATGCAACCATCTGTATGCTATGAAGTGTGGGCAATATCCGAACCGATAGTGGTTTCAACGCGATGCTGGGAATCAACGGTAGGGCGGAGGGCGGAGGGGGGTGTGGAGAGAAGAAATTCCACGTTTGTAGAGTAATTTGCTAGGGATGTATGTAAGAGAAGGGGGAGAGGAGAGGGGTTCGTCCCGCATTTTTGGCCCCCAAAATGCAAAGGGGTAGGGTATAGCAGTTGGGGTAACTTAGCCAGGCCCCTTGAACGCATCCATCCATCTGTCCTGTGTTCAAGTTCGCTTGCGGGATGGGTGGGTAGTTAGGCAGCAGTATTTCTCTCCCTGCTTTCTATTTGACGAATTTGAATTTCTTCTGTTTATTACTGGGTTTGTGAAAGTGTGTTTTTATGCTCAAGTCTGCTAAGGACGGGGAAGGATAGCTTGAGTTGAGGTGTTTTGATATATTTGTAACCCCGTTGATATGTCTCTTGCGTGTTGAGTAGCTGTTGATATTATGCGAATGACACAGTTCCATTTAATGTGAATCATGTGGAACGGTTCTCGCGGCAGGTGTGCCCTATGACAATGGTAAATTAGGGTATTGCAGATCCAGAGGTTTGGAATGGGATTAGAATGAGCCACCACCATACGGATGGCTGCGGGCCGTCAGTAATTGAATATTGGAAAAGGTTGGATTGAATGGGAGAGGGGCATGATAACGTTTATGGACCTGTGTGCGTCTGTGCAGGGGATGGAGAAGGAAGCCATGGGGTTGCTGCGAGGTGAGTTTACCCAGGGCAAGAAGTTCCCGACCAACAGGGTGTTTGGTAGTCGAACGTGAGCGCAGCAGGTGCTGCAAGTGAAGTAGGCACATGCAGTGGATATGGGTGGATGGTATGGTTGAACGAGTGGGCGGTCAAATCCAGCCTGTTTGTCGCACCAGACCGATACAAATCGAGGACGAAGGAGGAGCAGACTTGGTGGAGGACTTTTGGGGAGGCTCTCGTGTTGCCTAAAGAGGTTGCTTGCGCATGGGCGTTGCTCCGGTGACTTCAGTCCTTCTGCTCCTCAACTAGCCTGCTAGTAAGCGTCGTTTTCTCTATTTCTCGAGAGACTGTGTACATGTACGATTTGGATATTCCTATGTACAATATGAAATATTGTTAGCTGTCAGCTGTGAAGGCAGGCATCGGAGGTTATGCTGTTTCTCGCGCGCCGAATAGGGATGAAAGACTAGCACCGCGTGCACTTTAAGATTACATGTGTATGTATGGTGTAGGCCTAATTCGCACGTGTTGCGATAAGCTAAAGAGCGCAACGCATCAACGGGGGACCATGTTTCATTTCGGTGTAGGTTCTATGTTTAAGGTATGACGGCTACACCAAAGTGCGTTCAAGTCAAAAGCGGGGTTTGCGGACGCGCAGAATTAGCTTTGTGTCCTTGCAATCCCCGGATGATCGGATTGATTGCCTCGAATCACAATTCCGGAAGGATGAGACGAGGTATTGAGGGGTCAATGAGCTCGTGCTTGGTATCGTTTGCCTTGCAGGATGTTCGGAGGGAAAAGAGCGAAGTCGACTCAGACTCAGTACATGGCCTCAGCCTTACGGCAGCCCTGACGACGGTTTGCTTTTTACGGGAAGGCGGAATATGAGACATTGCCTAGTTCTTTCTTGATTGTCCCTCGATCTGGCCGCGGTGGAAAGGATAAACAGTAAAGTAAGAGCGGAGCGCGTGGTATATCCAAGGATGATACGCTTACGATGCTTAGTCTGACTTTGTGCAAATGCGAATCCGCCAGGCCCTGAATGCCTACTTGTAGTAAGTAAGCACACTGGCGGTATCACCACCCCCACCATGTACGCCCAGGCAACCGAGTGAACCGAGCAGGACAAGGACGGATTGCTGCTTGCGCTACGAGATGGTTTGCGGTCATGGTGTCATGATGGATAGTATGGTATATAGGAAGCCAGGCAGCAACACATCGGTGTGTCGAATCTAGCCAATGTGAGGAGGCTAGTGACGGGATGAGCAACGGCAAACTCCGTGACAGGAACGTTGAACTCTGGATTCAGGCAAAGCGACAGAGCCGAAGGAATCTGAAATCTAGGCTGCGAAGGTAAGACGGCTGTTGATGATGGGCCGTTGCCATGGAGCCCGGGATGCACGCGTACATACATGGAGTAACTATCATGTACGATTATGCTGAGGGATCGATCCGTGGTTGATTGGACAACCCCACCTGGACTAAGCATCGACTCGGCCTTGGTCGTCGGTGAAATTACCTTAGCCTTTGCTACCACCACCACCGTTGCTCATAGCCACGGACAGAGCTAGCAACGGCTCTTTGGATCGAATATCGCGCAAAGCCTCGGGAGCAATGGATTGACAACGTTTGGTGCTGTGAATCCCAGGCGGGGTTCTCGGGGCCACGGCGGGACATCTGATTCATCATGGAGATCGAGGCCGCATTCAACCAAGATAGTGTGCTTGCACTCCCTTGTGATTCGCGGCCCTCGAAAACATACGATATCTACCCCCCCGAAGAATATGTACTTGGCCTGCTGCAGGGCGTTTTCGCTCCAGGACAACTAGAATGCAATCGTCCATGTCCCGTTTCGAGGTGCCGCCACGTCTTCATCCAGGTGCAGCGCATCGAGGCCAACATTGACAGGAGTAACCATGGTCGACGTTTGCCTTGCTCCTAGAGCGCGTAGGTACGAATTAGCGCCCATGTATCTACATAGGTATGTGTCACTTTGGGACTAACCAAGCAAATGAGAGTTGGAAACAATATCGATAAATAAATAAAAATGAAGCATAGCATGAGCAGGCAAGCAGGCAGGCAGACAACCAAGTAGTGGGCGCCCAAAGGCTACGTTGGCTGGCAGGCGGCGAAGCCAAGTGGCATAAAAAAGTGATGCTCGACGTTGTTCAGGCATATTGGATGCACAATCCATCTTCATATGGCAACGGGCGGCTGAATGGATCAAATCTGGTATCCTATCGCTCTTAGTACTGGTGCGGTAAGGTGGATGGATCCCTTGCTTGATTTTTCGGCTGGAACAAAAACCTGTTGGGTGGTGGATCCGTCATCGTGGACGTAATGGACTACCAACCCACAGCAAGGAATGTCTGCGTGCCTTCTGCCTAGCTAGCTAGCACAGCATGTGAGACGGTTTGAGTTGATTGATCGATGTGTTGATTGAGTGATTCTACTTTTAGCATTCGACATGTTATAATAACAGTACGTAGGTGGAGTTGGCAGAGTATCGATGAAACGGGCGGCTGCGTAACTGTTTGCGGCTGTGCACGCACTTGGTACAAACAATGCGGTAAAGTAGGTATCCGAGTCAGTCATGAGCGCTGAAGAGGCCGGTCATTACAGTGCGGCACGCATTGATGTACACAAAATAAGGCGAAAAAGGGTGAAGGGACGGATGGATGGGTAGATGCAGCGCACGGAAATGGTCAGCGGTGTCGAGACGAGGTTATGTAGGCCAGTTCAGCTGAGAAGAGCATCGGAGAGACTTTTCAAGGAGATGACGGGTATCCTTGAAGCAACCGACACTGGGGAATGATGACCCATTAAGGGAAAATTGACAGAGACTCGGATGTGCAATCAATCCATGGGTCGTGGCAGCTTCGGACGTCCACTGGGGTAGGTACTTGAGTACATATGTACGTGCAAGGGAGGTATACATGTATGTAGGTCCCAAATAGATAACCATGTCTCGAAAGCAAAACGCATTAGATGTACAGATGGGATATTCATAGAGTACATACATGATGTATGTAACTCTGAAGGGGGTCAATTCTTGTCATTGCTGTTGTTTGGGGTGGCTGCACTCTGTCCCTTGGACTGCGAATCAATCCAACCATCCATCAGTCAGTCAGCCAGCCAGGCAGCACGCAGGAGGACCCGAACAAGAGTCGTAGCCGTGAGATGTGAGTGAGGCTCTGGCGATTATGGAACAGAAAAAGTATAAGAACGAGGCGTCAGACCTTCTTCGCCTGGCATTCCCGCAAATTGATAGCGTAGCGCATCCTGCTCGGGGGCATCTGCCTAGTGGTGGGCGGCCGGGACGAGAAGGTGACCAAGGCTGTCGACATGGAATCCTAGGCGGCCGGGGAATAGAGTGTGTGTGAAGGAGGTCATTGATACGAATGCATGCAGCTGGCTGCGTGAGAGTGGAGTGCAAGTGGGCGGCCTCTCGCCTGGCGCACAGACCACATGAGACCCGCGACGGTTGCCTTGTGATCGCCTCTTTGCTCACCATGCACCTCTCTTGAATTATAACCATCTCTTGCGCGTCCGAACCTCGCTCCCTACAGCCATCGTTGCTTGCTCGCTACTGCTGCTGCTGCTGCTGCTTGTTGTCGTGGTCATAGAGTGCCGCCATATCAGATCATATCTCAGCGCTACTGTCCTGTCCGGCCTTTTACCCACTTCGGCCCATCTCGTCATCTGATCTGTTGAACCACCACCACCACCACCACACACACACTTACACGCCCACGCACACACAAACCAACCACCGGCCACCGGAATTGTCGCCACCGACGCAGCAGAGCAGGACCCAGACCCTCTCCCGTTCTTCCTTCATCGTCTCCCACCACCCACTACATCATCCATCTGCTCGCTTTGCGCCCCCATCTCGATACACATCTACATATCCTTCCCGCACTCCCGGAATCCATGCTCACCCGTCCCGCGTCCAATCAGTAGTCTGCTCGCTTGTGCGCTAGGCCGCTTCGGGCTCTGCTATATCCATTCCTCTCAACGTCTGCTCCAACCCGTGTCCAATGCGACCGTACAGAGCGAGTGGGGCCAGCAGTCTTCACCCTCGTCTACCTTGTCCACGCTTCTCTCGGCCTTCAATTTCCATAAATTGTCCCCCGCAACATGTCCACCCATGTCGACCATCCTTCGAGATATGTGACGGCTCTGCTGACTCAGGCAAAGACGGCTGAGGCAATCCCCTCAGACGCTCTGCCCTGCCCTTACTGCCATCATGGCCGTATCTTCCAATCCATCGACCAGCTCTTTGCCCATGCCAAATCGGATCATGCTCCCCGCCTGACTTCCCTGGATCCCCAGCACGCTCGTGCTCACTTGCAAGAAGCCGCTTTGCGCATGTAAGTCAACTTTTGCCTCGCCTTGACAACGCCATGCCAACGTCACATGACTTTCCCCTCCCTTTGTCTTCTCTGACCTCTCCATAGCAAGACTTCCGGAACAGACCAATCCTCCGAATTTACTGCTGGCGGGGGTTCCACTCCGGACATGACCGCACTCACCCTGGACACGGCCAAGGATCGACACTCCCCCTCTGGAAAGAAGAGACCCGCCGAAGCTGCCTTTCATTCACGTCGAACCAAGCCACCAAGCCATCCCGAGGTTCTCGATTCCGATCTGTCGCAAGAGAATTCGGGTATCATTCATGTCTCAGAACCTCTCAAATCAAAACCAAGGGATTATCGCCATTACGACACCAAGGGTTCCAAAGCATCTAGACCATCTCCGAAGCCATCCAATACAGATCCATCAAGTAATGTCTCTACCCACACATCCCGTCCCTCTCGACTGCGCCGACCACAACATGCCCAAACATATCAGCCCAAGCCAACCGCTTCACCTGCTACCCCCCATGATGCATCGGGATCCGAAGATATATATGGGAGTGACCGCCGCTATCCCGACTTGATTCTGCAACCCGAGTCTCGTCCAATCTCCCAGGAGCAGCTGGCCTCGGAAGTCAAGTCAATATATGCCGGCTTGAGCATGGTAGAAAGCAAGTGCATTCATGTTGACCGGGGCCAGGCTGCTGTTTTGAAGGATGGTTCGGAATCATACCCTAAGCTTGCTAGCGACCACTGGCAAGCACTGATTGCTCTCCATAGAACCCTTCTGCACGAGCACCACGACTTTTTTCTCGCTTCCCAACACCCCTCCGCGTCTCCTGCCCTGCGGCGGTTGGCAGCCAAGTACTCTATGCCTGCAAGGATGTGGAAACACGGCATCCATTCGTTCCTTGAACTTCTCCGTCGGCGCCTTCCAGAGAGCATCGACTACATGCTCGCTTTCATCTACCTAGCCTACCAAATGATGGCCTTGCTCTACGAAACAGTGCCGGCATTTGAAGATACCTGGATCGAATGCTTGGGAGACCTGGGTCGTTATCGCATGGCGATAGAAGACGAAAACCCGCGGGATCGAGAGACCTGGGCGGCTGTTGCACGCTCATGGTACAGCAAGGCTGCCGACAAAAACCCTTCGGTCGGCCGCTTATACCATCACCTGGCAATTCTGGCACGCCCCAATGCGCTCCAGCAATTGTACTACTATTCTAGATCTCTAAACTGTGTCAGACCGTTCCCGAGCGCTCGAGAATCAATTTTGACTCTATTGGATCCCATCCTAAATCGCGCCAATACCGCCAATACCTATTCACAAAACCTGCCCGTCGATACTGGCTTCATTCAGGCACACGGCGTGCTTTTTGAGAAATTATCAGCGGATCGGTTTGAGGACGCTCGCCTTTCTTTTCAGAGCCAGCTAGATCACCACATTGGCCGCATGACTGCCATATGGAAAGATCAAGGCATTTATATAGCTATTACAAATCTGGCCGGACTCTTCGATTATGGTAACAGTGATTCGATTCTAAGGCAGATTATCGACCTTCACAGCAGGCAGAAGAGTCAAACAGCCAATCCATCTTCCGATTATGACGACGAGAGTCGCTCACCCTCCCCAGCGGAGCCCGACCAGTATTCAATTAATATGTCCGAATCCGAGATCTCGGCTAAACTCACCACCCTTTCTAGCGACTTTACATTCTCCCGAGCCTACTTGTTGACGATGACGACGCTTTCTCTTGTCCTTCGACGTATCGGAGACAAGAACGTGCTTCCTCACGTACATATCCTTCTTGCCTTCTTTTCCAGCTTCGCCTCTATAGGATATGTTGCCCACTTTCTCGACCACGGCCCATGGACAGAACTAGCTGCCTTTCTTAATGCCCTTCTCAGTTCAGAGCGACCCGAGAAGTTTATGTCTGGTGCTGTTTTCCCCACAGATCAAGTGGATGCACTGCCACTTCCAGAAGATTATCATGTCCGGGGCCAGATATGGAGTCAATGGTATTTCCCCGAGACATGGTTTGCACGAGAGCATGATGAAGAGGACCGATATCTGGAGCTTGCCAGCACGAGTCGAGCTCGGACCGAAAGAGTGTTGCATCTCGGCTATCGCCTATCAACAGTGAGTTACTTTTTTTTCGCATCTTCATCTGATGTGTGCTGCCGGCCTTGATGTCGATGTTTTAATTCTTTCGCTGTCTGATTTTCTGTGTCTTGTACCGTCCACACTGTCTTCTTCTTGGAACTGACTTTCGAAACCTGATCTTTGTTATTTCTTTTTGATTTTCCTCCAATCTAACACTCTCTTATCAGTTCAATCGCTGGCTATCCTATGACACCGAAACCCATACGTTCTCTGCCATCATCGACTCTAGCGCAAACACCAGCTCAGACGAATCGACTTGAGAGGGAGACAGGATCCATGTCAATTCACTGTTCCCAGAACTTATGCATGATTATTCATGTACCGCCGTGTCTGGCCGCTATTCTGGACCCAAATCCCCCTCCCCCGGCCATACCTTCCTCGCGTCTGTTCAATTGGCAACGTGAAGGAGCATAACCAAATACTGTCAGCCGTGGTTATCGTCTATTACCTATCAATCAGAATGACAAGCAACAGATCTTGGTGAAATCCAAGCTTGGACAGTATTACTAGAATGTTCACCCGCGTTGGCCGTTCGTTCACAGATGCAATAACGGAGCGAAAAGGCCAAACAAACGGATTGTTCTGATGTTTCCGAATCTCATTTTGGTGCAACACGTAGTCGCAACTCGGTCGTGATTTGTGGAACCGAATAAGACGACCATGATGAGAACACTCATATCCAATCCGATATCCAATCCGATGAAGAGGCAAATAAAGAAATCGTCGAAACTGACCCTGACAGGCCATCGTGGTATTCGTGATGTGAATGCGCTTCACGTACAAAATTTCCAATTGTTCCATAAGTCGGAGCGGTAATAATATAAATGCTCCTTATAGTAGGGCTACAGAAATCCAGAGACCCTTGGAGGAGCGAGAAGAAGAAATAGGACAGACGGGACTAGAAGCGGGGAAATACCACAGAAAACATAAACACCTTATTTACGTAGCAGAGAAGAGAAGAAGTTGAGCGTTAGGCAAGTAGTCCAGTCCACAGTGAAAGAGACACACCAGAGGGCACACAGAGGCGAACAGAGATCAAGTATACTACAAAAAGCCAACCCAAAAACAATATCAACACCAGCAAAAGCTAAGCACACGTCCAAAAACCCCTCCCTCCCTTGTGACGCATAGACTCCACTCCCCCTACCTCCCCCACTCCCATCTCCAAACTCCTTTCCCTTCACGACCACCGTCCAAACCTAATATATATATCACACCAAGCAACGTCACATGACCCCCAAGGCAGACCAACCCACGCCCCGATCGGCGCCCAAAATCAGCCCACAGCCCTCCTCTACCTTTCTTTTCCCATTGCCTCTGAACCAATCACTCCATCTCATGACATCACACCTCCTCATGGCAGCCCAACACACGAGGGACGCAGTCAGGTGAGGAGTTGCCTTGTCTGCGCCAAATTGCGGCGATGCAGCAGCGAGGATGGGAGAATTTCGAGGCGTTGGAATTAGAGCTGTGAAGTGCGTGGCTTAGTAAGATGGAAGGGATGGATTGGTGGCCATGGATCAAGATGCCCACAACGGGGGGAGTTAGAGTCGAAGAAACAATAGTTGGGTTTTAGGGGGATTTGTGTATGCATGATGTCTTGTTTCCTCCTCTTCTTCCTACTAAAACTACAACACCTTTAATGCTCTAATTCTTCTCGATTATTCTTCTTGATCATGCTGCTCTTTGCCCTGTATACAGATGAAGGTAAGTAAGTGAACAATGTAAGAATCCGCCTGCCTAGTTGATGGAGTGAATTTTGGTAATCGCCTGATTCCTTTTTGGTACATTTATTGTTAGAACTATATCACTATGTGTAAGATCACACCCAGACTCCAACTTACAATTTGTTATTGATATAGTGAAAGTTCTGCGACTGAAAAGTCCATTGTGGAAAGAGAGCGAAGGAAAGAGAGAGATGAAGTATATATATGGTATAAGCTCTCTCATAACGTCGAAGATGGAGTCATGGAATTCGTCAGTGTGTGATGGATTGCTATACAACCCTCCTCCCCTCCCTTCTTCCAAAATCAAAAAGCACGACAAGGGAAACGGGAGAGGGATAGAGGAATAATTGAGTAGAACGAGATCATACATCGCGGATAGAGAGATGTACAATGTTCCCTTTTTAGCATTACTAGAGGGAGAGGGAGAGAGGTGCAAAAGGAAACAAGTTAACAGAATTCCCTCCACCATGTTCTTCCGTTTCCCTCATGTGGTAGTAGAACAGTTCAAAATAAACATTCATAAAAAGTAGAATACAAAGGGATGAACAATGCTTAGTGACTGTGTACGAGTGCACGTTTCTATTTCCCTTCTTTTGCCCGTTTTCTATATGTCAAAGACTCCAAGGCTTTTGCTCCGATCGGCCATTCATCAATCGTCACTCGTAGCGATGCCACACGTGGAAACTCGCAGGCGTGCATCGCAAATATGAAATCCCTCATTTTGTTTCTGTCATGTCCCGTTGAACCAGGCGATTCCCACAAGAACCTCCAGTGGAGAACACAGAGGTAGGGTGAACAGCGAGAATCCCGACGAAAAAAAAGAAAAGCATCACTCGCTGTATTGATATCCAGGGTAAGAAAGCAAAGGACCGTTCCGTTTCCCCGCTATTAATCCAGAGAACCTCCCAAATAAAAAATCAACCCGACACCCAGTCCTAAAAGAGCCCAACCCTCGCTATGCCATCAAGAGCCTCGGGAATCTATAAAGGCTCCAATCGAGCGAAAACGCAGGCCGACGATGACTGTGAGTATTGTGCCGAAGCCTGAGAAGACCGTGTCGCAGCAAACTCGTGACTAAGGAGTCCCAAGTCGAGCCAGTGGCCAAAGCCCTTTTGAGAAAACAATCCCAAGACGCCACCTTCTATCGAGGCCAGTTTCCCGTTTCCCATTCCCCCCCTGAGCATGGAACAGGGAGCGTTATAGTAGAGTAAAGCAAAAGTTAAAGCATGCGCTAAGGAATGAAAATAAAAGTCGTGTTTCGTGAAGTCGTTCATCCAACTGAAGAAGAAGGTGAAGAAGGGAGTGATGAGCCACACGACGAGGAAGATAGCTCAATATTATGAGTCCGTATCGGCATGTCGATTTGCGCCCATGAATTTCCGTTCAATGTGCCAAACGCTGAGGTTCAGTTACACAGGTCAGCACAAAGTTTCAGAATGGCTATCACACGTCATATGGTTCTGCATCAGCATCAACATCGGACTCACTGCCATAGTCTGATTGATCAAACCCCTCTGCCATCGACTGCGGGGTCGCTTCGTCAAAAGACCAATTCCTCAGTATGACATCCAAATTCCGTTGTGCGTCAATGAGGCTCTCATCCGAATCAGATTTCAATCGATTGAGGACGGGATCGTCGACTTGGTAAAGCTTGAAGATTGCTCCGACCAACATGGTGCATGTGACGATCATGGGCTGCACAAAGCCACGCAACGATCCTACTTCGTGTTCTTGCTCGATCTTTAATTGCAGTTCGGATGCCAGAGATCGGGCTTCGTGGTATTTAAGCTCAAGAGTCCCGTTGTCGGAATTACGATTCATTTCCTCAGTGAATACGTCAGCGAAATGTGTCACTGCCAAGTTGCGCACATTCTCGTCGTCGTTCATGAGTAGTGGTACCGCTATCTTTCGGGCGTACATCAAAGAAAGGCGGTAGAAGTAGTCTTCGCCCTTCTCATCCGAAACGATGTTGTTTTCGACGTGTAGCAGACCCGCAAAAAAGTGCAGATGTGCTTCACCACCATATTTGCTACACCGGGCGACTTTTTTGACGACGGCGTCCGCAACCTTCATTATCTCAATTACCTGAGAAGAATACTTGCAATAAGATAATGCAGCCCGAACGTAAGGATCCTGATGGGGTGGCGTGAACTGGACAACTCCGTCATAAACCGTAAGGAAGAGCTGGTGCTGGGCGCGGTCATCCGGTGTATTCAGCATCAACCTTAAGATTTCGCCGGGATAGAATATCTCGGTTTTGTTCGCATCAAATGTTTCTAGTATCCTGTCAAGAGCAGCATATGCCCTATTGTCCTCGTACCAATGAAACAGCCATCGTCGTTCTTCGCTGGAGATTGCAAATTTGGACAGAATCGGATCAAATGTATCGTACCGACTAGCACCAGGGGTTCGTGCGTTGGGAGCGTTATGAAGTCCGCAATCAGTCTTGCAAAGTAGCCCATACACAAACTCGATCATCCTATTGTAGATGCGTTTTCGCTTCTCAGTAACCTTCCACATCCCAGGGAAAGAAGTTTGCAAGCTCCGTATCACGGGCATACAGAAGATTTTCAGGCAGAACGTCAGAAAACCCTCATCCAGTAATGCGGCAGTTTCTGCACGGCTCAAGTCGCATATCTGACATAGGGTGAGGTAAAAGTCGTCCCAGTTGCGAACGGCCAAATAAGAATTGTCCGCGGTTACTCGCAGTTGTGCCACAACAGCCGATAGAACTCCTTGGACCGGAGGAGCGGAGCCATTGTCATTTTCCATCTCCATGTTCTCAATGCCATATGCTCCGGGCTCTCTATCGCGAAGGAATCGAAGGCAATCGATCAGGAAGGCTCGGGACAACAAGCGAACTTTGGGTGCTTCGCATAGTAAGAGCATGTTGAGCAGAGCAGAATCGTCATCTGCGAACCAACGCATAACGACAAGGCAGCATGTCGAACACGACAACGCAATTTTCCGCAATTGAAGCAGGGTCTCTTCAAAGTTTTCCGGCGCTCGTGCACGGATGTGGACATGGAAAAGATGTTTGAGCATGATGTGGAGCGCTTGTGTCTCTTGCACGTGGTCTTCCGAGCATGTCCCCTGGTTGATTGTTCGTAGGTTCGAGAGTGTTTGACGCAGGAATTTTGTATGGTAAGGGTCGTACACACAGTAATCCCGGATGAATCTATCGTTGTCGATGTTGATCTGTCGATTCATGTTTGACGGAATGGGTACTTTGACGTTTCCGCATTGCAGCGAGTTGATGTAGTCCATTCGATCCTTGGCGATAGCGGATCGACGTTGATAGAACAGCATGTAGGCGCTGTAGTTCTTCAGTTGACGTTGGAATTTGTCGTCCAATCCACCAAATGCGCGTGAAGGGATGTACTGTGGGTCAAAAGCGTCCACATCCCTATCGTTGAATTCACTCCATCGAGTCACGTTCTCTGCCAAGTCCGGTCGCGTGCGAATATATGAGTAATAGTGCCCAGCTTCTGAGCTGCCTTGATGAACGAGCACTCCAACGAGTTCGAACCAGTCTTCTTCGCGTGTTTGCGATGGATCGCTGAGGTGGTCAATTTTATATGGGCTCACATCGATAGTCGAAGGGAAATCGAAATAGTCGTTGATCTTGGCCCTGCTGAGCGTAACGAGATCGAAGTCGAACCGCTTCAGATGAAATATGAGGTTGTCGGGAACCTGTTTCAGGCAAGTTCTACAGCTCGGTTTAGTTTCGACGTCCATAATGTGAAATGTTTTCAATAAATAAGGAACTCACCGCTTTACTGCATCGACAAGCTTTCCACCACAAGATTCACACTTGTACTTGTTTTCACCCTCCATGACATCACCCTCTACAAAAGCTTGCAAGCTCTCGTGCAGGTTGCTCTTTCCTTGCACATCACATTGCACTACGAAGAAACTTTCGAGGCGCTCCGACACGTGCTCGCATTCCTTTGATTTGATCTGGTTCACGGTTTGACCCCCGTAAAAGGAGCGGAATTCGGCCTTGTCCTCCGGTGAGAGCATCTGAGCTTCCCATTGGTCGAATAGTAGGTTGTAAAATTCATCCGCATCCATCTGTATGTTGATATCAATGGATCCTCCGTCCGGCACTCGCACGCATGCTGCAAACTCCTGGGGGTCAGCCCATTTGCGATAGCTATTCTGCATTGTCGAAAATAATGTCTGTGTATCATGTAACAGACGTTGAGATGCTGCTGGTTCGGCGACATCAAGTCTGAGCATGAATTTGCGGAAATTTACGTTCATGAACAGTTGAGCTAACAAAGAGTTCATGTAGCATATAGCACGGGGATTGTTCAATCCCAGGTATCCAGTTGGCGATCTTATCATGTCCTCGCGGTCGACATCAAAGCTTGAGATCATCGTGTCGTTCGTTCCTAGATCCCCAGCTAACTCGAGAAGCTTGTTGTAGCTATTTCGATCATCGGCTAGAGCAAGCACCAGATCGAGCAGTTGTTTACGCGTATTGCTCTCCAAGACAGGCACTTCGGGGCTAGATGCCTGCTCGTCCAGGTCGACGACCTTGGGCACGAACAAGAACTTACTCCACAACCTCTCCACTAGTTGGCCAGCGTCCAAAGGCTTCTTGAGCGATTTTAGTGATGATATGCAGCTGAGAAGAAGTTTCGAAAATCCGTGAACAACAAAGTCTACCTCCCCTTGACCAACCTCTTCGTCCTGGCGATAGTGCAGGAGTACGTCACTCCACGTGGACAGATATGATCGCAAAGTCGCCTCGTCTCTGTTGCTTTCGTCGTATTTCCTAAACACCTCATCCGCAAGCTGAAAAATCTGGAGAGACCGGTCAGGGTGCTCAACAACATATGGTAAAACAGGAGAAATCATCTTCCAGAAGCTGGATGCGGTCTCGGTTTCGGTGAGTGCGGACGACGGTGACAGACCACCCCCACAGACAGAAGAGATGACTTTGGCAATGCCCTGTCGCAATTCTTTGTGGGGCTCGTCCAAGAGAAGCTTCCTGTGCAAAGGCATGGACTTGTTATTAGTCACAAAAGCATCCCACACGCCACGAGAATGGAGAGATGCCTCGATGATAGTTGCGTAGGAAGCGAGGGCGACAGGATGGGAAGTGATGTCTACCAAAGAAAGCGACACTAGTTCCAGAAGCCGTTCCACAAAAGCAGTGTTATTTGAGAAGTATGAAGAAGATACTCCTGTTGATGGGCGTTCTGGCACTTGAGATTAGGCGTTGGCTACTTGATTGGATATGAGTCGCGGGAGTTGAGCATACCTTTCAGAAACTTCAAAAGAACTTGAACTACTACACCCGCCAACTGGACATGCGAGGATGAAGAAGCGTCCAAGATCAAAGAGGGATTCAACAGCGCTTTTTCGAGAATTTGTACTGCGTTGGCCAAATAGTTCTCGTCGAGAGTACTCTGCAAGCATGATGAGAATATACGCGTTATATGACTACTACGATTTTCACATACCCTCAATTGCTGTTCTAGCTTCCAGTGTAGAGCATATGCAGCATATTTTGCTTGATAAAGTCTATCGGGTGGAAAAAGATCGGCAGCAGATATCGTACCGGTCGTGACTGATTTGAAGATCCGCTCCTGGAATGGGAGATGGACCAAAAGGTCGTAAAGCTAAAGATCAGTTAGCATCCTGGTCCCCAGCGTAATTTAAAAAAAAAAAAAAAACACTTGCCGTTGCACTGATTGCATCCTCTGCATCCATGCATGTAAAAAGCTCTTCGAATCGGTCCAAGAGGGCCGTCTCAAAAACCGAACAGGAGGCAACATTGCCCGCAGTGGGATAGATGATCTCACTTCCTTGGGCTTTTTGAACTTGCAGGTTTTGGCTGGTGAGATCAAGGTCTCCGACGGTCTTCGACCTATCATGATTAAGATCGATCTTTCTTCCTTTGTGAAATATGTTGATCTTGGAATAGCCCGTCGCGTGGCAAAGACGCCTGTACACATCCTGCATCGTATTGCTGGTACCAACTATGATTGACTGTTTCTCGTTGGTTCCGGACTGATATCTGACTTCGACCACTTCTCCGTCTGGACGATCTTCGTCTTCAAGAGCTTCCACCTTGGAATCCGATCGTCTTGACCGGTTGAAGTCCGCACGAGTACGTATTGACATGAGCAGTAGTTTCAGGAATAGAACAGTCCGAGTGAGCCGACGCTCATTCTGTTGCTTGAGTACAGCAGTGACAGTGACATCCATCTCATCGTCACCGCGAGAGGACTTTCCCCGTAGTACTCTGTAGGATGACAGTATTTCATGAATACACTTTTCCACGAGAGCCATGTGAGCAGCTTCCATGTCTGGTAGTGTAATACCATGAACTGGATCGACTTCAAGATATCTATTAGCGAGTAGGTTTGCAGTTCGGTCTTCGATTGTACGCGGAGGTGCCGAGAGGATCATCGGCCACAAAAGGTGTGCCCCCGGCACCTGCAATGCTTCTTGCTTTTCGCCATCCATCGTCTCTACCATCTGTCGTTCTGTGGCAAAATTGTACGCTGCGACGAATTCGAGCAGACCTGGAGTATAATACTTGGGGTCGAGCTTCGGTACGTATGTTGAGATGAGTGCTGTGCAGAATTCATTGTTTGGTCGAAACCTCATGGCTTGTAAAAACTTGGTCCAAGCAATGTCCCGCAATTCGTCTTTGTGCGCATACTTTCCGATCAGATGATCCCATATGCTCTCGTAGAGATCAATTGGAATCGCCGTGGTCGCTCGTTGAATTAGAAAACAAAGAAGATCGAGTCTATAGTGCGCGGCGTATTGTTGCATGGTACCGAAAGCGATACCATCTCCTTCGCCGATATATGCACATGTTTCCTCGAGTATTCGACGAGTCAATTCGGGGTTCTCTTCGAAAAAGCCAACGTCTTTCACACCAGAGGTTGTTGCAAGTAGCCAAACTGCGTGCACACTGCCTGTGGCTTTGGAAGACCGGCATTCTATGTGTTCTGCGCAACTTCGGTATATGGAGTGGCGTTCTTCCGTCCAGATGAGGTGTGTCATAGAACTCAGCTGTTCGGAAGCCTCCATATGTAGAGCCATGGTGGCCTTGCTTGATTCCTGGGTAGGAGAAGTGTCTTGCAACATCCGAACGCTCACATTCCATGGCCGAGACTTGAAGTCTTGTTCGCTCCAATCCTCGCAATTAATCTTTCCAGCAATATCCCGCTGAAACCGGATGACGTCCAAAGTGCAGTTGTCGATTGGGATATCATACAACTTCGTCAAAAGGTAGAGGAGCTCGGGATTTTGCATGAGATTAATGATACTGCGAAGCATAGTCATTGTAGCAGATACCACGCGAGGATCGGAACTGTTCGAAACGGTGTTCCAGATAGCGTCGCTCTCGCCCTCACTATAGCGACGGGTGACAACCAAAAAACCGACGATATTTCCGCTGCGGGAGATGAGTTGAGGATGCGAATCCACGCTGATGATATAGTTGACCACTTTTTGGTCAAGTAGGAAGTCGGCGAGATATTGCATGACCGGATGATGAATGGAGTGTGCGTGGGTATTGTATTCTCTCCATATATCCACCAGGGCATGATCCATGGCACCAATGCTCATAACGCGCAGTTCCATTCGACCCTTGACGATATACTTGCGCAGAAGCTTGAATTTCCAGGCGTTATGGACAAGTACTGGATACAGTGCGGGGTCTCGCCGATATGTATCTTCATTGATTGGGTTCGGTTCGGCCGGTGAGATCGTGGCGGTAGGAGATTCTGGATCCTTGAAATCCAGCATATGATCAACGAGCTCCCGGGCAATCAGGTCGTCCCACTGACACAGACTCAACAGCAGTGACGAAAAGTGACCAATGGCATCCCTAGCTACCGTCATGTCGACTACCTGGCCGGGTATCTGCAAATGAACATCGTAGCTCTGGAAAAAGTGCAGTACGTCTTGATTGAACTTTATCCGCTGGAGTGGCTGCAATGTTGCAGGCATAGCTACGAGATGCCAACCCACTGCTTCTAATATAGGAGCAGTCCATGCTGCGATAGAAGTCAGCACCATTGGTGGTGCTTTGCTGCATTCATGATCTGCCATGTCGAGGAGATGTGGAAGACCGCCCGTTTCCAGGAATAAACGTAACAGACGGTTCGACATGGCGTTGACGTTGATCCCATAGTCTTTGTTGAGAAGGTGGAAGAGAGCGGTCCTTTCCGGGCGAAGGATATAAAGTAGGTTTCGAACATGCTTGTAAGCAACGATGGGGAGAGAACAGGGCTCTGATGCAGACCATTCCGAGAGCATTTGTGCATCAGCTTGGATTAGATGGACACATACGCGAACATATGCAGTGAAGAGAGTGAAGAAAATGTCCTCCTCTCCTTGGTCATCGCTGAAGGTATCGCCAAAGTGAATCCTCCGTGAGAGGAGCCTGAATATGAAATTGGAGAACTCGTCCCAAAACGGGGCCTTTTCGGTGAAGAAAGCCTTGCGCGGGAGCGGTTGGTCGGGTATACCGTCCAACCAAACTGAGATGCTGGGCAGTACGGCGCCATCGAGATGCGTGTTGGCGTGGAAATGGTTCGTGACGACGACAACAGCGGCGACGAAGTCGTCATTTTTGGTGTATGGAAAGTTCAAAAAATAAGACTCGACATCGTATTCAATGTGAATTGGGCCCGATGGGGTGTAATCGGCCATGATCTCGACGTCGTCGTCGTCGTCGTCGTCGTCGTCGTTGGCTGCTTCATCGGTGTCGCTCAGCAATTCAATGACGGGCGGGCTGTCTGCGGAAGCGTCGCCCCCGCCAAGAGGGGAATCGTTTGTGTCGACATGGACAGTATCTGATGCAAGCACATCTTCGGAGGTAGTGGCAAGCTCGTCCTGTTCCTGGGGGTTGGAAGATGACGGGGGCTGGGAACGTATTGTCATTTCGACCTGCTGGTCGGAGGGGTCCAATGTGAGGTGGGGAACGGAGGGCGAGTCTGGAACGGAACGGTCGGTAGACATGGCGAGAATATCTAAATCGTCCTTTGATTCCGAGTTGAGTCGTCGGCGTTTGTGATCCCGATTGGCAATTTCCATAGAGTCTTGCGGCGGGTTGGGTAGTGGGGAGGGAGGAGAGGCGGCGTTGCTGCTGCTGATTGCGTCGTCGCCCGCAACCGACATGGCGGTGCAAGAGGGATTGTTTGCGAGGAGGAGGTGAGGAGGAGGGTTTTGGGCGGGGAGGGCAGGCAAGGCACGCGGCGGTTGCCGTGAAGCCTAGCAGGCAGATGCGGGCGCGGGCGCAAGGTCTGGTATGTACCTGCTTGGTGCGTCCAGTCTGGTAGGAGGATAGGTGAGTTAGTAAACAAGCAGGCAAGCAGGCAGGTAGGTCGTGTAGTCGTCTAAGTAAAGGCGGGCAGCCAGCAGGGGTAGCAAGCAAGCGGACAGGGCTGTTGCGAGTGCATGCGGTTGCTGCCTGTTGCAATTCGGTGGTTGTCCAGCCTTTTACGTGCTAGCTGGCTGGTCGTGGATGGCGATTGATTCATTGCTGGCTTGATTGCTGGCTCGAATGCTTGAATGCGTGCCTGTTTGCTGGCTGGCTGGCTTGCTTGTTTGTTTGCCCGCCACTCGGAGGGTCATGGAACGAAGGAGGGGATGAATCTCACCGATGCCTAAACTTCTACAGGGCAACAACCTCACTGGGAGGCGCAGACGCGGCAAACAGGACCATGGGCTGCTGCACGGCGGACAATGGGCGTCGGGACGCAACAGAGCATGAAGCTGTTCGGAGACGGTTATGTACAGTAGCTATGCTAGCTGCAAAATCGGTGGAGCTGATGGTGAACGCGTCCGGCGGCTGCAGGCAGTCTACCTAGTTGCTGTGTGAACTATCTTGCGGGAGCTTAATCGTGCACCCCACATTGTCCCGCCAAGACAACGTCATACCCCGATTGGCTCTAGCCGTCTCGCTTAGCTACCCTGGCCTGGACCCTCCCCGATCGGACCTTTGCCGTCCATGTCAGTCACTAAGTCCCGTAGCTTTTTCAAACTTCAACTCTTCTCCGTCTCGCCCATGGCTGTTCCTGCGTCCCCGCATCATCGTATCTGAAACACAACCGAATGCAAGTGTCATCATAGCTTGCTCCACATGCCTCCCAAAGCGTCGAAGCCCGCTTTCAAGAGCACAATTCCTTTTACTGAGACTCAATGGTAACTTGCACTTCATCTGCACATTCTCTTCGTCTTGTATCAAGTGTATATTCAATTAACCGTCTCAGGCCAGTCATCACTCCAGATGTCCGCGATAACATTGTCGATTTGTTGTGCCAGTAAGCAACCCATTCTCTCTACTTTATTCATTCCATATCGGGGCCTCTCTTCCATCCCCGATTCATGGTCCCAAATGTACTCTCTCAAATTCGTCTTCACGTCCATCCACCAGGCCTCGAATTCTTCACAATCGATTCCCCATCTTCACCACCCTTCTAACCAGACAACTGATCCCTTCCTTCTTACACACAGCCTTCTCCAACCCCTAGGCGACCACCGCAGGACCCACATCATCCCATCCAAAGGCAAAAAAAGCAGGACCAAAAAACGGAAACGCAGCACCAAAGATCAAAACGAACAACACCATTCATCTTCTGACCCCTCCACCAAATCTAATCCCAAAAACGACAGTAGTGATGATTTGAATCAACCACTACCACCGCCTCCTCCTCCGGAAATATCATCCCACATCCTGATAGGACTAAACAGTATAACACGCCACCTCGAAGCGCTCCTCCCGCCGCAAACCCAACCCCAAGCCCAACCCACCGCCAAAGAGACCCCCGAGCAGCCTAAACTCCGCCCCTTTGCCCAAATCATCCTCCTAACCACTTCCCCTGCAAACCCCTCGCTTTCCCTCCCTCACGCACACATCCCCCCTCTCCTCTCTCTCTCCTCATCCTCCAACGCAAAACAGCAGACGCAGATTCTATCCCTCCCACTTAACCCCAGCGAACCGCGTCTCTCGTCCGCCCTGCACATCCCGCACATCGCCGCGTTGGGGATCCTGGAAGGAGCGCCGGGGACAGAAGCATTAATTAACTACGTGAGGGAGAATGTCGAGGGCGGTGGGGTTGTCGAGTGTAAGTGGGTCAAGGAGGCGATGGAGGGGAGGTGGCTGGGGGGGAAGATTGTGTCGTAGGTGGATTGGATTGGGGGGGTATGATATATCAAGGTTTTAGCAATATGATGGTGAAATAGTAAGGATTACTGAATCTATCAGCAAGCTGTAAAATATAAAAGGAGGGGGGAAGGGGGGGAAGATGGAATGCAATGATCGTAATGTCCCAGTTCCTTATACTAACTACCTAGGTATATATATATACCTGGTTGAGGTACTATATACATACATAGATACTTTCAAGGTAACTAAATTAGGTAAAAAATAAAAAAAAACAGTCAAAAGCAACCAGCGCCAAACCAACCTGACAATACTCAACCCTTTCTTAATCACTCGACCCCGAGAAACCAACAAACCAACAAACAAAAAAGAGAAAACTTCATCTTCTTCCATCTTCTTCATTCTTCATCTTAATCATCACCTCTCAAAGCCCAAAAGTCCCTCTCATTTTCCAAGAGAGAAGAAAACAAGGAAACGAAAGAAGGAAGGAATTATGAAGAGAAGAAGACGAAGAAGTAAAGAATAAGAGAAAAAAAACGGGTATCTAAATAATCTATAGCGAACCTAACCAACCAACCAACAACTCGAACCTCAAGCATACACGCAGACACACACACACAAGTGTCCCATGCCAGTCACCCTTCCTTGACATCGTGTACTTCTCTGGATCCAAGTTCAAGGACCCGGAATACCCCTTTTCCCTTCTAACGCGCGCACGCACACACACATACACAATGGAAATCCCCGTTGTTCCATGCTCCGATGGATTAACCGACCCGATGCAGAAAAGACTCGCTTGCTTGATGCAGCTTTCTTCATGGACTTGACGTTTTCCCTGATCCTTCTTTTATTTCCCTCGTTCCCTTCTCCGTCTATCTTGCCATGTTTCTTTCGTTGGGTTTCCTGATGGATTTTCTTCATTCATTTCTCTTGTTTCGTATGCCTTGCCTAGGTATGTAGAGATTTTGTGACATCATTGTGAACAGCACATCTCCAGACAATGTTGGGTCCGCCCTTCTCAACACGAGCGCTGACCATGGCGGAGGGCGGCGAGGCGACAAAATGACATGTACTTGCAGAGTAACACTCGACCTCCTCTTTTATTTTCGTGGGTGAACTCATAGCAAAGGCCTGGAATATGCCCTTGTTCTTGAAAGTTCCACAGCACGCTGTACAATTACCTTTCCGCTGGACATCAATCACGATTCACAGTGGGGGTTTTCAGATCCATGGTCGGTGGAAAGGAATGTGGTTGAGGTACCGTTCCTTGACTTGGCTTTGTCGCTCCTAAATGGCTAAGCTTCAGTGGCATCAGACATGGTGACATCACTGCGATCCTCTTCCGCCGACGGCAGGGGGAGCGGCAGCGCGGGTGTTGATATTGTCGCTGACGGCAAGGCCGCAGATTGTGGGCGATTGTAGTCGAAGTCGGGGTGATCGGGCATGCTCAATGGACTGACGGAGCGTAACTCCTCGATGGCTTCATCTGGAGGCGAAAAATTCCACACCTGAGAGACCCAGAGTCAGTAGCTGTGGAGGTGAATTTCACCAGAGTAGGTGAGAGGAACCAGAACCGGAAAGCTTACCTCCATGATGGTCCGACTAGCCCGCAACGCCATAATGACAGCCTTCTCTTCCTCGAAGACGACGCGCCACACGGCTTCGGCTGGCTGCGAGAGCTCGCGCACCAGAGTTCCTTTCTTCAAATCCCAGACCTTGACCCGACCGTCCGAGCCTCCGCTGACGATCCTAGAATTATCGAATTGCAGGCTAGTAACGCTATTATCGTGCGCTGCCAGTCGATGAATAGCCTGATAGTCGGCGAGACTCCATACTCGCACCGATCCATCGGACCCGCCGGTGACGAGAATGTCGTCACGCATCTGAAGCTGGCCAACGAGCGAAGTGTGACCTTGCAGCACAGCCAAGCATTTCCTGAACGCCAATATTGATCAGCTCACACAAACTCCGATTACGGCGGACGACCATTGTATCACAGCAAGACTTACCCGTCGGTTGGATCCCATATCCTGACACTGGTATCCAAACTTCCCGTCGCAATCTTCTTCCCGTCAAAAGCAATGGCATAGATTTGACTGAAGTGACCCGTGAGTGTGCGCAGACACTTGCCGCTCGAGATACTCCAGATCTTGGCCGTTGTGTCGTAGCTGCCAGACACACAAATATCACCATGGATCTCGAGGCACCTCACACTAGCCTGGTGGCCTACCAAGACATGCTTACAAGCACCCCTTTCAAGATCCCACACCCTGAGAGTCGTGTCTCGCGAACCCGAGATTGCCGTCTTCGAGTCGGACATTTTCAGACACCGCACAGTTGATGTGTGCCCACGGAGCGTGTGCACCGAGGTACCGTTCTCAAGATTCCACACCCGCACATCTCGATCACAGCCACCACTGACCAGCAGATCGCCCCAAGGGACCATCGCCCACACGCCCATGACGTGACCTTGGAGTGTCCTCTGGTGATTCCCAAGTGTGTCGAAGACGTGTATTTTGGCATTGTCAAGAGCCACGACAATGTATTTCTTGGTGAGGTGCAGGCTCGTAACGACTCCTTGGTCAGGTGTGATCTGGCGGGAATCGCAGAGTCCTCCTTGTCGCCAGGCGGTCTCGACCATGTACCTGGCTTTGAAGTGCGACCGGTATGTGGCAGCCTTCGGTCTCCGCTGTGCCAATGGGCTTTTCACTGCTCGGTCCAGACTCTGTGTCCGCAGACCTTCGCTCGTAGTGCTCGATGCGCCGTCCATCTGTTCCTTCATCGTAGCGTCCTCTATGCGTGAAGCTCGGCTAGGGTGCAGCCATTGTGTCTCTGAAGCATCCCACTCTGACGTCCCTGGCTCATCTTCCTCGAAGCGCTCAGGTCTCGGCAGCCCACGGAACGAAAACTTGCGGCACAATGCTCTCCACGCGCCATCGTCGTTGACCATATCGCGCCACTTTTGGGAAACCATGGAGGCTCGGACGAGAGTGGTCGGGTCGTCTACGCATTCCAGGATCTGCAAAACACATTAACAAACAACGGGAGGACGCTGACAGCCCACTCACTCGTAGACACAGTTCGGTGGGCAGAACCATGAAGGGATCCTTCTTTAATCTCGGGCTGACAAATTCGGCGACGAAACTCAGTTCGTGGCTGCCGCACTGGTTCAAAAGCTCCCCCAACAGTCGCAGACGCTCCGGCCGACTCATGTTACCAAACAGCGACCGTATATCCTTGATGTTTGAGTCTTCATGTTCGGCGGCGGTGCTCCAGTCGAGAGCGCGCTGGGTGGGGGTTGGCGAGGGCGCTGGAGTGGGCGGGGATGCCGGTGCAGAGGGCAAAGCGTGGGAAATGGTCGAGGGTAGAGGGCTGGGGCTCGTAGGAGTGATAATGGGTCGCGGCGCTTGAGATCGGGACATGCGTGACTGCTTGCGCACTTGAATGGGCTCCGGTCTTGCCGAAGAGGGAGACGAAGCGTCTGCTTCGGACCTCAAGCCGAAATAGCCTCCTCCTCCTCCGCTTTGGTCGAGAGAATTATCCATGGTCCCCGGTGATTCCTCTCGAGGCGGTCGAGGGGGAGGGAGAGGAGAGGTATTGTAGTAGTAGTAGTGGGCGAGGTTCCGGGAAGGGTGTGAGTAGACTGCAGGTGGGAAGTCGCACAAGCGGCGGAGAAGGGTGACGGGCAAAGTTTGAGGTTGCACCGAGAGGGTGGACTTGCGAGGCAGGCAGGTAGCAAAGGGTCGAGGTGGAAAGGTACAGGAGTGCTGGCGGCGAGGGGGTGCCAGTGTTTCAGCGACGAGGTCGCAGAGCGGTAAAGCAGGCCGGGGGTGCAGCGAGGGCGGTTTCGGTGTGCAGTCGAGGGTATGGAGGGCAGCAGAGCCGGGGGGTTGGCGGGTCAGCGGGCAGCAAGAAACAAAGGCACTACAAGGGAGGTCAGATTGCAAGGCTTTGCAGGCGGTCGCGGGAGAGAGATGTTGTGGGAGAGAGGCGTGGCGGGAGGAATTGGGCGGGAATGGAGTGCGTGGGTGGAGTGTGGAGTGGAGCAGGTACAGTTACAGAGGGTACACAGACGGATCGGGGATCAGATCAGATCAGCGAAAAACAGGCGCCGACCAGCCAGCCAGCCAGCCAGCCAGACGTTGAACCAAGGCAGGAACCAAAACAAGCGGCAGAAAATCGCCAAGTGGCTAGGTAGCAGCATGCGCTCACAAGTAGGTAGGTATGTATGCAAGTATACATGTATCTATGTATGCATGTGTACGGTATATCTCATGTATGTATGTACGTATAGGTAGGTATATCCAAGTGCTGCTGAATCTCTCCCTCCCTCTCCCTCTCGCCGGCTAACTTGTGTTACTGGGTCTTGGCAACTGATGGCCAGTACCAGCACCAAAAGGTACTACATACTTACGCACTTCCCCCTTCCCCTGCATCCCCCTCGCTCCGCTCCAGTCTCCTCTTTCTACATATATCAATACTGGAGTATACAATGGATTCCCCAACCGGGCTCTTATGGCGCCACGCTGACTTGCTTGTTGCAACCCCAGACGAAAAGCGTGTTATGTAGTCTGCAAGCCACGTGAGGCAATGATTTGGAAGAAAACAAACGCGCACCCATTCACTGCTAATTATAGTCACCATCTGATACTCGTCAAATCACGGGGCCGTCCCGGCTAGCACGCCATCTCAAACCACCTGCTTGCTGCTCTGTCTACCCGCCTGGCTTTTCTTACCCGCTGCCATGACATGCTTTTTTCTTTTCTCATCCCATGGCCCACCCGTTCCGTGAAATTGCAATGACAACAATCCTGTCCCTCCATCCAAGGTTCAACTTGCTTTACTCTGCCAAACTAGCTTTGGCCCTAGCTCGGCTTACGCGCCCTCTCCCTCCCCCCTCCCCACTACGTCATACTTTGCAACCATACGAACACCAAGAGAGAAAACAAATCATGCAGAATATAAATGCAGAACTGTATGCATGCCCGGCGCTTTCGGTAGCATCCGAGATGATGTGGGGTGGGGGAGGGGCGATGATGAACGCCATGTTCATGTACGATTTATCGACTTCATGTATACATTTCATCATCACGCATCTGGCTTGATTAGCTCTGAAGCGCATGAAGACAGTATTAAAAAAAAACTTGGATGCAGTGAGGAACGGATGCTGGATTTTGCTTGTTTGATGTAATGCAATCCCGATCGCTTTTTGTTGGTTTTTAGCAACAAGACAATGTATGCCGTTGTTCTATCGCGCACTATTTGCAAGCTTACGAGTGGTGGAGTAACTATGTCTGCAGTTTTAGAATCTACTACGACGATATCACGGCTACCTCTTCAATTATACAAGGGAGAATACATATCCGTTTCCCGCATTGTATCAGCGCACAACAGATAACTGCGTAGATTGGCAAGTACTTACTCGAAACTACATATTTCCGTGCAGCACAGAACACGATAATCACCGGTACGGAGAAGAGATATAAAAGTAGTTTGACGTATCCGTGACATTCTAATGGTCTCTATCTACTACCACATGGTATATCCCAATCCACCTTCATCAACTTTCAACAATCGTTATCAAAAAAAAGTATATACAAGAATTCATGCCCTCGACTACTTGCTCTATATCAGCCAGATCTCCTCACAGAACGGACAGGCGGGCCATCCAGCGGGATGAGAACAAGAAAAGCTACGAGGTAAACCAAAACACAAGCCAACCCATCTAGCAAGTGCTGACAGCCGGTCCGGGAACAGTGTACGAGTTGAAGTTGTTGTAGATGTTAGCCGTGTATCCAGGGTCGGTGCTCTTGACGTGTCCCGGGATGGAGACGCCGCTGAAGCTCTTGGAGCCTCCGCCAGTGACCTTGACTTGAGCGCACGAGATGTAGAATTGAGGGGTGGAGCCGGGGTTGTGGATGGCGAGCTGCTCGATGCGGACGAGGTACTCGCCGGCGGGCACGCACGAGGGGATGTTGACAGAGTACTTGGTCGACATGTCCCAGGTGGCTTGGCCGCCGTTGAAGGTCGGGCCAATCTCCTTGATCTTGAACCATGGGGTAGATCCGTCGGCGGCGGATGCGGAGTCGACCTTGGTCATGTAGCTGTTGGGGGTGGTGGTTAGTTACTTTTCCATTTCGTGTTTCGTGCCCCGTTTATTCATTCTGGGCAGCATCAAGGAGTAAAAACTTACAAAGCAACAGGGCCCTGGTGGTAGACAGCTACGTCGGCTTCGAATGTCAAAGCTGATCCAGCTGCCACGGAGACTGTGGTGGTGTCCGCTCCGGATCCACCACCGACGTTGCAGCGCAAGTCCTTGTCGGCAAGGTCCGTCACGGGAGAGTTGTTGTTGGTGTTTTTGCGGATGTTCTGGTAGACACCTCCCTGAGCACCGTTGGCAGTGAGCTTCTGGAAGATGTAGTGACCGTTGACAGCCTCGAGGAAGAGGGCGCTCGCAAGAGCAGCGGTGGAGATGAACTTCATGTTTAAGGTTTGGCTGAAAAGGCTCGATGGGATACTGAGGTGAAATGAACGATTGTCGAAGTGAATGTCGATGTAGTGGATCTAGGAGTGTGCCATTTGCTTCTCTTTATACGACTCGTACCCTAACCTTGTCGGTTGCCCAGTGCCACGATATATATTACCCACAGGGTGAACGTACCCCATCGTCCGCACTTCATATCCACGATATCCCAACCTGCTTCAAGGTGTCTGAGCAAGCTACCGGCATAGGGTTGCAGTGCCAGGTGTATGGTTGTTCCTGTCCAGTCAAAGACCCGGTTTGGCGTCCGCTGACCTATATTGTCCTGATCTATTGTGGAGGCTTTCGTGGAATTTCGAACCAATCGCGCGCCAGAAACAATTATGCTCCAATCAGATTTCGTACGAATGGTATAACGAGGACCATACTATATGGGCTGTCGAGATCTCACTTATATTAAAGGTGGCTGCGCATCCCGGATAGCGTGGCGGCAAACGACGCTGGTTGCCGGCACTAGAACGCTGGGGAAGAAAGATATTTTACGCGTTTCAAAAGCCAGTGGGGACCTGCATTAAAGGGAAGAATATTTCCTGGGCTGGGCAAATTACGCCGTTGTGTTCTCTTCAAATTCCCTTATTTCGTCTGGATTCTGCGTTGGATGTTGGCGTCTCTCCGTAGCGACGAACTTCAGCTGATCGACCATGCTTCCACTCTCATCACGAGGTATGGAGGCATAATCATGAACGGGATCAAAGCATGCCCCAATCTGATCAACGTCACTACTTTCCTTTTGCGGCTCAAAGTAATTCGAAAATGCGGGGCTCGTAACCAAGCGCCGGTATCTGGTGGGTTGCTGGATAATATGAAGGTCTGCAGATAGATTGCTTAATAACGGAATCCCGGTCCGTGCCTGGTTCGCTGCCGAACTTTTGTTTTGAACTTGTGGGCGTCGTGTTCGCCTCCATGTTTCCCAATGTCAATTCAGGAAAGACGGTGCTTTCAGGTACAGCGAAAGCAGGCCATCCGAGATTGAAGTGACGTCGGCGGGTACATGGCTTGGTACGCATGCAATAAATCTGGTGTGGTACGTGATAAACGTCTGAATCGGTTGGGACGACTCCCGATCGAGAATACAGCGGCTTCATTAAGTTATAAGGTATCAGTGCAGAGAGTCTCGATTACAAATCCGTAATAGCATGCGATTGATGATTATGCGTCCTGATCTTACGGAGGTATGTGTGTGCAGTCTTTTAGAGCAGCTAGCATTAGCACTCGATCAGATGGAAACACGAAGGCAAGGAAATGGCCATAGGGGCTTGAACTTATAGATTGATGCTCAGATATCCCGAGGTCTCGCAAAACCACTATCCAAATCGTTCTCATATTGGACTGATCTAAACAGTTATACACTTTCCTTGTATATGACTCCCTCGCTGCTCTCAAGGGATTTTGCTGTCGCCCTAATTCATACAGCAAGATCTCTATATGATTATATTGCGAGAAAAAGGTCTAAGACTAGCACCTCCCACAAGAATCTAACAATACGACGGAGGTAGGAACATGTCTAAGGTTCAAATGTTCAAAGTTACCGTAAACATCCATGCACGTGTTCGATGATGGAGATTGACATCACGTGATGCGGCTGGAACGTGGCTGGCCCATCACTAGCCACATCCGCCAGCACGCAATTTCCATGCAGATTGATTGGATCGTTGTTTCTAATTCCTCACACTTTCCATGTATACGCCAAAGCGTTTGTAATCATATCGTCATGAGGGCCTTCAACTTCATTCTGTATTCTCCTCAAGAGGCATTTGGCTCAGTCTCCGCTCGGGAGATCTACCTTCGTCATGAGTGCGTCCCGTAGATTGCTCTTTTCTGTCCACGCTTCAGCATCAAAACGTCCGTCTATCTCCGCATGTGTTGGACGCGCCCCACAAAAGCTCTTTGCCTTCACGCGACCGCATGCTACTATTAGGAGCATACATCAACAGACTCCGCGACGGGGTCAAGCTGCTGCCACCGACCAGAATTCCACCCACGAATCCACGAACCCTGCCTTATCCTTCCCTTGTCTCGACGTTGTAGAAACCAGATCCGCGACGCTTTCCCGTCGTTCCCTAGCTGGGCCAGAGCCGTCCTATACACCAGGAAAGCACCTGAACTTTCATTCTACGCAACCTATACTACTCGATTGGGGGGGGATTTTGCCGGAATTCGACATTGCCTATGAAACCTGGGGCACCTTGAATGCCGACAGAACCAATGCAGTTCTACTTTATACCGGCTTGTCTGCCTCTAGCCACGCACATAGCACCGAAGCCAATCCACAGCCAGGCTGGTGGGAGAAGTTTATAGGACCCGGGAAGCCCGTTGATACGGACAAATACTTTGTCATATGCACCAACGTTATAGGTGGATGCTATGGCTCGACAGGACCCTCCTCAAAGGATCCCGCCAACGGGCAGCGTTACGCCACGAGGTTTCCCATATTGACTATGGAAGATATGGTGCGGGCACAGTTCCGTCTGCTTGATAACTTAGGCATCGAGAAGTTGTATGCAAGCGTAGGCTCGAGTATGGGTGGCATGCAAAGTCTTGCATCGGGAGTACTGTTCCCAGATCGCGTAGGTCGGGTTGTCTCCATCAGTGGTTGCGCACGTAGCCACCCTCAAACGATTGCAATGAGACACATCCAACGTCAAGGTAAACACGTACCAGTCGATTTGCATCACGATCGAGCTAACACTCAATCAGTGCTCATGACGGATCCCAACTGGAATCGCGGATTTTACTATGACAGTATACCTCCACACACTGGCATGAAGATGGCCCGCGAAATCGCGACTGTGACCTATCGAAGCGGACCCGAATGGGAACAACGCTTCGGACGCCGTCGAGCTGATCCTTCGCGACCCCCAGCTCTGTGCCCAGACTTCCTTATTGAGACCTATCTGGATCATGCTGGAGAAAAATGGTGTCTTCAATACGACGCCAACAGTCTACTCTACGTTTCCAAAGCTATGGATCTCTTCGACTTGGGACAGGAACATCGCAATATGATCAATCAAGTGCGCCAAGAAAACCACCCAAAATTACAAGCTTTTCTGGAAGGCCACGCCCTAGACTCTGGAGAGAATGCCGACACTTGCAGCCTGGTACTTCCTGAAAAACCATATGAGGAAAAGGAGCAGCCTGTGGATGAAGCTTCCGTGAATGGTGAGATCTCATCGAATGAGCCCTCTCCAGACTTGGTGGCTGGCTTACGGCCGTTGGCAACTACGCCGGCTCTTGTTCTTGGAGTGGCTAGTGACAGTCTATTCCCTGCGTGGCAACAAGAGGAGATTGCCACTGCTCTTCGACGCGCTGGCAACAAGAATGTGACGCACATTGAGCTCGGCAAAGAGAAGAGTCTGTTCGGCCACGACACATTCTTGCTGGATCTAGAGAATGTTGGAGGAGCAGTGAAGGACTTCTTGGGTCGATAACAGCTATGTGGATCTTCATCCCATCTTTGGTGATGCGCCACCCGTTGTTCTCTTTTTAACTATTCAATATGTTCTTGTATAAGCGATCATCAGCATTGCCGGGCGTTCGTTTGGGTTTCAAGGTCCCCGTGACAACACAACTGTATTTTTAAACAAACATTAATTCCAAAAGGAGGTGCCACCTGTTCCTGTTCGACCCATTCAATCTCCACTTTGATATGACTGGATTATTGAACCTATGCCCTATCCTGCCCATTATGACACTGGTCCCGTTCATGTCTCACTCATTTCTATAGCCATCGTGGGTATATTTCGCGCGAGCTGTTAAGATAGTGTCAGCAGGTACATAACCGATATCGCATGCAAAGCAGTTCATGGTACGTAGTTGTCCACGAATCCGTGGGTAAGAATGGCCTGGAAGGTCTCGTCCAACTCTGGTTCATGCACGACAGGGTACATATACATCTACTTTTTACACCAATCCGGACATCACATTCCGCAGTTTCGGTGCTCTATCACGTCTTATTTCTCGTCAGGCTAAATCACCGTGCTGTCACCTGTCAGATTCAACAGTGTTGTTCAATGCCTAACATCACGAGACTTTCCCTTCATGCCAACACTGCGCTTTCATCTCCCATGCTGAAGTATATAGGAACCGCAACCTCGTTGGAAAGTCTTATTTTCGGAATTCGCTCACTCTTATAACAAGTTTCTCTTATATTTTGTCATCTCAGAGTAGCGATAGACCGATAGAAACGGTATAATGGCATCTATTGCCCGAGACATCGAATCCGTCCAAGATACCCAAGAGGCAGGCAGTCGGGAGATCAACGCTCCGGAAACAGAACATCAAAGTCCTGTAGCAGAAAGCATGACAAGCGGTTCCGTCACTTCTTCTATAGTTGCAGAGGAACAGGACGATGATGACGTGAGTCAATCAGGCGACAACGACAGAACATTATGGCAGAATGTCAAGAAATATCGCAAAATCTGCTTCATCACGCTAGGACTATCTAGCACCGCTCTTCTCTATGGATATGACTATGCCATCGTATCCAATATCTCTGGCATGCAGAGTTTCCAGTGAGTTTTCTTTCTTTTCTTTTTCTTTCGCCATTCCAAACATTCATGAGCTTTACTCTTCTAACACGTCTTCACCCTAGAAAAGACTTAGGGAAAATGTACAACAATGAATGGATTCTCCCCTCGAGGTGGCTCTCCGGCTGGACAGCTGGTTCCCCCGGCGGAGCCATGTTGGGCACATTCTTCAGCGGAAGATGGCAAGACCTATACGGACGACGCATAGTGCTAGGCTGTTCATCACTCCTCTGCGCCATGGGCGTAGCCATAATGTTTCCGTCGTATCTATCTGCCAGCCTCACATGTCGACGCGTGCTCTTCCTCATGGGCAAGATCGTCCAGGGCTTCGCTATCGGCGTCAACGTGTCCACCGCGCAGACGTACCTCAGCGAGATCCTACCGCGTTCTTTACGAGCGAGCGCTATGTCGCTGTTTCCAATCTTCACTTGTCTGGGTCAAATCGTAGGGGCGTTGGTGGTCTACACCTCTCTGGCTAAACCTCGCGGATACGTTGTAGCGTTTGGTTCGCAGTGGCTGTTCTCGCTCTTCCCTGTTATAGTCGCGTTCTGCATCCCCGAATCCCCAGCTTTCTACATTCGTAACTCCAAGCTCGATAAAGCGCGGGAGGCGCAAGCCCGGCTTAGCCCGCCAGACGTCGACGCTGAAGCGGCCGTTCGGAGAGTAAAACGAAACGTCGATGCTCAAGTGCACGCCCGCAGGTCTTCCCGATTCATGCATTGCTTCTCAGGCATAAATCGGCGCCGCACGTTCATCGTCATGTGGGCGCAGTCACTGCAGTCAGTCTTCGGGCTTGTGATGTTATCCAAGGCAGCATATTTCTTGCAGCTCGTCGGCTTGAGTCCCAAACAGAGCGTCATATTTGTAATCGTGGGGCTCGTCTTGAGTTTCCTGGCTAATATCGCGAGTATATGGATAGTAGCGCGCGTAGAGCGTAAAAAGCTTATCATGGTAACAATGGGGCTTGCGTCTCTATCGTGGTTGGGCATGGGGATCGCAAACTGTTTTTCCAACAAAGAGGTTGGGTGGTATGTTGTCTCCTCATCCCCTCATACCCTGCTGGTCGCATTTGATACAAGTCAGAAATTTTTCAATAGTTGACTTGACCTATTTTGCTGACACATATGAACCGATCACAGGTGGACCGGCGCGTTCATGATCCTCGTAGCCGTAATCTGCAGTCTGGGAGTCTGGCCTGCATCCTACACCGTCTCCTCGGAAACCTCTTCGCTGCGTCTTCGCGCACGCACCCAAGCCATAGGCTGGCTTGCCAATTCGGCAGCCTTCTTCGCCTCCGGCTTCGGCGTCACTTATATCTACAACCCGGACGGCATCGACCTGCGTGGCAAGATCGGGTTCACGTACTTTGGATCGTGTGTGCTGGGGGTTTTGGTGACGTGGTTGGTGGTGCCGGAGATGAAGGGAAGGAGTGTGGAGGAGATTGATCGCATGTTTGAGTGCAAAGTCGGAGCGAGGGAGTGGGTTGGTTGGAAGGAGGAAGCGGTGATTGAGATGGAGGAAGGAGTAGGTCGAGAAAAAGAGGCGGGGAAGAAGGTTTAACTGAAGATTGATTCATTGAAATTTGTGTGGTGAGAAGTTTATTTGTAGAATTGGATAGAAGATGACATTGATTTTCGCATTTCTAATCACCACTCTCTTCATGGAGAGGGAGAACAAAAGACATCCAGTTTCTCTTGCGATGTGACTAAACTCCGACTTGATCAACGCTCCTAAGTATGCCTCAACTCCTGAAAGTCAACTGCTCATAGCCCACGCAAATATGCTTCATTAGACCAGCGGTGCGTCGAATTACTGCACCACAAGGTATTTCAATATACCGTGATATTATACCCGTGATATACACACTGCATAGCGGGCCTATGCCCTGAGTCTCATGCCCACCGTTACTAAAAGAGATCAGAGACCCTCTGAACCAATTCAGCCTTCTTGCCTGTCGTGCTCAATCCGTTCGCCTTCAAGTAGGCTTTCAGCACAGCAACAGTCTGCTTCGCAACAGAGCCATTCAGACATAGAGTCTCCATCTGCGCATTGGTCAACGCTTCATCGTCGTCACCAGCGTCCTCCTTCTTGGCCCGCTTCTTCGGTTTCAGCTCGTCGTCATCATCGGCTTCTATGTTCGTTCGTTTGGCAGCCGTCTTGCCGCGGGAAGGCAGGGATGATGAAGGCTGATTAACTTTGGCCATCTCGACTTCAAATTGCTCGCCATACTCTATCACATACGGGCCAGTCCGCTTTTCGATTTGCCTGTACTTCGGTACGGTCTTGTCGTCGGCTTTTTCGGGAATCTCCTCTTCGAGCGCCATAGCTTGCAGAATCTTGTAGAACCACTGCAGATCGGGGTTAGGATATTTACTGGGATCATATACACCCTTGGGTAATTGAAGTTGTTCCATGATGACGCGCATTTTATCGGTGAGTTCGGGAGTGCTGACGGGCTCGCATTTGTGTTCGGGACACGGTCGGATGTCGTCGGCGAAGGGGAGAGGAACGATCCACAGACCTGGTGGCCAGGTCTGTTCGCCACCCTCGTCTACACGCTCTTCACCAGGGATGATGGCGGCGAGGATCGGTGCGGCGTTTTTCCGTGCGATAAACCAAGATAGTGCCATTTTGCTTGACTTCAGTAATTTCTGCTGGAGGGCAGAGAAGACCCGTGTTGAGCCTACGAAGTCGACCTCAGATGGGTATATGAAAGTAGCCTTGCCAACATTGGCCCATATAGGTAGATATGAGAGGGGTTTGAAGCCAATGATGCGTAGGACTGGTTCGCCCCAACATTGACGAAGCTGAACAGATTCGTCGGCGGTGAAGGTGATGGTATCACCACCGAATTTGTACGCTTTGCGGAGCTCCACCTTCTCTACGACACGAGCTGTGTCGTCAGCCATATGAGTGGTTGACGCCGTGACGATTTGAGGCTTTTCGCCTCCTACCCAAACATTGCAACTCTTGGCGTGCTCTTGTCGTTTGATGAGAATAAAGCCCTTGATGCCTATGCGAAGGCCCGGGCCTATCTCGAAGGGAAGACTGAAAAGTGCCCGCCGTGGGGCGGCTTTGGAGTTGATGGACGAGAGAAGTTGTCTCAGTAAACTTATTCCATCTCCGCTTTTCGCCACTTTGGTGGTTGAAGGTAATGCTATCGGTGCATCAGGATCTGAAGGAGATGTAGGATAGACCAGGTCGTCGTAGAATTTTGTGCGATCGAACATATGATCAGCACGCGAGATTGGGAACAGATCGATCGTGCAACCCAGGTCGTACAGATCTCGCGCACGTGTAATTGCTGTGTCCTTGTCCTGCTTCACACTGACTGGATAGTCGTTGTCCGTGACTAAGAACAGCCGCCGTGAGGAGAAGTTGGGGGCTTTGGTCGTGAATATTTGATTTGCGCAGAAGAGAACCGTGGACATGGACACCCTATCCTTGGATGGCTTGAGAGTCTTTGCTGCCTCGTCTTCGTCTTCTAGTAAATTCCGAAGTTGCTTCACGTCTCGTGCGCAGGGAATGTCAAGGTCAGAAAGCAAATAGCAATGCTGGAAAGTGTTGTCGTTATCTTTCAAGTCGGACTTTTCCGTGCCATACAGCAGTATGCCCATCATGTCTTTTGGGTTTGAGATGATGCGCTGCTGCATCAATTGATAGGCACACGTGAGAGCAGCAGATACTGGGGAGTCTCGCTCGGCATGTTTGTCGTCTGAAGGTGGTGGACGCTCCAACATGGATGAACTGACATCAATTGCAAAGAGCACAGCGTCTTTCATCGCTTTGTAACTCTGAGGCTGTTAGAATCGATACGTTTTAGAATAAATACTGACGTACCGTATCATCGACTTCTTCGTCATCTTCGTCCTCTTCGCCAGGGCGATTATTCTGCCAATCTGCTGCCATTGTGGGATTCTAGGTGTTGTGTTTGCTTGTAAGGTGATTTAAGAATTCAAGAAAAGAGAGAGTACGGTGCCAGAATCTGGCGGACGACGGGCCCGTTTGTGTACATGTAGGTTTGCTCACCAGCTAGGCAACAGGTCGGTCCAGCGCCTCGCGTCGCGTATTCACCTGATCAGTGGCAGGGGTGTGTACTGTAGAACGGTTAGGCAGCTCGGAGCTCGATCTACAGCTCCGATCGCTTGGTTTTGCCGTCTCTGTTATTGGTCAGCGTCATCGAACTCCATACGTACAACACCACACGCCACGAGTTGTGCTGTGCTGTCTTTCTCCAAACACACGTCTTCTCTTTGCAATATTGGTCCTGAATCTCGCTCTGTATGAGACCTGACCCATTGTAATTTACAATTTTACAATGGCAATGCGTACCCCCATTGCGTTTGCCGCAAGGCGCGCAACCCCGAGCTCATCTGCCGCTTCGTTTCTGGTCCCATGTGCTCCGCGATGGAGAAGAGGAAATGCAACGGTAGCTCCGCCAGCGACGCAGAGCGCAGCGGGCTCCAAAGGCCCTACTGCTATCGTGTTCATGAACATGGGCGGCCCCTCAACAACCGATGAAGTTCACAGTTTTCTCAGCAATCTATTCGTATGTCCACGCACACATCAACCGTCGCATCACTTTTGTCTTCGGAGTAGCTGACCTTCCCAACCACCAGTCCGACGCCGACCTGATCCCCCTGGGACGCTTCCAAAACTACATCGGCCCCCTCCTCGCAAAGCGACGCACCCCCAAAATCCAAAAGCAATACGCCGACATAGGCGGTGGCTCGCCGATTCGCAAATGGTCCGAACACCAAGCAGCAGAAATGTGCAAGATCCTCGACAAAACATCCCCCGAGACCGCCCCTCACAAGCCCTACGTTGCCTTCCGCTACGCCAACCCGCTGACAGAGGACATGTACAAGCAGCTCCTCGCCGACGGCTTCGGCCAAGGCAAAGGCGGCCGCGCAGTCGCATTCACGCAGTACCCGCAATACTCGTGCTCGACGACGGGCTCGTCGCTCAACGAGCTCTGGAAATGGCGCGCACGCTTCGAAGGCGCAAAAGCGGGCCAATCCGTCGACGGCGACGCCGGCAACATCAAATGGAGCGTCATCGACCGATGGCCCACGCACGCGGGCCTCGTCGAAGCCTTTGCGCAGAACATCGAGAAAACCCTCGCCACGTACCCGCCCGAGCGCCGCGACGACGTCATCCTGCTGTACTCGGCGCACAGCTTGCCCATGTCGGTAGTCAACCGCGGTGACCCGTACCCTGCCGAGGTCGCGGCCACCGTCCACGCCGTGAACCAGCGCCTCGGCATGAAGCACAAGTATCGACTAGTCTGGCAGTCTCAGGTCGGCCCGCAGCCGTGGCTGGGCGCGCAGACGTCCGACACGGTCAAGAATTTCATGAAGAAGGGGAACACGGATATGATTCTGATTCCTATCGCCTTCACCAGCGACCACATCGAGACGCTGTACGAGCTGGACAAGGAGGTTATTGGCGAGGACGCAGAGGGTCACGAGGGCGTCAAGCGCGTCGAGAGTCTGAACGGGAATCCCGTCTTCATTGAGGCGCTTGCTGATCTCGCCAAATCGCATTTGGACAGCGGGGTTGCGTGTAGCAAGCAGATGACGCTGAGGTGTCCCGGCTGCGTGAGCGAGAGGTGTCGAGCTCAGAAGGAGTTTTTTGCCGCTCAGACGGAGAGTCTAGCTGCTGGAGTGCAGAATGCGTAGTTAGTTTTCCAGAGCTGATTTTGTCACAAACGCGAGTTCGGAGTCACAAAAGAAAAATCACTTGTAAGCAATTTTTGGGTTGGTTGTATGATATTGTATTCATGTCACTACGGAAGTGACTCGGCGAAGAGGGGAGAAGGGGGCGGGGGGGTATCATTTCCTGTGTATAGAATGAAGACAAAAAAAGACATTTCAAAAGCAAAGTTTGACGAAAAACGGAAGGAGAATGAACATTAACATTACAAGAACGATTCTCAACCCCACTGTATACAAGCTTCAAAGCAAGTTCAACCAACCTCCCAACCTCGACCGCAAGAACAAAGAAATCGCGAGGCACAAAAACGCCTGTGTACCAACCCCAAGCAAACCAAATGCATGATTCCCAAACACGCTGAACATTAACTCAAACAACCAAACGCCAATAACATGATCAAGTCTTGCAATCCCCGTGTACTCATATAACCAATGCAACTTAAACAAAACTACGGATATTCCGGCTGCCCGTAAAACCTAACCCATGAAGATTTCAATTATGGACTTCACCAATCTTTCGCTTTTTGGCGTGTTCTTGTTGCTCGTGCTGAAAATGCGCGGCTTCCTCCTTGCGCAAGCGATACACTGCTTCTTTGACTTTTGATCTGCAAGGTCCCAAATGTTAACGAATAATGAACTTTCAGCCCTTTTAGTTGGTGAGATGATTGTGCGGACGTTCTTAGGGACGTGAGTTGTGATTGAGACGGTATGAATCCACCTCGCCAACACGCTTTCGAGGTGGATCATCAGGAGGAGTTGGGGGTAGATGAGGAGGATGTTGGGCATGTTGAGGAGGATGCCTCTTATGAGGGGGACGGAAGATTACGTACTCTGCTCGACGCAGATCGTCCTCGGTAACAGGCTGCTCTATGCTTTCAAGCACGCTGTTGACCGTGGAGATGTGGTTGGCATCGGTTTTGTCGTCGCGCCAGCGCGGTGTGCCGTCGTCTTCCTTTTTGAAGCGCCATTGACCCTCGACAGTGCGGTAGCATTCGATGATGCGACCATCTAGGCGCTGCTCCAGTGACTTGAACATGGTCCATTCCTCAGGCGTCACTGTGAGGTTGGCGAAGTGACGGTAGTCGCGGCTGCCATGGTTTACGAGCAAGTGAAAGCTCTCTGGCATCGCATCGTAGTCTGGGATGAGGCCTTCCTCGCCGTCTTCTGGATCAAAGAGCGGGAAGTCACCTAAACGGAGACGAAAGTCAATCGTGTTTTCATGGGGAGGTTTCCATTTGAGGATGCCTTGATCTGTGCCGAAAACGTATCGAGAGGATTTACATGTGAAGATCAGACCGTCGTTGCCGTGTTTGAGATTGGGCAAAACGTTGTCGAAGAGGTTTGATAAATGGTAGGCTGGTTGGAATTGCTTTTCTTTGACGACAAATGGGTTTCGCTGAGGGCCGGTTTGCGACCATTTCATGTACTTTTGCCACGGCTTGATGCATCTTTCTTGCATGTGTCCGATTCGCTTATCGAGCGTCTTCGCAGTCATGTTGGTGTTGTCGACGGCGAGACAATCGAAGATGTAAAAGATGAGCTGACGACCGCCATCGGGCGTGATATCGTTGACAAGCTCTCCATCCAGGACAGTCCCGTAAAGGAACTGTTCAGGGTTCTGGATACTTGCATGATAAGGGAACCGGAGTGGAACCTCGGTTTCGTAGTAGTTATTCTTGCGATCGATGAGAATGGTGAGTGGTTCTATCACATGGCCTCTATCGATGAAGGTAAGATAGAGCAGGCAGCGAATGCCATCTGTCTTTTCACAGAGGAAGTACTCGCGCTGCTGGATCTCGGCGAGGTGCTTGCGCGCAAACGATACTGGTTGGGCGCCAGGAAATCGTATGTTGTCGCGCTCAAGGAGCTGGGCAACGTCTCGCTTAAGCGATTCTGAGTCCTGAGCACTGAGGAGAAAGCCAGGTATCGAGGGCGGAGCGGAAGATCCGCTGTGTACAGCCATGATGAAAGAGGAAAGAGGTGGTTGCAGTTGTGATTGTGGAGACAATAGTTGGCTGCGGCCTGAGATGCGTAGGGCAAAGGGCATAGGCTAGCCGTATACAGTAATTTGCTTTGTGGAGAGATGGGCCAATCAGGGCGCCAGATCTGATCGACGGGATAGTGCTACCAGTAAGCGCAAATGGCATTAGACTGGCGGGAACAATGATCCTTGAAGGATGCGTGAGAACCGACAATGTCGGTTGATGTAGGTCGTTTTGGGCAGTGAGTGATGGGCACCATCCGACCGAGCAGTGTAGTGATTGATCTACAGTGGTGAACCAGTAAGCGCAAATGGCGTTAGACTGGACACAGCGAGTGTTTCGATTATTGATAGTGTGTGCTGAAAGCTATTATGAAGAAAAGTCCCGGGAGGGTGAAGAATCAGAAGGGAAGACGGGGGGCGATGGAGTTAAATACTTTGTCCTGTACATTATCGGCCGACAGTACCAAACAACGTCAGTGACTCAAGTATGTGCTATTTAGACCTCTTCTGAGTGAGTCGTGGCTCATCTCAACTGTATTGAATGTTATAGGATGGTACATCCCTGGATGTATACTCAACCAAGGAACATTATCACTCGAGTGACTACCTAGGTAAATATCGAAAGATTGACCAATGCTGTATATCAGGTATAAGGAAATCCACACCTATACTCATGAGTCACACTTCACATTCCTAAGAGAGCAAGCTGCAACAGCGATGTCGAACATGTGGTGGGATCATGTATGATATAAATAGCAATGCTTACGGCCGTAGGTAGCCAATCCGACCACCACTAAAGTCATCGCAACAATCACCAGTCACCGGTATGTATGTATATGACCCCTCAAAACCTCCACGCGATCGATATACATGGACCGCAATCGAATATGTAAGAACAGTACCGCATAAAATGCCAACCACAGTAAGCTTATTAGAAATCCATAATGCAACAGTTAAGAACTTGAGTGCCGAATCAAAGTCACTCTGCTAATTGAGATTGACAATCATGATTACCAATTGTATCCAGAAGAAGATCAAGTCCCTGAACGGGAAGCTCGACTAATTTGCATCGACATACGTACATGTTGGTATGTTACGCGGAATCTTTCACGATGGAACAGAAACAAGGGAAATCACAGTCTGTCGGATTTACACAATCGTGAATGTAAGCGTTGAGAATGAATATGTCGTAGTAGATTTGGCTCATTTGTGCTTGCGGTTAGTTGTGCACGCTTCCTCCCCATTTAGTATTCATTGTCAGGATTGGTTTTAAATGGAGGTATCGGCGCGGCAGTTCGTATACGCCACATCGCACAACGAGAGTGACCTATGAGCAAGTGGTTGTTGATACATCACTACCCAAATCATTTGAGAAATCAACAAACATTCGTTCTTCGTGTTGCAATAGAATACAAGTGTACTTCTACAAACAATAATGATACAATGTTGTGACATAGAAATACAATAATGCAAATACCTCTCCATTCTGACATTCACACCTGAGAGAGACCTCTGCTGGGTGGCTTCACAAGCCCTTCAACCTCTCCCGGGTCTCCCTTGAACTTCCAGTCCCCATTGGCCACCTCATCATCGGTCGCTCGATCCAATCGGTACAACTCCCGTCTCATATACCCCACAATCTGCGCCAACTTCTCAAAATCTACGTCCTCTTTGGCGGCAAACAAGTTTCTCCAGATGGCAGCCGCAAGGACGGCATCACCCTTTACGATGGCTTCGTCGTAAGAGAGCAACACAGCACGCCACTGCGAAAACATATCCTTAAGGTATTTCTGACGAATAGAATTCGCGTTGAGTTGATGCCAGACTACGAGGCGGTCTTCAGCGGCATAGAAGGCGTGGTTGGTGAGGTGTTGGATCCAGATTGGGGCATGGGTTTTGGGGAGCATGCGGAACCGGACCTGCAGCATGTACATGTGGATGAAGGTAATTTGAGCCCAGTTGATAAACGTCGGGGCGAGACCAAGCGCTGCAGATATCCTTGTTAGCCAGCCGTCTGTATATGAATTAGGGACTTGGGAGGCTCTTACTGTCGTACCACCACCCCGTTGCGACACCCAGATGTGCACCCGTTTCGTCCCTAGGGATCTCCGCATTCTTCTCATTCGCCTGGGGTATCGTGTAATCGCCAGGTCTCGCGCATTCTTTGATGAGCTCCTGCATGGCACCGTATGCGACGTACGTTTCCGTCATCAGAGGAGCTTTTTCACGAAGCTTCGCCGCTAACCCAGTCACCGTGTTGAGCTTTGGTTTTTGCTTTCCCGTGATATCTGTAACTCTGCGGGATTTAGATTCCACGGCCGAGAGCGATTGTGTAGCATGGTAGAAAGCTGGGGTCGTGGTAGAAAGGTGACGACGGAATTGCGATGCACGGTATGAGGAACGCTGCGAAGCCTGCAACAGTTAGAAAAGGCGACAAAGGGTATTTTAACTAGACGGATTGTACAAACCTCAATCAGTAAAGGAGACTGCCTCGTCAGAGCTCTCGAGCAGATAGTACACATGTATGCGGGTGCCATTTTGGAGGGAATTGAATGGCTGAGGCAAAAAGTTTGGCGGTCGCAACAATGGGGATCGCGCGTGGTTGTGCAAGGGTCTAGTCGTCACCCGTATTCTTTAACAGATCCATGACATAACCATTTTGGTAGCCAATCAGCCATCTGCTACTCAATCCACTACCACCATAGTATTGCACCAGCACTCTTGGTCTCACGTACGATCCGAATTGAAGTCTTGAGGTCTATCCAAGCAAGGCTATCCATTGGGATAATTGTTGCAAAACAAATGTTCTGGGGAAATTGTACACCGCGATATGATAGACATCACGATTCCAATTCTATGCATTATTTTCAATATATAACACGATGCAAGGTACCAGGTGGAGGGCGAACACTCTCTGTTTTCATACTTTCTACGTTGTACTTTGCCCGTTCATTTCCAAGGCTTGTTATTTATAGCGATCGTGCTACAGCCCAGCATGCGTGGTCTCTTATTTTGGATTGTATGACACAAAAATACACCGAGCAGGATATCAAGAAGAAGAATCTATTTAGCCTACACTATCCAGTTCAAAAGAAGTTGTTACATTAATACCCCAAGATACACTCCATGCCCCGCTGAACCTCAGACGCGCAAGAAACAGTCGCACCAAAATGTGTGAGTAGTGTTACAGTCTCTCCCTCTCGTCATCCAGGTCCTTGGCCTCGAATCTTGACACGTTTAGGTCCTAGCGACGGCAGGCTTCTCTCCACCAAGGTTGGCCTCGGTGTAGTAGAAGTTCTCTTCAGGGATTCTTCCCCTCAAGAACTCGGGCTCTGAGCCGCGGACATAGATGTCTTCGTAAAGCGTTGTGCCAGTAGGCTCAGGGGCATCCATCTTCTCGGCCTCGGCGACCTCAGCATCAACCTTGGCACGAGCGTCCTTGTCAATGGACTTGAGCTCTTCCTCAGAGGTGACGCCCCAGTCGAGAAGCTTCTGCTTAAGGCCGGCAATGGGGTCGTTGGTGCTACGCATACGCTGGATTTCCTCGCGGGTCTGACGAATCTGTTAGCGTTTTGAATAATGGGCATCTGGCGCAAAACTCACTCGGTAGGTGGTTCCGGGGTCGGACATGGAGTGTCCTCCATATCGGTATGTGACGAATTCGTAGACGAGAGGTCCCTTTCCAGCAGCACACCATTCCTTTCCGAACTGTGTAGCAGCCTTGACAGCGAGAACATCCATACCGTTGATCTTGAGACCGGGGATGTATTGACCACGCTTGTAGTAATCGGTGAGGGCAGAGGAGCGGTTAGCAGCGGTACCCATACCGTACTTGTTGTCTATTGACATGTCAGCCTTCCAATTTCGTAGAAAACATCGAATACCACATACTCTCGCAGCTGAAGATCACAGGGAGGTTCCATAGCTTGGCCATGTTGAAAGCCTCGAAGACCTGACCCTGGTTGGAAGCACCATCACCGTACAAGGCGAGTGTGACGTTCTTCTTGTTCTCGTACTGTTGCGCAAAGGCGATACCGGCGCCGACGGGAACCTGAGCACCGACAATACCGTTACCACCGTAGAAACCGGGGGCGAACATGTGCATGGAACCACCCTTTCCGTAGGCGATACCTTCTCTGCGGCCCAAAAGTTCACCAATGATCGACTTGACGGTTCCTCCGCGCATCATGGCGTAGCCGTGGCATCGGTAGGCGGTGATAACGTGATCGGACTTCTCAATACCGTGTTCCATTCCAACGGCGACGGCCTCCTGACCGGTGGACAAGTGACAGAAACCTCGGATCTTCTTCTCCTTGTAAAGCCTATCGGCGGCCATCTCCATGCGTCTGTAGCGTTCCAGTTAGCATCCCGCTTGTCTCTATGCCATCATGTTTTTCCAAGCTGCGGGAAGGGTTCGCTCGTACCGTACAGCGACCATATCGTAGTACATCTGCTTCAGCTCGGATTTGGTGGTGTTGAGGGTGTAAGACGGCGGGTCCAGCTCGTACGTCTCGAAGCTCTCGTCGGAGAGGCGGACCTCGAAGGGAGCATCATTGTCCTGATGAGTTGAAATTTAGCCATGTCTCCCGATATGGTTATTGACCGCACCAAGCAAAACTGTCCCTACCTTTGGCACAGCTTCCTTGTCGGCGTGAGAGCTGGCAGCGTCTGTTGTCACTCGGCGGACAGCAAAGGCATTGCGCCTGAAAGGAGTCGCAAGATTCCTTCTGATCGTCCTGGAAAGCATGTTGACAATTGGCCGGAGGAGAGAAGAGGATGGAGGGGGTTGACGAGGTGTGAGAGAAAGATGTTGGGTATCGGAAAGATTCGCGTTGAGCTCCGCAGGCGGTCTCAAGGGGTTAGCGCTGGCACAGACGATCCCGCTGACCAATGACACACGCCAATCTTTTGGTATCCGTCGAGACAGAAGTAATCAAAGGGTCTCTTTTTGATCGGATAGTGCGTGATCATATTCAGTCGCTTTCACATTGGCTCTATAATGCATCTTTCAGATCCATTTCCAATGAGAGCGTTGATCAGTTTAAATCAGTCGTTAACATTGACGGCAGATTTTCCACCCACCAACGTAACATCCCCATCCCGTAAGCCGGCCCAATCCACCTATTGGAGCGCAAGTCCTTCATCAACACTTACATGTAATCGCCATTTCAAACCCGGTATTAAACTATCTATTCTATTCCATCACAGACCTTGAAAATAACTAGAGACCCAGTCAGCACAATATCTCACCCACTAGAGATTTGATAGAAGATTTTACACTCGTCCACTATTTTTAGACATAACCTACAACATTTCACAATTCTGCACTTCCATGTGCGTAACTTGTTGGATGCTCTATAGTTGGAGGGCCTATTTTACTTCGTTCGGGTTATACAAAAGCCACGATACCTGTAGATAACTAGATGCAATGCTTGTCCGTCTGCTGTGGATGGGTATGTACTAGACTATTCACGACGTGAAGCAACCAACTTAAAAATGTCGGGCGTACCTTACAGGAGCATTTGAAGCGAACAAAAGGTACAAGACCAAAAGCACTGTTCGTTGAGAAAAAGAAGAAAGGAACATCGATTTTTTTTCCGCCACTAGCAACTACCGAAGAAGAAAAGAGAAGTGGGACAGTTACATCTCCACACGGGACCATGTTCTGCGTATTCATTCTCCCCGTCTTCACATTTTTGGAACTTTATTGTTCGTTGGGGCAATTGCTCCCATCGATTCCATCCCGTGTACACGTGCTTGTTTTCCTGGCTTATCCTTTACTCTTGTCATCAACCCTGTACGCCGCCACCCCCGTCCCATCTTGGAGTACAAGCAAAAAAACACAATCGGAGCAAGAGAAGAGAACAGAAAATGACAAAACATCCCATAGACACACTGTCCGTCTTCCATGTCAACCTATAAGCGAACTAAGAGCCCACTCAGAAGGTCAGCCCAGGCCCTGGATGATGGGCCCAGCAAGAGGAGGTGAGACGTAAAAAAGCCTATAGAGGCTTGAAGTAAGGTACAAGAAAGGGCACATGCATTTTGTGTAGTGTGCGACAGACAGGGGGAATATGTGCAGTCAAGCTGAGATCCGCAACAAATTGAAAGAGCCCCCCTTGAAATTTCCGTTGTATAACGAGCGTGCGGTGAATGGCCAGGATAGCGCAAGATGGAAAACAAAGGGGAAAAGACATCCAGATCGTGAAAAAGGTAAAACATGCAAAAGCAGCCTTACTCCTTTCGCACCAGAATGAAGTAGAAAAACATGGTGCAGAAACATAAGGAGAAAAATCTGGAATAATGCAGAATTGTGGTTTTTGACCCGCCCTATCGATTTGACAACTTGGAAGTTGCAGTGTACAGGACAGGGTACCTGAACATCCATATACAGAAGACAGTACCGCGCGCGCCGAGAGCACAGCGAATACAAGTTGGGGTTCGACAACAGATCACGTTGATACCAGATACCAATCAACTGTGGACGATTACAAGACAACGTCTATCTCTGTTTGAATGTTAGCTATTGCATTGGTGAATAATCGACAGCCGATTGACTTACGCGACCACGTCGTTGGTTCCCACCAGCGGCTTGCTGCTGTTGCTGCGGAACATACATGCCATAAGGATACATGGGAACCGGTTGTCCAAGAGCAGCGGGTTGCATCATGGGCGAGCCATTGAATCCAGGGGCAGCAACTGGGGCGACGTTTCGGAAGCCATCAACACCAGAGACTGGAGGCTGGAAGCCATTCATCTGAGGATAGAATGGGCCGGGGCGAGACGCCAAGAGCTGTTGGTACTGCATCTGCTGCGGGCCACTCATAGCGGGCATGTTTGGCATGAACATGGGGCCACTGACTCCCATGCCATATTGGTCGAATCCATTGGAGTCCATGCTTGCGGTGCGTTGCAAGGCGACGGGATCGAAACCAGCGGGGGCAACATTCTGGTAAAACTGCCTGGGCTCAGCGTTGGAGCCAGCAGGGCTATCACGGGAAGATGCAGGCCGAGTTTGGGAGTGCTCGCGATGACCAGGTCCGCCACGAGTCGAGAGGTTGACCTCGTCCATCAAACGCTTGTAGCCCTGAGCAGGCTGCGCTTTGATGCGGAGCAAGACGTTACGAACATTCTGCACCACATCGGCACGAATCTTCTCGTCGAAGAAGGGAGTCGTGAGGACCTTGAAGATGAGGGTGGCACCGCAATTCTGATCAATGAGAATGTCTTCCAAGACCTGATCGTTTGCAGAGAAGAAGAGAGCTTGAAGGATGGTGTCGCGGGCTTCGGGTTCATTTCGCTGGTTGATGATCTTCAACACTGTCAAGTAGGCGACCTTGTGGGTGCAGAGATGCACGATATGGGGGACAAGGCGAGGAGCCAAGACTGTGCGTCGCCTAGGGAAAGTGCAAGTATCAAGGAACCAAGTCAGAAGCAGGGCACCGTTGGCATTGGTAGCAAGCTGAACACTGTGTAGGGCAATGGTAGCGGCCACCATGCGCTGCTGGTCCTTGGTAGCGTAGTGGCTCTCCAAACAGGCTCGCATGGCTCGAGCACCGAAACGGCCCTGAGCAAGATCCCAAAGGCGGCTGAGCATGGCATCGAAAATGAAGTTGTTGAGAGGCGAAGAGTATCGCAGACATCCCTGCATGACATAGTTGCCGAACTGGTCGAGGAACAGTGTAACAGCATATGGACGAAGAGAGTCGACAACCATCTTCTGAAGGGCGGGGGATCGAGCGACGTCAATGATCTTCTGTGCAGCCCAAGTGCCATTCTTGTGAATACCAATTTTGGCCAGGTGGGGTGCGATTTCTCGCAACATAGCCTCTTTGGTGGGCTCGGAGCAGAATTCGAACAGCTTCTGAACGACAGTGTTACCAAGGTAGTCGGAAGACAGCTCAGCAATCTCTGGAAGCATGTTCATGGCAATTTCTTCAATCTCGGGCTGGGAGCAGGATTGGTTATCAATTCGCTTGCGAATCTCACGCAGGCGGGGAGCATCGTGCACGCGAGTGTGGCTGGGCTCCTCGACAGGAGGAATATCCGTAAGGTACTGGTGGAAATGGATGGCTTCATCAACCTGACCCGAAATCCTCATCTGCTCCTCATCGGTTGCACCCAGATCTTTTACGATCTGAACAATGTCGCCACGGATCTCGGTGAGTTCGGGCGTAGTCAGAGGAGCATTTGCGCTCTCAGTGCGAGTGCCAGCAGCCTTTCCATTGTTAGGGGACGAAGTCACACCTTCCGCGGTGGCCTTTGTGTGGGGGTCTGGGCTTGGAGAAGGGAAGATGCCATTGTGACCAGGGGTGGCCGCAGCAGATGGCACCTTTGCATAACCGATACGAACGGGGCCAGCACCGGGGAAGATCTCCTTGCCATTGAGCTGGGACTTGGCCTGGGCGGCGCTGTCAAGATTCTCGAAATTGACGAATCCACAGTTCTTGTGTGTCAACACCCGAGTAGATTCAATTGGGCCATACGCGCTGAAGATGACGTTCAGGGAGGACACAGTGGTGGACGAAGGGATGTTACCGAGCCACAGAGCGCGGGTAGGACCCTCTAGCGTGTCATCTCCGAGGTTGGAGCTCGGTTTGCCGCCCAACTGAAGGCCCTTGACGGCTTCAGTCAGGCTGAACTCAGCATCCTCGGTGAGATCAGCGGCAGTGAGGCTGTTGTCAAGGCGGGAATTGGCTGGAAGGTAGTTCCGCATCATACGCTGCGAAGGCGAGTCAAGAACGCCGGCAGTACGAGCACGGGGGCGAGTAGCACTGGCAAAATTGGCAAAAGCCTGAACCTCGAGGTTGTGCTGTCGAACAGCCTCATGGATGGCATATGCACTGGCCGCATCCTGCGGGGTCATGGAACCGCTGTAGCTGCCATAACCGGGATCCATCTCATCTTCGTCATCGGCGTACTTCTCCTTTGCATTGACCGAGTAGGAGCGGAAGCGGTTGGCAGAAGCGGGAGCATTTTGCGCGAAAGCATTCCTCTGGCCTTCGAGGAGAAGCTCGATATCGGAGGGAGCAAGAGTCGCTCGGGCGGGCTGGGGAGTATCCACCAAACCAAGGTAATCTAGAGTCTTCACGTCGGTGTCAGCAAGTGATTCCCTAGAGAATGAAGACACGGGCGAGCCTGGGCCGTTAGAAGGTTGAGACGCAATGCTCTGCAGAGTGCTGCTGCGGTCCCGGCTGCTGCTCCAACCAGTGGTGAAGATGGAGTTGCCAAAAGGCGAAGTAGACGGGGGCAAGAAGCCTGGTCGTTGAGGCATCGAACCGGCTCGCAGGCGAGACAGGAGAGCCGACTTTGCCGCAGCAGAGCCCGGGTCGATGAAGCCTCGACTGTCTGTAGCTGAATTGGGGCCCGGTTTGAAGGGGCTTGTGGAGGGGGTGGGTCGGGAAGTCTTGGGCAGGAGCGAAGAAGCAGACATGAGACCGCCGGGGGCTGCTGAAGGCGAGAATCGTGAAGGGAGAGTCCCGGCACGAGCGCGACGGGTAGATGTCTGACCCGTAGGCGCGGCCTCGGGTGGAGCTTGGTTGAAGTCTGGGAAGCTATCCCCGCTGGGAGACTCTGGGATGGTCTCGCGCAGAGGTGTGGAATTGCCGCTCGTGGGAGGACCCCACATCTGGGGAGTCAAGCCTTCCTGAGCTTGAATCTCGCGTGCTCTGCCATGCGTATGTTAGCTGGTGTCCAAAATAAGGGTACCTGTTTCAGGATGCGACAAACCGTTTAGAGTAGAGCCTGCTCCCGAATTCATGCGAGGGGGACCCAGCGCCGAGTCTTGCACCAGCTGCGGCATTGCCCAGCGAGTTGGAGGTATTGGAGGTAGACATTGGGAATCGAAGGGAGCCTCCCGAGGATGGCGGTTCAGCGGGCGAGGTGGAGGTGGTCGACGAGGCCGAGGGCGGGGCCTGGGACGTGAGTTGGGGGATGTAGTTGAGGTTGATGTGGTGCTCCGGTCGTGAGGTAGGAGCCATTAGGTATTACAGACCCAGTTCGAGATGGTTGGAATCGTGTAGCTCGTCGGGCAAGGAAGAAATGGTCGTAGAGACTCTCGTGTACCAAAACCAGCAGGGTAACGGCGGAAATGTGGGATTGGTACCTGCCAAAGGAATGTGAGGCGAGCACACACGGGGGAGGAAAAGCGGGCGTGATGACGCGGGCGTGAAGGGAGGGGAAGGTGAAGATGAAGGGGAGGAGAGGGAGGAGGAAGAGGAAGAGGAGGAGGATGGTGAAAGTGAAAGTGAAGGTGAGGTGGGTTCAGAGGATAGATGGGCGGCAGGGTAAGTGGTAGCGTGTCGGTGCGTCGTCCTGATTATGATACAGCCGGGGTGGAATAGACAGGCCAGCAGGGCAGCGGGAGGGTGCAGCAGCAGCGGGCGTGGAGAAGCGAAGAAATAAGGATTAGGGGACTGGGCACGCGTGGGAGGATGGAGGAGAGGAAGATGGAAAAGGAAAAGCAGCAGCAGCAGAGATGAAGAGAGAGAGATTGATAGATTCGAGGCTAGATGGGATGGGAGCGAGCGAGGAGGCGCAGGCAGGGAAGAAGGGAGAGAAGCCAAAAGGTGAAGCTCGTCGCGCGTTGATGATTCGCTAAAGGGCTAGCTGTCTGGCCTGGCTGCACCAAGCACCGGGCGAAGACGTGCACTGATCAGTGAGTGAATGGATCGCAGGTAATCATTAATGCCCCGGAACTCGCTGTGGCAGGCGTGCGTGCATGCATGCATACATATGTATATGTCCTGTCGCAATCCATCCATCTATATATGTATGTATGTCTGTATCTATCTATGTATGTGTGTGCGTGCGTGCGTGCGTGGCTACATGGCCGCAGAATAGCTTCAACCTCTGCGTCTCAAGCTGGTGCGGGAATCGGCAACGAGCATGGTTGCGGGTGAACGAAGGATTGGCTTGATATTGCAGTGCGGCCATACATGTCCGCGTAACCCAGTTCACCTTCCCAATGGCCTCTCCCGTTGGATGATTGCTTCAGGGGAAACATGTTATTTTGGCAGTGGTTGGTCTGCCTCGCCGAGCGCAGGCTGGCCTGGATAGTGGGCGGGCGGCTGCTCACTGGCTCAACGTCTCGACTCTGAAACCAGCCGGGGGAGCAGAGTCGAACGTCTCTGCTGTTGCTAAATCTGATAGCAGTTCCAAATGACAATAACTACCATGATGATAATAACAGCAACAACAGCATATCCACCCTGTTTCAAACGCCCGCGGCATATGCTCTGCCATTTTCTATAGTTGGGACACGTAGAGTATCCGCAACCTGTCCTTCTAGAAGGGGGCCGTCGTGACTTGTCGATGTCTGTCAAGACTCAATCGGATACACAGCTACGTTTCAGATTCCCCCTCGCTCGACGCCAGACGGTCCAAGTCTTGGCTGCCCGTGATCTGCATGCATGGCAATTGACCATCGTCTTTGCCGGGCGGGCATCAAGCGAGAGTCTCCATTCCAACCTCGACATCATCACCTCACCAAAGCATCCTCCAAACAGACCATACACCACTTGCGTACGCGGCCAGTCCAACTCCTTCGCTGCCGTCCATCGGCCTCCATCCCATGTGTCGTACGTGTCGACTGCCCTCGTGAAACGCGCTACTTGGCTGCGTAAAACAGCGGCACCTGTCTCGCGGCCATCACGGCAACCTTCTATTGCTCAACGGCCTGCGAACTGCTGCTTGCGCATGATATCCCGTGTTTCGGTGGATTTCTTCTGGAAGACCACCCGCACGTCCATGTCTCGAGACTCCCGGGGGTGCGAGTGGTTGTCTTTACCGTAGAATTTCCCCAATCCGGTCCCGAGGCTAAGCAGGATAGTCGCTTGCACCTTCCCCCACGCTTGCTCCTGCCCTGATCGGCCGTGCCCTGTTCGCTCGTCTGTTCGCGCAATCGTCAAGACTCTCTCCAGTTGCAGAGCCCGGGCGCGCTATCCCCCGAATCACCGACCGCCAGCCTGCCAGCACTCAACTTCAACCATGCCACCGAGCTCGCCAGCGCGAAACATCGCCCACTCCCACAAACGTTCGCCCTCCGATCCCTCGGCCTCCGACGCCGACGACGACCACCATGACGCTCCCGTCGACCTCATGGTCGTTTCGCGCGCGAGGCGATCAAACGCGGGCAACCGCATGTCCACGCTCCTCGCCCAATCCGCCCAAGAGCCAGACGATGAGTGGGGTGAGGAGTGGGAAGATGCTCCCAACGAAGAGGAATTCGTAGGCGACGATGCCAACAACCAGGAGGACTACAACGTTGATTCGTCCTCCGACGAGGATGAAGACGAGGGCGCTGATGACGATGCGGGCGAGAAAGAGCTACGCAAAGCCGAACGCCAGGAACGCATCAAGAAACGTAAACCCGCCACAAACCCCTTCACCGCTCGCCTCGCTGCCGCTTCGCGCAAGCGGGTGAAGCTAGATGTACCGTCTGCCGAGTCACCCGACTCTGTACCGCGTCCTAAGAAGAAGTCGGAGAGGGCATCGTGGATTCCGCTCGATGAAGATGGCCCCACGCGAACGTCTTCGCGCCGACAGACAGTGGCAAATAAGCAGAGCACCTTGGCCAAACTGAAGGAGAAAGACAGAAGACGGGATGACACTCTCGCCATGATGAAGGCCGCAGAGGCACGTAAGGCCAAGGATGAGCCCAAGCCTTTGACCCAGGCGGAGCGTCTGGCAGAAGCCGCCCGGGTGGAAAAGCTCAACAGCAAGAGCTTGCACCGATGGGAGGAGGAGGAAGAATTGCGCGCCGCTGAAAGGCAAGCTAAGATTGATGCGCTCAAGAATCGCCAGATTGAAGGCCCCTTCATTCGCTACTACAGCGGGCCTGGTATCTGGGTCGATGATAAAGTCAAGTACACCGGCAAAGATGCCCCGAGTCTCGAGGACTTGGAGGAAAAACTCAACAAGGATAGTGCTACGCCCACACCTACAGCACCGGACCAACCACCCAATGCTGAGGAACCGTCCACGGCCGATTCTATTTCAGTGACTCCTAATGGCATTAACCAGGATAAAACCTCGCAACCCCAAGTGGATCAGTCTCTGAATAACGATTCGCATCCCCCTCCGCCAGAATCTGGAGCTCTAGAGCAGGGTTTGTCTACAGAATCGCAATCGCAACCCCCCTCCATGCCATTCCCGAACACCATGATGGGTGCCCCGCCAGGAACCGTCAACCCTTTTCTCTTTGGCATGGAGCAGTACGCTCACCCCGAACAACCACAGCAGCCTGAATACGGCCCACTAAATTTTGCCCCTGATACCTCGTCAGAACTCCCACCCAACCCATTTCTGTTCACCTCCCCCTTCTCCCAAGCACAGTCCTCCTTCAACGACCCGCTCCTCACTCAAGATGGCACGATTCCCCCCTCACACCTCCTCGCCCAGTTCCAGCAACCATCACAGCCATCCGCACCTCCACCGCCTCCCCAACCTCCCAAACGAAAAGTCATCTCCCGTGCCCTACGCAACCTCCTCATCCTCTCCTCCTTCCCCAATCTCGAAGCCACGGCCCCCATCTCGGGTCGCGTTAAAGCCGCCGCTTCTGTCCTTAAGGAGAAGGATCGCGCCTCTCTCATCCAACTTTCCGTCTCCCTCTTCAATTGGTCTCTTCCAGATGCAACTGCCTTTGTCACAGCCATGCTCTCCCCACCAAAAGCAACCACCAAGAAAGAAAGAGAAGCGCTCAATAAGCCCCGCAAGGAACTCTGCGCCGTCTCGAACAAGGACGCGAGGTACCGCGATCCGGAGACGGGTATCGCGTACCACGATTCCAGAGCGTTTGGTGTGCTGCGCGGGGTCGTTGGTGGCGGATTTGTGTGGTGTGGTGAGGCTGGGTGCTACGTTGGTGGTAGGGCAAAGCCGATGGTCGGGATGGGGAAAGGGTTTTTGGGCATGGCGCCCGCGAGAGGGGTACCGAAGAGGTTTTTGGAGATGCAGAGGGAGGTTGTGGGGGCTGCGAAGAAGAATACTGAAGGTGCTGCTGCTGTTCCTGCTGCTGGTGGTGGTAGCAGTGGAGATGGAGTGGGGGGAAAGGGAGGTGATGTTGTGGTTGTTTCCGAGGGTGTGACGACTGGAAACGGGAACGGGAAGACTCCCGCTGTTGCACCTGCTGGTCAACCGGCTGTTAAACCGGAGAATCCCGTCGTTGGCGCTGTGTAATTTATCTTGTAGCCGTAGCACATATATCTGTATAACAAAGCATTACTAGTACACACTTTTTACCACCCTGTGATAATCATCCTCCACGATTGATTGCACGCAAGCAGTAGCATGAGGTCTCTGTTTCCACTCCTCTCTCGTCACTCTGCAAACCTATTCCACTCTCTTTTTCCCTTGGGAAATCAACCGATTGAATCCTCTCGCACGCAGGTTTGATAGCATAGCATATCTACCACAGTAATCACCATACACATACACACACTCATATTTATATAGATACATGTACTCCACTAACCAACCAAACACACCACTACATCCTACCCCATCCACCAACCACACCAAACTCAACCTCAAACCTCACTTCTTTCCCCATCCTTTCCCCCTTCACCTCACAAGTACAGAGGAAATCCACACTGCTGGTGCTGCTAATTGATTAATCCCGCGAATCGATACTTTCTCTCTCCCTCTCTCAAATGTCATCAAGCCATCGTTTGGGTTTGTCTTTGTACACACATGCGTCACAGCTGTATACATATCAGGTTGATAAAACTAACACTAATTAATTGAATTTATATTTTTCTTTCTGTGTATGAAGGAAGGGAGGGAAAGGAGGGAAGAGATACAGCGATGAGACAAGGTCATATGGGGATATAGTTTAAAAAATGGGGAGTCGAAGGTTATATAGGTTTTGGCGAGGGGTACATATGTAGATGAAAGCATTCGTTGTTGTTGTTGCTGCTGTTGGATCGGGTCGCATCGGATTGAATTTATCGCCGTCACCTGTTTAAGACTCCTTGGAGAGGACCATTGGGAGTAGTGATTATGTGTACATAGGAGAGAGGTCAGGTGTTGCTCTATCTAGCACAAATGCATGTTTTTTTTTTACTAAGATTCGGAAAGGATTTGGGGGAGATGATTGGGGCAGACGGAGGATGAGCCGGAGATTTGGAAATGCTGGGTATTGGGATTTGCGTGTCATCCGTGTATGATCAGAGAGGGAGTGGGGGAAGGGAGAAGGGAAGGATTGGTGAGATTATCATGGTGATTGCGGCATAATGGGTCTGGTGGCGGCTGTACGGGTCCGTGAGCAGTGAGGTAGTGTTGATGGGCAGGTTCGAGTGGTAGTCGGTATTGGTGACGGAGGGAACGTGTTCAAGTGTGAACAGTCTCGGATCGCTTGGGGAGTTCGGTATTGTCGTCACTGCGGTTTGCCATATTTGTGTTTTGTGAGCGGTGCACCGTGCCGGGTGCTCTGAGTGGCGAAAACGATCCGAAGAGAACAGTAAAGCAGTAGGGAAAAAAAAAAGATGAGAGAAAGAGAGGGAGACAGAGCAGGAAAAAAGGTCCGTGATATGCATTTGATGGTTAGCTGACCGACACATGAGAGATCTGTAACGCCCATCCATTTTGCCCCCGACCATTGCAAGAGTAGTTTTTGAAAGGCATTCCTCGTAAATGTACACGATGGTTTATATGCCCCACTGCAACTCCAAAGTCCAGGGTGAACGTGAAGCACCCGAACCAGAGAACCGACTCCATCCCGACCACCATATCGTCATCGTAAAGTCTACTCCTTCTTGCTCTTCTTCGGGCCCTTGACCTTGGCCGTACCCCGGAACTCCTTCGACCTGTTCTTGCGTTGCTTGCCTGTATGATTGTCAATTTTGTCCTTGCTCCGCCATGATTGTATAGAAGCGGTGCCTCTTCGGGAGGTGGAGACGTACGTTGCTGCCTGCTCGCCTTCTCGACCTTGGTGGCCTGGCCATATCGCACAAGCCTGTAGCGGGGTTCGAATTTCTTCATGGCCTCGGCGCTGTCGTAGATGAGGGCGAAACCAGTGGTCTTGCCACCACCGAAGTGTGTCTTGAGTCCGAACACGGAGACCTCATCCTTCTTCGCCTTGTAGAGCTCGCCGAGCTTGCCGCGGAGCTCGTCCTTGGAGACGTTGGCACGGTTGGGGTGGAGGACGTCGCTGGGTGACCGTCAGACTTGTATCCTTCCATCAAAAGTTCCTTCTGCCATTGAGGTGTTCCTGCACTTACACAACCATCTGACGACGACCGAGGAGGGGGTTGCGGATGAACTTGCGCGTGCGCAGAGTAACCTGAGAATCAGCCATGATGGAGGACGAGCTGTGCCGATCTGTTAGCGGTTAGTTGACGGCTTACAGAGTGAAAATGGTCTGCCACGTACTGAAGGTTAAATCGATCCTGCTCGCGTTGTCGAGGTGGTGGTGGTAATTTGCTGTTGGCGCAGGATATCGACGACGTTGGTTCGGTAGAATGGTATTTTTCGGGCGAGTGCGCCAAGTCTCGCTACCAGGCGGCGCACTAACTGCTTACGGCACTCATCACACATCAACCCAGCAGCAACCGACTTTTCTGCGATGCATCCAAACAATTAGACAAGTAGAGATACGGTTATTGCAGAATATTGATGAAGATGTTGTTGTTTCTGCTGTGAATTGATGTGTTAATATGCATGTATCGGTTGGTAAAAAGCAAAAATACCCTGATATGGTTGGCTGTCTGTCGACCTATGCAATTGCGGCTCTTTCCATGAGCGTGCCTTCGACTTCTTTCATTACTACCTGGCTATCGTTGTCAACCTCTGAAAAACGTCTCTCAACTATTCCCAGATTTTTCTGAAATGGACTCGGTCATCACATCTGAACTGACAATACTGCGCCGTCAGTACCTCCAGCTGGTTGACTTGCCACTGCTGAGGTGGCCACATGAATCTGTGCTGAAGCAACCGGCTGTGCAGTCGTGGATTTTTCACAACTTGTTCGACTCGGACAACATCACCACGCTGCCACCAGAACGATATCGTCTGAGAGTGTTGAAACTTCTGGTGTCGAAATTGGAAAGAGCCATTGACGACCCAGAGGAGGATGTGAGCTTTCCCTTGCTTGTGTTCTACGATCAGTCCTACAGAAAGCACGCGTCACACTCCCTATTCGCCCACGTACACTAAGTCGATCTATTTCAAGACCATCACTGACCATCGCGGTGCCTCGAGGGGAATAGGAGATATCCGATGATCTAATGTCTGCGCTCTCGATATTGCTAGCCTCGGGTATACCATCGGAGACTGCATCCGCGCAGCAAAAGTCCTACGTGACGTATTCATTTGCGGACAAGTCTCTACGAGATTGCAGTGTCACACTTTTAGAATCTCGCTCTGTGATCTCATCATCTGGAACCACAGGCTTGCGAACTTGGGAAGCTGCTCTGCTTCTCGGGTCTTTTCTATGCTCTGAGCAGGGCCGTGAGAAAATCCAGGGCAAACGCGTTCTGGAACTTGGGGCTGGAACAGGAATGCTGTCGATTCTATGTGCTAAACGTCTCGGAGTTTCAGGCGTCGTGGCCACGGATGGGGATGAGGCGGTGGTGGATGCGATCAAAACTAACAGCTTCTTGAATGGTGTGGATGCGGAAAGTCAATCACAGACATCGGTTAGAGCTGCTGTTCTGAGATGGGGATGGCCGCTGGATGTGAAGACTTTCTCAGAAGATTATGGCATGGCCATTCCAGACGTTGTGTTGGGAGCCGACGTGGTCAGCTATCCACCAAACAAGGTTATTTCTGGCCTGATTCTGACTAACACGCATGCAGACGTACGACAAAACGGTTATACCCGCTCTTGTCTCGTCACTGAGGACCATGTTCGATATGAAGGCATCTCTTCATGTGCTGATTGCAGCGACGATTCGCAACGAAGAAACGTTCGAGGCCTTCCTCGTTGCATGTAGTGGGTATCCCCACAGTCCTGCGTTGAAAGATTCTCAGCGGCCGCTGCAGTGTGACTGACGAGCTGTGGGGTAGGACGAAACCGCTTCAACATTGCGTTGGTCGAGTTTGCCGTGAAGGAACACCAGGATGGACCCTTCTATCCAACCTCGATCCCGATCAAAATATGGGAATTGAGCCGGGCACAGGAACCCGAGGACCCATTCGCCCTATAAGCGCCTCACGATGGCCGAGTGCCATTGGACCAGCACGTGTTGGGTTTGATGGTGACGAATTGTAGCTAAAAGGGAACCTTGAAATACAAGTTTCACATTGCTGCAAGGAAAAAAAGATTTGAGCGCTCGAATGGGACGGTGAGTGCACCCGACAGAGGACCCGATTGGCGCATCGTGAGGAAAATTGGAGCTCGGGGCCAGATCGAAGGTGGAATCAGGCAAAGGCGTGCTCACACTCGAATCGCATCACGATAGCCAGCGGCCATCACAGTGGATCGAAATTGCGCTGGTGCAGTGTGACCGCCCTAGTTTCCACACAAAGGACTCGGTGATCAGTCAGGTTCTGCGGTAGCTAGAGATGTATGGGCAATGGGTAGACATGCAGTAGTCAGCCGAGAGCAGCTTCTGGGAGCGAGGGATTTTAGTCATATGGCTCATCCAACGCAGGTTTTTACGTCATGCAACAGAGGCGAGAAAGAGAGTTTTGGCAACAAAGGTACGGATGGCAAAGTGACCGCAAAAAGGGGTCAATTGGGGTTACGCAATATCGAAGCATGACGAGTCGCAGACAGGCTGTGTGAGATTTTGGCTTTCTCTCGCGTACCCCGCAAAGACTTCTAGAACTTCAAATCCCTCGGAGGCTCGGAACATGGACCGTGTTGGCAGGGCGGGGCTGTATTGATTGGCCGGCAAATACACCGTGATGGCCAGGTACTCGATGGCAGCAGGCAGGGAGCGTGGTTAGTGGGTTGGCTGTCATGGACATTGCTGTATGGGCTAAGGATGCGGGTGTGGGTGTTTGGGTGGGGGTACGCATTGCCCATTACACGCAATGCCCTCGAGCTGCTACGGTATAAGAGTCAAACAAGACTCACTCGACGGATGGTGTGATAGAGCTTTCCCATCGCTTGATCGCTCGTCATCCGTGGTCCCAAACTCACCATTCTTTGCAAGAAGCTTTCCTGGTTCCCACATATCAACCGACAAAATACCCTTCCTCGTCATCAACATCATCATCATTGCACAAACCATTTGCAATCCTCAAACGTCCACATAGACATATACTTTGCCATCCATCCTCGATCCCGAATTCAGCAAAATAACCCTTTGCTCGCACCGCTTGTCGGGTTCAACCACCGCACAAGGTACGTGTGTACTGTATGATGACTATTCACCCGGCGATATATAATCCGGGTGCATATTTATATATACTTATCTCGCATGCTCCCATGGGCTGTTGTCACCGTTATCGCATCTAACAGCCTTCTGCCACAGACAAACCGCTCCTTGCCGGCTGGGGTGAGGAAACACTCGGCTTTGCCTTATCGCTCCCGCCGCCATAGATCCGCGCCCTCCCTGTCGGCCCTCGATAGATCGGCGCCACGGTCAAATCTATTGATTCAGCTATTGCTGCTGCTATTATCGCTGCTACCGTCTCCACACCCAGAACTTTTTGCGACTCTTATCTCCCGCTCGCTGTAGGTGCTTGTCCACTCCTGCAATCAATAGTCGCTTCTTTGTTCTCGACCAGCGCAATAATAGCACTCGATTCCGCTTCTGTCGCTCGACTGCTGTGGCTCGAGGCAGATCAAAGCCTGTTCCTGGCTAACCGTTTCTGGTGCAGATAAGGTTATTATTCCAGTGCGGCGAACCACGTCGTCATCTCATCATATCAGCTCTGTGACCGCCTTTTTCTTCATTCCATCCATCCACCTGGATTGTTTTGTCGCGCACAGGCTCTGAAACTGTCCCCTCTGCCACATCTGTTTTGCGATCCGTGCCCCCAATCCCATCGATTGAGGCATTAAAATACACCGTTCCCCCAACGTTATACAATGGCCACTCATCACCACACCCGGCATTTGTCCCACCACTCAAAAAGGCCTCAACCGGCCCACGCAAGGCCCTCCAAGCCTGCTCTGCTGTCCAAACGTTCTTCTTCTCACGGTTCCCACAAGAAGTCTGCACCCAAGGAAGACGACTGGGAAGAAGAGGAAGTAATGGCCACGAGTTTCTTGAACTTTTGGTATGCCCTGCCCGCTCTTGCATTCTTGCTGCGTTATCTCTTGCTAACACCCTGACTCAGCACGACTTGTGAAAAACAAATCATCGTTCCCAGCAATTTCGTCCTGTACTGCTCTGAATCGTATGTCCTCTTCTACCGTCAACGTTTGCTTTCATCTGTACTGACATTCATGAAGCTGCCGCCGCAAGGATACTGAGAAACAACTGTCATTTCCCTTCGACTACTCACCACCCATGTCACCTTCCCACACCACCTCGGACGACCACTTCCGTGATATTGTTCAGCCCCGCTCTCCTACTCACATGCCCTCCAACCGCTCTTCCATCATCTTCTCCGATGTATCTTGGGATGACAACACTCCCACCAAGGCCTCTGACTGCGAGCAAGCAAAACACGATTCAGAAGCATCAAAGTATCTGCGCCAGTACCAAGCCACAACCTTCCCCTGTGATACCACACCCACTCTTTACTCTCGCCGTCCGGGCCACAGTCGCACATCCACTTCAAATACCGCAAGTGTAACCCCATCGCTTTCGCATACCCCGGCAAGCTCCATCAGCTACTCGCTGCCCTACACTCCAGCCACGCGGCCCTTGCCACCCAGGAACCACTCAACATATGCGTCCAAGTCGATCGAGCTCGTGACACCATGGCCTTACTCGGCCACCGCACCTCTCAGCCCGCCCAAGTACTCAATGAAGGCTGCCCCCACGATCGAGAGGACGTCGAGCATCATCGAGGGCGAGATATTATATGAGAAGAGCCCTATTCCTTCCATCTCTCCTGCCAACGGAAGTCTGGGAAGACTGTTGGCCAACACTGTTCATACTTAGGCATCGTTTGTTCGATGCTGTTTGATTTTTGCTTCTTTTACAAGACCTTGTTCAACTTATCATCATTATGTGAGTCTAAGATGGCTCAAACGGTAATATAATATATGGATTGGCTGGACCATCGCACTAGCGACTGGAGGGTAGGGGGAGGGGAAATGCATATGCGCATAGTCATGGTGGGACGATTGTGAGTCTCCCACACCGAAAAAAAGCGGGTATGCGTGGGAGAAGCGGGGAAATGGCGTTATGATTTTACGGCAGATATTGATCGATTTTTCACAAAAGCTTTATACCACATGGAACGGAACTAGATAGACTTTGAATATGATACATCATCAGATGAGCAAGGCATTTGCTCTACCTCATGGCACACACTATGCTTTACATGCCCATCTGAGTGATTAAATAAACACCGCGATTTAGAGTTATGTGCCGTTAGGACTTCCCGGATCGCATCTCGCATCTCGTAAAATCGCTCATCGCTTACGAGTAACCCCCTGGTTGTGCAGTAAGTACACCGAGTGCCGATCACTGTAGACTACATGTACCCAACCACTTTCTTACCACCACCACTTGGTGCATGCATATGCTAAAGAAACAACTCAAACATGTCCACAAATCCCCCATTAGATCAAAAAACAATCCGGCTAGCCTTCTATCCCTCGGCACATGGACTAGGACATTTCATGCGGTTGGTCCATCTGGCCCAACTACTACTCGAGGCGACCGCATCCAGACAACCCACCACCAACACCACAAGCAAGACAGACCAGGAGAAGTCACGGCCCAACTACCACATCTACGTCCGCACAAATGTTTCTCCCAGCATCCTCGCATCCCTCGGTGCTGGCTGGCCAGACATTGACTCCCACCCTATCACATTCTCGCCTTACACGCACCCCCTTCAACCAACCGTCGTGCAGACAAATCCTTATACGCTATCTGCCTCGCAGACGTTTGACTCGGTGATACGTTTCAACACCGCAGCAGCGTTGGCGCAAGAAGAAGCGTTTGTAGAAGAACACGGTATCGATGCCATAGTATCAGACTGTCCCAGCATCGTCTGCACAATCAAGAATACCCCTAGTATCCTCGTGACAAACTTCCTCTTCGACACCATCCTGCAAGGCCTAATCGACCTCTCCACATCTGAAAAACTCTCTGCCACCAATCCACCTCACCCACACGAAGAAGAAGAAGAAGAAACAACTACAAAAGTAAAACAATTCGTCAGAGAAATGACGGCCCAATACGCACAAGCATCAACCCTCCTCCTCCTCCCCGGCGCAATCCCATCAACATACAAAGGCCGCACAATCCCCCTCCCCTTCCACTACCGGCGCACAGCATCGAACTCCCGCGTCCAAACACTCTCATCGCTTCCCCCCACCACAATCCCCCCCTCGCACCTCGCACACGTGCTCCTCCCAACCACAAAGATCCTCCTCCACACTTTCGGCGGCCAGCCCCCCTCCTCATCCACCGCCACCCCCCTCCTCCCGCACAACTGGATAGTCCTCTCGCAGACGCTGCATTTCCCTTCCTCGCGCATCTACCGCATCCATTCTGACGCGTATATCCCGTCGCTGATCGCGGCGTCCGACGCCGTGCTCGGCAAGCTCGGGTGGGGGATGTGCTCTGAGGTGCTGGGGAACGGGAAAGTGCCGTTTGTGTATGTGCCTAGGGAGGCGTTTGTCGAGGAAAAGGGGCTGGTGGAGTGGATGGGGAGGGAGCATGGCGGGGTTGTCAGGATGGAGGGGGAGGTTTTTGAGGGCGGGGATTGGAGGGGGGTGCTGGGGGAGATTGAGGGGTCGCGGCGAGGAAGGGGTGTGGAGGAGATGAGGGATGAGGACGGGGAAAGGGACGGGGAGGTTGTGAGGGTCTTTGAGGAGGAGGTTGCGAGGGTGCTGAGGGTTGGGAAGGGGGGGGAGGTGTGGTGTGATGAATTGTGCTTGTGAATATCAATTGATATTCTAGGTTGTAGTTTGGGTGATCCTACGCAAAGCGATAATTGCAACGATAGAGGAACCAAACAAAAAACAGGCGATAACCTAAAAGATGAATATGCTTTGAGTGCTGTTGTGGGAGTGAACAACTAGAGTATTGCAATTTTTAACACAGTATTATTTGATATTAGCTGATACCCAACTCTACTTTCCCCGGCTAATGCTGGTATATAATAATTCCAGATCTACAAAAGGGAAAAAGTAACACGATGTAACCAACAACGAAAACCGATCCAGGGGGGATATCAAAAAATCGAACGGGACAGCTCCAGCCAAAAACCACCTCACCTCACGCCACAATCTCCTCCCCTTTCCACGGCGCCTCCTTGACATACTTGCCGCTCTTGATGGCTGGCACAAACATGCCCGTCAGCATATCCCGACTTTTCAACAACCACACAAAAAAGCTCGGGACGCGCCACCCAGCAACGACCGCGACGCCGCCGCCAGACCCCAACGTCACGCCCAACATCTCCTTCTCCATGCGCTTGAACTCGCGGTCTTTCCCGGGGGCCTTTGCGGAGGGATTGGCAGGGTTGAAAGCGTAGAGGTCGCGCTTGAGGTTCGTAAGGACAACGGGCAGCATGTCGTTGAGATCTGCAATCTTGTTGCGCGAGACGGACGAGATGTCGCCGAGCGCGTAGACGCGGGGTCCAGCGGCGTCGACGCGGAGAGTCGCGGGGTTCGTGTCCACGTATCCAGACTCGTTGAGCAGGGGTTTGGGGAGGTACGAGGAGCTGGGGATGACGCCGTGAAGCGGGAGATAGAGGTCTGTTTCGAGCGTTTCGCCGTTGCCGAGCGTGAGGATTGTGCGGCCGTTTTTGCCTTGCGAAGAGTTTGTGACTTTGGTCTTGTACACGACATCTACCCCGAGGGATTTGAGCGCTGCTTCTGCGGACTTGCCGACGGACGGGCGCAGCTGCGGGATGAGTTGGTTGGCGTTTGTGATGAGTTTGATGGCGACTTTTCGGGAAGGGGTGGAGAACCAGCCTGGTTTGCCGTTGAGCTGTTCGCCTATCTCTGCAGCAGTTTCGACGCCTGTGGCTCCGCCGCCAACTACGACAATGTCTTTTGCGGATGAGACTTTTGCGTTCATGTCGTGGATTGCTTTCCTGATGCCTTCTGAGTCGCCTTTGGAGAAGGCAGCGTGGTTTGTTTGCGAGCCGGTGGCGATGATTAGAGCGTGATAGGGTAGCTTTTCTTCAGTGGCCTTGTCACTTCGACGGTAGAGGACTGTTCGTTGGCTGGTGTCTAGGCCAGAGGCAGATGCTTGGATGAAGGTGAAGTCACTCTTTGGGAACGATTCGAAGATTGCGGACAGGGGGACGAATACTTTGTCGAAGGGAAGGCGGGAAACCGAGACGGCGGTTCGAGGTGCTGCTGGTACGTAGTAGAAATCTGGCGACGGACTGATGATGTAGAGATGGTGTTTGGCTCCTGGTCTGGCGTTGAGGGTGGGCATAATGTACTTCATGAAGTACTGAGCAGACTGGACGCCTGCAAAGGACGATCCTAAGATGACAATGTTGCGCTGATCTGCCATAATGGAATGTCTCGATGCGACGAAGTCAGTGGAATGAGCAGGAGTATGTGTAAGTGGAAGATGGCTGGATATCAGTTTGGGAGTGTCGGATGACTCTTGACAGTGTTCGATCGGGGACGAAGATGATATGATTGTTGGAGGTTGATGATTAAAACCATAGCATAGTTAGCAAGACCGTCCAGTCTTTATACTGACCACATGTACATGACGATGTTTATCTAGCGGAATATGAGCAGTGAGCTCCCGCACTGCTACATAGCAAATGGCCATGGCCGCACGAGTACCGGACTAATATTTCCTGGTGAACTAGAAACGGACATGAATACGAGATGGCAGAAATCAACGTTTTCGTCCATAGTGTTTGCGAAATTTGCAACAGATAGCACGATGATTGATGTCGACGCGAGGAGAATGCGAGAGTTGCTATGGTAAGCGGCCAGGGGGAAGGGGTGAGTAATGATCCGGGAACGGATAGGATGGTTACCGACATCCGCCATCCGACGCAGGCACATAAGTAGTTTTGTCAGCACTGCTGCAGCAACTGTAGAGCTGCAGCACATATTCCTCTGAACGAGCCCTGCGTATGTATCGCACGAGTTGGTAAAGTAGTCGACGCGGAAATTGCCCAAATGCGACTACCAGAGGATATAGAAGCACATAAACATGTATACCAGGTTTTCGTCGTGGCCATTGCCGTTTGTGTATACGATCTGTCGAGCCCAACTACTTTGATTCACCATCTGAAAAGCCATTCTACCCATCATCGGCGTCTTTAGAGACTGGCTGACCCCTACGGCGTGAACTGCTCGTTGCGAAACGGGGCCGATACTGTGCAGGGCAGGTCTCGTTGCTCCAACGATCAGTACCTTGGGTATTTCCAAGACACTCCAATTCATCGCCAGATTATGGAGATGTGGGCCCCCGGGTTTTGGTCAATGGTCGACATAGGCTGTACTGTGCAGAGACACACTGCTCGTTAGCATACACACTTATTTCATGTAGGTATGGAGGTGGGCTGTATAGGTATGATCGACTAGCGAGCCATGGCTTGGCAGGACCCCAGTCCCCGTTCACTAAGGAAGTGACCCTTTCGACGACGAAGCATAGTCATCCAGTCTCCGTCTATCCAACACGCGCGTCCCAATGAGCCGTCCCAGATGAGTTGGAATCTGCTAGAGCGCTTCCTAGAGTCGGATCACTTCAACCACGATCCTTCGCTCACCGTCGCCTACCTTTCGTGAGTGCTCCCACCTACCCCTTCCACCTGTTCACCTCCGAAAGCCACCGTTGCGTCCCGCTCCGTGGATGCCCGCACGGCCACACATATACATATATATACACATCACCAACACGCACGCCTCCCACGATCCCCGCCGCTGACGCTGCCAACAGTCGATATGCAGAACATGTCGGCATCCATTATGTTCTCTGTTCCAAGCTGCGCCAGTTCGCCTACGAGGAAATCGAGTTCTTCCTTCCACAGTATGTTGTTCACCGCCGCCGCCCCACGACCGGGCAAGCTAGCTTATGCGGGACAGGCTATGCCACTTGCTCATCAGCGTCGACAACGAGTCGATGGCCTTGGAGGAGTTCATCATAGATCTATGTGAAGAGTCGGTAAACGGCGCGCTTCTGGTACATCCATGACCGCCCATCTCATGCCTCGCACCGGCTAACCGTCACCCTCACAGACCTTTTGGTTGTTCCAAACCTACCTCCACGACCTGGCCTCTGACCCCAACTCGCACTCCTTCAAGACATGCCGGAGGATATACAACAAGGTCCAGCGCATCGTCTTCGGCTCGGCTGAGCCCCAACGGCGCGAAAAGATCAAAGAAAACATCCTCCCCGTCACCGTCCTGTCAAGTTTGGTGCTAGCTAGTGTAGCAGCACCTTTCCTCCCTAAGCATGCAGGTCCATTGGCAATTGCGCAAGCCCGCAAACCGCGGCCCCTCGATGACATGATTTCAGACAATGTGCAGACGGCAAAAGTCGGCAGGAGCCACACCATTGCGGGAGGGGCGCCGCGTCCCAGGCGCTCGAAACCTACAGGAGGCAATTCTGATCCTGAGGATGGGAGATCCCCGAGGATACCGGCGCCGCGCCCGAAGGATGTGGAGCGACTGGAAAGAAAAAAGGCCGCCCGACCTGGACTTGCGGATCGAGTACCTTCAGCGCAGCCTTACAGACACAGTCTTCTCGCTACAAGCGCAGAAGCACGGCTTAGCTCGTCATCACTGCCTGATTTCAAGAATCCCGCTACTTCGCCTCTTCCCACTCCTCCCCCTACAGCTGGTCTGGGTCACAGACCGGATCACCATAGGTCTCATAAGCAGCATGTTCCAAGGCCCCTGACACCAACAGCCTTGTCGTTGTCGCAGAAGCGCCGCCTACTACGATCCAATTACTTCCGCAATCAAACTCAGTTCTTGAGCGCGCTCGAGGACATTTCAAATCGTCTCGTGATTGTGCCTAAACCGGCTCGACTGAGTGCGCTGAGGGCCGAGCTCGCCTTGATCACGCAAGATCTCCCGGCAGAGGTTGATATACCTGTGATATCACCCGCGACCCTAGAAGACGGAATTCCGTCACGAAGCCAGCACCATCGTATTGTGCGGATCAACCCCGCAGAGGCGACCAGTTTGAACAGTGCTGAACGTGTGCCCTATTTGCTCATGGTCGAAGTTCTGCAAGAAGATTTCAACTTTGATCCGGAAACGGAGCAAAATAAGCAGCTTCTGGAAAAACTAATGTTGGAGAAGGGCACTTCAAAGCGTCGTTTGTTCGATATCACTCACTCTGATCATGTTGGTAACGGGAGGACTCCCACGAATGGGTCTGATAGCGTTTTCGAGCCATCCACCGGTGATCTTGGTAGCACATCGCTCATCAAAGGGCTGGATGAAGGCGACATCACCTCAGGAGTGGCAGGTATCACGCTGCCCAGTGCGGCGGCTACCGCCAAAACTGCACCTGCCAGGTCTTCAAGCGGCGCAAACACAATGTCATCCGTTGCAGGACTATCCACCCCCCGAACTTCAGACATGGAACTGAGCAGATCAAGCAGTCCAGGCCCCCGAAAGACGACTCTCCCGGTTAGCCGTGGAACCCAGAGCGGTGATCAACCGGACGTTTCTGCTCTTGCTACTCACATGAGAACAGCGGCCCAGATGTTGGCTCAGCTGGAAGCAAGCGGTTCCAAGCGCCCCAAGGCCGAAGTGGCTGCCATCAAGGCCAAGATTATTGCAAGCATGCAGAGTATGGAAGAGCAAAACTTCCTTGCAGAGGAGGCAGGGCCTACATTCGACACCATCATGGCGGAAAGCGATGCAACCGAAATTTCTGCCGAGCCGGAAGAGCTCGAGGATGGGTTGGCAGCACCTACCAACACTGGTGCAGGGGCAGCCCGCATGGAAAACGATTTGAAGACAGGTGGCGTGCAACGCCAAGGCGACCGTGATGATCCCAGTGCTGCAACATTTGGTGAAGAGTGGAGTGCTAAACGAGAGCGAATACGGCGATCCTCTCCCTATGGCCACATGAAGAGCTGGGACCTCGTTAGCGTCATTGTGAAGACGGGAGCTGATCTCCGACAGGAGGCTTTTGCTTGCCAGCTTATCCAAGTGTGCGGCAAGATTTGGGAAGAGGCCAATGTTCCGGTGTGGACAAAGCGAATGCGCATCTTGGTCACAGGCGAATCATCCGGGTTGATTGAAACAATCACGAACGGAGTATCCCTACATTCGTTGAAGCGGAGTCTCACGCTGGCCAGCATAGCGGCGGGCACGAATCCTCGGAAGCGCATTGCCAGTCTTCAAGATCATTTCACCAAGTCCTTTGGCGAGCCAGACTCGAGTACATACAAGGCAGGCGTTGACGCGTTCACACGGTCTCTGGCGGCGTACAGCATCATATGCTATGTTCTACAGCTCAAGGACCGGCACAATGGCAATCTGCTGATTGACAACATGGGCCACATCATCCACATTGATTTTGGCTTCATGCTTTCCAACTCGCCAGGCAGCATGGGATTCGAAGCGGCGCCATTCAAGCTCACACAGGATTACGTGGACGTGCTGGGAGGGCTAACATCGCCAGCGTTTGAAGAGTTCAAGAGCCTGTGCAAGCGAGCATTCCAGTCGCTGCGAAGAGAAGCCGAGCGGTTCATCATGCTCGTGGACATGATGGGAAAGCAGAGCAAGATGCCGTGTTTTGCAGCGGGGGCGGCGGGCGTCACGAATTCATTGCGAGCGCGCATGATGTTGCATTTGAGCAAGGAGGAAGCCGAAGTGTTTGTAGAAGAGCTGATTGCGAAGAGTGTGGGAAGCTATTATACCCGACTGTAAGTAAAGTCAAGTCGCGGGGGACGCCGCAGAAGGAAGAACAGTATGCTAACTTGGAAGCAGTTATGACACGTTCCAGTACCGCACGCAGGGCATCTATTGATTTTGGAAGCAAGTCAGGCAGCATATGTATTTGACCATGTGGGATTCGGATCTAGCATTGCAGGGGCGATGGCTCATTGCATTTCAGGCATTAGCATGGGAAAGGAACGACGACGCACGATGGGTTGTGATTCTTTGGCGGAATGAGCGTTTTGAGCATATGACGAGGAAAAGACGTGTTCAGAGAGGCAAGCTGGGCACATGACGACGACAAGGGCCGATGTGACGGGACTCAAGCGAGGGTTCGGAGATGGGAGTGCATTTTTTTGAATATACCAAATCAAAGTCGAAAGCGAATCAAAGGGGGGCGTGCGGACTGGCAATGTGATGCGATGCAATCTGCGCGAGAGTGATTGATGAATGATGTGTCGTCAGCATTTGTTGAACGAAATCAGCAAGGATCAAGATGGAGAATCATGACGCGGGTTGAGGTTCTTGGCAGGGACGAAGGTTTGCTGTGAAGAGGGAGGGTTGGCGGATAAAACAAGGATTTGATAATAAGGGCATCTGCATTGCATCTTTGGTTGACGTGGTTGACGTGGGTGTGGCTAATCATATCCAAACGGGGTTTATTCTGTGGCGTCGAATATGCGCTCGCGTGGGGTTCATTCTTTTCTTGGATGATTTCGGATAACTGCTTCTGGGGTTGCGGCTGCTAGGATGTTGGTGGTGGTTGTAGACGTGTAGCGAAGGAACAGTTGGACAGCCTCGTGACGGGGTTTCTGGGTTCTTTTAGCCGAAGATTGAACGAAGACGGCACGGGTAAGCGTTGGGAAGATGGTCGAAGGGGGAGAATGTGAATGGTTGGAGAATTGAAAGAAAGAGAGAGGGTGAGGGAGAAGGAGAAGGAGAAGGAGAAGAAAGGGGATGACGGGATGGATGAAATAATAGGGAATCATAGATGTGCAGAGTACGCGCGTCTTGAGTGTGTTAGTGCTCAGATGGATCTACATGGAGAAAAAGAGGGACGACGGACGATGGATGGATAACTGGTAGGTAGATGACGGGGTGAGTTGTATTCTGATAAAGATGGAGATGATGAATGATTATGGTATGCACACATAGATAGATATGTATGTAGACACTCGATATGAGATGTAAATAGCAGCAGCAAGTGGAAGCAAGAGAGAGGTAACAGCAGCAGCCGCGGTTGGTTCCTTGGTGCCTGCCGTCTCTAGGGATCTAGACTACCTTAGCCTCGACAACGCTTTCCGAACCCAGCCAAGAGTGCCCCCCCACCACCAGCACCAGCGCCAAAGAAGAGAAGAAGAAGGAAAAACATGTCGGCTAGACAGGAGCATGACCCTCGAGGGGAGTAATGGCTATCTGAATGGGTGAAGGAATGCATGATGGAATGAATAAACGAATACCCAAGCATGCCCACACACAAACACATAGCACACAACACATGGTACATGGATGATAGTACACAGACAGTACCGATTCGGACCGCAGGGAACCCTCCCTGTCGGCCATTATCGATGGTTGATGTGAGTGAGATTGATGCTAACCTACTGCTAGCAGCAACAGTTGACTCCATCTACCGGTGACTCGTGAACAGGCAGAGTTTTGTCCCTCTTCCCCGTCTTCACTTGCTTTCTTCCTCTTCCTCCCTCCTGTCCTCTGCTGCCCGCTCTCACCATCTACCGCTCCCCGCCCGTTTGCTACTACTCTTCTGTACGAGAGGACCGTTGGCTGCGTGCTACAGAACAACACCCACGTCCCGTCCCGTCCAGTCACTCGCTCAACACTCACTCACACACATCTGAGCCACGCTGCCCCATCAGGCGAGGCGACATCACCTGCGCTCCGGATGCGTCACTCTCAACCGCCTCGTAGGTACCCACTCGCACCGCCCGCCCGTTTTGACAACGGCTGCCTGCCCACTCTGACTCTGCCCGCCAACCCATCCATGCCTTGCCTTTGAACTGACACGAGCCCCTCCCAGGTGGTGCCCTTGTCTGCCGCTGCTGCTGCCGCTGCATGCATGCCAAACATAGCTGCTGTACCTGGACCATTACGTGAACCTTATTCGCAACCGACCCTCTCGTGACTCCGTCATCATAGGTAACCGTTGTTGGTGGTAAATGCTCCTGGAACGCGATCCCACCTTGGCCGAGGCTCCAGGCTTCACCACGGAGCAATTGCTCGAGCTCAGCCGCAGCGTCGAGGCAAAGCAGCTCCAGCTCGAGGCCGACATCAATGCCTACATAAAGAAGAAGCAGCACGAGCTCGCGCTCTACCAACACGAGGTACTCGTCCCGTTGATCCCTCCCTTGACATCTGCTAATCCGGCTAGCTTCTGGCCCAGTACCGTGAAATGGAATGCACCGCAACTCCACACCACCCAACCTCTACTGCTGCTGCCTTGTCCTCTTCATCTTCCACTCCTGCTCCGACTTCTCCCCAGCCCGACTTGCCTCAGCATCTCTCCCGCGCCGAAGAGAGGGAAAAGCGCACCAAGCACAACCGCGTGCACAAGCGCGAGCAGGAGCTCTTTGGTCTCGTGACGCCCATTTTTCTACCGCTGCTGGATGCCCGAGACGTCCCGCAAGCCAAGAAGAAGGGAGAGAAGAGCGACGCCAGCATGGGCCATGACATGCCGCAATCCGCCCCGGACCTCCAAATGCGATCGCCATCGCCTCGTGACGCCGATCCGCCAAAGGAACGCAGATCGCGCGTGCTTGAAAAGGGCAGCAAAGCAGAACTCCGAGAATCTTCTTCCGGCGGGGACACGAGCGCTGCCGAGAAACGAAGCAGGTCCGACTCGGCGAAAAGAACCAAGCGTCCTGCTACGACGAAGAAATCATCGCTCCGCAAGGGAAGTGAAAAGAGCAAGCGGAAGCGGGTGAGCTTGGTGATTGACGACCAGATTGTTCTTCCGGCCGATGTAGTAGCAGACCCGCCCCTCACATCCCCCAGCGATACCGCCCCCTCAAGCGCCTCCACTTCAACTACATCACTAGAAGAAATGATAGATCCGCGCCTCATAGCCAACAACGATTCTCCTCGGCATGAATATCAAGAAGTCTTGCAAGAAAGCTCTCCTACATCCAATTCACCATCCACCATGAACCAAACCAGTAATAATAACATGGCTGGTAGCTCAACAACATCAACATCAACAACAACGCTCACCGAAGAACCCGCCATGATAATATACAACAACCAACCCATCTCTCCATCACCCACATCCCACTCTTCCATCCGCTCGCCACTCCTCTACGAACCCCCAACAACCACCGGACGCACCTTCCTCGAGCCCTCCCCACCCAAAGCCATCGCCGCCCGCAACATCCCGCAACACGCCTCTTCAGCACCAATCTACGCCTCCCTCCCCGACCGCGGCTCGGCCACCGCCAGCAACGGCGACGCTGAATTCAGCTCCTACGTCGGCGGCATCTCCGGCTCTGGCGTCGACGACGTCAACCAAATGGGCTCGCTCGGGTTTCCGTCGAGTCTGGGGGCTAGCTACATGGAGAGCTATATGCAGAGTCGGCCGCTGAGCGTGAGGATGGCGGCGGCGGAGAAGGCTGGATTGAGCGAGGGAGAGAGCGCGGCATTGTTTACTGCGAGGCCGCGGCATGATGGCGTGCAGGAAGAGGAGGAAGAAGAAGAAGATGTGGACATGGATATGAACAGGGGCGAGTTCAGCTCGGGACGCGGGGTTGAGAGGGGAGACGACGATATGGATGTCATTGGGAATATGGAGGGGTTCTAAAATGAATCCACTCGAGAGCGGAAAAGTCGAGTATTCGAAAGAAGAGAACACGACTTTCGCGGCGAACCGGATTTTTTTTTCTCTCTACGCATCTATCCCGTGGGAGCGCGGAGACCTGAGATCGCAATCTTCCTACACATATCAACACCACCGCCATCACCACAGCTATTTATCCATCTCCCTACCACGCACCATCCAAAAACCACCTTCTTACACGATAATTCCTTCATGTGCATTCTTTTTTGTCCTGCATTTTTTCTTATCCAGGACGGCTCGAACTCGACTCCATTTTCGGCAACCATCTTCTCTCATCCCCACGCGCGCGAAACGAACAACCCAAAAAAAGGCCTCGAGGAGATTTTCACCCCATCATCATCATCATCATCCTTATTATCCAGTTTCTCTCTCGCGAGTTCCCCTTCTTTTGCCGATTCGTCTAACTCTTTCTCTTTCTGTGGGACTGTATATACAAGCAAGCGGAAGCAAGCAAGCAAGGAAAAGAAGATTACCCAATCTGAACATATGTTGATGAAAAGAGAAGACAGTATGGAATGATATGCATCTCATGTTTATAAGATGAATGGTTTTCTTTCTGACTTAAGTATAGTATATAAGGCATATACATAAAAAAAAACATATACATATGTTTGTGTGTGCTGAGGGAAATCAATACGTTTTTAAGACTTCTGTTTTAAACTACCCATCATGACTCTTTTTAAAACACCAAATGGGAAGAGAGTAGAGGGGAAATAGATGTGTACTTTCAAAAGCAGAAAGATTCCCCCCTCTTCCCCCCCCCCCCCCCCTCTTTTTTTTTTATCAAAATGAGAAAAAGAAAAAGCAGAAGAAAGTAAAGAAACAAATCAATTGATTATCAAAAGACCAAGTATAAAACTTACCCTAATCCTATCCTTGTCCTGCACACACCTACCTAGGTACTTATATCAGATAGGGGGAGGAGAAGGGAAAGGAAGAAATTTTATCCAGATTCCAAAAATAAGGACAGGGGGCAGAAGGTAGGGGGGAGACAGACTGGCATGTGAATGAATATACATGTGAATATATGCATAAGCATATACCTAGGTATGCAATATGCAGTTATTTTTTCCACTCTAAGCTAGCTAGCTGGCTGTGCTACTACTACAACTGCAGGTGAGAGTTCTGGGTTTTGTTTTAGACTGCGTGTGAGAACTGTTACCTAAGTACTTTTTACTTGGAAAAAAAAAGATAGAAAGAAATTAGCTTGTATATATAACACAGGCATAGCGTAGCAAGAATAGGAAACAAAAACTTAAAGCTTATCTAAAAGTTTATCCTTTTCTTCTTCATGTATTTGTTTAGTTAGATAAACAATTAATCTTTCTTTTCTTCCTTTCCTCTGCCTTTTTTCTACATGTACTACTGTTGTTATAAAAATAAAGATGCACGAAGGGAGCGAAACGCGTAGGAAAGAGATAGAGAACAAAAAACCGCTTTCTTCTTAATTGAGACTCGCTATCTGGCTGGCAACTTTAAATCTAATGCACCACCAATTTTTCTCAAACTTCAGTCCTTCTGTGGTCCTTCCCCCTTGTGGCAAACCCCAATACGCCGACGCTCCCTTTAAATAGTAGTTGTCTTGTCTTCGTGATCATCCCGTTACGTTCAACCAACGGGGTATTTTCTCCATGGTATATATATAAGTTCTTTCCGCCCCCCCCAACCCACCCGATTCTTCAATACAAGATAATAAAAAAAACGACTTCGTTTTGCAAACCAAAATCAAAGCACGGTCCCGAATCCCAAAAAGCATGCTCTATGATGATGATGATGATGCCCACCAACCCCCATGAACCCTTAGCTGGCAATGTTTTAAATGCGACATGTGTTGAACCCCAGAAAAAAACAATGACCAGCAAAACAAAAAAAAGACCCTCTTTCCCACAGAAGCTAAGCCAAAAAACGACAATCTTCTACGTGATGATGCTCATTGACAAATTCGGTGAAGAGTCCGCGGTGATGAGCAAACTGTAATGTTTGACCGAGACGTTCTACGCCTGGCCGAGAGGCGCGCCGAAATTGATGCGAGGTTTCTTCAACAAAACGCCGTCGACGGCTTCGACTTCGTGGGCAGTTGGACTGAGCGGAGCCGAGGTATCAACAGATAGCGGGGAAAACGGAACATCTGCTTGATTGACGAGGGCAGGGGCGCTCTTCTTTTCCTGTTCCATTCGCAACCTCTCGAGCTGCGCGTCCAGAACGTTGAGCGAGATTGTATCCTCGGTGCCATCGCCGGGCTGAGGCGGCAGCGTCAAGGGTCCAGAGAGACCGTTGTCGACATCGTATTCTGGATCGGGGGTTGCTGGAGAGCTGATGTCTGGTAACGGGGATCGTGCTCGGGGGATGATGGGTGTGTGGCCTGCGTGCAGCCTGTTGGCAGCTGGGAGCGGTGACATGGCGACCTGGGTGGGTGGCGGGGATAGAGGGGTTTCGAATTCGGAACGGGTTACTTCTGGCATGGAGATTCTGGTTTCGAGCCTGGGACGGTTTTGCTTGCGCAGGAGTTTGGCCGGGTTGGGGTAGTATTTGGGAATGGCCAGAGACTTGTTGATGGCCTCGGCGGAGAGATGCATCTTGTCGATTGCCATTGTGTCGGCTTCTTGAGGAGGGGTGGTGTTGTCAGGCTGGTACTGAGGATAGACAAGAGGCGCGGGCGTGTGAGCAGGATCGTGGACAAGGCCTTCTATATATGTTTGGGTGGCTTGGTTGACGTAGTGAGACATGGCTTGGTTGCGCTATCACGGTAGCGCAGGGCCTGGGTTTGGAACAGATTGGACTGGCGTTGGCGGAGAAGCACGACGAGGATGAAGGTGGATGGATCAGCCGAGCGAGTGCCGTGGTAGGCTTGTTCTGAGGGCGATGTTGGGAGTCGTCGGATTGTCAAACGACAGCGTGCGGGAAGTTGCAAGCGGTGCAGAATTTGGGTTTCGCGAGACAACGAATAGACTCTAGCGAGGGGTGGATTGGATGGTCGGAAGGCGGGAGAGGTGGCTATTGGTGATGTGGTGAGAGTATTCTGGACATGTGTCTGTGTGCATGCATGCGGGGGAGAGATGAAAGGAGACTGGAGGGGCAGCCCGTCAACGGCGCGAGGAGGAAGGCGGTAGGTGGGAGGTTGGTGGTTTTGTTATTTCTTTATTTTTCTGGAGATGGGTGAATGTCGAGAACAGACAGACAACTCAGACCGACGGATTGACCGACGGGCCGCGCTACGTCATTTGCTGTTTTGTGCCTGAGATCAGACCCACTGGCCGGCCAGCTGCATTTGCTTTGTCTCTCTCCAGTCCGTCTTGTCTGTCAGTCATGGACAGAATGGCTGGCTTGGCAGTACATGTCCTGTACCTCTTCCACCTCACCACGGATGCGTCTGCAGGTGGACGAGCTGGTGCGGAGATGGGCTGCTGTGGCTGCGGTGATCCCCCCCTCGATCCACGGCAATGAAGGATGGCATGGCCATGGACCCTGGTGGCATCGCAGCCGTCATCGTCTTGGCTTGGCGCGAACTACTCTGCTCTCTCTCCCCAATCGATCGGGCCAGACTCGCAGTTCACGCTCCTTTTCATATTTAACGTTGCTGCCGGCTAGTATGCGGATACGCGCCAACGGCAAGTGAGGCGTCATATGGCAAAGCCATCTGCCTAGACGTTCCTGATTTCCCCGAGCTGGTTCATCGTCGTCGTCGTCGTGGGTTTTTGGGGGCAGGGAACCATGCTAGGGAAGGGGCCCCATAAGCTGACGTCGTTGGCTGTTGACGGGAACTCTGGGTACTAGCACTCCACGAGCCGGTCTGATGTAATCATACTCCCGTGTCCGTCTGCCTCTTTCCTGGTCATTGTGTCTTCATTCTCATAGTCAGTGCCAATCGCGAATCTGAATCCTAAGTGAACGTACTACCGCCAAGATGCCTTACTGTTGATCTGTTTACAGCAAAATCCTTTTTCCTCAAGAGAAAGAGAGAGGAGCGAGAGAGCGGGGAATAACACTGACTTCCAGCTTGGCCATATACCGTTTCCAGTCCTCAACAACTGCATGCCATCTGCTGTGCTGGCGTGACCCTGCCGTACGCTTGCCTTGTTGGGTATTCCTCTATACCTCCTACAGCTCACCAATAAACTCCACTGCATACATACATCTCTGTTCTCGTTGGCCGCGTCGCGTGACTGATACTCGGGAAACATGAATTCTCTCATCGCAGGTCCCACCAGATTCCACGAAGAAGACGGCAGGCAACACCTTGCTCCCCCACCAGACTCCAACGCATCATCTACAGACGACCTTCAACCTTTCCCGGAGCCAGAGATATCTGCTATTGAATTGGAACACAGAAATGGTGCAAAAATCCACTACACATACTATCCTCACTCTCCATCCAAACCCAACCGCCCGAATCCATTTGCCAAATCCCTCGTCGTCTTTCTCAATGGCTTGATTATGCCCCGCTCGTGTAAGTACTACCCTCTACATGCGAGTTACAACCTCAACACTTGAATCGTACTGACCGCACTAGCATGGGACAACGCCATCCATGATTTCCTCGAAAAACGAATAAACGCTCAACTCCCCTACCCAGCCCTCCTAACCTACGATCGCTATGGCCAAGGCGACAGCGACCGCGACCCAAATGACACCGAGCCTCCCCCATCCCACGGTCACGACTGCATGAGCGCCGTCCACGATCTCCGCCAACTCACCCTCCAAATCTGGAAAACCCACCTCAACATCTCCAACCCAACCCAATTCCCAGCCCTCATCTTCGCCTGCAACAGCATCGGCTGCGGCATCGCCCGCCTCTTCGCCCAGACCTACCCCGGAACCGTCCTCGGCCTCCTCTTCCTCGACTCCATCATGGCCAACTCCGATCTCGTCAGCATCTGGCCCGACCCAGATGACCCCGCCTTCGATCCGGCCCAGTTACCCCCCGGAGTCGACATCCAAGACGTCCGCGACACCCGCGAGAAATACAGACTCATGTTCCACCCGTCCGTCCCCAACAATGAAGGCCTTGACCGCCGGAACCTCGCTACTCTCCTCCCGTCAGCTTCTTCCCCGCGTCTCGATGGCTACGGCGGCGAAGGCCCTTACCTCACTGTCGTGGGCCACGATTGGGAAACCTTTGCTGACCAGTCTTTTACGGGGAGTCTGCATATCCCAAAGGCCTTGACCATGACGTATGCGAATCCCGCGTGGCAGAAGTACAACGAGGAGCTTATCGGTATTACTGAGGATGGGAAAGCGATTGGTCCGTTGATTGGCGTGGGGTGTGGGCACTTTATACAAAAGGATGGTCCGGCTTTTGTGGGCGATGAGCTGGTTAGTTTGGTCGATAGGGTTGTGAATCGCGTTGAGCAAGTCAGCGAGAGGGATGGCGGGTTTTAGATGTGTTTTTTTTTTCTCTCTTTTTCTTAATTATACAATTCTCAATTTGGGATGATGAAACGACATCTCTTGTACTTCTTCTTTAGTTTCTGTTGTATAGTGCATGCGATATATCTGGGAGTTAAGTCATCTCAGAGGTAATCATTCAAAAGATTCATAAAAGAGAGTTCGTTGCTTGCTTGCCAGCTCATCACACACGCACCGAATCAATCCGTCGTGAAAAAAACCAAATTGCTTGGATCTCTCATGTGACAGACGAAACTGACTGTAATGGATACATATATATGTAGTGACTCGTTGATGCACACGGATGAATTCTGGTTTGTCATGAACGGTCGTCATTGGAAATTATACTACATGATCTTAGATCTCAACTCCGGAGAGATTCCATCGATCCTCCTACGCCAAAGCAGTACCTCGGAATTTATTCTCTCCACCTAACACCTCCCACTCATTTCTTACCCTCCTCTGCCGCCTCAGCCTCTGCCTTTTTCCTATCCTCCCACTTCTTCTTCCTATCCAGCAACTTCTGCACATTCTTGGCCGCATTGAACGTCCCAAACGTATTCGCCCCGCAATTCTTACACGTCGGATCCTTCCTATACCTCTTCAGCGCACATGCCTCGCAGAAGTAATGCCCGCACTTCGTCATGATAGGGTTCTTATACGGCTTTTCGCAAATTGTGCACGCAAAAGGGATTTTTTCCAATTCGGCAATGTCGATGCCGTCTTCGTCCTTTTCGCCGGTGTTGGAGTCGCGGTTTGCCGACGCTACAATGGTGCCGCCGCTGCTGGCTTTTTTGCCGTTGCCCGAGAGCTCCCATTCCTTGTCTAGTTTCCAGCCTGCTGCGGCGTCTTCGCGGATGTGTGCGAATTTGCAGTTGTCGCCGAAACCGCAGAAGCCTGTTAACCTGCAGAGAAAATGTCAGCCCGAGTTCGAAGTAATCACTATTCTTATGGGAGGAGGAAGTAGAAGAAGTCGTACCTGTAGTCTTTACATGTGTCGGGGGTATAGTCGATTAGAGTAATGACTCGCACGTTTGAAGGCCTTTTCGGTCCCAGCACTTCTTTTTGCACGTCTTCGGCGGCAGAGGTAGCGAGACGCGAGTTCCCCAGGAGATTTTGTGTGCTTAATTCATCGTCGTTCATGACGGCAGATCTGTTTGCCTCGAATTTGGTCGTGTTGCCCTCGAATTCGGATCGCCGTGTGTCGTTGGCTGTGGTAGCTTTGAGTTCATTGCCAGCGACTTTGCGCCGCTTTACCACTCTTCCATCGTTGTCGGCTTCTGAATCGGAGGCAGAGTTGTCTGAGTCGGAATGCGTAGGTGGTGGCGCGACCTTGCGGGGAGCGGCTTTTGCGCCTCGTTTCTTGAATTTTACGACGGGTGTTGTTGTGTCGGCCATGATTCTGTTTTGAAGGAAAATACTGGCAAAATTGGAACCTTCCAGGCGATTCGGAGAGTATGAAGCAGAGAGGAGGATGTGACTGTGGTCGCAGAGATGTGAGAGGGAAAAGAAAGTGGTGTTCGGAGGTGCTGCGGAGCTCTCGCATGTATCTACCAGGTACGTAGTTCAAGAATCTTAGGTAAGCGGATCCAGCGCAACTGATGAGATTTCCAGAATCATCATCTCGCGGCAACATGACCAGTTTTTGTGAGACGTAGGCCTAGCCAATGGATACGTATTTATCCAGTCGATGAATATGCCCAACGAAACATTCGGAGGTACATGGTAGACGTATGCGACATCAAGACTATGCAATCATAGATATGTACATACTTGGTGCTCCTACTTTTGACTGGTCAAATGTAGCTATGGTGATGCTTAGATGCTTGCGTTTTGTGTAGCGCTACGCACTGTATGATAAAAGGAGTCTCAAGTGTAACATCTATCCGATTATTCCTAACATTCAAGCAAAGACCCAGCAGTCAGTGCACGTGAATGTCTCGGATGTGGCGTAGAAATCGATTAGCGATCATGGAAGCGTCTATTCGCCGATCTTCGATCCTTCCAACCGCCGTCACATCCAGCGTACCGGAAAAGGTGGTGTTGCGAACTCTATAATTATCACAGAAGTTATAGTTGTTCCATCACAGTGAAGGTACTCGCCTTCAGAGGCAGGGCACAGGTGCAAGATTGTCCACGATGGCAACCTGTTAGACAGACAGGCATAACCCGGAGAGTAACAGAGTCAAATGCCAGGCCAATCCAAGGCGACAGCGCCCGCGTCTAAATAGACACTGAACTCTGACTCCTGGGACATGACAGGCCTGGGTGAAACTGTCAAACAAGGGGATCGATTGTGTTGCGGGGGACTGAGTGCCTATGAGCAGAGATGGCGTGGCGCTACTTGCGACTGGCAGTTCTCCACGCTGAGTCTACGCGTAGTAGTCGACCAGTGTGCATGTGTCTGCTGAGTTTGCGAGAACATGCTAGACGGCGTGCATGAACTAGGAGGTGTAGCTTTGGGCATAGTCGTGTGTGGAGCTCCGAGCAGGGCGCGTACCGGGGCATGGCTGTGGGCCGAGTGTTGATGTTGATGTTTGTGTTTTGATTCATGCCCGGCAAACCTGGATCTGGGCGCACAGACCGCCTGTCTCTCTCTTCCCAAAAACACTCCCTCTTTGCTGTCCACCCGCCCGACTGTCTGGTTTGTTGACTTTCGACCGTCGTCCTCCCCACCCTCTGCCACTCTTTTTTCCTTCTTTTCCTTTCTCTGTTCCGATTTCTTCCCAAAAGCGCCGCAGAAAGGTGTGCGAGTGCTCTCCACTGGCCCTGTAGTCCGAGACGCGTCCCAGCGCTTCTCCGACCACGACGACCGATTCGCTGGCAACTGCCTCCCGTGGCGTCGCCTTCAACCCCTCTACCTCTGGCTCTGTTGGATACACTCTCACACACATACACACCCTATCTTTCTCGCAATTTCCCTGTAGACTCTTTTTAATACGCTTCCCTCGCCTTTGCCCGGCACCTACCCCCTACTATACGTCCTTAGTTCGCTAGATCCCCCCCTCTTTCTCTTCCTCCACGGACTACGCGCACCACTCTCCCGACGTCCCCTACCCAGACAACGAGTCAGCGACAGGCAATGGAGCAATAGACGTCCGCCACTATCGACTACAGATGGCGACAACAGCAAACCACCCTCCCGGCGCCCACGCCGTGGATCAAGACATGGGCGACTCGGATCCCTTCGTGAACCACTCCCAAGATGCCCACAGGCAGCGATACGCCGCCTTTGACAATACCGACTTCTCTCTCTACGTCGGCTCTTCCCCTGAACAAGCAAAGAAAGCGCTCCAAGCCCACCTCGCCGAGACCACACGGAGGCTACAGGAGACTTCACATTTGGGCAATGCACTTGTTCAGCAGAGGAAAGAATTGGAAGAGAGACTTCAGGAGGTCGGCCAGCAGGAGAAGGATGCGGAAATCGGTCCAGAGCTGCGCACCAGGCTGGCCGAGCTTGAAAAGGAGTTCAATGAGGTTGGTAGGGAAACCGCTCGAGCTTTCCTTCCCAAATCTCGGGTTCCCAGCGGTGAACCTGATGCCAATGCGGGTGCTTCAGTCTTCACTAGTGAAGCACAGAACTCTCCCTCCAAAGTCAGTGTTCCTTCTCGGAAACAGCGAAATCAACAGCCCAGTCGGATGAACGATATAGCACTTGCCACAGAAATCTCTACTTCTCTACTCGCACAACTCAAGGATTTGCAGGCTGTTTTGCTCGAGAAAGATGAAGCCCTCAAGGCAGCCGACCTGGACCGCTCCCAGCTGGAGATCGAAGTGGAAGGCTTGTCCCAGCGAATGCGGACTCTGGATGAGAGCGAGTCTCGATTGAAGGATGTCAACTGGAACCTGGAAACTCAAGTGCGCGAGTTTGAGCAACAGTCCAAAGCCCATGCCGACAAGGAGAACCGTCTCAACCATGCCATCAATCTTACCAAGACAGAGAAAGCCACCCTGGAACGCGAGTTCGAAGAGCTCAAGCAGAATTTCGCCAAGCTCAGCGACGAGCAGACTTACCGAACCAAGCAGCATGAGACCGAGTTGTCTGGTCTGCGCCGTAACGTCAGTATGGGCGAGACGGAGCGAGGTGCTCTTCAACGCAAGATGGAGGAAATGGCGACCCAGAATCAAGAGCTCGCAAAAGCAGTAGCTTACCGCATGCGTTCTGAAGAGCAAACCTCTCCAGATGAGAACTCACCTGAAGAAGGCGCTGATGAGGGCAACACAATTACTCCCGAACACTCGCCTCCTCCATCTCCCACTAAGGCAACTCCGCGCCACGGTCAACTCGAATCTGAAACGCTCAAGCACTCTCTCAACCATGCACACCGGATGATCCAGCAGCTCAAGAACACTATTCACCGCGAGAAGACGGAGAAGATGGAAATCAAGCGTATGCTTCAAGAAACGCGCGACGAGCTCGAGACGAATCGCAATGCTCTCAACGGACCAAGCAGTGCTAGCAAACGCAGGAAAGCCGACAAGGATGTATTCAAAAAGCCTCCACGCCCTGATCGCTTAGGTGCTTTCCGAATGGGTAGCCAAGAGGTCATTCTAGATGAGGATGAGTGGGAGGAACATGACGGTACTCCCACGACGCCTAGCAAGCGACCTAAGCAATCAGACTCTGTGCCTGGCGCGACCTCTAGTGGCTTTACCTCCGCCGCTGAAACTAGCACCACCGAAGGTTTCGAAACCGCCAATGAGACCTCGGATGCTGCTTTCGAAACTGCCAATGAACGTGACGGCACGGCGACAGAGACTGATGCTTTCCAAACGGGCGCGGAGACACTCGATGGGAACAGTAGTGATGATCTCACCGAGACTGAAGCTGGTCCTTCCGGAGGAACTGTTCGTCGTAGACCCAACTCTTTGTCCATGTCAGGGCATCGTGACTCCTACGAAAGTACAGCATCTACTTCTGGCGATGAATGGGATGATAAAGAAGTGCAGACACCTGTGCAGGCCCATCATCAGCGTTACCGACTCAAAGTCCGTCAAGGATACCGTAGATCAATCACACGAGGCAGCGCAGATGGCGTTCCCGATACACCTCCCGCCGGCAATGACTCCCCCGCTAGCTTCGCGGGCACCAGCAGCAACCGCAGCACTCCCGTTCAAGGCAAGAGTTTATTTGCCGAGCTAGGCGGTTTAAGCGCTGGAGAGAGCGAGGACGGTAGCGTTGCTGACGGAACCCCGAGCCGATCAAGTGTCATCTCTCCAGAGTCTTCGCCTGAAGTGTCCAGAAAAGTCACCTTAGGCAAATCACCGCTTCAATCTTTCGTCATTCCCAAGACGGTGCTGATGGTAGACTCGAGCGTGATGACGGACCCTTGGGAACCAGCTGCGGACGTACCAGTGCCAGTCCTTGAGAGATCATCCATCTGGTCGCAAAACACGGAACCAAACCATGTTCAGCCGCCAGCTCTTCACATTTCCTCGGTCGCTGCTCAAGATACTGTCCCCCAGGCGGCACCAGTACCATCACTAGGACTTGCTGTACTAAGTGCACAAGGAACAGAACCCCAGTCGGTTCCACCTCCCTCACTAGCCATGGCCAGCTTCCCACACCAAACAACAGAGCCTCGATCTGTTCCACCTCCCTCTTTGGCGATGGCTAGTTTCCCGCACCAGACAACGGAGCCTCGAGATGTTTCTCGGCCTGCTCTACAGAGGTCCTTGCTTTCTTCACAGAATACAATTCCTCAAGCTCTCCCGGCTCCTTCTCTTCAGATAGGTACTGTTTCAGGATACGGGACAGAACCTCATTCACCCCCTCCGCCAGCGTTCAACATTTCCACTATATCTGGCCATGATACTGTGCCACAATCACCCCCTCGGCCCACCTTTTCCATGTCTTCGCACTGGGCACAAGGATCTGAGCCGTCTGAACCTACGGGCCACCAGCATTTGTCTTCACCTCTCAACGTTTCAACAGTTGTGGGACAGGCAACAGAGCCTGTACAGTCCACTTCGAATATATCGGCTGCTGCACCACTCCTAGCAGCTGGCCTGGCTTCTCAAATGACTGAGCCTTCAGAGCCTTCGGAGCAAACTACTAGGGATATACATTCTGAGCAGAACCATCAACAGGCTCCGTTCAGCGTGGGATCTCTGTCAAGCCAGACTACGGTACCAGGCGAACCACCTCAGCTACCACCAATCAAACTGGATGTCTCTGATGTCTTTTCACAAAGTACAGTGCCCGCGGAGATTCCTCGACCACGCCCCCATGAAATGTCTTCGCTTTCAGCCCAAAATACGGCACCTGTGGAGATGACAAGACCAGCTCGACCACAACTTTCTTCACTATCTAGCCAGACGACTCTGCCCGTTGAAAGTGCCAAACCAGCTCGCCCGCAATTTTCTTCCTTGTCCAGCCAGGCGACTCAACCCGTCCAGACCGCAAGGCCAAGTCCCCCGCAATTTTCTGGGCTTGCCGCCCAATCTACGCGGCCTGTTGAGATTGCGAAGCCCGCTCACCCACAACTGTCGTTGCTCACTTCTCTGACGACAGAGCCGATCAGCTCGCCGTTGCCTGCTGCGCCACAATTCTCGGGTGTGTCTCATCAGCACAGTCTGCCCGTTGAAGCGCAGAAGCAGTTGCCCGCCTTCTCGACGTTGAATGTGCAGCATACAGATCCCGTCGAAGCACCCGTTCGCCCTCAACCGAAGCACACATTCTCCGAAGTCGCGATTCTCCACGATGCTCAGCCAGAATCGCCTACACTTCCCACTTTCTTGCCTAGCCCTAGCAGGCCATCCACAGCTAACCGTGTGGTACCTCCTACATTAGGCCTGTCGGATATCGCTTCTCACGAGACAGCGCCAAATGTGCCTTCTAGACCAGTCACTGCTCATCGTACGATTCCTCAAGATACGCCATTGGGCAAAGTCGAACAGCCAAAGACTCCAATGGCGGATGGAGGCACACAGACAATGGTGTCTTCAGAGCAAATCGACAGATTGCTTATGGCAAGGAGTCAACGGTACTCTGGAACCATTGCGAACGCCGATGTTGAAAAGGCTATGTCGCCCCCAGCATCCCCAAGCAAGCACCATGCCAATGAGCAACAGCGGCTAAGCAGGCGCTCCAGTACTTCCTCTAGTATCCGCTCACGTAGTGCCATGCTTCCGCCGCTTCCCGCGGACCACAAGGAAGTTATTGCAGCTGCTTCTCTCAAATCCCCTGCCTTGACTCCCGTGCCACCGACAACTCCGGGTCCCATGGGCCCGCCAATCGTACCAGCATCTGCCTACAAGAAACGACCTCAGACGCCAGTCATCAAAACTACACCTGCTGCGGCCAGTCCCAAGACCGGGGGGACTACACCTCGTCCAAGGCCTCGTTCTCAGCCTCGCAGCGGTGCAGTTTCGCCCGTCACGCGCCGTTCATCCATCTCATCGTTCAGCTCGGAGATCGACCATCGTTTCAATATAGCAGGAATGAACCCTCTCAGCCAAACTGGTCTGGATCCGGCCAAGGTTGACCCACGTATGATTCAAGCCATAACACAGACCATGTTGGGTGAATTCATGTGGAAGTACACCAGGAGGACCGGACAGAAGGGCATGTCCCAGACCCGTCATCGTCGTTATTTCTGGGTTCACCCCTTCACTCGAACTGTGTACTGGAGTAAAGATGGTCCTGCACGGGGAACACAACAAGTAAAGGCGAAGAGTCTGTCCATTGAGGGCGTGCATACGGTCGGTGATAATAACCCATTGCCCCCCGGTCTGCATCATCAGAGCATAGTCATCACTACACCTGGACGTGAAATTCAATTCACCGCGCCAACGAGTCAACGCCACGAAACGTGGTTGAATGCCCTTCTTTACCTGCTTCAACGTACAGACCAAGGTCCAGATGATGGCCGGTCAGAGACAGAGGAAATCCAGGACGAGTTCAACCCCGGATCTAGGAGTATATCAAGGCAAACCGGTCGTTCGAGAGCTTCCTATGTGACTCACTCAAGTCACCATTCGCAATATCCTACTCTCCGGCAATCGACGTTGACGCCCAACCGACCTAATTCGCGAGACCCAGGCCAGGGATCAGGACCTGGACGCCTAAGCACCATGTTCCGTTCTAGATCGAACTTGAGAGGTTCTTTCTCTAGTCGCTTCAGCAAATCGGGTACACAAGAAGTCACCGGCGCGGATGGGCAACATGATATGGCTGATTCACACGATCTCGGTCGTGAGATGTGGGAGTCGCACGAAAGCGCGGACAATATGGAAGACGTGAGGGCATGCTGCAATGGTGAGTACACAAACATCTGCCTTCTGATCCTAGCCAGGGATCTGGGTTTACTGCCATCTACCACGATCATTCGGATATATGCACAGTGATGCATTCAAATTGTGGAAACAATGTGACTGACAAAGATTACAGGAAAACACCATCTTCACAAGATACCCCACCATCACAACACTGCCAAAAATCGACACCACAGCTATAACACGGGTATCAGCTCTCGACCCTCGTTCATCGGCTCAATCAGCTCACGGGCGCAATCTCGGACTGCGTCTAGGACTGAGTCTCGGACTGTGTCTCGAACTGAATCGCATGCAGAGGTGGAAGGTGCAAACAATGGTGCTTCATAAGCCTCCACTTGCACCTCTCTCCAGCATGGCAGATCGTCCCTACAATTGTTTCGTTTGACTGACAGTCGAGCTATTTCTTTCTAGTCACACCTCGGAACCATTCCGTGTCTCCTTTGTCTATATCTCTCCAACTTTCGATCTGGATTTTCTGGTTGTCAGTTTGGGCGTACTTGCCATGGCCGAAGTGGGACCTGACACTAGATCTAGAAGATCTTCTGAATCGGCGTTGCTCGGTGAAGCAATGGATTGGTAGCTATTTTGTTGGTGAGCTCGAATGGGGCTGGGCCTGGAACACAGAGACGATTGCTTCTCCCAGGAAGCATACCTAACGACTTTCTCCTGTAACCTGCTTCTCTCCTTCTTTCCTTCTCCGCTCCTACCCTACTCTACATTCACATAATCTCTGTGGCTTTTTCCTTTAGCGTTTTTCTTTTCTTGTCACTCTTGTTTTTTTTACAACCAATCATTCCCTTCAGTCGCTCACAGTGTGTGTTGTTGGGTTGTTATTAGTATTGGTTTGCGCATTTCGTTTGTGCTATAATGTTGTAATTATTTCCAAAGGGTCAGTGTGCACAGGAGGTTGATGAAGCTGGCGGTGGAGGCGTGGAAATGAAAAGGAAAATTGCGAAAATGCGTTCTTGGTGCATGCTTGTGAATTAATCTGTATGCGACTACGACAGGCTCCACCTAATCTCTATCTGCCTAACAACCATGCGTGGCTGCATGACAGCGCTCCTCCATCCGAACGCAAGGCGAGCATTTCTTTGGGGTCGAAACGCCAAGTAATTCTGCCCCACTTTTCCGCCTAAGCTTCCCAAACACCAAACTTTCAAAGTCGCTCTCAGCCAACGCGTCGGCGCAATCCAGACACTTCTCCTACCGTCACCACACCCTCACACAACAACGACACACCTTTCCCTTGAGTCACCTTTTCTGTTATCTTCTGCGACTGCGGGCAGCGAACCATTTTGTTAATTGAACGATCGACTTGGGGTGGGGAATACGGGGTAAACCAGACCAAGCCAAGAGTGCGACAGGCTGCATCGCGAGGACCCCAGACTATTCTTCCAGCTTTTTGCCACAACACCCATTCACTGCGACACACTCACACGCTCTCCAATCGTCTCTTTATACAGCATCACGCATAACTCCCAATCACCACGATCCGATCCGACCCAACCCTTTCGTAACCGCAGCCTTCAACCGCAATCATGGCTCGCAATAGTGAGAAAGCGCACTCGATGCTGTTCCGGTTCCGCGCCGCGCAGGCAGCCGAAGCGGGAATCATCGACTTCTCGCGCGCACGGCGCCCCAAGCTCATCACCTCCGTCTCCTCGATACCGACGTGCGAGAGATGGCGCGGACAAGTTCTCAAAGAAATCAGTCGCAAAGTCAGCAAGATCCAAGACGAAGCGCTCTCCGACTACCAGATCCGCGACCTCAACGATGAAATCAACAAACTCATGCGCGAGAAGCACATGTGGGAGGTGCAGATCCGGAATCTGGGTGGCCCGAACTATATGAGAGGTGGGCGCGTACTCGATGAGGAGGGTAGAGAGGTCCCTGGAGGTGGCAAAGGATACCGATATTTTGGACGCGCAAAGGAGTTACCGGGTGTCAAGGAACTATTCGAGCGGCAACAACGGCCAGAAGACGACGAGGGGATCGCAAAGGGGAGAGAGAAGCGGAGCGAACTCAGACAGAGGGTCGACGCTGGGTACTACGGGTACAATCTGGACGAAGAGGATGGCACGCTGCTGGCATACGAGCAGGCCAAGGAGAAAGAAGCATACGATAATTTCATCACTCTCGGCGACGACCTCAGCGAGAAACAGAGTACGACCCAGACCGAGTGGATCGAGTTACCGGGCGATGCTGGCGATGGCGTCCGATGGCGCGTTCCTACGCTCGAGGAGGTCAACGATGAACTCGTAGAGCGTAGGCGGAGGAAGTTACTTGAGAAGCTTGGTTGAATCTTGTAGGGGAAGGTCGCCTACATACGCGGCCCTCTCTCTACTTCACCATTCTTTTGTCTTTTTTGCTTGGTTTCCTTTATCTATCAGCGTCTGTGGGAACTCGGCTTCCGTGGTGGTATTATATGAAATTATTTGGGTCTCGCGGATTGTTCCACCCTCAGGAGGAGAAGGAGGAGCGCAGAGATATGACACTAGCGGAGAGCCATTGAAACGTGGGAAGAATCGCCTCGACAACCACGGGCGAGAAAAGGGGACAGTTTGGAGCTGAGAATTGCAACATGCGAATGCGGATGGAAGGTTCGGCGAAACACTGGATCCATCAATATCCCTCCTGTTCCCCCTCGGGATTTCTTTCTAGCGACCGAGGAGGATATATAAAAGTTGTGTATGTGTGTGTGTATGTCCTTGTACAAATATAATTAGCGAAACAACTTATTTCCTTCAGTGGTAGGACAAGGGGAGAAGACAAGTCTGTTCAGGAGGTGGGGGCAATGGAATAGCTGTAAATGGGAAAAATGCGAAATGAAACAAAGTTATTATATTGATCAAGAACGAATGAACTTTACTGGATTGTCTTGAATTTTCACACGCTGAAGAAGAATGAATGCATGGAAGGAATGTGAGGGTGTGATGTTTTTATTCATTATACACAAGTTCTCTCTTTCTCTATCGCATCTGTCGAGAAAGACGTCATCTCTATCTCTCTCTACCAGATTCGAAAAGAGGCAGAAGAAGAAAAAACTCGTCTAATCATCGTTATCCCAGTTACCCTGCTGAGCCTTACCGGGCATCTTGGGTCCACCAGCTTGCCTAGCGACAATGATCTGGTCGACCGAGAGCACCGTCCTCGCCGCCTCAGTAGCAAGCTTGATAGCCCAGCTCTTGCTGACCCACAAATCCAAGATACCTTCAGCTTTAGCATCGAGCGTGCCAGTGCCGTCGTCGTTCTCGATGTCCACGCCGACGCTCCACTCGTCGTCCTTGCGAGCGCCCTTCTGCGCGCCGTGAGCGACGTACAGACGTGCGAGGACTTCGGTGGCGTCGAGACCCGCCGACTCGGCGAGCGTGCGGGGGATGACTTCAAAGGCCTCGCCGTACTTGCGGATGCTGTATTGCGAGAGCCCCGGGGTTTTGTCCGCAAGCGACTTGATGCGCTCGACGAGCTGCATCTCGGTGGCGCCGGCGCCGGCAACGAGGCGGGGATCCCGGGTAATGGCCTTGACGACGTTGACGCCGTCGTCAATTGCGCGCTCGACGTCGTCGAGGTGGTTTTGCGTGGCGCCGCGGAGCACCAGTGTGGCTGTCCGTGTTTGGTCGTTTTCCTGGCGGAATACTGTCACGCGGTCTCCACCGATCTCCATGGTCTCGACAACGTCGATGCTGCCCATCTCGTCGGGCATGGGCGCACCGAGGCGGGCGAGCGGTGTGGCGCCGACTACGCGGCAGAGGCGGCGGAGCTCAAATTTGGAGAGAACCTTGATAACGAGGATGTTGTAGCGGTTGAGGTAGTGTTGGGCGAGCTCGCCAATGGTCGAGCCAGCTACTATCACGCGGAGGCCAGAGTCGTGTAGTTCTTTTACAATCTGCTCAATCTGTTGCTCCTCGCCCTTGGTGAAGTCCAGCATTTCCTTTGCGTTGTGTAGCAGCACCGTGCCCTTGGTTTCCGTCTGCGAAATGTCCACTGGGCATGAGAACACGCCAACCTTGGCCTTTGTGGCCTTCTTGATGTTGCCTTCGGGTTCGCGGGCAAATACCATACCCTTGACGACTTTGCTCTGCTCCAAGCTGCCACCCATGATCTTGACAACTCTCACATTATCCACGTTGAAGTTGACGGGGTTCTTGGGAAGGACGGCGAGGACAGCTTCGGCGACGAGGTCGGCGAGGAATTCTTCGCTGCCGGATTGTTTGGCTGCTACGACGGTGCGGATGGCTTTGCTGAGTTCGCCTTGCGATCGTAGGTCTTCGACTTTGTCGCATACGAGGTCTACAGAGACAAGTTAGTTTTCTTCCTAGGCTTTTCAGGTTATATAGAAGCCCAAAATACCTTCTAGTGTCTGCATAGCGGCGTTCTGAGCTTTCTCGTATCCCAGTACAATATCGCTGGTCTTCAAGCCCATCCGAATGAGCTCCTCGGCCTTCTTCAACAGCTCACCCGCCAACACAATGACCATGTTGGTAGCGTCGCCCATCTCTGCCTCCTGCTGTTGGCTGGCCATGACCAGCAATTTAGCTGCTGGGTGCACCACCTCGAGCTCCCGTAATATCGTTGCCGCATCGGAGGTAAGTACCATCTTCTGCAAGTGGTTTATGACGATCTTGTTGCGACCATAAGGCCCGAGAGACGTTTGAACGGTCTGGGCAATTGTGCGGCAGGCATCGATATTGCGAATAACGGCTCCATCTTCGGCGTCGTAGCTGTGGAGGGGTGTGTTAGCGGAAAGCACATGGACATGGTGGGGTCACGATTTGGGGGCAATGTACTTTTGGTAGCCCTGTTTGAAAAGCCCGGAGTTCGGGGCGTTTGGTATTGACAGAGACATTGTTTGTTTCGGTATGCGGAAGAGGGTATCTTGGGGTTGAAGGGGTGTTGCCTGAAAACTACGCGGGTCGCGTTCTACTCTTCAAAAATCGAGGTACAGGGCTTGGCACACGGCGAAATCTACACCGACCCTTTCCTCTCACTCTGTCACAGATGGTGAGAATACCAAGGTCTTAAATCTTCTGTTCGTAGATAGATCTGCATGTTTCGACGCGGTCTTGCGTATCTAGTCATCAAACAATATGCGCTATAACAGCGAAATGTGCGATGCAAAAAGGAGAAAAGCCCAACTATACGGCATAGTCCAAAAACTCGATATCATCTATATTATCTATTTCATCTCCCATGCATCTGATACTCGAGAATGTCCCAATGAACCCTTTGCGAGACCCCAACGTCTCATCCTTCATGAGCCAAAGTACCAATTCCGCCATCCTAGTAGAGGGGTTTTTGATTGTTGATTGGAAGTTGAAGTGTTTCCTACACTCAAAAAGCCGTATGGGAGGGCTTGGAAAGTCAGGCGATAACAAAAAGTTTCCAAAGAATAGTTTCTAGGGGAAACATTCTGTTACCGCCTGTCTCTTCAAGTCCTCCCACACAGCTTTTTGAGTGTAGGTAGATTCTGCAGAGTCTAATGAAATGTGCGCAAGGTCTATCTAGCCGTACGCCTTGGTTTATATATGAAGGTACCGCTAGCGAAAAGACTGCCCAACTCAATATAGGCACTTGTAAATGACCAGAATCTCATAAAGTTGTGAGCATGCTGGAGATAAGGATTAGAGCCATGAGATTGAAGAAGAGAGAAACCTCGCCAGAGCGCGAGATTGAATTGAAGGAAAAGCTAGGCGCTGGCTCACGTGCTGCGCTAACCCGAATAGATGCACTTCCGCTCCGCGCAAAAGTTTCGGGGAGACCAGCTCATGTTGGTTCATACTCCTCGTGATACGGTGATGCAGCGATGAACACGGGACAGCAGACAACGAGGCGGTTAGCCGCCGGAGCAGGTGTGTGATTGCCATTCGGAAAATTGATGAAGTCTCGCTGATGAATGAAGGTCGATCCGTCTGCAGGTCCTGTAAAGACACCCTTTCCCGCAAGTACGCCTCTGCAGCTGCCGCCGCTGTGCAAACCGATGATAGCTCGCAACACATTCCTCCCGTTTCCCAGACACAGGACTCCTTTCGCATCAACACGGGCGTAGTTCTTTCTCGCCCTCCTCAGATCACGCGCGATCTCCACCCCCTCGAATCAGCCTTTTTCCTCTATCAACGTCGTCTCAACGAACGAACGGCTCTACCTTTTACGCGTTACTTTTACTACAAAAAAAGGACGACAGCGGATCTTGAGTGGAAACGCAAGATAAAAGAACGGCTGACCCCTGCCAGGGACATTGGAAGGTACAAGGGATATGGTGATGAGGCATGGAACGACGAACTTCTCGTTGGAGCCAAGGAAAGCGACATCCATCATCAGGTTGAAAAGTTGATTGAGGATGCCGAAGACACCGGCTCACCAGATGGGGATGTGGCGCCCGCCTCGAACGCATCAGGCACGAAGAAGGAAGCTGACAAGATCGAGAGGCCAATGCCTCGAATCACGGAAGCAGACCTCAAGAACGATGTCAAGAGTCTCAGCAGACAGCTGCAAAGGACATTGTATCTATTGGTGAAGGACAAGGAGGGTCGATGGATCTTCCCTCAAGACACCTTTGGCAAGGAGACCTTACACAACGTAAGTTCTGGGCCGCAGAAAATCCCCAGGGAATTCTATCTAACAATAAATAGGCGGCTGGTCGCATCCTGGTTGACTCTTGCGGTGTGAACATGAACACCTGGGTTGTTGGAAACGCCCCCATCGGTCACTATCAACGTGACTACCTTGACGCTCTGAAGACTGCTTCCGGTTTCAATGAGGTGGGCGCGAAGACCTTCTTCATGAAGGCACGCATCATGGCCGGTCAAGCCAACCTGAAGGACAACAAACTGGGTCTAACGGACTTCAAATGGCTCGTGAAAGATGAGATCAAGAATGAGGTGGACAGGCACTACTGGCATTCAGTCAAGAACATGCTTGCGGAACGGTAGCTGAAGTTGTGCTGTGGAGATTATGCTGTATCATACTGCTAGCGTAGCGGTCTTGTAAGAAACCAACTGTATAGTAAATAGCATTCTTGTTTAGATCAAATCTCATTGTTGCATCAGTAAAGTTGAAGTGCTGTCCTAACTGTGGGTCGTGTGCCTTGAAATGCCCGAGCACCAATCATCCACCCGCTAAACCTAATGCAGTCACCGCACGGCTCCCGAAAGTATTTATTTTTCTCTGCAGCTGTCAACGCCCTGCTTCCTTCTACCATCTCCCTCCTCCAAGCAGCCTGCAACGACATCTTTGTCCAGTCCAACCCGACTGTTCTCTGCAGGCTTGCAGCAGCCATCAGGTACGTCTCAAAGCAATCTTCCATTCTTTTTGGTTCTTGTCCACTTTCCATGATGAAAAACATTCCTACTTCGCAGTTTCCACGCTAGCCTACCGTACTGAACCTACAATTTTGGCGATGAGCGTTGCAACCTTCCTTGGATGTCTGATTTACAACTTTTTGTTTTGTACTTTTGAAGACGTATTGGTTCTTTTTGTTGCGGGTCGACTGACTGAATCAATGTAGGTTTTGCTGTTTGGTTGGAAGAGGGCGCTTCTGCTGCTTGATCTTTGTTACGCCTGAAGTGGATGTTCTACAGCTGTGACAGAAATACAGTAGAAGGGGAATATGTGTTGCTAGTAGGCTGTGTAGTTCATTGATTTTGAGTTGGAGTGTAGGAACACCTGTGTGATTTATTCTTTCCTGTTCGTATCGTCATTAGAAATGTCAAAAGACATTGAACATCAATTTATATCAAGTTTCAATGTTTGAAGTGTACCTAGACCGCGTAGTATTTCATCAGCATTTTGGCACAAAAGCGAATTGCATGACATCCTGCCAAATATAGTGTAATGATATGTTTATGAATTAAAATTGTCCTAGAGTATAACGACCGACACGGTCCCTATGTCTCAAGAGCTTTCACGGAGCTTAAACCTTCTCTTCGCCTCGTCCTGGAGCCTCGCGCAACGAATCCGAGGTAGCGCTCAACTCCTCGGTGTATTGCATGTCCTTGTCTTCATCTGCAATACCAGTGATCTTGGTGACGATGATGGCCGCGAAGGTGTCGCAACTGACATTGACAGCGGTACGGAAACGATCCAAGAACCAATCAATAGCCACAACAACCGCGTACATACCCGTGATTGGCACGCCCACACTCTGGGCGATCATGACGGTCAAGACCAAACTAGAGCTAGGGATGGGTGTGGTTCCAATGGAAGCGAGGGTGGAGAGCAAGACGACAATGATGTAGTCGGTCACTCGGAGCGTGATGCCTTGCGTGGCGGCCATGAAGACAACGACGATGGGGAAATAGATGGCCGTTCCGTCCATGTTGATCAAACATCCAAGAGGGACTGTGAATTTGGTGACAGTAACAGGTACGCCGCGCTCGAGAACGCATCGAATGGTGACGGGCAGCGTGGCAGCCGAAGAGGCGGTTCCCCAGGCAGTAATCCAAGCAGGGCTGCACTTGATCCACATAGCGTATGGGTTCTTTCGGACAACGGCAAAGAAGATGATGGGAATGATGATGAATAGGTGAATGGCCATGCCAGTCAAGGTTCCACCGATAAGGATACCAAGATTCAATCCAATTTCGGCAATGTCGAGTCGAAAGAGGTTGGGCATGATCAAGAAGAAAACACCGATAGGTGCAAGGTAGATCAGAATGGTGATTATGCGCATGATCATGGCCTCGACCTCTTCAACGGCACGCATAAGCGCACCGCCCGGCTTGATCACGTATCCGATAACGACGGCAGTGACGAGAACTGCCAGCAAACTGTCGGTGGCGAGTGCGTCGACGACATTGGCGGGAATGAGGGATTCGAACATGTCCACGACAACGTCGTGAATAGCGAATTCTTTCCTCTCTTCGATGTCCTCCTTGTCCTCGTCGGCTACCTTGAGCTGGTCGCCGCTAACAGGCTGCATCAATTTGGACCAGACGAGGCCAACGAGAATGCAGGAATGAGCAACGGCGATGATGGTGGTGACAACGTAGTACCCGATGGTCCAGCGAGCGAGTTTTCCAGCCTTTCCACCGCTCTGGGTCATCTTGCGGAGGCGTTGGATTGCCATGATCATAGCAGTTACAATCATAGGGAGAACTGGCGTTGATTAGCATTTGCAATAAAGCTTCAGTGAAGTGTCAACATACCGACAGCTCTGAGCGCACGAAGCCATAGAGTACCAGGAATTGCAGTCAGCGCAATGGCAGCTGGGTGCACCTCCTCGACTTGAGTAGTGACGATCAAACCGATGGCTATGGCCGAAAGGGCAGCGATGATGATTTGCCATACTGAACCTGGCTCTTTCACACGCTGCCAAAAGGTCTTCTTCACTTCTGGCTCCGTCGACATCATGTGTTCCTCCATCCCGGGCACCGTTGCCTGAGCCTCGGTAGATGGGGTGCTTGTGGAATCATCTCGACGCCTCCGGGTCTCAGTGGTGATCTGATCGATCTCGCCCATTGTGCTGGTGGCTCTGTGGGAGATGGGAATGGGGAAGGAAACCCGAAGAGACAGAAGTTTAGAACTCAAAGGAAGAATTCAAGGAGCAGGCCAAAGACGAGAACCAGGCGACTGGAAACGATGAACCTCTCCAAGGCATCTTATACACCTCGACCTCTTGGTATTCGCCCCGTGCCACAAACATGACAGGCTGATAACGGTCTCGAAGGACCGTCGTTATCAGTACTTGGAAATCCATCAATCACCGAGGCTTGTGCTTGGAATTGTATTGGCGATATTGGCGACCACAACGCTCCTGGAAGGTTGCAAGAGGAGTCAAGCAAATCTGCGTTCCGAGTTCCGACTGAGCATCAGTCTTGGTACTCTCACATCCTTGGAAAGCGAACCGTGCCTTAGGCCAACACCCTGTTCCGTCTCCGCATTGATGATAGTTTTCAAACTAGTTTGCCTTCCTGCGGGGAGATCTGTCGAATAAGAGCTGACTTGGGAGGTGTGCGCGTGCCTTTTAGGGTGCTTTCTTCGTGTCTTCGATGATTACTTGGCTGGTGGGGACGGTTGTCTCGGCGAAGACCTTGCCACTCGCGTAGCCTGTCATTTGGAGACCATTATCTGGGAAGGATGTTTGCCTGGAAAATTGGCAAGTTGGATATTTTAGATTTCGAGATAATGATTGCTTGCGGACATGGCGAAAGGAAGCTTGGAAAACTGCGGCGCACCAGATGCAGGAAGATGTATTCGCTTAAGTATCCCAATTGCCGGAAGCAGCTTAGAATTCAACGACAGCCAGGCTTTTTCTTCACGACATGCCAAAACACTATCAATAAGTTGCATTCTGGCACGGTGACATTAAGGGGCCAGAACACAGCTAGAAAACCCGGCAGTAGCATTCAAAATCGTTAGCATGCACCCCATCTTCTCTTACTTAGACAAACAACCTCTACCCCTATCATGGCCCCACAATCCCCATCAGGTCATCCGTGATGCTAAGTCCCTATAGTCGTTCTCGCGAGACTTTTGCCTATTTCTCGTTCTAATCTTAATGTCACGCTACCTAGTACATACTGACATTCCACAATGCATTGAAGGTCTGCGATATCTGAGCGACAAGTACATCGGAGAGCAGGATTTGGATATTACTAGTGAAGACACTTGCACTACTCCTGCGCCAAAAAACGAGCCTGGACGTCGTATATCGTAGCTCACAGGTACCCGATGAAACAAAGTTGTATTAGATGCTCATGAGTCGGGATCTCTGTAAGAAATGCGAAACCTAGGGAAACCCGGACATTAACACAAACCCCCAGACATCTTATCGGAGTTACCGAACATGCAAGTACATATCATATCCTCACATACTTATTTCATGGGAAATTCCGTATATAGAGCTCGTGTCCGCCAGCAAAAAGACGTTTACTCACGACATAGAATAAGGACTAGCATGTGTGTTCAATTCCGGGGAACGAGCTTGCCCTTGCCCCGGTAACAACCAGGGATCTTGAATACCAGAGACTTTGCCTTTTTCGTGGTTTTTTTCATTGGGAGGAACAGAGTGTTGCTCTTCCATCTCAACTTGAACTAGAAGATCGAGACAGATGAAACGCTCTATTGCGTGTCACTTCTATGCACGAATAGGTTTTAAGTCGGAGCTTGGGTGTTGTTACACATAGCGATATTGACAACAATAGAGGCACCGAAAAAAGTACCGGCGTGTATCACTTCCAATCAGGAGAATCCAGACATGTTTGTGAGAGGACACTCGTATCGAGCCTGATATCGATGAGTACATCCTTAACGTGGACGGTGACTGTGAGTTAAGAATTTAGGCGTTTACAGATATTCCTGGCTCTAGCAAGTCACACACCTGACGAACTGTACGTTACTCACTTGTGCCACTCCTTCGACTGAACTCTTGTGTGATCGCTCGTAGTTTTGTACGCACATGTTTGCAAATATCATATGTGCCAGAATCACTCAAACTCCTACATATGAAATTACAGATAATACGGACCTTTCACCTCAGGAGCCCATTTCACCCCATATAATAAGTACAGCATCATTCACACGCATTCTAAACCACTTCACCAATTCAAGACTGAGCTGCAACGCAGTGGTGAGACCGGCTGAAAGATATGCGAAATATATTGCGAATGCATGACCACTGACTGCCATATTTCCCTGGGCACAGCTAGTCCTCCGCCAAAAAATCAAATACACATCAAGAAATTCAGCTAGACAAGTCACGACATGATATGCAGCTCATACTTGATGACTCCTGACAGACAGCCGTCGTTTCTCGAAACATGATTCAAATAGCTCCAGACATCCAGACATGACATACTCCACGAACATGATCAGATGTCAAACTCCTATTACATTTCTCCGCGTTACCTCATAAATAACACTTCTTTGTACCATGCCAACATCACACTCTTATTAAGATTGTTCGGCGGTACACTGACACTTGATAGCTTCTTGTACTCCAAGCCGGCATACTCTAACCGTGTTGGTAACAAAAAAACAACCCGAAGACTCCATCACTCGAACAGTTCGAAAATATGGGACTACTCATTTAGCCATGACCACGAGAACGTTAGCTACTAGACTTTTTACTCTATAAGTGTGAGCACTGAATCAATGGACAACATATCGTTAGGAACGTGAGAGTTTGATAGAGTGGAAGGTAGTTATAATAAGACTAAACAGTATCTGCTCAGACTGTAGTTTTGATTCATGATGCCAAGTGTGGATGCTATTTTATAATGCCTACTTGCTGTTGAAGAAGATGGGTCGCTATAAGCCACGCTCTTGAGGATATGCGTTCATACTTTGTTTTCTTCTCGAGGCTCGATATATGATGATGAAGCTCGTAGTTGTTGTCATAGCTGCTGGTCGTATCTGCTTGTCACTGTTATAGAAGTGCACAATCTAGCTAATTTCAATCATTGGATAGTCAGGGCCAGAGGATGTACGAGGTGCGATCTTTTCAAAAAGATATCAAAAAACCACTTCAGTAATACGTTTCCGCAACTTTTCGCTTTCAATCAGTACACGTATAGATAGCATGCTCATTCACCGAGGCCACGAAATGTATGAAAGCAAACAGATAAAAAGCGGAGAGTCGGTTTTGTCCGAAACAGGTAATCATTGGTCTTTCGAGAGTCTATATCCACAATTCCACGCCTCGTCCTGATCGCCGTGCGCGCAGGTATTGTACATTGTCCACCACTATGCTCGCGTTCCACTTTTGGGATATCAAATCATGCACGTTTCTTTTCGGATTTAGTGGGCAGCGGGCTTGTTCCTGGTGAGCTGGTTGCGGGGGTCGTTCTTGTGCTCGTCGGCTGTGAGGGAATCCGTCAGCGAAACCATCCAGATAATACGGCCATTACGGATTTTCGATTGCACGGATGGGAATGAATGTAGTCGAGGAGGGGTTACTAACAAAGCATCATGGCATTGGCCATGCTGTTGACTCCGTAGAGGACGACCAGTCCTATATGATTCCGTTAGTTATGCTGCGCTATCCCCACTCCCTCTAGCTTCGCAATTGCATCCTCTCAAGCTCCTCCAGCTGCAAAAATTGTCCTGATCGTTCTTATTTGCGCGTGCGACGTACCGGAGACGTAGAAGGGCCACATGGGGCGGGCTATAATGACATTGTGTTAGCAGCTATCCTTGACCTTTGCAGACTCCCCTGACGCAGGTGGAGCGGCCAATTGACGTACCGATGGCGCCGTTGAACTTCTTGCCGAGGAGAGACATGTTGACGAGTGATGGACGGGTAGTATTTGGACGGGTCGGGTGCGAGTACGGTGATGGAAGACTGAGCTTGAACCTGGACGGCGACGGTTCCCCGAGAACTTCGCGCCAAGATGGCTCAAACCCGATGATTTGCCGGAGCTGCAACTCATACAGCAACGCAAGTGGGGGATATTGTAAACAATCACGAATCAACAGAACAACAACACGTGGAATAACGGATTTCACTCGACGAACTGGAATAAAGAGACATCCGTCGAATCTTCAAAAAATATCCGAGGAAAATGGCGCTGGAAGGCTGCGTATCCTCACTCCGCAGTAGCATGCAGCTACTCGACTCCTCGATCAACATCCTCGACGAAGGTGTAAACGACTTCCCCCGCCTGGCCAAAGTCCTTCAAACCACCAGAGTACGTCCCCTTCTCTCACTCTACTCCAACCAATTCCCAACCCATGAATTCCCCACTTCGACCAAAATCAATCAATCAATCAATCTCCCAGAAACTAACAACCACACCCCACAACAGCACTTCGAACTCATCTCCGAACCAGACCTCCACCAAGCCCAAGCAACCCTCCTCTCCGAAATCCGACCCGAAGTAGAATCCCTCCTCCTCCGCGTGCAAAACCACCTCGACAAGCTCGAGCGCCGCGAGCAATCGCTCATCGCCAAATGCGATCTCAACGACGGCCGGCTGGGCTCGACGTCGTCCTCGTCAGCAGCAGGGGAATCCGCATTCGCTACGGGTTCGGCAGGCGGTGCGGGGAAGAAGACAGGCGGGAAAGCGCTGACGGCGGTGCAGGAAATGAAGTATAAGCAGTTGAGGGCGAAGAAGCAGCGGTTGAGCTATTCGGTGGAGACGCTGGAGTTGCAGGCTAAGCAGCGGGAGAGGCAGTTGCGGATGAGCATGGCGGCGCCGCAGCAGTTTTATGACGATGATTGAGTTTTCCTTTTTATTTTCACATTGGGGGTAGGGGCTTGTTTTTTTCCTCTTCTTCTTTTGCTTCCACGCGGCGTTTTTGCACTTCGAGATACCCTGGTACAACGGTCAGTGGACCGTAAAAAGTGTCGAGATATATTAGATCAGGGGAATGCTCTTCGCAATTGTGAATGCTATTCCAGTTTCAAGGCAAATATACGAGAGGAATGTCTTCAAATATCCAGTCTTTCTATCTATCTATATCAAACCGTGTCTCGCACTCACTCACTCACTCGCTCGCTCACTTATCCACTTTACCCACAAATCTATAAGATAAGGAAAGGGAAGGAAGAGAGTGAGAAAGGCGTAGTGCACTTAAATCATAAACAACTCCTAGAAAAAAAAAAGAAAAAATGCAAAAAGAAGAGAAAGAGGTACAGTTTACTTAACTAAATTATGCTATTACAAGTCCCTAAACCCCAAGCTTAAACCCAAGTAAAATTAAAGTTTTAAACGTCTACACTTATTTATCTCCCTTCTCTTCTCCTCTTCTCTTCCTCTCTTTTCTTCCTTCTTATTTAATAGAAACATTACTTTACTAACTTACTACTCCTCTTTTTCTCTTTTCTATAATTCCATCTTTGAAAAAAATCAAAAACCTAAAACTTAAAAGACAATCTCTCTGTGTGTGTGTTAGTAAAAAATAAGTAAGTAAGAAAATAAAAAAGTACGGTAAAAAGGTAGTTCAAGAGCAATGTTTACACGTACATGTATATATGTATATATATATTAAAAAAAAGACGCTCCCTACTACCCCCTAAAGAAACCAGTAGAGGAAAATAGATAACAAGAGGTAGTTATGCAGAAATTCAGTCAATTCCATCACCATCACTATCAATCTTTCTATTCCCCCCAACCTTTTTTTAGAGGGCGTAGGGATCGTCTTATGACGCGGACGTCTCACAAATCCATATATTATATTGAGAAAAGCAAGGAGAAGACGAGGAGGAGAAGATGAATTTTAAAGATATCCTGCTATTGGGGTTTTTTTGCCACTGTGGATGGAGCTTGAAAGACAATAGACCCGGTGATGTACTGGTTGCATCGAGGAAAGGAATTAATCGAGTACCTACATTTATGATGAATTTGGGTAGATTGACTTGGGCACGACATGGAAGAGAAGAAGTATGGATAAACAGATGAGGAAGAAGGAGAGAAAAAAGAGTGAAACGCAATGCCAATAGGAATGGGGGATGAAAAAAAGGGAGGGTCGACCTTCCTTGCTTGTCCCGTCTTTCCCTCGTTGTCTACGTGTCAAAGACGGTGAAGATGGCAGACGAAGAGAATGAAAGAAAAAAATACCCGCTCCAACAAGACCGACCACGCGTGTGCAAGCGGAAGAAGTGAGGCGGATAAAGAGAGGGGGGGGGCGACCTACACGACGCTATGCCATGCTACGCTACAAATGTATACTAATTGGCTAGCTTACCAGTCTTTGGTTGCATATGTCGGTATGCCAATGACTTGTATACCTACCGGCCTGAGTGTTCAACTGAGGGCTTCAATTGAAGCCGAGGTAGAATGGCCTACTCGTGAGACGATGCGGCTGTGACATGGTGAGCCAGCTCGCGTGACATGCCCCGAAATAGGTACCCTTCGACGATCATTCTGGAAAACGAACCCAGCCAACGAATCATATACACTTGTGCCCAAGAATTATGATGATAATCTGTAAGGGACGAGGGAAGGATCGCACCCGTGACTAGCAGAAAGTGCGGGTAAGCGCGCGGGTAGGATTGGAGGAATCGACATCCGTGCCGGGAGTTCCTAGATCTCACGTACATAGTACGAGTGCAAAACCATTGGACAACTTGATGGCTCTGGGAAAGGCGGCAGGCGGCCAATCGGCTTAGGCAACCTGCCTGCCAATCCTATGATCGCTGCGAAGGCCTGCCTGCTTACACGTTATGTAGTATGCCGAATATCCACGGTACCCGGCATTGAACGTGATATGTGTGTGGGTTAGGGAAAGCAGGCCAGTTGGATGGACAGGTGAGTAATGAGCGGTGACTCGCCACGTTCACCTGTCATATTTCCGTTTGACAGGCGGACATGCCCACCGTTGCAACGTTTCATGTTCGGCCATTCGATATCGACGGGGGAGTGGTACAGTCGGAGAGAATGTGTACGCCCAGGGGTGTTTGGTGTAAAAAAAAGCTTGATTGTGTGGGTACTTTTTGGATAAACTGTGGGTACGTGTAGGCATGGAATTGCATATGTACACACGGTGGCCGACTTCTTAGGCGATGATGTCACCAGCCTGAATCGCGGTGTATCTTGTGTAGACAGCGTATCCCCAGCATTGTTGCGTGATGTGGGGACGTTACTTGGTTGCTTGGCAGGGTTGGGCTGTCTTGGGCACAGCGACGACGATGCGCAATTGCAATTCGAGTAAGCGTAGCGGAATTTGGGCTATTCTCTCTGCTTGACCGACTCGACGAAAGGAATTAGTACTGTGAGATGTGGCATTTGATAGCTGCACCACTGCTCTTGGCCGCACAATGGGGTAGCTAGAGTGAATACAAGTCCTCTCAGCAAGAACTACTACTAGACCTCTGTAGAGCCCCGATTGACCGAGTAGCTGCTCTTTATCCGGATTGTCCGGTATAAGAACGAATGCAACGTCGCTAGTGGGTGCTGTGCAAGTTAGGTAGTGGCCAATGGTGGCCGTTGGGTTGGTGTGTGTTTGTGAGAGGAGCAATGACGCTAATGGGGCAGTAGGGCTGTGATGCATCTGATATGGGAGTCGGCCGGCATGTTATTGATCCTGTAGCGGTTGAGCGGCAAAAGCAATCTCCAGAGGTCGGAGTTGGCAATCAAAAACGAGCAGAGCAATGGCAGTTGCAAAGGATTCCCTTGTGACGCAAAGAAAATAGGGAAAGGATGCGAGGATTGGATGGGCGAGTGGATGCAGGGACCTGGCAGTCGAGGGACGTTTTCGGAGAGGAGTTTGGCGATCGGAGGTGGCATGGGCGGCGAAGATGGGCAAGGGGTCCAACTCGTGCTCGCTTGGGCTGCCATTGGAGCGGGACAAAGCTTGGATGGGCAATTCGCTCTCGCTGGCTGGTGAGATGGCGGCGCACGGGCCGCTGGGTGAGGCGGTTCGCCTCGATTGTCGAGCAGCGAGCGCTTGCTTCCAAGGCAAAACGCAACTGCAAGTCCATCTGGCGGTGAGACACGACGCTGGGCAGCCCAAAGCCGATGCATGCCTCGACGGCATATCAGTCCATCAGTTGAATGATTTGCACGGCCACTCACAAGGAAAATTCGCTGACATTGCCAGCCGCGGGAAAACGTGCGCAGTAGGAGCGTTCACGATGCATAGATACACACGGGGTTAGGCTGATCCTGTTGGCCGTCACAAGACCGGCGTCGACGGAGAGCGGAGAGGTGCGTGCGTAACAGCGAGGTTTTGACAAATCCCACGATGTTGAAGATTGGTGTTGCGGGGCAGGAATGTACAGTAGGTTGGTGTCCAAAGAGGCAAGTGGGGGGAGGGATATGGGAATCTGTTCGGTCCGTTGGTGGTCCTGTGTTGGGTTTGCATGTGCATCCAGCTGCAGCACGTTATGGTAGGGATGAATGGACATCTATGCAACTCGAGCCGTGGACACGATGGACAGCAAACGGTTGGACAGCATGTCGGCATGGCCGGCACCAGTTACAGTTGACCAATATCTTGGAGGTCACGACAAACAGAGAGATGGCCGTGGATCCCTGTAGGAAGCTCGAACCGTGCACGAAGGATTTTTCGAGGGTCCAGTGTTCGCTTACAAGCCCCGCGATAGCCGCAGTCAGCCAAGCAAGCAGAAGAGACATCATGTACACAGACGGAAAACACCACACATCCAACTGTCAGCTGAGCATCGTGCTGCCTCTTGGGGCCCTGCTGGAGCGTTTCCGTCTGGCCAACTGGCGTGCACTGTGTTTCGTCTTTGCGGGCTGGCTGTGTGGGCGCACTATGCAGAGGTCCCGACTTGAGACGTCGACGTGAGCCCTCTGACGGCGGACCTAAGGTGGACATAAGAGGGACCGATAGACATGACGATGGTGATGCTGTTGTCGTGCTTCAGGCCGGTAGCTGACTGGCTGGCTGGCTGGCTGGCTGGCTGGCGGGTGCTTGCTCTGCAGCCTCATGGCCCTCATGGCCTGGTGGTGGTGGTCCCGCATTGGCCGGGAGGGCTTAAAATTAATCTTGAGGTTGGGCTAGTGATGCTATGTACACACACCCTGGTCTCGCCCGTGACAGGGAGTCGTCTTTGAACTGAACCTGGTAGACTCTCCGAAGAAGGGACGGCTTGGGACCTTGTTCTGCTTGTTTTCTTTTTTTTTTTTTTACCCTTCTCTTTCGTTCCATGCCACCACCATCCACGCTGTCTTGTGGAGATAACAAAAGCTGAGCGGAGAATGCAGGTCGCCTGAAGGGGGGGGGGGGGGGCGTCGTGGTACAGGACGTACACATGTATGTATGCAGGTAGAGAGTGGACGAGGGTGACGCCCACTTGAACCACCGTCACGCTCCGTTAGCGCTCCATGATGGTGGGCGGAACTCTGCTTGGCTGCCCAGTCCCATTGGCAGACGCAACTCCGCCATATCGTCAAAATGCGGTTGCGACTATCAACCTCCCTGCCCTCGCGGCCCTTTTCCTCTCTCTCTCCTCTCCTGCCCTGCCCTGCTTTGCTCTCCCGTCTTCTGCCTCTGCTTCTTCTCCACGGCCATCACTACTGCTTCCACTCGAGCCGTTGGACATTTTGGTCCCCGCGCAGTCCAAGTAGCAACAGCAATAGTAGTGGTAGTGGCTCGCCTTGTTTCCCGACGCCCGCCGCATGTCCCTTTTCTACCATATATACTCCCGTACATACATACATGCACACCTTGAATCCTAATCCGTTCGCTCCCTGATTGCATCCAATTTCCTGCTAATCATCTCAACACACAACAAACGCCAACAATAACAATCACCCCCTCCCCCCCCTCTGTTGTCTATTTGTCTGCTCGTTTGTTTGTTTGTTGCTCGGTTGGCTCAAACCCTCCCCCCTCCACCACGTCCCTTGTCTCGCCACAGGAGCCGCTCCCGTGCCATACACATTTTTTTTTCCCTTCTTTCTCTGCTCCAGCTGTCGTCGCGGGTTGGTGCTTGTGCGTGCGTGCGTCTGTGAGTGCGTGCGTGAGCCGCTGCAGCTCCCGGGGTCCCTATCTCACCCTTGGCCCTGCTACTACTCGCGCTGCCTTGCAATACCACCCGAAGCGTTGCAGCGTCCAAGCTACCTGCCCACGCTTGTTGATAATACCTGCCCGCCCCCCGTTCCGCCCCGATTTCTCGCCCTCTCTCAAACTTTGGTCCCTTTCCCAAGGCCCAGAGGAGGGTCTCCGAGGTATGTATGTGACTCTGCCCTCATCCATCAATTCATCCTACTTATCATTTTCGCCGCTGCGGCCAAGTCATGCTTGCACCACCGTCTTCGCTCTTCTTCACATCCTTCCCCCGCATGCCCGCTACCGCTGCTTCTTCACCATGTCTTGTTGTTTACTGATGATCCCAAAAGTCCCCTAGGCCGCCCAGGCCGTCTTATCAACAACCGCGCCCGAGAAACCTCGTCACCCCAAGTCTCCCGTAACAATCTTTTCGGCCACTCTCCTCCTCTCCCTCCGGCCACCGCCTTCCCCCCTCCGACGCTGCTTCTCCCCTATCGCCCTACATCCACCCTCGGGCCCTGCATGCAATCGCTGCCCGCTACACAGGAATCATGGATACAGAGGATGGGCAGGTTTTCATAAAGGTGCGCTATTTCCCTTCGTCTTTTGGTGGGGTACTTGATAGCACAGAGTTCACGCGGCATGCCGCATGCCCATATGCCATCTCCCTTCCGGTGTACATGTGCACCTCCCCGACTTTGAAGCACCAATCACCCCACTTGTCTTGCCCGTGTGTTTCCTTCAGCTAACCTTCATCTTTGCTCTACCAGAACCTGGCATACTTTGTCCGAACTCACGAAAAGGCACTTGCAAATGCTCTCCAACTACAACGGCAAGCCCCTCGCCGGGCCTCTGTCACCACACCCACCTCACCTACCGCTTCTACAAATACAGCATCCTCGACCTCGAGTGTGTGGGCAACGGCTCTCTCTCTCCCCTCCCTCACATTCACATCGCAGTCGATCAAACCTGCAAAGCTCACTCTCACACCTCACCATCTTTTCTACCTTCTCTCGCGATTTGAAGATTTGAACATTTCTGTGGGGCCCATGAACGTGCGTCTGGAGAACATCCACACTGACGTCTCTCCCACAAACTATGTCTCATTCCTTAGCAACGCGCAACGCAACAAGACCAGAGCCTCTGACCGTGACTCTATCCACTCAGTCTCCAGCATTCGCAGTGTGATGTCGGGCATGTCTTCTCTTTGGTCTTCTCTTCGCCTCACCTCCAACAGTGCGTCCAAGATGGAAAAGCAAAAAGCCCAACTCGAGGAAGATCTCAAGTACTTGTACTCTTCCTTCACCAAGATCCCATGTCTGAGGCTTGCTCCCGACCACAAGGCCCGCCTGATTGCTGGCTACGAGGAGTTTCCATTTGACAGTGCCGTGCCTCTACATGCATTCAAGAATGTCACCGCGCTAGAAATCTACGATGTTGACTTTCGCCAGTTCTATGGCTGGGACCGTCTTGCTGAGAATTTGCGTAGTCTGACGGTCAAAAGAGCAGGTGTGGATGACCCCGCCGACCTACTCATCAATATTGTACTGGACGATGTGGACAAAAGGCGAAGGCGGTCAGCCAAAGCACCAACCTCCCCTCCTGGACCGTGGCCCACCGGAAGCCCCACGCCCAAACACGCCCAACTGGCACGCTCCAACTCTCCTCCCATGTCTCCCACCACGTCAGGAAAGCAGAGCGTGAGCCCTAGGAATTCCACGCTGATCAGAGAAGGTTCCAAACTTCCTTCGCACAACCGTCAGCGAAGTACATCGCCGACGAGGCCCGTTAGTTCTCGTCATGGATCTACCCACGTTCATGGCAGGAACGGCGGAGCCAATGTCCGTCGGTCGTCAGGTAGCTCTGCTTCCAGCGTCCGATCAACTACTCCGCGTGCCAGCTCTTCGAATCTGCTGTCACTCGGGTGGTTTCCGTCTACCAAATGGCGTTTCCTTAGACACTTGAGCTTGGCTGATAACGCGCTTACCAACATCTCGGCTTCCAGTCTCTCCCCTCTCGCTAATACCTTGCAATCGCTGGACATCTCGGCTAACCTCTTTACTGAGATACCCGATAGTATCGCGACCTTGTCTTGCCTTCGCGCACTGAACATGTCCAACTGCATGATTGAAAGTCTGCACTCGTTGGGCAGAAATCCCTTGCCCGCCATCACGACTCTCAACCTTCGGTCAAATCGGCTGACTGCCCTTGCCGGTATCGAGCGATTGCTCTCTTTAGAGCGTGTAGACCTTAGAGACAACAAGCTCACTGATCCTACAGAGCTCGCCCGGCTTACCGTTGTGCCCAACATGATTGATATCTACGTTCACCGCAACCCGTTTTGCAAGTCTTATAGCACTTACCGAGTTACCATCTTCAACCTCTTTCGGAAAACCCCGGGTTACACAGCCGATGTAACCTTGGATGCTACTGGACCGAGTAGCGGCGAAAGAAAGCAACTCATTGACAGAGTGCCCGAATTGCCGAGCGTGCCAATTGTCAGACCACCACCCGAGGATGATGTGCCCGCGCCGTTTTCTCCACCCAAGGTCGTCAAAGCAATTGACAACTCGGAGGAAGCCCAGCGTACTTCTCTGTATCGCACTAAAAGCGCCAAAAGCGCCAAAGGGGGTTCCCTTCGAAAGAAGAAAGCGCCCAAGCGGAGAGTGGTGGAACTCAGTCAGAGTGATGCTGTGAAGCCTGCAAAGATGGACGTGCCCGTAGCACCTGCTGCTGCTCCCGACGAAGAAGTCCCCGCACCCGAGAGTCGTACATCTGAGCCGGCGACGAATGGCATACCTCTGCCCAGTCCCACACGTCTCAAAGCACCAGAGGAGGCTGTAGCGGCTTCGGTTGATTCTGCTAGAAGTATACCCCCGATTGATACTGCAGTCGACACGCAGCCCACTCACGAGATTGATGTCAGTGGCGATCTTTACAAGAAGAAGATTGAGGCGCTTCGCCAAGACTTTGGAAATACGTGGTTGAGTGCCCTCGGAGACGAAAATTGGGATGCAAAGTCGGTAACCAGCTTCCCTTCTGAGCAAGACTTTTCACCCGCTCTACAGCCGACGTTGGCTCGCACTCCTAGCCAGGGCATCGTCTCTGGGAGGACTCTTGGTTGATTCACTACGATTCTTTTGCGATACCCCATGCTTGCGCTTCGTCGTATCCTGGCCATTTTGCCTTGAAATATGATGAGGGCAAGCCGTCTTTTCTGTTCCTGTTTCCCATGATGCGTTCCTACTCTTTCTCGATTGTTCACTAGGTGATTATACATGGCGTCCAGCGGGATAGGGATTTCACGCAACAAGAAACGACGCTTGTTGACCGGATAGTCCTCTCTCTCTCCTCTTTTACATGGTTTGTCGGGGACGGCATTGCTTTACAAAAGAAGGTCTTGCTTGCATTTCCGATTTTCATGTTCCTCTTTCCATTTGGCTTGGAAGATCCGGCATCTTTCGACTTTGTTACGATTTCTCTTGTATCATACTCATCTTGTTGGGCGTTTTTGAGCGACTTGATTCTTCTTGCAGTTTCTTTTCAACTTTTTTTCTTTTCTTCTCTTTGCTCTCTAGGCTCTTGTTCTTTCTCGCATACGATGGTAAAACGGCCTGTTTTCGATGCTACAAGGGGTGGTCTGGTGTTTATACCACATACAAAAGATAGGGAGCGCTGCTGCTGCATAATATATGGGTTGAAAGTTGCATACATGACATTACAAGACGAGTATTGATTGCATTTTTATATGGGCATGTGTGACTGCACTGAATAAATGAATGATGTAATGTTTGAGAGAACAACCACGACAATCGAGCGTGTTGATGAGGAGGCAACGACTGCTCCCAGTGCAAGGTTTTGAGTTGGCCTATTGTTTTGAAACGCAATAGTAAAGAATGACATGGTGTGGCACGCCAACTGGTTCGAGGCAATACACACACGTATGCAACTATACGTGGTTGATGCAGTGACAGGTACCGGATGCGTAGCAAGTATGCAGAAGACTAAAATTATCTCGTAACCTATAGTACACAGTCACGTATGATTGCGGCCAGGGTACAGTATGTAGAGCAGCAGCAGCAGCTTCGATGCACGAGGCACACAAAAAGCGAGCGGCTGATTGGTTTCAGGGCCAGGGGTGCTGACAAAGAAAGAGAGAGCCGCAAAAAAAATAAAAAACCACAAAAAAAAGTGCCCGGGCGACGAGCGGGCGGACTTGGGACGGGAAAGGGAAAGGTCAGTAGGTACAAACCGATCCAAGAGGGGCGGGCTGGACGGGCTAGCGAAGTTTAGTATTTTTTTTTCTCTTGTCCTTATTTCAATCTCTGTTCCTCTCCGTGTCCCTACTCTGTTTGCAGCTTTGGGCTGAAGGGACAGAGCGGGTGGCGCGAAGGGTCGGACTGACTTGATGCCTAAGGGGGAGTAAGTACCCACGAGACGGGCGGTAGGAACGAGCATAAGCGGCGATCTCGAGGCTAGAATGCGAGCATGTTTGGGATGGGTGGCTGCAGTGTTTCAGGACCGGCCGCAGCCCAGCAGTCGTTAGTTGCGGTTCAGACACAGGGCCGGCCGGCTGGAAGGTCAAGGGGAAACAGATTTGAATGAATAATTGGAGTAATATCTCGAATGCTCGGACAATGTCTGGGAAAAGCTTAAAACATGTCGAACGCAGGCCGTGGGAGGGGGGGCCCATATGTAGACGGTGGCAGAGAATAGCCGCTGGTTGGCAGAAAAGGTGTTTTGTAATGGATGGAGCTGATGTGTTATTGAAGGGGGCCTCTGCCTAGTGCCGTGTTAGCAGGATTCAATTCATCGTAGCGCCCAGGAGCGCTGGACGCTGGCACCGGTGGTTCTCCTGTTCCCAGCCAGGCCGGGCAGCGAAGGAAAGGAAGAAAAAAAAAACCCCCCCCATCTGATCCGCGACTCAGTGCAGCAGCTCTGTTGTTTCCCAACAGGAGGTTCGTGTGTGTCGTGCGTCAGTCCCTCCCCCTCCCTATCGCCCTTTGACCAACGACGTCCCGGACTGGCCTAGCGTATACGCGCTTCTTGGCAACGCCGCTCGACCCAAGCGAAGGAAAGACTTCACCCCAGCGTTCTGCCTCTGCCTCTGCCTGCACCGCACACTCCAAGCACAGCAACAGCAACGCTCCCCAGTCTCTGCTCAACTCTACTCGATCCAGCCTCTGCACCCGCTGCCCAGGTCCAAGAATCCAGAGTCGGCTCATCCCATCTGCATCCTTACTGCCCACCACTTCCACCACCTCCCGACGTGCCCGTAGTCAAGGCGGTGAAGTCAACTCACATCCCACTCCATTTCCACAACCACATCGCCTCCCACAACCATCTCCTTGTGCGCGTTTGCCCCTCAGCCGCCGGACTGCCCCTCGTCGTTTGTTGTTGATCTCTGCAATTGATCTTTGCTCCACCACAGCTGCCACAGAAGTCGCGTGATTACCACCGCTCCCTTCTGCCCTTGCCCGGAGGCCTTCGCGCCAATTTCGACTCCAACGCGAGCTACAGCTATCCAATCTTCCAGAGCCAGCTGACTGCAACAAGAGGTATATTGCCCTTCCCCTACTACTTGCTGCTGTTCAAGACACCTCATCCCCACAACGCCTTGCCGCCGACGCTGGCCGCCTGGTTGCGTCACTTCGCGCTACTCAAAAGTCTTGCATGCCCACTGTTTTCCTTCTCGCTGACTCTGTGCCACCCTAGGGAACGCACCACAAGTCTTTCGCGAACACCCTCTCTCCCTCCTGCCACCGTGCGCGAGGTGAACCCTTGCCAACCAGGCCACCTTCAACCCCCCCCATCCTCTCTCCGAGCTACTCGCACCCCGTAGCCATGGCCGAAACCGAGGTGGATCTCGATTCCATTATAGACAGGCTCCTGGAGGTTAGAGGAAGCAGACCTGGCAAACAGGTCCAGCTGTTGGAGACGGAGATAAGATACCTTTGCACCAAGGCCCGCGAAATCTTCATCTCACAGCCCATCTTGCTCGAGCTCGAGGCTCCGATAAAGGTCAGTCTGGGCCATGGAAACAGACTGTGGAGTCCAGCTCTGCAGAGAGGGGGGCCTTAGCTAACATGAAAACTTTTTGCAGATCTGTGGTGATATACATGGCCAGTACTACGATCTCCTGCGCCTGTTCGAATACGGCGGCTTCCCACCCGAGGCCAACTATCTATTCCTCGGTGATTACGTCGATCGTGGCAAGCAGTCTCTCGAGACCATTTGCCTTTTGCTCGCATACAAGATCAAGTACCCTGAGAACTTCTTCGTCCTTCGAGGAAACCACGAGTGCGCCTCCATCAACCGTATCTACGGATTCTATGACGAGTGCAAGCGGAGGTACAACATCAAGCTCTGGAAGACCTTCACTGATTGCTTCAATTGCTTGCCCATTGCTGCCATCATCGATGAGAAAATCTTCACCATGCACGGTGGCCTGAGCCCCGACCTGAACTCCATGGAGCAGATCAGGCGCGTCATGCGACCCACTGATGTAAGTCTGCTACCTCAAAACAAATGAGACCATCGTTGTCTCTTGGCCACTGCTAACATGATGCCTCCAGATCCCCGATTGCGGATTGCTCTGTGATCTCCTGTGGTCAGATCCTGACAAGGATATCACTGGCTGGAGTGAAAACGATCGAGGTGTCAGCTTCACATTCGGTCCGGATGTCGTGTCCCGTTTCTTGCAGAAGCACGACATGGACCTCATCTGCCGAGCTCATCAGGTCGTGGAAGATGGCTACGAGTTCTTCTCGAAACGCCAACTTGTTACGCTCTTCAGCGCACCCAACTATTGCGGTGAATTCGACAATGCTGGCGCAATGATGAGCGTGGACGAGAGCCTGCTCTGCTCATTCCAGGTACGTCTACACCGATCTGCTCCCTTCTTGTGTATGCTAACAGATACTAGATCTTGAAACCGGCAGAGAAGAAACAAAAGTACGTTCCCCATCTCGGCGGCGGTCGACAGATGTCGCCACGCAAAAAGGCTTAGCTATGACCCACATCACTCCATGAATCTTTACGAACTTCCCGTGCAGCAGGTTTGGGCGTCGATAGACGATTCGATATTGTTAAGCCCTCCGGCACCGATGCCGAATCAATTATGCGACTTCTTCCCCGCATCCATCGATATCATTCCCCACTTTCCTTTTTCGGCACCTGATCCTCACGACATCCTTGCCCCACCGCTCTTCGGTCCCATCTTACGTATACGCGACCGAGGGGGACGAATGCTACGATTCCGCTTCTTCTATTGCATTGGCATACTGGCGTCCAGGATGGTCTGTACTTTGCTCGCCTGGCGGGTTTCAAGTTCACATGTTCAAGACTATCTTGCATTAGCGGCGGTATCTTCTCTGGTCGAATGACACAAAAGACATGAATAGCAACGGTTGGAATGGCATACGGCAGCTTGTCATGTATACTTCAATTTTTGAAACGTACGTCGATTTTCGAATCTACGGAGGTGAAGGGGCAAGAAGAGGTTCGCAGAGAAGTGTGCAAGCATGGATGCGTGGATGGGGGTAGCCTCTTGGTCTTCGGGAGCGGTCTATCTGGGTCGTTGGTGCGCTACTAGTGTGTGGACGTGCCTAATGTCTGTCGTTTGTTTCCACCCTTTTCCCTCCTTTTCCTTGTTTCCCCCGTCTTCCCCCTTTTCTTTCTTTTTGTTTTGTTTTGGGCTCGAGGAATCAGGGAAGAGAGAGAGAGAGGTGCCGTGTTATCGTCGAAGAAAGAATGTCGTCGTCGCTGTCTGTCCGTCATGTGTTCAGCCAAATGGTGTATGGCTGAAGTATTGTTTGACACGTCCCCGGCCGACTACCCTTTTCTTCTTCTTCTTCTTTTTTTCGGTGATGGACACGGCTCTTTTTTTTCTTTTCTTCTCTTCTTCTTCTTCTCTTCTCGAGAGTCTGAGTCTGAGTGTGTGTGAGAGAGATGTACGTTTATGGGAATCCAGAGTAGGGTAGTGCCAAATCAGTCGATTATCTTGAATTGCTCTTTTTCTGTTAGCTGTTTTTTTGACTCTTGCTCTGTCTGTGTGTTTGTAAGTCTTTGTGTGTGTGTGTGTGAAGTTGGATCCAAAACTCCCAGGTGAGATTCTTCAACTCCCCCCCCTTTTTTTTTTCTCTCTTTTGCTTTTTTTTTGTGCTCGGTGGGTTGAATCGAATCGAGCTGAATTCAAGTTGAGTTCAAGTTTAACTTATAGTACAAGTACAAGTACTGCATAGAACAGTAACAGTACAGAACTACTAGCCACTAATCCCTAACTAAAGAAGAAGAATAAACATAAGAAATAGCAAAGAGAGATAGGAAAAAAAGAAAGATTAGAGGTTAAATGTACCCCAAAAAAAAGGTTTTCTGTATATTGATGTTACAAAAAAAATCTGTATAACTTCTCTCTCTCTCTCTCTGCGAATTCCTATACCTATTGTAACATCTATATTTTTCCATTCTTTTAATCTTACTAATAAACAACTATTCGTGCGTGCTTTCATTTCATGTAACATTAACTCCATCTTTTCCAAGTCTATACTCTCTCTCTCTCTAGGTATTGGAGAGGTAATGCATGTATGTATTTCAGACCGAACCTCCTCCCCATCACAAGCATTCACAATATCAACAAGCCTATTCAATTAATTATATCCCCCATCTTCTAATCACGCATTTTTTCCCTATCCGTCTCTTTTATCTATCTATCCCTTCAACTTCCAAACCTCCTAGACAAAAACAAAGCCACGGATTAAAATCCAATCTCATCTCAATCTATCGCAACCCCTATTCCATAAAAATTCAAACAGCCCTCTTAAAAACCTCATCATCGCATCTCCGTGGTGCCCCATGTTCAAGATCAAGACCTAGATCCAGTGCCGTGGAGTCGATTAGGGAGATGAGGTCTGCGACTGTTCCAGGAGGAAGAGAAGGAGGAGGATGTGCCGATGATGACGGTGGGGGTAGTGGAGATGTAGTAGGAAAAGGGAGAGAAGAGGAGATGGTGTTGTTAGTAGTGCTTTTGGGATCTGGATTACGTTGTTTGTTGGCGGGGTTGTTGTTGGGAGATGGGGAAGAGGACGACGATGAAGATGTGTATCCTTGCTGCTGATGTTGCTGTTGCTGTGTAACTGTTTTCGAGACGGAAGAAGAAGAGGAGGAGGGGAAAGGGGATGAAGGCGATGGGATTGAGTCTGATGGCAGTGCAGCCGAGTCTTTATCATTATCGTCTGGAAGGACGGCTGGAGGCTCATCGGATTGATTGGGAAGTCGTGGTGGCGGTACTGGGTAAGCTTGACGGGATTTCCTTTTCCAAGGCTCCCGTGAGGGGGATTGAGTACGTGGACCCGAGAACGGTGCATAGAGAGGATAGTGTTGTTGTGAGGTTGGGCCTGGCGAATGTGTTGAGTGGGCATCGAAAAGAAGAGGCCGTGGCGGGCTGCGAGGGCTGATCTCAGGGACCGTAGGTGGTATGTACGGTGACGGCGGTGATACATACCGTGATGGTGGTAGCGAGAATACGTTGTTATTTGCAGATGGGGAAGGTCTTCTCATACGCCTAGAAGCTCGGGATTTCACGAAGTCAGTGTTATGATATAGCAAAGAGGTCGTCAACAGGGTTCATCAATTCGGCGAATCGCCAGTCTAACTTTGCGTGTTCATGCTAGCTTATACACACCCCCATTGATGAAGGTCCGGATCCCAGCTTTTCTGCCTTAGTCTCGTCACCAGCGGTATTTTGCTGCCCTCTGTTACTCCACGGCTCGGCGCTAGATATGGTCGACGCTGCTGACGACTCGATTCGATATTGTTGATGACCTTCTGCAGCGTGTTCTGGTGCTCTTCGAGAATCGAGTCGAGGAGGCGACTAACGTCTTGAACGAAATCCTCTGCATATCGGTCGGGTGCGTGGAAGCTGCGGTCTGCTTGGCTTTGGTGATAGCCAGGGTGAGGCGAAGGGGGCTGCTCTTCGGGTGTTACGAACGTGTCTGTATCCGAAGATCTGCATTGCGATTATAAAGTCAGCTTCAATCACTTAGAAAGATCTCTGTGACCTATCCAGATTTCCATGCTGCATTGTGGTTCATGTATTGATTGTAATAGGTTTTTGACTGTGTTTGGGGCTGAGCATACGAAGAGATAGAATATGCACCCTGCTCTTTAATCGGAGGACGAGGGAATGGTGTGAGAACAAGTTTGTTTGCGAGAGTAGATAAAGCAGCGTTCTTCTTGATAGTGCACTGGCTACATGGCTTGCTCGTAGCGTCCTCGTGAGACTCCATCGCACCAATGGATGAGAAATGCCCACACGAACGTTTGGTCCATCTTCCTGGATCCTGTAAAGGAGTTCTGTAAGTTTTCAACGTTGAGCCGGGCCTGATACGCGCACTAGGATAACCAAAGTCTTGTGATTTTCGACGTCCATACCCGCCACGATCGTCAATATCATCAGGTACTTCGATAGAATAATAGCTGTCTTGGAGGTCGGCACTGTTAGTGAAGACCATATCCGGAACAGGCGTACGCTGGTTCGGAATGTAGCTGTAGCTGTGATGGGCACTTGATCCGTCGTACCCAACAGACTCGTCCTTGGTCTCTTGAGAGTGTAGGCTAGGGCTCACGGCAGGTTCCTTTGGGGTATGAGATTCGTCCTTAACTTTACTGTGATGAGCTTCATGACAATGTTTACGTCCGAGAAAGTGTGGTCCTCGGCGTGATTGAGTGAACACATTGGTTGATCGCCTGCGCGCCAGAGATGGGTCTCCGGCTGGGCTGTCATCCAGTGCGGTTACCGCCAATTTCGGGGCAGCAGCATCACGCTTGGCTTTTACGAATTCATCTGACCTTTGAGAAGGTTTATTCCCTTTGAGTGGAGATAATGCTTTTTCAGACTCTCTGGATTTACTCTCGAAGAAGTCCTTCCCAGCTCGGAATGTCCCCGTTCTTGTTGGTTTCACAGGAGCGCGCACGGATGCTTGAGAAGGACTATCGACTTTGTTCTCGAAGAAATTCCTGGTAGTATTGAATGATTGTTTTTGAATTGGCCGAGGAAATGGTTGACTCGAAGGAGGGGGAGGACTATGCTTGATATCATCGAGGACGGGCTGTGTAACCTGATCAGGCCGCGTTTTGAAATGAAAAGCCCCAGAAGTCCTTGGTCGTCCTTCAATACTGCTACCCAACTGTGACGGAGGTGATGTCGAAATCTGTTGGGGCTCTCGATAGGGATGGTCTATTTGATCCAGAATGCGACCGTAGGGATTTTTCCCGTTCAAGTATGATGGCAGCTTTGATTGTGAGTGATGATGAGTTGCCTGACTTTGAGAAGACCCGCGAATAGGTGAATCCTGTGTTGCGTGGTTATCTGTACGTTGGTGTTGACCGTGCCCAGAAGATACATTGACATCCTGCGCTCCTTCTCCTATCTTCGAGTTATGGCACAAGGTTGGGTTCGATGCGGAGGGTTTTAGTGTTCGCTTCATGTAACGTGCTTGCGCAAAGTCGACGAGTAATGGTTTCGTAAAACAGGCGGTTAAAAATGATGCGAACGCAAGTAGGTAGGTCGTAGTAGGCTGCAGTGAGGGGATGCGCTCTGGAGTTAGTTGACAGTAGGAGAGAGTATATGAATGGAGTTCAGATAAAGGTGGAATCGAGTGTGATCAATATGAGCGAGGAGAGTGGGTACAAAGCGAAGTCAAGAGGGGCGTGGAAGAGTTTGTTGTTCAGAAGCACCTTCTATCTTTTGCGCGCGGAAGGAGGGTACCCCCCGCGCCTGGGTAGTGTACACATAACGCAAAGAAAGCTATCTACACAATTACTTGAGGGCCGCCTGCAGGCTCTCGAGGACCTGAGATTATGTTAGTCGTACTTCGCACACCGATTTATCGTTATCAGACCCACCTCGAGCTCAATCTTGGCCTCGGCAACATCTTGCTCACTGCCGTTTCCGCTGGCAATCTTCTGGGCCTCTGCGATTTGGTTCTTGACAGCCTATGCCACCGTCAGTATCCATCTCGTCTCGTATCGCCTGTCGTGACTCCTACCTCTGCGCTGAAATCTTCCAATGGGTATGACTCCACGGCGTTGATGCTGAGCTGGGAACCGGGCTGTACAACAGCGAATCCGCCAGACAGGAAGAACTGCTTGCTGCCACCGCTCTCCTCAATGATCTCGACAAGTCCGGGCTTCAATTGCTCGATGGAAGGAACGTGGTTGGCCAAAACACCCATCTCGCCGGTTTCCGCGGGGAGGTTCACTTGGACACTATATTCCCGTTCCATTAGTATTTACTCGAGGACCGTGGGAGCACGGGAGCCCGGTCGGATTAGCGGAGGACGTACACATCTTGCGACTTGTAGACAGACTGCGATATGACATGTTAGCTTCCATCCCATTTTGTGACAAACAAGACATGCGCTTCACAGGCGCCTCCCCCTTGGTGATGGCTGGCGTTGCGTACCTGATGCGGCAGAGCTAGGGACAGCTTGATCTTGTCCGGGGCGACATCAGCGTATCCTCGGCGCTGGAGGGGGCGGGTAAAGGCGGTAGGCCTGACGCGGAGGGCAGCCCGGGCGACACGGAGGGAGCTCATGATGGATAGAGGTGTGGTGGGGATGCAATTGCTGGCTTGCGGGAAGCTTGAGGTGGTGAACGGGATTCTCTCTGCTCGACTTTCCTGTTTAGCCGATATTGGCCCGCAACTTGGCCTAGCGCCTCTTGTCATTGTCTTCAACCACTGCTACTAACCATCCGTTATGAATGCAACGATTTGTTATTCATTGAAACCTCTTTGCGCTTCATTTTCCATGTCGATAACTGTTTCATATTTCCTCGAAGATATGCGATGTGGCATTCATGATAACCCAGAATATCTATGTCTAGTATCCCATGTCTAGACACGCATCAGCTTCGAAAAGCACACGCGCTGCATGCATCTCCATAATGTTTTCAAGGTTTCAATATCCTTAGTTCGACATATTTCGCATGTAAACGCCTCCAAAATAAATGGTTGAAAGAGATTGTGTCGATCCATCCCTCCTATTTTATCGACCGTGTACGAAGGGATGCAAGCTCCAAGCGCACCAGATAACCCACGCAAGCATTCCCACTATCACCAGTACGCCGATCCAACCCGGTACAGTCTGTCTAGCTCTCACAAGCCTTCCATGGCCGGTGATAAGTGGAGGGTACACAAAGTGACTGCTGTCTATCAGCTCGGGCTTGATCAGGCCAGAGCAGGGAGATACTGGGCTGATCTCGATGGCACTGTCGAAATGATAATGGGATCTCGGTGATCGAAGTGAAGGACTTTCGATCAGACTTTCTTCGTCGAATGAGGTATGGGATGGTACAGGTGAGACAACTTGAATTCGTGGTTGGTTGGAATCCTACACAGAATCAGCAAAGCTTCATCCAGCATTAATATGCAAACACATACAGCCATGTTAATGCACAGCCTGCGATATCGCGCGAACTTCTACTCAAACACTGCGTGCACACATGCGCCTTGCGAGCTTTTGTATTCCAAAGGAAAATCTGGGCAATGATTCCAAAAGTCTGGGCCCGACACTTTTGGGGGCATTAGCTGCTTCAACGCATGCTGCTAAGCCTCCACCACCTGCTTCAGTATTCGGCCCTCATATCAGATGGCAGTGGTCATCCTGTAACACTGTCACGAAGCGCCCCGCTGCTCTCTCCGAGAGTTGATCGCGTGAAAGATGCATCGTCAGTGTGACTACAGCACTTTAAGTAGGCAGTATGTGGGGAAACGGGCTAGACTGTAATGAGTTAGTGTATAATGTCTCTCCTACTCGATACCACATGTGCAGGTACAGTTCGATCACATCTAGGCTTCATCTGATCACCTATCGGGTCATTCGGTTTAAAGGCTAGAAATTCCCCTACAGAATAACAGATTATGTGGGACCTTGATCTTAGCAATATTCTCGGAAGTGAACAATATTTCACTTGGGAATCCACACTCCTTCTGCAAATTGGAAGCGTCGCAACACCTTGAACGTTCCGTAATCCGCCGTAATAAACCGACTTAACTGCTCGATGCACTGCTATATAATAGCGATCTCGCCCTTCAGGCCTTCAAATTCCCTGGGTAGTGTCTTGAGCTGTCCTATGGCGTTATAAAGCGACGATATTATCTGATAAGAGATGGTCAACACTGCTTACAGCTGGGGAAATTTGTCATGGAGTTAACCCTGACGCAAAACTCTACGACAGTAGATTGGAGAAAATGCCTCTTCTCGACTATGCTGCTAGGTATTGGCCCACACACTTTCGAAATACTACGTTCTCAGGAGAACACAAGTACCAAATACTCTACAAACCAACCACAAAGCTTCTCAAGTCAGACTCACAGGTGGAGGCCGCCTATTAAGTGACCTTATTGGTGGACGCAAACTACCAGCTATATCTTCTTCGTATTCTCAAAGAAATGCCAGTCACACGAGCATCACTTCGATTCAAACAAAAAACGGACGAGAAACTCCTTGGTCCATTCAAACCCAATAAAATGACCGGTATACACATGGCATGCCAGTACGGCTTTCGAAAAATAGCTTCTGAATTAATCCAAGCTTATCGGCATTACCCCGAAGCACTGGATAGGCAGAACAGCCTCAAATATACCCCATTACATTGTGCTGTCAGAGGTGGCCATGTGGAAATCGTGAAAGAGCTCGTCGATACAGGCGCAGACATCAATTGTAAAACCCAATACTCCTACTAACCTCTTCTAACACGTCTACTGACAGCATATCTTTGACTTTCCTTGCAGAACTCTTCTTCAATACACATCTCTTCGCCTCAGAAACACTTTCTGCTTCATATTCGGCACAAATTGTCCTTCAACCGTGATTGGTTTCGGCCTACCGTCCCTTTTCTCCCTGTCCCACCCAATCTCGTACTCGATCAACATCTTGGTAAGAATGAACTTGAGCTCACGTACAGCAAAGAAGCGACCAGGACACATGTGATTCCCGTAGCCCCAGGCGAGATTGGTCGTCGACATAGACGTGGAAGACCAGCGTCGACTCTCTTCCGCAAGGTGCGTTTCGGACGAGGAGCTCTGCGCAAAACGAAAGGGATTGAAGCTCTCCGGAGCGGGAATCAGGTCGGGGTCGGATTGCATGGCTTTAATGGGAAAGCCGAAGCGTGTTCCGACGGGAAGGGTGAGGCCATCTGAAAAGGTGAATGGGGCTGTAGTCACAGTGCGGGAACAGGTAACTTTCGTTTTGTATTAGTGAGGTGTAGTGCAATGCAGGGGGTTTCTTTTATTTAGTAGCAAAAAAAAAAAAGGCGGGATAGTGAAGAGGGCTTACTGGCGCCTGTGGGGAGTAGACGGTTGACTTCTCGAATGAAGCTATCTTGTAGATGGAGATTTGCCAGCATCTTCTCGGTCCAACCATGTTCTTTAACCGCTACTTCCGCTTCTTTCCTCATAAGATCCACGTACTCAGGATACGCAAGTAGCTGATAGACAACCTCCGTCATCATACCACCTGGGGCCGACGACGCAGCCCAGAGGTTGTGAAGGAGCTCATAGGCGAGCCTTTTCGGGGTGTTGTAAGGTGTCTCATCGTTTACAAGGTCAAGAGTCCAATCTATAGCATCGCCCACGGTATGCTTGCTTGTTTGGGATGTTTCCAAGTTTCGTACCGAGAGTCGGGCTTCAACAACTGGCTGGAGCATTTTGACGCAGCGTTGCAGTCTCCATTTGTGCGGAAGCGTGAAGAGGCCAATCAAGGCATTGCGGAAGGGGCCGAGGGGAAGATTCACGATCACAATAGCTGTGAAGAAGATGGACTCCAGCAAGGCGGTTGTTTCTTCCAGGAACTTCTCATTACGGCATAGCTCAGGTCCAATCATGAGTCTGGTCGCGCTCCGGTGTACGATGTTGCTGAAAAATCGCATGGCGGGTACCTCGGTCCCACGAGAGGTTTCTTTCCCGTTCTTAAGCTCTTGTTCAAATCCGTACTCGATTTCCTCCATTAAACCCGGGGTTAGATAGGCTGCACATTTGGATAAGTTAGCTGATTGGTGAACGGATTGGAACAGCCCTTGACACGGACACATGCTGTGAAGACAATGAAAACCTTACGCAAACGAGGATTTAACCCTTTCTTGACGACATTCACCATTCTCTCTGCTACTGGAGACGTATATAAGTCGTCTACTGTCTTGTACAAGAATAGAGCATCGCTGATATTTCGGAAGAAGTGCAACTGTGTCCACCCAGCCGCCCTGAGATCGAATAGGTATTTGGGTGGCATAATGAGGTAGTCTCTTGACCACCAACGTATCACAACTGGCTTTTCTGATGTTTTTATCTTCTTTTTCACATTTAGTTCAGCACGATTTGGTATGACCTCGGGCTGGGGCAGCCGAAAACGTGTATACGGACATTCTGGTATGCATCGCCTACGACTTCGTGCACGGCACGCCATTTCCAAATTGTTCCCCCGATGCGGACAAATCTCCTGTATATGGAAGCTTGAGGGAGACTGATGTAGTAAATAATGGCAAGAAGCGAGGCCACTACCCACGCATATGGGCTCCAAAGGGCGCCGTGAAAAACGTCACTGCTGACTTCATTCATGGCTTCCATGTACTGTTCTCAGTCCGTCCGATGGGGGCTAGTCGGGAGAAGTTTCTGCAGGGCAAACAGACGAAGAATAGGATGATTTGGTTTTCTCTTCTCTCTTATTTGGGTTTTTGATTCATTACATTTAGACAGGTAACTGCAGATACAGAATGTAATCAACGGGGGCCGCGAAGGACATTATGGCAAAATATGGTGGGACTGGACTGCCCCGGGCCCCGACTCCGCTGTGGGTGCCCGGTGCAAGATGTGAAAACTGATTTATGTACGAAGTATCCGGCGGGGAGACAATCGACCTGAAGAAGAAGAAGAAAGTGAAATAATTCTATTCTTCAATTTGAGCAGCATGCAGAACGACAGGTACCAGGCAAACCTGACTCTCCGAGAGCCTACAGGTTCCATCGTCCCTCACGTCGCTCTCTATGCGATTCAATTTGTCGCGCTCGCATCACCCTCCTTCAAGTACCGGCGCCTGTTCTTCAGCAGCATCATTATAGCCCTCGCTATTCAAGCGCACCTGAATCCGCACTTCACCAACAATGTCGCACTAGCGCAACCCTTCACAATAGCATGGTCGTACTACATGGCGACGCTGGCCAAGCTTCTCTTCTCTGCCAACGGTCCTGAAGCACAATACTGGCGCATTGACCGTCCCGCTGCAGAAGCTCGTTCTTTTGTCGGGTTTGGATGGAGGAAACTCGTGTGGGCGTCCATGGTGGTATTTAACCAGCGTGGCGTACGATGGAACCACCAGGTTAAAAACGTGCCGCTAATCCCGCAGGGCCAGAGTAAAACCAAGTTTCTCTTTTGGCAAGCATGGCAATTTGTAAAGTGCATGATGATTGCAGATCTACTTTTCGAACTCACCCGACGGTGGATGTTCATGCTGCCCGATGGCTCTGTGGGCACTGTGAACAGCAAGTATCTGAGCCTGCAGCATCCTGACTGGCGTTGGAGCTTTGCAAAAGCTTTCGTGTTCGGCTCTACGCCCTATTTCATGTTGAGCATGCAGTATGCGCAATTTGCCTTTGTTGCTGTGTTGCTAGGCCTTAGCAAACCTGAAGTGGGTCTGGCTTTTCTTTTTGTTGCCTCTCGCGGGCCACGCCCAAGGCCAGATTCTGACATGCAAAACATTAGGACTGGCCCTCACCCTTCGGAAAACTCAGTCACGCGACCACAGTGCGAGATTTCTGGGGATCATATTGGCACCAGCAGCTTCGCCACATGTTGACACAATACTCGGATGCGGTGGCCACCTTCTTTCGAATACGAAAAGGCACAAACATGTCCTCTTACACAAAGCTCTACACCGCATTCCTCATATCAGGCACATTTCATGCGCTGTCCCAGCTGCAGATGCCCTCGCCCATCAACATCACCGCCGAGGAGCGGACTCGTGGCTTCTTTCTCTTCTTCGTATGGCAAATGGCGGCCATTACACTGGAAGATTTTGTGCAATGGATCGTAAGGACGACCAGAGTGCCCATCTTTCGCGGCGAAGGAACGTGGATCAGCACTGTCGTGGGCTGGGCTTGGGTCACGGTAGTCATGTGGAAGGGGTTGCCTCTAGTTGGCGATACTTTTGTGAGAATGCGGATGGGTGTGGATCCGCTCTTACCGAATAGCTTTAGCAGAGGTTTTGTAGAGCGCTGGGTGCCAATTCCTCCTCCAAGTTTTGAAAGGATGTGAGAGGTGCCGGGGATTTAGAGTACATGGAGATATGCCTTTCTAGACACATGATAGAACTCTACAAAGTTCGTACAGAATGCCAATCTTCCGTTAGTATTTATTGTTTCCCATCTCATTAAACGCTTCATACCTACACCAGCAACAATCTGTTATAGAAATGGGCCAAACTTGTAATATTAACACAAATGTGCGCATATCTCACATTCAGCTAAAATAGCCAAACTTTTAATGACTTTTACATTTCTTAATATCATTCTTTATAATTTTATATACTATATAAATGCATATTAACGAAAAGAAGATCGCAACAACTTCCCTCCTGCGAGCAACATGTTTCTCCTTCTGGCATTGAGCGCGATATGGGTAGCATACAAACAAGTAATGTGTATGTGGCTAAATGTAGGTTTTCAGGGATACACACATTAGATTTCAACTAGATCTAAAGTGCCGTGATAGACCTACCTCAAATAAAAAATCCTGATCTGATTAGTAGATGGCAAGCGCGAATTACCTACGGTACTGCACGAGTGGCCTAATGGCTAAGGTGACATTTGCAAGTTTCTTGAAGGACTTGAGAACAGCGCCCACTGGGAGAGAAAGTACGGGAGTGTGTATCGGATATGGAGCGGTTCAAACTCCGAAATGTAAGTATATTGCCTTTTCGTCCCTCGTCTGCCTTCTAATTGGAGGTTTTTACCCGAAGCATGCATGAATGACTGCGCCGCTGACTGAGTTTAATTAGTGTGCTTACGGACCCTGAACACGTTCGCGCGGCGTTCATCGACTCGCACAAGCACGTTAAAGCTGTCAAAAATGACTCGGGATGGCTCCTGGGTGAACTCCTTGGGAAATGCGTAGGTTTGGTGAGCGGGGCCCGGTGGCGTGATCTCTGTGAAGTGATGGCACTGTACTGTTCGCACAAGAGCGCCGCATCCTACATACTGAGGATGCGAGAAATCACGGTTCAGTACTTCCAGGAGCTGCAAGAGAAAGGCCATCTAGTCGATCGAAGGATCAACCCGGTCCAAGACTTGCGCCTGCTGCCATTCTGGATCGTGGCTGATGTCCTCTTTGGGGATATAAGTCCGAGTCAGAAGAGGAAACTAGTTGATATAATACCGCTTCGAGAGAAAATTTGGGGTCGCATGATTCTACCAGCCAACAAGGGTGAATAGCGATCTGCAAGGGTTCAAGCAGCAATAGGCCCGGTTCAACGACGACGTTTACATAACCCGTGTCATCGCAAACGAAGATCCAAAACGGCAGCATGCAGGAGGCGGTCCGTCGAGGCAAGACCAGTCAAGAAGAGATGCTGCAGACGCTGGATGAAATGCTGTTCGCGAACCTTGACGTGACTATTGGCGGCATTTCATGGAACCTGATGCACCTGGCAGACCACCCTGGAATACAACGTGACACACGACGGAAGTATCACAGCAAGGTCGTGCACAGTGAAGAAGGCAGCTGCAGTAAATATATGCAAAGTACGTCGACGCTTCTTGCAGCTTGCATCCTGGAATTTGCTTGGCTGCGCCCACACAGCGCAGGCTTGGGGGATACTCGGTGCCGCCCGGCATTATTATGGTGGTTGACGCATGCAAACTTAACGTGTAGGGTGAGATCTGGGGCCCTGACCGCGCGAGTAACCGGTCAGTCAGGTTCTTTGAGCACACGGCCTCGGAGCTTCGATATTGCTACTGGCGCTTTGGGTTTGGCCCGCGCTCGTGTCTGGGGAGGTATCTGGTCGTTATGCGTGTGTTAATGCTCGACTTACTCGATGGGTATGAGCTTGAGTTACTCCTCGAGACGAGCTGGACGCGGAATCCGTCAATGTGGATCATGCACTCGCAGAATGACGTAGCCTGCCATCCAAGGACCGCAATACCATGAATGAGACATGGAGTAAGCGGCCACGTCACCAATAGATTGCTCGACCCCCGTGGTTTGATTGAGCTGGGCTGAGAAGGCAAGCGACTCAATGCAGATAGCAGTACTGCTTGATGCCAAGCAAAAAGGCAAAAAGGCAACCACCTACACCACTCTCGGTAGTGGGTTGCGGGGAAAAGTATTGCTGACACAGAATACTTGACTGCCTTGATGAGGAGTCCATACCCACATCTTGCTCGTAGCTGTCGTCATACGCCCACCATACTGCACTACCAGTATCGTCTCGAGCTTCCTTCATTTGACTCGGGTTATGGGGAAAAATGCTTCGTTCTTCGCCACAAAAGTGAGTCATTTGGCAGGCTCATAAAACAATAAACTTGAGTTGGCTGCTAAAAGCTGATAGTACCTCAGCCGCTACTCGGCCACAGCCGAAATTGCGTAGTGCCTGCAATCAATGCTGCGCAGCCAAGGTACTTCTCTACCAGAAGAACAAGTCTTGAAAACAACATCAACAAAACCATGATACACTACAAACCTGCCTGATAGCTGAGACGTTGATTCAGGTCAAATGCAGCGGCGATCGGACCGGTTGCGAGCGGTGCGTGAACATGGGCACAGCTTGTGTCTATCAGGAGTCGAGAGTCGGGAAAGTGCCTGGTATTCGAGCAAAGAGAAGAAGAATTCAAAGCGAGAGTGAACCGCCTGAAGCATTACAAGTGGAATCTGAAGGACTGCAGGCGCCTACGCAGATTGCTACCATACCCGACCTTGACGATCAGGCATGTCACTGGACAGTGACCTCGCAACTCAACTCATCTGAAACAACCAGTGACAATTTCATCGAATTGGTCAACAGCACATCTGCGTCGTCGTCGTCGTCGTCGTCGTCTTCTATGGATAGTCTGCCTGCCGTGTCCGAAGCCGACTTAATCGGTACCCTCAATTTTGATATGGAAGGCATTTGGGATTCTCCATCACACATGCCTCCAGTGGTGATGTCCCCACGGGCGGCTCCACCTGCCAGATCAGCAGATGAGCCGCAAGCTCCCACGTCCCGGCAGGAGTGGGTAGTCAAGAACGAGACAGACATGGAATGCGTCGTGCAGTGCTGCCACCTCATTAGTGACCTCGAAAGCTACATTGCGGCCGACCTGGAGGTATTTTTGATACTGTTCCCCATCATCAAGAAAGGGAATGAGAGGTTGAGCGAACTCATTAGCGCCCAACAGGCCTCACGAAATCTGAGATGCCTGATGCTATTCTGCACAATCTGTTACCAACTCATCGCACTGCTGAACGCTTGCCACAGGATCATGACGGCGCCGGATGGCCTGAGACGCACTACCCTTCATATCCCGGGCGGCGGTCTTGGGTTCAGCGGATTTGGGTACGACCGAGAGGACGAGCTGGCGTGGAAAGCGCAAAGGGTGTTGAGAGAAACACATCAAGGCTACGAGGCTGTCAAGAAGATCAAGCTCCTGGCGGGCATTGGTCCGGATCACACAACAGCTGTTGCTACACCGGGCTCCATGGAGCGCCGAAACTGTTTCGAAGACATTGAGCATCGATTCAACGAGATTGCCACCTTGTTGAAGAGCTTATAGGTCAATAACTGGAATCTGTAGGCTGGGCGGAAAATCTTGAGGGGATTTTCAAGGAATTCTGGTTCAAAGGAGCGGAAGTGAGACATCTGCATGTATATAATCTTTTTCTCAGCACGTGCCATTTGTGGGCATACCGCCAGATACATGTATATGCATCAAAACAATGTAACACGAAAGCTTAATCGTAGCAAGGGGGATTTCCTGCTTCCAACAAATAGAAGTATGCTCAATCTCTTTCAATAACCTCTCGAATCGTTGAGTTACTCTATCAAGTTTTCTGACTATCCGGATTTTGCGTCACTTAAATTAGGTAGTCGACATCTACGTAAACTTGGAAAAGTTTACCAGTCCCCATCCAGTGCTAAGGCATACTAAGGCAGCCCCAGCCGCAGCTAAGAACAAATTAAAATCACGCTGCATGATGCTTAGGCTAATACCAGAGGAGGCACTTGTATGACGAACCAGTTTACTGGGAATGCCATTCAAATAGAAGTTCGCTGCCTTGACCGGAAATTGAGCAATCGGCCAGGACAAAACCCGGCGCCTATACGTCTCAGATCGCTGGCTGCGCTCGAGAATGCGGTCACCGCTCGGTCACCGGTACAGTAGTTACAGTAACACAGATGGCCTTCAAATGCTCCATAATGTAGAGTCGGGCTCCGAAATCAGGGACAGCCTTGATATGGGGCCTGGGCAAAGTGAGTGCTCCGGGATGGGTTGCAGCTCTAGAACATACCAACTTTCCCCCTCACCAAAGCATCTGCACCGAAACGGCGCAGTGAAAAGCACAGAGTATTTTTTCTTTTGATTCCTGCGTTTTCAGTCAACTTTCATCATCTGCAAACATGAGTCCTTTCACTCCCAAGCAGGTTATGCCCCGTGATGATCGACTCTTTGCCATTATCGGCGCGGACATGACCCAGAGCATTGCGGAGTATGAAGTTTCGCTTCTGCGACCGTTTCCTGAAGACTCGATAATCCACGACGCCGCTTGCGGTCTTGGCCCCGTAACAAACTCAATCTTGCAAACGTTGCCGCCAAAGTCGATTGCCATTCATGCTACCGATCTCGCGCCGCCCATGGTGGGGATATACAATATGTTGTCAAAAAGCAAAGACTGGCCCGCAGAAGCAAGAGTAATGGACTGTCAGAAGCTCGAGTTCACTGCTTCTACCTTTACTCACACCTTTCTCTCTTTCGGGCTGCCTATCATCGCGGACCCCAACGCCGCTGCAAAGGAAATGTATCGCACACTACAACCCGGAGGAACAGCAGTAACTGCATTTTGGATGAGCCTTCCACAAGGCGATTCAGCTGTAGAGACCCGGCGTGTAGTCTGGGGACCCGACGCGAGAGTGAAGGTTGAGCCACACCCAAGGCACAATGACCCCACTTTCAATCACGATCTTCTCGTTGAAGCCGGCTTCAACTCTGGCGACATAAAGCTATATGAAAGTACTACTAGTCTTCCAGTGGAGGACCTGGACGAGTTCGCTTGCGCTATCTGGTCGATTATCGGAGAGCCAGTGGGAGGTTGGAAGCAGGAAGATGAGGACCGATGGGACGAAGCCATCGAAGCATATAAGAAAGTTCTGATGCAGAAAAAGGGATTTCACGTGGATGGAGAGGGCAGGATAGTCCTCGAAGGAGTTGCACAGATAGCGATCGCGAAGAAGGAAGCTTAGGAATTTGCGGGTACTGAGACAGTCAGTCGCGCAAACACACGTTATGAAACATTTGATAGCAATACAAATCGCAAGCCGCAACATATATTTTCACCTCGCTTTGTTTAGTGTAGAAAAATTTAAGCTTCGGTAATGAGGACTATGTCTCGGCATCCGAGCATTTGATTCATATAAAGCCCCCGATGCCTACTTGGTCACGGAAAATCACTTACGATAACACCCACACGCTCTTCGAGTTCACAGATGCCTACCATGAACGAATCGTCGTATTTTCTTCCCGTGAACAAAGTCGAGGCTGAAAGGCTGATGATGCAGCATACTGTCCTGATAGATGCCCTGGGAGGTCGCCTCGTGTGTGCTCCGATTGATCTCTCGAAACCAGGTCTCAAAATCCTCGACTCCGGAACCGCAGATGGTATTTCCACTACCCCTAATTTTTATTTAACATGACGTTAACCATGCACATGCCACTGGATTTCTGAGCTGCGCAAACGGGTTCCCGCCCCCGAAAAGAATATTTATGTTGGTACTGATCTCAACCCGAAGCTTTTCCCAACGGTATTACCTCCAGACACCAGTTTCTATATCCATAACATATCCAAACCATGGCCAGAAACAGAATTGGGAACCTTCGATCTAGTCCATCAACGTCTCACGCTCCCGGGTGGCGCTCCAACTCCACTTGCCACAATTGTCAGACAATTGTTTGATCTTGTGAAGCCAGGCGGTTGGATACAGCTGGTTGAGGCAGAGCAAACCGGGCCGGATGCAGGATCGGTATTCCATGAGTTCCTAGGCCTTGTGAGGGCTTTATTTGATGCGACAGGTGCTGGCTGGCACTATGCAGATAATTTGAAGCAGTGGCTTGAAGATGCGGGGGCTGTGGATGTACACGACATGACTGTGAATATGGGGTTCGGCAAGAAGAACGAAAACCCAGACTTAGCTGCAGGAAGTGCGAGATGTACCGCACAAGCGATGGAGGGGTTGGTCATGCACGCAAAAAGTATGGACGCAACATAATTTGGATGAGTACTAACGAATAACAGTGTGCGATACGCTGGATGCCAACATCAGCAGAGAAGACATGGACACGTTGGAAGAAAGGCTACACAAGGAGTTGATAGAAACTGGTGCTTACTACCCTATGAGGGTTGTATGGGGAAGAAAGGCAGACGAATTGGTATTGGAAGATTCTACAGTTACATAGTTGGTTTAAGCGCAACAGACCTAGGTTAAATTGAATAACCTTTCTTGCTGCGAAGGTTGCTGCATAGCGTCTTATTACATCCGCACTAGTTTATACTCTATATCTGATGCTACTTAGTATGGTTCTCTATATCTAGCAGTTAGGCGGTGGAATTAGCATGTACTGCATCTATAGCTGCGCTACGCTTACAGGAAACAGACTCTTTATTTTAACCTTAGCCCTTTGATAGGTGGGGCTTGCACGTCCGCTCGCAAATCAAATTGCAACTAATACTTAACCTATGCATAGGCACACCTCTTTATCTGCTTTTGAACATGAAAAACGATTCCCTGAGACCGGGCCCCGACGCTTTTCACGTATCAGAGAGCCTGTAAAGACAGACTAGGGTGACCTCGGCTTCCGAACAAGTTACCTTTTCGTCTTCAATAGAAAGCTCCCAATTCCCTTCCCACCACCTCGCCATAGACTCCTCCGTTCTACATATCTTTCTACGTACACATACCACGCCTTAGCTAACACCCTACGATGAGTGAAGCAGAAAACCTTTCCTTCGAGCCGGACTGGCGCTTCTGGTTGATTTATGTCTCTCTGTGTCTCATCAGCTTTGCGGCTGCTGTCGATAACACTATCGTGTTTACCGCCCTACCCTCTATTACTCGAGCTATTGGCGGAAGTAACCACTATATATGGATCGCAAACTCGTACGTTATTGCTAGCACCGCTGTCATGCCCTTGTTTGGCCAGGTGAGCAACATTTTTGGGCGTCGTGTGCCTAGTATTATTGCTGTTACAATCTTCGCCCTTGGTAGCGGCATAGCAGGAGGTGCGAGTAACGTTGCGATGCTTATTATAGGAAGAGCTATACAAGGAGTAGGATGTGGTGGTATATTTGTTCTTCTAGACATTATTATCTGCGATCTAGTACCTTTACGTTGGCGTGGCCAATATCTTGGTCCTATTGTTGGCGCTGGTGGTTTAGGTTCTACCCTTGGACCAGTTCTTGGCGGTGCACTCGTCAAAGCAGGCTGGCGCTGGGTCTTCTACATAACCTTGCCTTTCTCTGGTCTCGCCTTACTCGTCATGACGATCTACCTCAATTTGAAACATGATCGAGAGCCATCATGGAGACAGAAACTTATTCGGACCGATCTCCCTGGAAACGCGCTCTTTGTAGCCTCGATAACGGCAATCCTTGTGGGTCTCATCATGGGTGGAGTTACATACCCGTGGTCATCGTATCACGTTCTTGTTCCCATCGTTCTGGGTTGCGTCGGTTGGGTGTCCTTCCATGTTTACCAAATGTCTCCAACTTGGTGTCCCGAACCTACTATTCCACCACGGCTCTTTCGGAATAGAACATCAACCATTTGCTTCATACTTAGCTTCCTTTCGGGTATGCTTCTTGAGTGGATTGTCTACTTTTACCCCCTTTATTTTCAGGCGTTAAAAGGGGCAAGTCCACTACGCTCAGGCATCAACACACTGCCTTTCAATGCTTGTCTAATGCCAGCCGCCATGATTGCGGGGGTAATGATGAGCAAAACTGGACACTATCGACCACTTCATATAACAGCGTACGCACTCGTCGCAGTTGGCCTTGGCCTTAACGCTACTCTCGATGCGGCATCATCAACCGTCACCTGGGTTTTCTTTCAAATAATTCTCGCTTTGGGTATTGGATGCACATTCGTCACACTTCTTCCAGCAATTCAAGCCGGTCTTCCCGAGTCAGACGTTGCTAGTGCCACAAGTCTTTACGCATTCTTCCGCAGTTTTGGGTTCATCTGGGGGGTCACCATCCCATCATTGATCCTCAACTTTCGCATCGACAAAGGTCTTTACACTATCAGCGATCCAATCGTGAGAGATCTGATGGCCAACGGAGGCGCTTATGAGTTTATTGCTGGAGGCAACATACAACATCTCCCCACAACTACAATGGTCCAAGTTCTGGAACTTTATACGGTGGCCTTACGTCTTTCATGGTTAGCATCGATCGCTTTCGCCCTGCTCGGTTTTTTTCTAGTTCTCGGCGAGAAGCATATTGAATTAAGAAAGGAGTTAGACACGGATTATGGATTGCAAGACATGGAAGGGCATGACAAACAAGCGGATGCCGTTGACGAGGTGAAAGTTCTGGATGTGCGTAGTGAGAACATTCTTCCATGAGTAAATTAAGCGATAGTGTGACAACGTGGCAATTGTAGCTCGTAGTACCCGTTGTTACAAGTAAAATTTATTTTGGGCCTTAAGGTAACTCCCCCTATTGCTGTTTGTTGTCTTCCGTAGCTTTGAGCGGCTGGGATCATGAAGGTCGTTGAAATAACAAGAAGTAGAACAGTCGCAACTATTGCCACGCGGCAACTAAGTAGTTAAATATGACCTACAAACAGAGCTTTCTGGCCCTGCCCTTTCTATTGTTAATTTTGAAATATAGGGAGAATGGCAGTGAGGAATCATAAGTTGCTTCCGCTAAAAGAAATCTACTGACGAGGAAAGAGGGAGACCTATGAATTATAATCACATTGGAATCAATAATAGTCCGGGAAATTTTGGTATAGGATGGCGTATATACGCTAACGGTAGCCAAAATGTAGTCCATGTCCATCAAAACATCTTAAACAGGGTTTATCAAGTTCAGGATTGAGGCGCAGTTCCCCTCAAAAATTCACCTAAGCTCTTCTGGCCGTATTTCCTACTCTGAACATAGCTTGCCACTCCAGCCGCAGCGTTTGATCCTACATTAATGGCATTGGGGGTTGTTTTTAGAAAGCTGGAGTTGTCACCAGCAGCAAAACATCCATTAACACTCGTCTCCCCGAAAGGAGGGTTGACCTTGATGTCGCCTTGTTGGGTGATTTCGCAACCAAGTTGTTTGGCTAAATCATGACTCTTGAGCGCATGCTTTGGTTTATGAGCAATAAACGCTTCGTCCTTACTGGTACCATCTTCAAATGTAAGGGTGCAGCCAACATTATCTCGTCCAAGAGTGAATCTGGTGATCCTGCGATGATCAACAATGAAGGGCGCCTGTGCACCAGCAGCAGCAACCAAAGCTCCTGCCTGTTTTTCGTCCCCGTTCGTATACAGTGTGACAGTTTTGGTCAGTTGAGCGGCATTGCGAGATACGTGCAAAGCGATAGGCTCAGGTGCGACATCATCTATGGCTAGAACGCCCGAAGACTCGCTGCCACGTTGTTCGTATCCATGGCAGAAAAGACAGTGGAAACTATATGTTTTAGCAAGAGAGAAAGTAGCTTGTTAATGGAATAGTTGCGCACATGCTTCGGCCCCAGCACTCATCAAATCCAGGGATATCAAGCATGATATCAATAACACCAGTAGCCAGCACTAAAGCGTGTCCAAACCAGACCACACCATCTGCATCTTTTGCTTCGAAGGTACCCTCTTCAGTACGGCTGACATCGGAAACCTTGGTGTTATGGAACTGGATGGTCTCATAGTTGTCTAAGGTGTTCTCGCGTGCAGCGTCACGAAACTCAAGGGGATCCTTGCCATCCCATGTAGGAAGCATATGGAAATGGTTCGCCCGTACGTTTCGATAATCTTGGGAGTCGAATACGATCGCGGTATGGACGTTTCGTGCCACACTAAGTGCCGTAGTAAGGCCTGCAGGGCCTCCACCAATGATGAGTACGTCAGCGGGATAGCGGGACGAGTTATTCATTTCGAGCATATCAGAATAAAATGTGAGGAGTTGGGAAGGGGAACTTGAGTGTAAAAATGCGTGGTTAAAGTTCTAGGTGCTCCAGCTGTCTGCACACCGGCGAGATAGGCATACACCTGTTCCCGGTGCCCGTCGGCTAGCGACTGGTGCCGTTGCCATGAAAACCAATGAACCTGAATTAAACATCAACCATGTATAAATTGTGCAATCCGGATATTAAGTCTCTTATGAACGCCGTTTCGCAAAGTCTCTTTGATCATGACTCTGAGCATCGTTAAATCACCAGCTGTTCTTATTTTCACTATTGGCGTCTGCCTCTTATCATACACTTTTCGGTTTTGGACTCCGAACCTACACCGCCCAACGCTAACCGACAAGTCGGAGCTTGATGCGGATGTCCTAGTGATAGGTGGAGGGCCTGCGGGGCTTTCTGGGGCCCTTACTCTTGTGCGACACCAACATGACATGATTATCTTTGACAACGGTAGGCCAAGAAATCAATGGGATACACCCCTACACGTCTTGCCGACCTGGGAGCATCGCAGTCCAAGTCAACTACGTGAAGCTAGCAGGCGGGAATTACAAGCTACTGGACTTGTGAGATTTGTTGATGAGAAGGTTGTCCAAGTAGAGAAGATACACGACTCACTTTTCTCTGCTACAAGTTCGAGCGGAGCAGTTTGGTCAGGCAAGAAGGTCATGCTAGCTACAGGCGTTGATTTTATATATCCGGATATTCCTGGATATACTGAGAACTTCCCTGAAAGGATGTGAGTAACTTCTAGTAATCCTGATGTATTAAGATAGCTAATGTCCTAAGAGACTTCATTGTTTGTTTACGCGCGGTTTTGAATTCAAAGGCAGCGCGTCTGCTGGAATCATAGCAGCCGACCTTGCTAGCTCACCACCCCACGCTATAATCCTTGGAGAAGATGCTGGAAAATTTGCAGAAAATGTGACCGTCTACACAAACGGTGACGCGAAGCTTGCTGGTGAAATTTCAGAACTTTTAACCCAGAAGGGCGAAAACAACATCTCTGTTGATGATCGACAAATCAAAGGGATCACAAGAGAACTACAGACCAGCAATGTTAAACTCTCGTTCGAACGGGGACCGGATCGAATCGAAAGCTTTCTCGTTCACCAGTCGGCTACAAGGGTGAGCCGGGAGATCGTTGTCCAATTGGGCTTGGAAACCAATGCTCGAGGTGACATTGTCACGAGTATGCCGTTCTATCAAACTAATGTTACAGGTGTGTTTGCTGCTGGTGACTCGGCTAGTCCGTTCAAGATGATACCGAACGCTATATTTCAAGGATCTAATGCTGGTGCCGGAGTAGCAAGAGATCTGCCTAGGAGGATAACCAAGAACAGGGTTAATCGGCTTTACAGACATCGAATACATGGCTGGTTGACCGACTGGTGGTAGCGAGGAGCAAAGTACTGAGAAGGTGTACATCCAATCACTCTGAGCAGTTCAGTATTCGATACGTCGACCTAGTTAGTTCAATCCATTGCAGTTTTCGGGCACCGAAATGAAGGTAAAAGTAGGCTATCACGACATAATATGATGAATACCAATATCTAAGCTTCGATCATTCTATAAAAGCTACAAAGAATCTTGAATGTGAATTTCTCGGACTCGAATATGTTGTACCCCCATCTATTGTGTGTAAGACTGAATTTCATCAATGGCTTCAGACTTAGTCAGTACGTGTTCATCCAATTTATTTTATTTGCAGTGACCTTAATGCTTACCCTAGCCAGGCTCCGCAGATTCATGGTCGCAATCTGCTCATAGTCTCCTCCAAACGGCCTTCCAAGGACCCACAATCATTCTCAATGAGGTATTGCTCGACAAGATCAACGAAATATCTCCCTTCGGCGCCGCCAACGCGATTCTTGACAATGGCTGTGGGGTTGGCCAGGTTCTCGGCCGACTTATCGAGAAGTATGGACAGAATATTCCGTCCGGTGCCAGACTGGTTGCTGCGGATTTGAGTGAAGGCATGATAGAGGTCGTTCAGCAAAGAAAAGAAAAGGAGGTGGCAAAAGGAAATAATCTATGGCAGAGGGTTGAGGTCAAGATGTGGGATGCAGAGAGTTTATACGGAGTACCCGACGGGAGCTTCAGTCACGTCTCGGCAGGTCTTTTGTTCTTAATGCTTGCAAACCCGCAATGTGCGCTACAGGAGTCTAGACGCGTTTTGCGGGACCATGGCATTCTGGCTTTGAGTTCATTTCGGCAGGTGGAATGGATGGACTTCATTGAGAATCATCTCGGTTTGGTGAAGCCTGGTACGACCCTTGGCTCTATACCGCTATCTTGGGCGTCAACCAATTCAACCATTCAGGAACTAGAGGATGCAGGGTTCAAAAACGTGTCAGCTGAGGAGGTGCAAGTTTGGTATGAGTTTGATGATGCAGAGCTGATGACCAGATTCAACATGACAAACATTCCCAGCGTGAAGGCCGCCACAGCTGGAATGACTGATGATGAAGTTGAGAAAGCTGTCCAACTCATGATCTTAGAATTGGGAAGGAGGTTCCCTGATGGAAAGGGGAGGCTTGGAGGAATTGCACTTGTTGCTTTTGGAACGAAATAGAGTCGAAGAAATCCAGGATCATTGTACCTTCGAAAATTGGCATATTTAGACGTCTGTAAGAATGATCAAAATCCATTACAGCAAGCACAACACCAACTCCACGCAGATAGCTATTGCGGTGCTTATAAAACAGCTTTCTCGTTGATCTTTTCAAACAACAGCAAGAATTCAGATGCGGACAACATGTCAGATCCTGGGCTCTACATAGTCTTCTCGGTTCAACGATACTCGGTGTTAACATTAAAATTGAAGCAATGTCAGAATTAGAACTCGGAGAGGAGTTGAAGAGCCGTTCATACGGAAAAACAACAGAGAAGTTACCATGCCCCCCATTGATACACTACATAAGAGAGTAGCTGATCCATACTGCTTCCAGATTTCAATCTCATTTGACAATACATAGCTGCATAGCTGCAAAGCTGCTACTACGAAAGTGTAAAAGAGATCTGGTAGAGCACCGCTTAAAGAATGTGGCTTCGGTCCTCGGTGGGGGCTAATGTGTAGGCGCATCATGTTGAATAGCAGAAGGCATATGCTCTACATCTGAAGAAAGCGTCATGCCATGCGAATTCAAAGATTTCAACGAGTGATTGTCGCCAATATGAAACTGTGAGCCTTTCTTGCTGCTATGCCCAGTTTGTATACCGACGGTGGTCGTGCCGACTCCCGAGATGAGACGTGTGATTGTCGCACGCCCTTCTGTAGACAACCAGGTCCAAAACGAAGGCAAAGTTGGTAAAGAGGCAGTGGTTATCGCAAGCAGCGGCTCTATCGTCCTGACTCTTTTTCAGTACAGCTTCTCGTCGAGAACATGGGGCTTCAACATACCCAAGCATAGCCGGAGTAACCTCCTTTCTGGTTAGGTCGTAGAGCTGATCGGTTTTGGCTCGCATGGCTAGGGAGGCCAAAAGAGACAAACTTATACCGCAAGCACTGGTCTTCGTAAACATTGGATCAATATTACACCACATCGGGTATCCTACCAAAGACCGATAGCCAACACACCAATAACACTAATCTTCCTTTTGAGGGGCATTCGTAATAACCAGAGCGACGGTATGGCGAGGGCCAGGGCGTAGAGATCCGTGGTCGCATTGACAACAGAGGAACCGATCCCGATTTGAAGTTGAAAGGAACCTCTGCATGACGTTGGGACGCCAGCTTGACCTTTCCACGGAATGCATTTGACAAAGAGCCACATGGTGAGGGTTGCGTAGGCAACAAAGTTTGCTGCGAGCCCAACCCAAAGAGCAACTGCGGTTTTCGGGCAGGCAACTCGTGGGAACAGGCGCTGCAGAAACAGAAGAATCGAACATTTCGTGAAGAAGTTTGCGAGGTTACTGACTATCGGGAGAGCTACGTAAGACTGTTGAATATCTCTTGTAAGTCTAGGATCATTTCCACGGGCTCAATACATACACGTATGACTGAGTTGCTCATCCAAGTGATCAGCCGTACATCCCAGCTATGCGGTCCTAATACCTTCTGATCGACGACTGTAGCACACTGTATCAGATGGGAACAGCATCAGAGTGGGGTTATCCACGTACGGTAGAACTCAAGTCCAACGGTGCCAGCTGCAAAAAGAAACGCGATACCTGCTGAAAGATCATCCAGTCCAATACGTTTTGTAATTTTGAATCGTGTAAACAGGCGCAAGAAGAGCGTGACAGTTGCAATAACGAGGAAGACTGAGGTAACTCCTAGGTTCATGGGCCCCGTGGTATCTTTGGTATCAAAGTCAGGTGGTGCACCTGATGGATTTGGCATCAGCGGCAACTTTGCCAGTTCGTCAGGCGGCAAATCAGGAAGGGAAGGCTGCGCCATGCTTATACTTCTTGAACCTTTTCCCGTGTTGGATTGGTGATGAATGAGAGAGGGTATGTGGTGTAGCGCAGCTGTCAGACGCCCGAGAGGCTGTAGTAGGTGCAAGAACGGACGGATGGAATCCGTGGCTGTTTAAGTCGGTCGTGATCGTATACATGCACCAATCCCATGAAAGCTCGCCACGGACTTCAGAGCGCCCCACAATCTAGCACCCTTGCTGTTGCATACTGGAGTCGAGGTCATGGATACGTCAGTTCAGACTCGTTTGGAACCCAAGTGACTGTCGGGGGCCGGCCGGCCGCCGACTGTCTAAGGATAGCATGTTGACTTGTAGACCTTCTCGATCTTTTGATGCGGAAACATTTTCTATGAAGGAATACATATTACTTAGACGTAAACAGTACGCATCAATCTTAAGTAGCATTAGAACGACATGCATGTCACGTGCTATACCACCTGGTACACCTACCTACCTAGGTAGGTAGGTACCTAGGTAGCTACCGTAAACGAGCACATCCTGTTAAGCTTTTAACTTCTCTACAAGCTTTTTTTTAAGCGCATCTGCAGCTATAGTATTCATACTAATTATAACCTTCTAGTTAACTATAATGCTCTCTAGAGCCGTTTCTGCTTCTACCTCTAACTCCGATGCGTCGAATACACCGAATACACCGAAGCGCCTACATATCAAACAGCCCACTTCCGACAAAAGCCTACTAAATACTGTCACGGACTGGCTTGATTCGCCCCCAACATATTTCATTCCATCGCTATTGATCTTCATCTTACCATAATTGGATTTTACCATCTCCAGTGCGCGTTTGAAAAGATAGCCGAAATCTTTCCTATTATCCTTGCCTGCGAACGTAAGAAGCAGAGTGCCGCATCGAGTCCAAAAAATGGCCAATATTGATAGGAAAACGTACATGACAATGGCAATTTCAGAGTCTAGCGGAACAAAGCAAGACAGCGAATCCCAAAACCCAGACAAACATAACCAAAGCCGACTCAGGAAAGCCGCCAACGGTGTCCGCCTCTTCACAATGGTGACGGGCTTCTTCGTGTCCCAGAGCATCCGCCTGCTGCGCTTGCGTATCGCGTCGATCTACCACCGCTCCACCTACAAGCCTGTGGATACACCCAAGAACATAGTCGTTATCGGTGCCTCTTTCGCAGGCGTCCACGTTGCAAAGTGGTTGGCTGACGCAGTGCCGACTGGGTACCGGGTCATCTTGGTAGAAAAGAACAGCCACTTCAATTTTTTGTTCGCTTTCCCACGGTACTCTGTCCTGCCGGGGTATGAGAAGGGCGCCTTCATCCCGTATCATGGGATACTAGGCAGCGCGACACGACGGGGTTCGTTATTGCGCGTCCAAGCTGAGGCGTCGCGAGTGACCGCCAACCAGGTCCTGTTGGCTAATGGAGAGACAATTACATACGAGTATCTTGTCGTTGCTACGGGCTCCCGGCAGGACCCTCCAGCGAAGATGGTATCGTTGGATCGTGAAGGTGCTTGTGAAGAGCTGCGGAGCGTGCAGAGTAGCATTGCTCAGGCACGGCGACTTGCTGTTCTAGGAAGCGGCGCCGTTGGCGTTGAAATCGCTGCGGATATCAAGACGTACTTCCCTGGAAAAGACGTCCAGCTTTTTACCTCTCGGGACGTTATCATGCCGAGTTTTGGAGCCAAGATCCAGAACCACGTTGCCGGCATCTTGGAGAAGCTCGGTGTAGTTGTGAGATACAATGCTCGACCGCAAGCTCTTCCAGATCAGAAGACCATCAAATTCCAAGACGGATCTACAGAGGAGTATGATGTAGTGGTAAGGTCTACCAAGATTCGCACATCCGACGTATCTCAAATCTAAGCGCACACAGTTACCCTGTACCGGCCAAACGCCGAATTCCGCAATCCTGAGCACGCTCCTGCCCGAAGCAATCTCAAAACAGACCGGTCGCATCCTGGTGAAGCCGACATTCCAGCTACAGCTAGCAGACGATCTAGCATCGCCGAATATCTTCGCCCTTGGCGATGTAGCTGAACACGGAGGCCCGCGTATGGCCCGGGCAGTTTACATGCAGGCCAGCATCGTGAGAGATAATGTGCTTGAACTGATACGCGGGAGAAGGCCCTCACATCGATATCTACCACAACTCTGGATTGAGGGCGCCATTCAGCTCACGATTGGCAAGGTTAGTTCTCACCGGCTTCGTAACGCCGTCTACGCAACGGACACAGGAAAGGGGGTTTTATGCTAAATATGTTTATATTTAGGACCATTCGGTGTCGTATGTCCCGGGAGATGATGGTAATGACATGCTTTTCACTGGAGCTGGATACCCCGATGATTTCAACATTGCAAAAGGGTGGAAACTTATCGGTGCCAAGTATCCGGGACCAGAGGGCTACTAATGATGAATAGGGCTCTGGTCGCATCTAAACTTCCTAGTGCTGATGATTACTTGTGTTTTCTTGGAATAGAGTGTAATACTTTGGATAAATATCTCTTGCGCGGAGCTTCTAGTATGTAGGTAGTCACGCTTGGTCCTTATAATCCCGGTAAAAAACAGTGTTCCCAATGTATATATGTATATATGTATATATTGCCATAGAATAATGCAAAATGACCATATATATCATTAAGCAAACGTTCTTGTCTATATGGAGATCGACGAGTCTCAGAATACCGAAATTTGCCCCACAGTAATTCCAACCATACTGTTGCTATAGTCTCCCGAAATCTATATCGCTATAGCCGTTGGCATATCATTGCGTCTATGACGATGCCACGAACCTGGAAACAATCTTGCCAGTACCAAGCACCATCCCGAGAATATCCGCGCAATGCCCCCACAAACTTCACCCGATCCGACTTTGCAATCACCGACAGCGTCTCATAACCCCGACGACGACCGAAAACACCGACGGCCGAAATCTCGTTTTCTCCGCTGTTTCCGACTAGAGAGCAATATTTCTCAAGTACATGGGGGTTTTTTTTTGCATTTTCGGAGCTTAGCTCAGCCACGCGTGCATCCCAAAAAGAAGGAAGGGTTTCAGGAGAAGAGAAATGCGATGCCGATATATCATGACGAAAAGAGAATAACATGTAAAAAAAAGATCAAGCTGCATAGCATTGCTTAGACCTTTGCTTGTTTCATAGCAGGTTTAGGCTGGGTGGCGTCGATGGGGACTTCTTCATCGGCCAAAGAGTCGGCTTACATTTTGGACTCCCCACCTATTGCTGAAGATAGATACACCTGGTATGTCCGGAAAAGGGTCTTCTTCTTCTGATTCATCCCATTCTTCTTCGTCTTCGACTTTTTTTTCGTATTTTTCGTATTTTCCGTCTTCGTCTTGTTTTTCGTCTTCTTCTTCGTCGTCGTCGTCGTCGTCGTCGTCTTCTTCTTCTATATCTTCCCACTCCTCAGACCAAGACTCGGCTTCGCTCGAGGAATCCTCAGGGTTACCCCACACTCCCAACTCATCTTCATCACTTTCAGTTTCCCTGAGACCTAATATTCCTTCGTCGAACCCACGTATTCTGAACTCTTCGAAAGAAGGAAAAGGCTTTGGCCGACGGGCTGATAAGTTTTCAATGAACTCAACTAGTCGACGACAGTAGCGATCTTTGTGTTCGTCGGGTAGACCACATGCGTCCAAGGTGAAAATCTTGAGTTTCAGTGGCCAGAGTACATCCAAATCGTCTACTAGCTTGACGGCGTCGTCGACGTCTAACCCCGACACATCAATCATCGCTTTCAAAGGAACCTCGACTCGCTCAAGGTTCGGGAAACTATGAAGCATGTCTCCTAAACACCCTTGCAAATTTCTGTGCATAAAGTGGTCTTCATGACCGGAAAAGATGCATAGAGCTTCCAGTGTTGCTTTCGATTGGTGCAGACACCTCACAAGGCCGGGGTACGTCAATGTTCTGATGCCGGCCTCGTCCCATTCCCTTAGCGTACAGAGACGTTCCACTTTTAATTTCTTCAGCGCAATGAAGCTCCCGAATAGGATGTCGGCCATTTCGCCGGTTACTGAAAGTGAGCTCAATTGAAGTCGCTCAATAGGGCAAGTGCCTCGAGGAAATTCGCGTCGCGCAAGCCTCGTGGCTTCTTCCTCCTCGCGAGTTCTGATACGAATGCCTTTTGCTTTAAGATCCAGAAGCGAGGGAAGGGCAAGAACAGGCCCTAATTGGTGAATAGAGATGGAATGCTTCATATCCATGCGCAGAAAACGAAGGTGTGCAAAAGAGTGCATACGACCAGGCCTGGTGACGGACCAGCGCATCACATCCAGCCACTCCAACGATGGTTTTGTTCCGTAATCTATATCCTTGGAAATCTTGAGGCAGATGATGTTGGGCGTGTAGATGAGGAGGCAAGCGACCAGAAGGTCTCGGGACACACGCCGTTTTGTACCCTCTCTTAGAGTAGCCGTCAGTTTCTGCCATGGAGGGATACCCATAGACTCTACTGCTGTTTTCAAGAGGGCTTGTTTGGCAGTATTCAGGGTCTCGACGACAAATGCAGGTCCGAGACGCATATATCGCACGTGGCTACCAAAGTCCGGGTTTTCCATGAGTGTTCGCGCGAGTGGAATTAGATTAACCTGGAAGTGGAGTTGCTCGTGAAGCGAACGGTACAATAGATGCCTGATTGCGTAGTACACCTTTTTGTTGAGTTTTATAACCACTCTGAGGTCTCTAGGGCTGAGATAGCTTGCAATTTCAGCCAAGAGCTCGTTTGAGAGGCGTATTAGATAACATGGCATGTTTGCATTTCTGGCGCGTATTGATATGGATTTTTACGGACTTGTGCCGGTCTCAGGTGGTATAGCGTGTTGTTCCCGAAGTGAAGACTTCCTCTCCTCTTTGGGTGGTGATACCTGGGCTATTGGAGAGGGGTGCCGATTGCTGCTGTCGGTAGGAGGTGGCCCAGTACCGGTACCATTGAGATTTGCAGTAGAGGATTTTTGATTATCCATCGTGGTGTAATGAACCGACTGGTTGAAAACCCTCGCGTTTCGTCAGTTTAGTCTTTGCCAGTGTTCTGGAAAGCCGGATGAGCATATGAGGGTGTTGAGGTGTAGTGCGAGTTGCTAGAACAAATGTAGCTTGGCAGAAAGGGTTACGTCAGCACACTCATCCCGGTCTCTCAATATTGCATTGCAATGGATTCTACGTTCTTCCAAGTTATTAATTAAGAAAAGCCAGCTAGAAGAGTAACAAGTAGCTCGTTAGGACTATCCTTGACTTTTATCAACCCCATTTTCAACAGAGATTAACGTGATTACATGTTCAACAGAAATAGTAGTAAATAAAGGATGGAAAGTCACAAAAGAACGAACGATCACGAGAAATTTCTGCGTAATGAATGTTATCCTCTTCGTTTTATCCCGTCTGGGGAATGCACAGATGGAGTTGGGCATACATGAAGTGGAAAGGGTGTGCGGTAACGAACTCCCCTTCCCTCCCCCATGGGAGATTTTATGATGACCTTCGTAGCGTCTCGACTCAACGTGTACTCCACAATCAACCGTGAACAACTCTGCATCGCTCCCACAGAGCCTGTGCCTCTCAAAACCGAGGATTATAACCCCCGGGCCAAGCTTGCAAAATCATCTTCCTCCGTTCCGCATTGCGGAGACGAATATTCTCTTCCGATTCTCCAAGCGCGAGGCGTCGAGCAATCTCCATTTCGTAGACACTTGGATGTGGTGGACACACGTCGTCGACATCAATAAATTCGCTGAACTGGATATCCATTACATCTTCCCCGAGCGCGAGACGTCGAGACAGTTCCTTGTCAGCATACTCTTCCCACTCTCTGCGCATCTTTTTTTCATTTTCGGCCTCGCCTTTTGTGGAACTCGCAATGATGTGATCGCCTTTGTGATAAGGGTCATGTAGCCACTGGCTCTCACCATCGTTCGGCTTGACGCGAAAGTCCATGCGCAAATCTCTTACTGATTGGGGTGGATCCCTATGTATGCTGCGGAACTTTAGGTGTCTCAACCTAGAGCGGAGCACCTTCTTTTCTGCCATCATATCGTGGTGTAGTTGGATCAGTTGATCCGTATCGAATAAAGTCAAATTTGGGATTGATGTCTCGTGCCATGAATCGATGAGAACCGACTCCACCGATTCCGGTAATAGCTCGAGCAGTTCACGCGCTGTCAAGTTTTGAATATCTTCGGGGGAGACGGTGCGCACCAACAAGTTCATATTGGCTTGGAAGACTTTGAGTTGCTTGAAGCATCCCAAGTGGCGTCTCGTTATCAAACCGAATGTTACAGGAATTTCGCGCTTTTTATAGCCGATTCCTTCGACGTATATATGAAGTGCTTCCAGTGTGGGCTGGGAACGTGCCAGAGAGTCCATCATGGCGTCAAGGTAAGATCTTCTGTTTGGATCCTCATGTTCTTCAAGCATTTCATAAGCATCAGAGCGTATTGCAAACTTGCAGAGACGGGAAAAACTCTCCAACAGAGCATCGAGCTGCCATATGGAAAGGTAATAACCCTCTAGACTGAGTCTTTTGAGTGGAGACCATCCTCTTGGTAGCTGCTCCCTGAAGGAGTTGATGTAACGTGATATATCCAAGTCATTGAAATGCCAATGGGGGTCATTGTGATGGAAGAGTATCAGATCTTCAATCGCTGGAAGTTTGAACACTGGTATCAGGTTGATCATGTCGCAGCGATATGTGCAATTCAGATGCAGCGATTTAAGATGAGCGAATGAACGCATAAGACCAGGACTTTCAACGGACCAGCAAAACATTTTCAGCCATAGAGGCTTTGGGGGTCTGCTATCGAACAACGAATATGCCAATGCATCCGTATCATCGCGATTAATCAAAAGGACCAGCTTTTCGAGATTTGGTAGGAAGGGAAAGATGATAGGGTATATATCATGCTTGTACGCATCAACAATCCTCTCTCCTTCCGAATATCTCGATTCATCGAAATGATATTTACGGATACGGTCCTCAAGAAACGGTAAGGAATCCAAGCAGCTCTGGACAAGAGATTGACTGTAAGGTGGAGAGATATAATGCGCCGCAATATGCTCGGACCGCACACTCCGCACGCTAGCAGCCAAATGAGGATTGGATAAAACGGCGCCCATAAAAGGGAAAATAGAGTTAGGGAGAGCGTTGTAATCCGTCCAAAAAGTATATTGCAGAAGCGTTTGCAGCGGCTTGCAGACGTGCGAAAGTGTCCGCAGATCCCTTCTGTCGAGATTCTCAAAGACCTTGAGCAGGAGTTCATTCGGAAGACGCAACAAGAAATCTCGGTCGTCGATAGTCCGGCGACTGCTCCGGGTAGGAAGATGCCGGTTATCCATGGCCGCAATTGTGTGTGTGTGTGTGTGTGTGTGTGTGTGTGTAGCAGGTACGCCAACCCCCGAGCAAAAAAAAAGAATATTCGATAAGAGAGAAATCGAAGGCTAAACGCTATCTACGCTATTGAGACGCAGCTCACAAGGAATAAAAGACAGATGATCACGATGTGGAACAGTGGATTGATTAGAGGGGATGGAGAGAGAGGAAGAGAGAGAACTAGCTACGAAGAAGGAAGACACACAGACGCCAAGACGACGTTTATGTTAGCATGTTCGTGGCACTGTCGTGAGCCAATAGAGAGATGTTGGCGGCGTCAATCAGTTCCCTTATCCTGTTCTGTCCCGCAAATTGCAAGAGCAAGAGGTATTATTCGTTCATCGTCACCGCTTTCGCGGCTGAAAGACTTACATAGAGGTTCTATGGTCTTAGCGCCGTCATTATCTAGGTACAGGGGATGTCGCATTACTATGTAGGTTGTTGCATAGCGGGAGCATAGTGTATATAACTTTCCTTGCGAATAGAAGAGCTGATATGAATCTACCAGAGCCTTTTATTCGTGAAATAACTACGCGCGGTAGTGGATCATCGCAATTCTATGCGGCACACACACTTAGTATTGTAAAAACACGATAAATCTGCCTTTGAGCTCTAGACAGAAATTTTTGAATAACGGATAGTACAGCAAACCTCCTGCTATCCAAGGACCCAAGGCGGGTTGACGGAAGTGGGAAGCCTTGTGAGAACTCTGCTGTAGCTTTTATAGCAGAGGGCAACAAGCGTACTATAGTTCTTTAACTACCTTAATACTAGGCCCGGTGCTGAAAGCAAAACTCCTTCTTAAGCCTTTTTGTACTTTTTTACTTTTTGTTACCTTTTTCGTCTGCCTTTTTAAGCGTAGGAAACACTGTAAGTTCTAAACCTCCCCTTCCTACCCCCTTCACCCTACATCCTGCACATTTCAAATCTATACATCTATACTAGTTATTAGGACGTTACATACGTCACTACGTTAAATCTGCAGTTAATAACAACTTAAAGCTTTTATCCCTCTATACACAAGCTTCTAAACCACTAACTAAGCTACCTAAACATCAACGCGGAATAGATATTAAGCGCATTTGATGTGGTGACGTATACAATGCCTTAACAATCTAGTAAAGATGTACAAATTTGTAGTATTAAAGTTATAAACTATAGTACACTTATTACTTTCTACTATAAAAGCTATAGTAGAGTTTGCATAAAGCTTTCTATATCTATTAACTCTACTTATAATGCTACTTATCCTAGCACTTACTTTAATACTTACGCCCTGCTGCAAACCTTTTAGCATCAATATTAAGAGCGGAATAGATATCTACCTCCCTAAAAAGAGAACTTACGTCTAAATAATACACGCTTTTCTTCTCTCTTCTATAACAGCTTTATATAAAAATCCTCTTTAAACCTTATCTTCTTTCCTCTCTAGTAATCTCTCACTTCCTTTCTTTCTAGTCTATCTATTATTACTACTTATCACTCTGCGTGTATATATACATAAAATTACCTAAACCCCTAACTTAAAATCTTCCAATATCAACGTTTTCTAATTACATAATACAGCATAATAAGAGAATTCTATAGATTTAATTAACCAAGTGCTCGCGCGTTAAGAAAAGAAGAGATTATATGTAAAGGAGGTAGATTTTATCAGAGGATAAGACAGTACTAGATTTAAGTAACACCCTTTCCTCTCTCTCTCTCTTCTTATCTCTCTTATTTTTCTCCCCTCTTTAAAGAAGGAATAGCATCAAGTAGAAAGAAAAAAAAAGGCGAGGAAGAGACATAAGAAGCAGAAAAGAAGATAGGTATTGTGCAAGACTAAAAAAAAAAAGAAGAAGATAAAAAGGGTAAAAAGATATTAACAAAGAAGAAGGTGGTGACCGAAAGAAGAACGCCCGGCCTGGGTAACCCGCACACACACAAACAAACACGCCCATGCCCGCGCTTCGACCCAGAAGAAAACACCACACATATATAATATGTTAGCAACCCGCCCCCCGCCCAAGATCCATGAAGAAGAAGAAGAAGAAGAAAAAAAAAGAATCCATCCCCCCCCGCGCACATCATCGATGAATCCAAGTATCAATCACTCAGCAATAGCACTGGCACTGGCACTGGCACTGGCACTGGCACTGGCACTAACACTCTCCTCCCCCGCCTCCTCTCTCAGTAACCTCGCATTCGCCGTAGCAAGCCTGACGCCCTTCTAAGACGACCCGGGTGCAGCAGGCGTAACGCTCCGACTATCTCTCCCCCTACTCCTCAGGCTCTTCCTCAACTTTGGGCTGTTGGGCCCATTCGAGGACGACGCGTCGGCAGGGGCAAAACTGGTGCGGAGAGTAACGGTGCCCTGGCCCACTTGCACGATCTGCTCGGCGCCCGAGCCCTGATCGCTGACGAAGAAGGTCTTTTCGCCGAGTTCGTCGTCGCGGCCAAAGGTGCTGTGGTCTTTGACGACGAGACGGAAAGACGAGTCGGCACTGCAAGGGACTTTGAAGGATTCGTTTTCAAAAGTGACGGAGCCAGAGGGGGCTTTGATGTGATCTGTTTTGTGGACTTCCTTGGAGCCTTTGGAGCCTTCGAGGCGGATGTGGACGCGGAGGTTGGTGCCGGGTTCGAAGTTGTCGGCGCCTAGGACGGTGAGGTTTGCGGTGCCTTGTTCGGCGCTGCCGGGCTGGCCACCAAACCCAGAGGCGAAGCTCTGCGCACCAAACGAGCGGTGCCGCGCGTGTTTGGAGGATGGGGTCACGGCGGTGCCGTTTTCGTTCTCGACGGAAATTTTGGGCGTGTCGTCTTCCGAGGTGATGAGGCTGGGAGACTCGGGTTCGTCGCCACGGGGCACGTCTCGCGATTTGCGGCGTTTGAAGCCACGGCCGAGGAAAGTTCCGGCGCGCATGACGTTGCCGCCGACAAATACAGCGCCTTTGCCGACGCCCTTGACTGGTGCACCGATGATCTTGCCAGGAACTGCGAAGGTGCCGCTGAAGGTGGATGAACCTTGCCTGGCGCGCATGACATAATTTGGCTTGAACAGCATTTTGAGCCTAATGGCCCCCGATTCTCCATCCAAGGTCAGTGTCACTTCTTGTGTTTGAAACGGCTCCAAAATCTCGAGATTAATATCAGCCTTTCCGAGGAAGTCTGCCTTGTCACCGAAATCCCAATCAAACACCTTCACCTGAAATTGTGAAGCAGTGCGACTCCGAACGGGGACTTCAAAGTACTCGTTCCAGGCTGGGTGAAGCGTCTTCTTCTGGGTCTTTGTCTTGTACACGTCCTTGTCGTTCATGATGAACTTGCAGTAAGGGTCCGAGAAGCCGTTTCTATCGGCAGCCGGCAGGTCTGCTGCGTCAAGCACTTCCACGCGCAGATTGCCTTGGTTGTTAAATGACTCGCTGGGGTCCAGCTGCATCTTGATCGGAATGTACTTGAGGCTGACGGTGATCTTGTTATCCTGACCATGCTTGTCTTTAATGATAAGCTGGGTGGGTGTGTACTGAATGGCTGTTAGCACTGCTGAGCTTATATGAATACATCATCAAAGTACTTACCAAACAACGTCTAAGAGTATCCAGTGTATCGCCTGTGAGCTTACCAATGACGTGATCGTCATCGTCCTCGCCCTTGTTGTCAACGTGCTCTACCAGTCGTAACGTGATCTTGGAGAAATCGAGCTCGCGAACCATTGTGTCGCCAACTGTCACGGGTCAGCAAAATCCAATCTAGTTGACTTGCGCAAATATTACCTTCATTGAAAGTCATGGCCCTGCTCTTGATCTTGGAACTCCAGTAGCAGGGGAAAGCCATGTCATCCATAATGACATCAACGTACGTCCCCGTGTGCGAAAACTCCCCATCAATGAGCTTGAACACGATAAGACCAGACTCATATTGTTGAAGGCCGTCAGCATTGAGCTGCAGTTTCTCTACCTTCTTTTTCTGCGGCACACCTTGCTCGCCCTCGTTCTTATCGAGCTGCTTGGCCAAATCGAGCGCGCTGCCTTCTTGGATCGATCCCGCAGTTCGAATGGAAGAAAAGGTCCCTGCGGTTTCCGAGCGGGAGATGTGAGAGCCATTCGAAACACCCGAAATACCAGAAACATTTCTCTTGTGAGTCTTTGAGTTTGCTGTTCGGACGGAGCCCTTGCGCGAAATCTCCTCCGCTTCGTCTTCACTGTCCGACTCATCCGGATCCCACACATCGTAAGTCGGGTAGAAGGAGCAAGTGTAGTTCAGAGTACCCTTAGTAGGGGCCGAATGACCGAGATGTAGGCCACCTGGGATGGTCTCCTTGTTTTCGTTGGTCAGGTATATGCCGTCCTCGTCTTGATGCACATAGTCGGCCGCCGAGAGCTCGACGTGGCCAAGCGAGCGATCTTTTCCTACATGTTCCTCGTCCATGACCTCAAGCGTGAGCTTTTCGCGTGGCGTGTGAATAGGAACATAGACAACCTCGTCCCAATCTGGGTTGAGGTTGTTTTTGAAGGTCACCGTGCGACCCTTCTGAACACCAGATAGAAGTACTCGTACATACGGATCCGACTTGCCCATGGTCTCGACGTTGCGGAGATCGCGGGCATTTTGGAAATGAAGTCTCATGACGCCAATGGGGGTAAGGTAGCCGCCACCGCTAACGGCGCCCTTTAGAGCAACAGGCTTCCATTCCAACTTCATCTTGGCTCTACCTGTCTTGACGCCGTGTAGATTATACCACTCGTGGCCCTTGGCGTTCATTTCCAGCAAGTCGTCCAGCGTAATCTGGTAAGAACCAACAATGGGATCGGTGGCCAGATCGCGGTCATCCTTGATGACTAGTCCGAGCTTGGCCTTCTTACGGTCTGTAATGAGAAGCTCTTTGCTGGCGTCGGGGAAAACAGGCTGATTAGTCCTCTTCATGATAGTCGACCTGTGCACCTCGCGCCCGTTGAGCAACAGGAGCGCATACGGACTGAGAAGGCCAATCGCACTCTTGGATTGATCCAATTCCTTTGCTTGTTCGATTGTGAATTTGGCAATGCCAGTGCGCGACTCAGGTGGAGGCTCCTTTGTGCCGTCTTCGAGAACTTCGCCTTCGAGGACAGGGAAGAATCGAATGTCCGCTTGCAGGATACCGCGTGGCCGACCACCAGAAAGGACTTCCAAGTGCAGATTTTCGTGTTCGTCCTCTTCCTCCAGCTGTTCCAGGGAGAAAGAAGCTACACCCAAGTCCTTGTCCTTGCGGATATCATTGTAATCGAAAATGTTGATGGTGAGTGTATCTTTGAGTGAGGTGATGATGATGTTGATCGTCTCGTTCCACCTCGGGTTCGCATTTTCATGCACTGTCTTTGTGCGGGCCACCTCGTTCCTGTTGTTGATGGACACCATGGCGTAAGGGTCGGGAGTACCAGAGAATTTGTCGGGATTCTTGAGCCCTTGGGCGCCATGGAAGGTAATCTGTAGCACACCAATGGCTTGATCGATTGCTTCGCCCGAGAGCATCTTGGCAAGTTCGATGGGGAACACATTAGGGGCGTACATCATGGGCGCGAGGATGGAGTGGATCATCTCCATGATGAACGTCTCCAGTCCGGGGATGAAATTGATATCGAAACCGAACGTATCTCCACCCAATGGCTTGCAGACGTAGTCGATGGTCGGACGCTCCAGAAAAGACATTTCGATCTTCTCGATATGTGGAAACGGCAATTGAAGCTTGAATTTCAAGCGCATCAAGCCAGAAAAGGCCATATCCTGCACAATGACATCGAGACCTTTGCTGACCACACCTTTTCCTAGACGCACCTCGAGCACAATCTTGGGATTGACCTTGCTCTTGAGCTGGCGCGACGTCAGATCCGCCGTATCGTTGGGGTTGAAGCTAAACTTCCAGTCCATGAGCACAATATCGTCCTGAGCTTTGGGATACGTCTTGACATGCTCCAGACGCGGGGGTTTGGTACCGAGACCAAACTCCTTGAGCCGGAGACCCTCCAGGAACGACGGTGTAGAGGTAGACAGAACTTGGTCCACGGAAGCCACAATCGACTTGCACATGACCGGGGCGTAAATGGGCCAGAATTTGACCAAAAAACTGTTGATCCACTCGAGCGACTCGGTATCCGTCTCTAGCCTCGCCTTGGCCATTTCGCGATTCAAGTCGTCCCTCGCGTTGCGTCGCACGCGGCGGATCGAAGTCCGGTAGTAGGTGCCGCAAATGGCCATGATGCAAAAGACCCAGCCCAAACCACCTCCCAGCACGGCCACGACCCAGGAGCTCAGACAGGCGAAGATGATGACGCCGGTGTTGTGGTACCAATCCCCGAAGAATTTATCCTCAATCTTGCCCTCCAGATAGGTTTGATGGTCGAGAAGCGTGCCTTCTTCGTCGTCCTGATCCTCGGAGCCCGGCATGCCAAAGCGCGGGGCCCATTGTACCCTCCCCCAAGGATCATCTTCGCCTTGCGGGCCGATGGCGTGGCCGTTGGATGTGACAGAGGTGGGCGAAGTCGGGGATTGAGGGATATCTAGAGCTCCTGATTTGGTCGGGGTGGGCAGATCGTATTTGGGATTGGTGTTGTTCTGCTCGGTTGGATCACATCAGCACATGTTCCCGTGTTGCGTGCGGTTCTTGCTGAAAGGGGTGGTAGTGGCATGGACTCACAGTATCGGTAGCAAGCACGGCAGCATTGGGTTTCCGCTCACGATGAAAGCCTGGCGGTACGCTGGCTTTGGCCTGGGCAGCCTTTTCAGCGGGGGTGGCATTGGGATCGAACTTGTAGGCTGCGGCGCCGGCCCTGCGCGACTCCTCGAGGATGGCGTTCTCGGCGGCCTCTGCTGTGACGGCGGAATTGGGGTCCTGGGCAGCTTCAATGGCACCCTGCTGCTTAAGCTCGGATTCGCGCGTGGAGGTCGCCATGATGGCCAGTCGGCCAGCTTGTGGCTGGACTCGTTATAAATACGTGGTTGGGTGGGCGCGGGCGTGGTGGACCGAGGAGTGTTGTGTAGAGTAGTGTTGTGGTGAGCTGTGCTGACAGGGTGGTGGGAGGTTGACGAAGTGCAGCAGTAGCGGCGTGCGGCGTGGATGAATTGAGGACCCCTACTGTATGTATGTATGTATGTACTGTATAGTATAGTGTATGTAATTGCGGAGAGAGAATGCCGAGCTGAGCGGTCGAGGTGGGGACGGACGGCGACGGTGGTGCCGAGCAGGTCTGGGCTGGTTGCTCGTGAAGGTAGTGGTAGTGTACCGGTTACGTATATGGTGTGGTTATGGCGGAAGATAGCCGCGCGCAATTGGTGTTTGTCAATCGATAAAGGGATTAATGTGGAGAGAGAGGGAGGGAGGGAGGAAGGGAACTCGATTCAAAGAAGGAGAGAGTGAGAGAGGAAGAATAGAAGAAGAACAAGTGTAAAGGGCACAGAAAAAAGAAGAAGAAAAAAAGGGAACGTGTTGTGTTGTGTTGTCCTGCCTGCCTGCCTGCCTGCCTGCCTGACAGACGTCCGACCTTGGTTCTTGTGCCGTGCGTGCGTGTTAGGGCTTTAAACCTGCTTGCGTAGGAGGAGGTTAGATGATGATTAGCTCGCTCCAAGCTCCTCACCCGCGCCTCCAAACCCTCCCTCAGCCAACGACACGACCCGCCATGCCACCACTCCGTGTGCACTGTACATGCGGCGTCGTGTACACAAAGAAACAATCAGCCAGCCTGCGTGCATATTCAAACACCATTTCACTCACGCGTTGGCGTATATTCCAGCTATGAATGTACCCATCCTCCTTGTACACCCCTACGTAATGCTGCATCCCCAAGATCATTATAGAGAAGGGTCGGTAATAGCGATCGGAGACAAAACCAGCCCCAGCGCCAAACAAACAAACAAGCAAGCAGTCAAAGGCCCGATGTTGTTATTCACTACAGCATCTCGGAGCAATAAACTAGTCCAACAGACAATCGACCAACTTCATTCATTCACTCAACTGATGCTGTTAAAATCCCGCATCAGCGAACAACACATAACCTGGTTACAAACATACGCAACACACCCCATCCAATCCAACCCCACGGTAAAGCCAAAACCAGGGCAGACATGCACACCCCCCCTGCCCTGCCAAATCCCTCCCACTCGTCCGGACCGTGTTGGAAGCGAGAGCGAAAAGAAGAAGAAGAAGAACAGAGAAATCTAGATCCCAGATCCTCTCAGATCGGCTTTCCCACCAATCCAATCCAATCCAATCCGAACACCGTCGTCCTCGTCGTCCTCCTTCTTGAGACACCCACTCCCCTGAACAAGGATAGCGAGCTGGCAGAGCATCGTTAAGATTCCGATTTTCCTCCAAGCGCGCTCGCGTGCAAGCCGGCCATCGGGTCGCCGGCCTGATCATCGTTTCTCCACCGACGGTGGGCCCCGTCATCCATCAGCCACTGGAACCCATCTAACCTGCTGTGGCTGTGTAAACACAACTTGCGAGCTGAACCCCTTCGTTTGACCGACTAGTAATGGGTTAGCCGCCCTCAGTCTTCAAATGCCGATTGTGCCGATATATCCTTGAGGGTGAATTCGTCATGACAAGAAGGGGGAGAGAGGATACTAAATCATTGTATGTAATGTAATGATTATTGGTAATCTAAAACGGGGAAAGAAAGAATAGAGGGAAAAAAAAGGGAGTATAGATAGATGGATGATTAGACATTCTATCTCCAAGGAGCATCAACGGGATATCGTCGCCCACCGACCCCTCCTTCAACCCCACCACCACCACCACCACCAGACGCAGAAGAAGACGTTGAAAGATATCGATGTCTACCTCCCCTATCCCTATCTCTATCACGGTCTCGGTCTCGGTCGCGCTCCCTAGCATCAGACCGACTCCGACTCAAACTCGGCTCCCGACTCCCTCTCCGACTCCCACCAACCCTCTCATCCCACTCGTCTCTGACCCGCTCGTGGCTGCGCGTCGTGCGCTCCCGATCTCGCTCGCGCTCGCGCGGCGGGATATCTTCTGAGCGCCTGCGGTGGTGTCGCGAGTTTCCTGCTCCGCTGAGCGGGGAGTAAGGCGACAGGTCTCGTCCGCGTTCGTGGGGATAGTCGCGATCACGTTCACGTTCACGATCGCGGTCCCTTGGACGATCGCGATCTCGCATGTACACGGGTTCGTGAATATCTGGCGGTGGAGGCACGGGCGCGGGAGGTGGAGGGGGTGGTGCGGGTGCAGGAGGCGGGGGAGCCGTGTATCTGACCCCACTGCTTGTAGGTGAGGCTCGGTAGCTGGACCGCAATGGCGTGCCGCTCAGGGGCATTGTAGGGCGGCGATCCGAGCCAGGTGAAGGCGATGAGTTGTAGTATGTAGCGTGTGGGATGTGCGGTTGCATATGCGCAACGTGTGTGGCGAAGATTGGTCCTTTGGTAGGGCCATATGTGCTGGGGGGAGCTTCATCTTTTCTGCTGCCGAGTCCTACGCCGTTGGGTCCCGCGGGGATGCCGCCTGCATCCCCGCTGCTGAAAGTCGAAGGAGATGGTACATCATGCGAGTATCGCCGGTCCCGATCATCGTAGTACGAGGGGAAGTAGTCTCGGGGCGCAGATGGTGCATCGTGAGAGCGTCGACGGCGTGGAGCAGGCCCGAACGCGGGGGTTCGCCTTCGACTTGGTGGACGATCCGAGTCGGAATCACTATCTGTGGACGATATAGAGCTTTCTCTTCGGGGAGGATGTGGGCGCTTGTGCGAGGCTGAATATGCGTGCGCATGTGTGTATCTTGGGATGGGTGGAGGTTGGGTTGCCATGGGTGTAATGTCGTTATCATCGTCATCTGAGTATCCATCGTCGGCCGCGTTGTATCGGCCGCTGGCTGGATGGCTCTTCCGTCTATCTCGCTCTTTATCTCTGTTAAACGGATTGAGCATGTGCCTCACGCTGTCGATCAATCGCCCCCTGTTTTCCTTTTCCTCGTCGTACCGCCGCGAGTCTCGTCCTTCCTTTGAGAAATGGCGTACAATGGGTGGCCGTCGATCTCGCATACGATACAGTGGATCGGCAAAGTAAGATGCTGCCGTGTGTCTTTCGTCTGGCACATCACTGTCGGACGTCTCGCTTGATGTGCGTGGCGCATGTTCGTCGACATTGACATGCACCCGGGGTCCATTCTTGTCTTCCTTGCCTGTAGTATCCTCCTCGGCTTCTCTTTTTAGTCTCGCTGCCACGCTCTCGTACCATGCTTCCATGGCATCGTCGGGCTCTTGGGGTAAGCATTCCTTTGGTAGGATCTTCGGAAACAAGTTGCCTGTTTGCGGGTCTTTGATATCGAACTTCTTCACAGCGTTTTGCAAGAACCCCACATGCTCTTCGGGGCCCAGCAGAAGCTGTATCGTCTGCCAGGCAACAAATCCCTTCTTCTTCAGAGCTGGCACGCTGGGGGATGAGTAGCCATCGTCGTTGGGGGCAGGTTGAAGGGAATGGAAGGCACCAAGTGAGCGGTAGATGAAAGATATAGATGAGGATGGAGTATCAATGAAGAGAACATCGTAGTTGCCACCCACGGAACGATAAAATGCTGCAAGCTGCGTGGGGGAAAGATCGGGGCATGGTTGCGCTGTGTCGAAGGTTTTGCTCTGGTGCAATTAGCATCCGTCTGTCGTGCGGCCATGGACCCATGCGCCGTTCACTCACAACCACTTCAGCGATTCCTTCCAGCAACCTGTTGAAAAGTTCCGTGCCACACTTGTCGGGCTTGATAAGATACCCCCAATATTCGCGTGCTTCTTTATGCGCAGCGTCTTCATTTGCCTTGTTCTGCGCCTTCGCCTCGTTTGCGTCGGGTGCCATGATGCGGCATGTGACGTTTCGTGCTTCCAACAGTACCTATGTAGGTAATGCAATGAATCCGATGGGTCAATCAAATCCCACCTCCTGTGCAGGATCTTGTTGTTCAACAGCAGCAGTTAATCTTTGGCTAATCGATGTTTATAGAGGAGGGTCGTCAGGTCGTGCGCTCGAATTGCGGTGAGGCGTGGGATGGGCGGGGTTGGTCCTGGGACGACGAAACAAGCACGCAGCGGAACAAACGCTATATGAACAAATGGCCAAGCAGGCAAATGCAGGAAAGAAAGAGAATTAAGGCAGAGGGCGCCACCCGATTCAGGCACGAGAGTCAATATATGGCAAGACGAATCCTGGCGCAAGGCAGATGACTTTGGCTGACTGCGCCCTGCAACACAGCGGTACGCACCACCGTATGCTGCGGGAGGCTGGCGGGGCATGGTTTACAAGTAAATGCCACCAAACACCCGCCAGAGCTTAGTTTGCTGAGCTAGCCCTGACATCATCCCCCCAACCACATCCCTGCATTAGCTTCACCCATCAATTACTTGAACCGCGACAACATGGACTTGAAGCATCTCCACACTCGTGGACTTTCATTCGTTCATTATAATGTATACCCTTGATTAGAACGCATCCCGCTGCGCTCCCCTTTTTCCTCTAAAGAGAGCATGCTCATGCATTTACCGTCCGCGAAAAGCCCTTGCACCGTCCAACACCAAAAGCAATGCCTGGATAAAGTGACCTCACCCGCGATACGCAAACCTTTTAGTGCTCAAGCAGTCTGAGCGAACCTTGAACCACCACGTTCTCCAGGATCGAGCCTGGTGGGATATCGATCGTCTGGCCCTCGGTGGCCACGATGATGACCGTACCCTTGAGAGTCACACCACGACCCAGGTTGACGGGGCCAGTGATGGTCAGGTGATCCAGTTCAACAATCCTAGGGATCGATGGGATGCGGGACTGGAAGCTCGAGACCTTCTTGAAGTCGCTGCCGAGCTTGATCAGCGGAGCGGGGCCGAATCGGTTGGGGTCGATGACGAGCTGTCCGTGCTGGAGAGTGTACAAGTCCGACTTGACGAGCATCAGATCTGAGCAAGTCTTGACGGGCAAGAATCGTCGCCTAGGTACGTTGACACCGTGGGCGTTGTTGAAGTGACGGATGGCAGCACCGACGGCCGTCTCGAGCTGAAGAACAGAGACATCGGCCTCACCCTTCTTGTCCGCGGGGATGGACTTGCCGTTGGGGATGATCTCCATGGCAAGCTCGTTGTTCTCCACAACACGCTTGACGGCCTTGAGGTTCATCCAGATGTTGTTGGTGTTGAAGTACTTGAATTTCTTGATAGACTTGAACTCGTTGACGTGCTCCTTGGGCACCTGGGCGATTTCGAGAAGGCGAACAGAGCCCTCGTAGTCGATGATGGTACCACCCTTGACATCGGCCTTGGTCTTGTCGGTCAACTCCATGATGTACTCAGACTTGGAGTCAACCATGTGCTGAAGGATGCGGAGATCGACGACGGCGCCCAAGTTGTCAGCGTTGGAAAGGAAGAGAATCTCAATGCCGCGGTCAATGAGCTTGTCGAGAATGCCCGAGTTGTACAAGGACTCGAAAACGTCACCGTGACCTGGAGGGTACCAGTTGTTGATGTCCGACTCGGAGGACTTGGGAGCAGGGAGCAAAGAGTCCTTGAGAACACGGGGGTATTTGGATTGGTTGAAGGTCATGATGTCGATGTTGTGGCCCTCGTACTTCTTGATGATGCTGGCCGTATCGGAGTCGGTGTTGAACGAGTTCATGAGGACGAAGGGCACGTTGACATCATATGTGCGGTTGAGGTATTCGATTTGACGGACAGACAAATCCAAGAAGGACATGCCATCGCGGACCTCAATGACAGACTTGGGACCGACGCAACCCATGGAAGTACCCAGACCACCGTTCAGCTTGACAACCGCGAGCTTGTTCAGGTATTCGACGGCCTCGGTGTTGGCCAAGTCATCGTAGTTGACAACCTGCTCAGCTTTGGGGGGAGCAATGCGGTTCCAGTCGATGGCGTTGCCCTTGGCCTTGTCGTTGAGGTAGCGTCGGAAGAGGGCGAAGAAGTTGTCCATCTCGGTTTCGAAACGCTGTCCATGGTCAGTTCCAGAGACTTTTGAAGTGTTGTCATGTCCGCCGCTGGTTGCGAAGAAGCTACACAAATGCAGCACATAGCAGCGTTGCGTTTGGTGAGCTCCATCCCAACCGGCAGATTGACCCCGAGTGGGTGAATGAGTAAACAAAAGTCACGTACCTTCTTCTCCTCCGGATCGGTGACCGTATCGGAGAGCTTGTTGAGGGCATTGCGCATCTGCGAAGCTGCAACGTTGGTCGAGGTGTTCTCGAAGGCCTGCATGATATCTGTGTTAGTTCTGCCGAAATTGTTGGCGCCCGGTGGGCGCGGTTGGCGTATTGGGGGCGTCATGATAACCATGTTGCAGTTGCAGCTGCGGTAGAGTGGACGGAATGAAAGTCGTAGAAAAGCTCCCCTGGTAGAGCGGGCGGGTGTGTACAAGACGGGGATGCTCTAGCGGTGAGGGCGGGGAACAGACAGCCCATGTCGACGTCGCCTTCTTCGCTCGTGGCGGTTACAGGAAGGAAAGGTCCATTGCATTGGACAACATCAAAGCAGGATCTTGCGATCAAAACATACCTCCTGCTACGATAAGATAAAAGGGGAAAGGAAAAACAAGGAGCAAAAACAGAGGAAAAGGACCGTGGCAGGTCATTGGCCGATAGGGGAGGGGGAGATTGGCAGCTCTACTTACCATGTGCGATTGAGACTTGCCGTGATGACGCGGGGCATCGCCATTGCCGCCCGCAGTGGGCTTCAAGTGCGAGGGAATGGCGCGAGAAGCCATGTTGAAGGTGGGTATATGAGAAGGATCGGGAGAAGGAAAAGGAGGGGAGAAGGCGGAGAGTTGTAGAGGAGCGAGGGTGAGGGAGAGAGCGGTAGGTGAGAGGACGGCGGCGGGTACTTGTATAGCTAGCGGCGGGCGACGCCAAGCTTTTAGGAGTCGACGTGGGGCAACAAGCAGGCGAGAACGTGCGGTGACCCAGCAATAGAGTGGACAGGACGGCGGGTGGCTAGCGGTGTGCAGAGATGGATCAATGCAGAGGGAACAGGACTGGCTGGATAAGAGGTGGTTCGGATTAGGGGGGAAGAAGCGAAAGATGGACAGTATCGCCAGGTGTTGTCGTCGACGACGGCGAAGAGGAAGAAGAAATGAACAGATGCGAGGCTATGTATTGTACAGAGATGCAACGTGAGGATATTTTCAAATGGTTCTTTTTGAGAATCAGACCAAGACCGTGGTGGCTGCTGGTCATGTACATATATTTATATACACATGTATGTATGTACGTACCCACCATGTATGCATGTACCACTCCATCATCTGTTGTTGTACCTCACGTCCACCCACCCACACGCATTGCCCATGCTCTTTGTTCAATACAGTTCGATGCATCTTGATGCAACATCCGCTCCCCCTATCATCGAGTGACGGTCAACGTTGAGCTTTCTGCCTGATGCAACTGTCAATCCATACCCCTCTTAGCCTTCCCCCCTCTCCCCGATCATCACCGAGTGCCCCTCCATCATCAACATGTTGCAGTACCGCATTGATAGTAGTACCAGACCACTAGCAACAAGTATTAGCAACGCTTGTACAAGAAATCTTTAGCAACATCCAGCTCACATCAATTGTGGCAATTCTTCGCCCCCCCACGGGACCGTAGAGAAGGGGGAGAAAAAAAAAGAGCGTTGCTATGCTGAATGCACAATTTGTTGTTGGGGGTCATAGCTCCCTCGATTGTGTCTAACACTGAGACGCCTCCGCACCACATCCCTCCCCACCTAGCTCGGAACGGCAACCCGCAAACAAGGATTAGGGAGCGGTCAGTATTCTAGGTGGTCGTCGATGCGCCTCTCCATTGCCTCTATCGTGTTTTGCAGCCTCCTATTGCCAGCTCTGCGCCGCTCTGGCCTCTTAGGCCTGCTCAACATATCCGTCCATTGGCTGTGAGTCGCATCATGAATTTTTTCCCTGCTCGCCTCAACATCCTGGGATCGATCCTAGAGATAAAGCGTGTGTGCCAGCAGTACAGGGCTTTCCGGATTCCATGGTAGCATGTCGGAACATGAGATGGAGAGGGAGGGACGGGCAGGAAAGGGGGGGAAAATAAAAAAATAAAAAATAAACGAAAATGTCGGACTCAGGTGCGCCACACTTATCCACCATCCCGCGTAGCTTCACGTGGGGGTGGAATCATGCCAGAAGCGGATAGCTTGACAGCTTACGTTCTCCATTCTCTGCTATTACATTGGCAACCCACCTCGATGCGCGTCAACCATTGTGTTTTCGTGCCTGGTAACCATGGCTGCGGCTCTCAACGCATTCAGGAACAATATGCAGCCATCCATCCCGATGGACCTGGCACGCGCTAGACCCCGTCACTCAGCTGCCCTTCATCTCCCATCATCTCCACCGCGCGTCCCTCCTTTTTCGCAATCAATCGAACACGAGAGCAATGTTGAATTCCCTGGCCGCCTTCAATTATCGTCCCACGCCTCGTAATATCTCAATGGCCGGCGCATCGGCAAATGGCACTGCGAGTGGCTTTTCTACCCGAAGCCTGATACTAGACCCCTCGTCGGCTGCTGTAAAGTAGTTTTTCCGCAGCTCATCCACCACCACGGTGGAAAGGGATTCCAGTGTCTCGAATGAAGAGCTTGCGATGATCTGCTCACATTAGCTTGGTTCTTCTTTGCAAGCGCACAATGGGTGCATACGTTGACTACGGCCGTCTCTAGTTTGGGGTAATCATCGATTCGCTCCCTAGCCACCTTCTCGATCCAAACATTAACCACCACCGGTTGTTTCTGGAGCCGTTCGTTCGAGTTGACCCCGATGATGCAGGGAACTCTCAAATTACGCAGATAGAGCTCCTCGACTCCGTCTTGGTACTGAGTCGTGGTCTGCTTGTACCCAACCCCATCCCCAAACATGCTTCCTTTCGGATAAAAGACGTCGACCTCTAGTGAAAGAAGAGAGGTTGGGCCGGCTGTGGAGTTGACTTGGTTTATGAGATGACTCGAGAAATCGAACGTAGTCATCCATGCCGACTCCTTGTCAGCCACGGCCTTCTGTAAGTCTTTGCTCAAAATTCCATAATGGATGGTGCTGTCATCCAGCGAATCTGCCTGGGCTGCTGTGTCGAAAAATTTCGCCAGAGCAACTGTTGCAGTGACCAGAGCGCGTTGTTTCTTCTGTCGTCCCCATACGTCGACCCCGGCATTTGCAGTTACTTGGAGATTCCGAACAGTGATCTTGTCGGCTTTTCTGATACTCTCTGCTTCTCTTTTCACTGCATTCAAATACTCTTCGACATCCACACCTTCTGGTATTTCCCGCGGCATAACGGTTGGTCAAATTTAGGTGTTCGTCTTTTTTCTTTTGGAGGGGTAGCTTGAAGCCTAAGTCCAAAAACTTTATGGGGCTCAGGAAACCAATAGCGCGCGTTATGTATGAGGGCGCAATTCAAGGATGGGTATGCTCTCCGATTGTCCTGTAGTTTGTGGGAAACTTACCTCAATTCAGTCGTCCCAACTTGATGTACAAATGATTGCATTAACTACTAGATGGAAGAACGCCCTGTAGCCCTTGAGCCCTAGTCCGCTGGTGCTGAGCTTAGCCTCATTTGGTCGTTAGCGGGGCTTCGCTCATAGCTCCGCCTGTAGAAACATCCAGAAGCCTGCGTGCTCTAGATTTATTTCACCTACTCCACCACCTCTCCTTCCTTCGCGTTCACAAACGACCATTTCTTGTTATTGAATTCTTTGATACCCGCTTCCACAACTCTACATTTCCAATCGCCATGGCTGACGCCCTGAAAGCCGAAGGCAACAAGCTCTTCGCCGCGAAGAAGTTTGAGGAGTCTATGTAAGTCGTGCCGCCTCAGCTTTGGTCCACATGATCAAGTCCTGACTTTGTGCCAGCGAGAAGTTCTCACAAGCCATCGAGCTTGATCCCTCAAATCATGTCCTCTACTCCAACCGCTCCGGCGCCTACGCTTCGCTAAAAGATTACCCCAAAGCCCTTGAGGACGCAAACAAAGTGGTGGAAATCAAGCCTGACTGGTCCAAAGGCTGGGGTAGAAAGGGAACTGCTCTTCACGGAGTACGTGATCTTGGTACGTATCCTGGGTATCTCACCTTTGGTCATATGCTGACCGATGTTAGTCGGAGCAACCGAAGCCTTCGAGGAGGCCCTCAAACTCGACGCGAACAACGCACAAGCGAAATCCGGTCTCGACGCCGTCAAGCGTGCTGTTCAGTCCGAAGCACAAGCCGATGGAGTGGGCGGTAACCCTGCGGGCGGCCTCGGTGGCATTTTCAACGACCCCCAGATGATGCAGAAGCTCGCTGCAAACCCCAAGACCGCAGGCTTGCTTGGAGATGCCGAATTCATGCGCAAGCTCCAGCAATTGCAACAAAACCCCAACGATGTGGGAATGGCAATGCAAGACCCTAGGTTCTTGCAGGTGATGAGCGTACTGCTAGGAATCGATATGCAGTTCGGCCAACCACCCGAGGGTGCTCAGCAAGCCGGTGCTGCCACCGAGGCCGAGGAGGATGTCGAGATGCCTGACGCAAAGCCAGCACCGAGAGAAGAGCCTAAGAAGGAGCCCGAGCCGGAGCCAGTTGAGGAGACTGAAGAAGAGAAAGCGGCAAAGGAAGCCAAAGCCAAAGCGGACGAGGAAAAGAAGAAGGGCACCGAGTTCTACAAGAAGCGCCAGTTCGACCAGGCTATTGAACACTACAACAAGGCCTGGGAGACCCACAAGGACATTACATACCTCACCAACCTTGGTGCAGCCAAGTTCGAGAAGGGCGACTACCCCGGGTGTATCGAGGCTTGTCAACAAGCTGTTGAGTACGGTCGTGAGATTTTGGCCGACTTCAAAATCATCGCAAAGGCTTTCGCCCGCATTGGAACTGCCTATGAGAAGCAGGGCGATTTGACCAATGCCGTTCTCTTCTACCAAAAAGCACAGACAGAGCACCGGACACCCGAGGTTCTCGCTAAGCTTCGCGCTGCAGAGAAGGCGAAGATTGTGGCGGAGAAGAACGCTTACATCGACCCGGAGAAGGCCGAAGAGGCGCGCGCTCTTGGAAACGCCAAATTCAAGGAAGCCGACTGGCCCGCAGCCGTGGAGGCCTACTCTGAGATGATCAAGCGTGCACCAGAAGATGCCCGTGGATATTCCAACCGAGCTGCCTGCTTCATCAAACTTCTTTCATTCCCCTCGGCTCTGACGGACTGCGATGAAGCTATCAAGCGCGATCCCAAGTTTGTTCGAGCCTACTTGCGCAAGGCACAGGCTTACTTCGCTATGCGGGAATACAACAAGTGTATCGACGTATGCACGGAAGCCATGGCCGCGGATGAGGGGGGCAAGAACACCCGCGAGATCCGAGAGCAGGAGCAAAAGGCCATGCAAGCGCAGTACTCTGCACGTGAGGGCGAGACGGAGGAGCAGACCATGGAGCGTATCCAGAGGGACCCTGACGTAAGTTTCAATCCACTGATGCATGCGTGTGGAGCAAACCCTAATCAGACCACAGATCGTTGCTATCCTTCAAGACCCCATCATGCAAAGCATCCTGCAACAGGCCAAGGATGATCCTGCTGCGCTCCAGGAGCATCTCAAGAACCCTGGTATCCGAGCTAAGATCCAGAAGTTGGTGGCCGCGGGTGTAATCCGCATGGGACGATAAACAAGCCAGCCAAACGATAGTGACACGAAGCAACAGAGAGGTTTGCTTCGATAGAATACGGTGGCTATGAACTATTTTCGATGCACGTGTTCCGAAATCATGATCCGATGACTTCAGTTTTCTTTTCCTTCTCGGTATGGATTACAGGCGTATATATACTGCATAGCGTGTGTAGGTAATGGGGATCGAGCCTTTTTTTCTCATCTGAACATACAGATAGTGAAAAGAACCAAAAAAATGGAATTGACCAAATTCTTCACGCCACGGTTGTTTTGCCGTTCTTATAGTGACCCATGCTACCTTTCCTAGAATCTCCTTCAGATGAATGTGTACGACAGATTGCTTCGACATTTCGAACGAACCATAGTAAATGAGAACAATTACTCTCCCCAACTCCCATCTCATTGACTGCCTTGCCATCCAACCCCCAGAAAAACTAGCCAATCCCCCCTCCCCTTCTCAATAAAAAAAAAGCAGACAGGTATATACGCAACAAAAAAAACAAAAACTGGAGCATTTTTTAATTCTTCTCCTCTCCAACAAAATCCTCCTTACATCGTCACCACCACTCTCTCAGACGCCACTAATAAAATCCAACAACCGAAACAAGGCGCCATTCTCGACGCGACACCCTTCCCCATCCCTCTGCGCCCTCCGATACCCACGATACAGCCACAGCCGAATCGTGGCTGCATCGATGCCCCTGAAGTTCTGCTGCTGGATCAGGTGGAAGGCTTGGGCGCAGAGGGTTGTGGATTCTGTGGGGAGAGGGGGCGGGCGGGTATGGCATGTTGTGCATTCTGGGGATGGAGATGGAGATGGCGTGGGGGAGGGAATTGTTGGGGGTTGTGGGGAGAGGGAAGGGGATGTAGGGATAGGGAGGGCGAGGACGTCGAGGTCTGAGCAGCAGGGTGGTGGGCCGGGTGGTGGGAGGGGGTGGGTGTAGGGCGTGTATGATGGCGAGATGTGTGTGGTAGGCGATGATTTCTCCTCTTCCGTAGTAGTAATAGGAGTAGAAGCAGTAGAGGACGGAGAATCAACACCTCCCCTCCCACTATCCAGCATCTCAACATCATCTTGCTCCACCCTCGTTCCTTCATCTTCATGCTGCTGCTGCTGCTGATATCGCATCTGCACCGCCCCACTGCTACTCTCCCCGTCAACATCTTCGTGATCGCAGAATATCGCCCTACTGCTCCCCACACCTCCTGCTTCTCCTCCTCCTCCTCCTCCTCCCACCACACACTCCTCTCTCTCCCGCTTCAGCGCCTCGATTTCCCGGAGCGCAGAAGCGAGTTTCTCTTCTGCGTCGGCGAGCTTTTCCTCGAGCGTTGCAATGTAATCGCGGCGGCGGGCGCGGTGGCGTCGCTGGTTCTCGCGGACACGGGTTAGGGTGTGTTCGGCGGTGACGCGGGGTTTGCCGCGGGGGGATTTTGTTGGTTTCGTTGGGCCTGGGTGACGGGGGTTTGAGGATGTGGAGGTCGATGTGGAGCTGGAGTTTATGGAGGTCGAGGAGGAGACTGATGTTGTTGGGGAAGGGAGGGCGTGGGAGGGCTGGGGGAAGGGCGCGATTGTGATTGTTGAGCGTGAGGGCATGATGGATTTTTCTTTTCTTTTGCTGGCCTTCTCCGAGGGATGGGAGTCCTTGGGGAAGAAAGAGAGCTGGAACGGTGAATGGGGTAGTTCGATTCAGTAAGAGGTCGTCGTATAAGGTTGATGAGGTTAGACACCCAATTGAGGTGCCTCTGTCGAGCTGCAAAGATGGAATTCGCTTTTCTGTCGTGTCGATTGCTATTCCCACCTGGGGTCACTCCAAGATATGATGCAAAAGCAAAATATTTTGAGGGAATTGAGGAAACAAGAGTTTGAGAAGTGGTAGAAGCAAGATTAAGCTTTCTGTTCCCACTTGGGGAGGGTATGCGACGTTCAGTGTGAGAGAATGGGAAACGAGTCATGTGTCAGTGACATATCGACGACGCAGTGATCTGATTGGTTGAACGTGTTTTGGTGGGGCTCGGAATCGTTCTCGGAACTTCGGAATTGGACATAGGGTTATGTGTGGCGAGGTACAGCAGGCCAAGGTCTTGATTGAGGCGAGGAGGATGTATTATTGGATGGAAGATCGCTGTGGTATTCTGGCGGTAAGCAGGTTGGTTTCTTGGGCGGTGACATATCGAGTTGAGGGCGTCGTGATATATCAGTACCTCTATTCGTTACTCTTGCATCACTCACCCACCATCTATTGAATGCATTCGACCAGGCCCTATACAACATCGAAGACTTGTGATCAAACTATACCTGAATAACAAGATGTCTTCTGCACGAGATCAAACCGCCATCTATCAGAACGTCAAAGATCGCTATACCGCCACCGCTCTCGCGCCCTCTCAGCCCGCCTATGGCAATGCCGTCGCGCAGGCCTTTGGCTACAGCGCAGAAGAAGTATGTCAAACAAGATACACGTCAAGTCTGCATACAATCCCTTCCCGAAATCTCATCAAAAGTAGAAGAAAACACGACTGACAAATGCAAGCTCGCCTCCATCCCAGCAGATTCCAATCTCGGTCTCAGCTGCGGAAACCCCCTCGCACTCGCAAACCTCCAACCCGGCGAGACCGTGGTCGATCTCGGCAGCGGCGCCGGCTTCGACTGCTTTCTCGCTGCGAGAAAAGTCGGCGAGACGGGTCGCGTCATTGGTGTCGACATGAACGACGATATGCTCGACAAAGCGCGGCGGAACGCCACTAAAGCGCACATAGAAAATGTGTCCTTCCTTCACTCGCGGATCACGGATATCAATCTCTCTTCAGGAACGGTGGATACCGTGATTTCAAACTGCGTCATCAATCTTGTTCCGCATGATGAGAAGGGCGGTGTCTTTAGAGAGATGTATCGATTGTTGAAGGTGGGGGGACGGTTGGCAATTTCGGATATCTTGCTGAAGAAGGATTTACCGGAGCAGATGAAAAATGATGTTGCGCTGTATGTGGGTTGTATTGCGGGAGCTAGTAAGAAAGAAGAGTACGAGACCTGGCTGGGTCAGGCGGGATTCAAAGATGTGATGGTGGTTGATGCGGAGACGGATCTAAATGTGTATACGCAGACTGAGGATGGAGAGAATGTTGGGAGTGTTTGCTGCGGACCTGTGGAAGACAAAACAAAGGATGTGGGTTCTGCGTGTTGTAAATCTTCTGAAACTGAGAAGAAAGTCTCAGCTACGGGTTGCTGTGGGTCGAGCAAGGTAGATGGAGGTGTGGTGCAGGATGTAAAGACAAGTTTCAGGAATGTGGATTTGAACGAGTGGGCGGGTAAGTTATACTGTTCAATATCTACTTGAGTACGCAAAGAGAGTCTATGGCTGACACTACTCCACCTAGCATCTTACAAGATCTTCGCCGTCAAATCAGGATAATGGCCATTGCATTGAAGCGAATGCACTGGCGAAAGCCTTTTCGATCTGTAATTCCTGAGATTCCATTGTTACACTTCTTTGGGTTTCTTGCCAATGGGATTCACATGGATTCCTATGGACTACTCAACTTATGGCTCTACTCCGAATTATAATTTATTCTATCACACTATTACGTTCCTAAAGTCCACTACTTCATTCAACTAAGCATACACGTAGCAGAACGGACCCGCAAGTGTATCAACCGCATCCCTGATCTGAACCTCCGGCACACCCACAAACCCCAAATTCAAGACATCATCTAACGTCGTATTCCGACTCGGCGGGTTGTTACCTACAGTGAGCGTACCCCCAAGCGCAAACATCCTATTCTCCACATCCAAGTTCTGCCACGTCCAGTACGACCGATCAATCATAGCATGATGGAAGTAAAACGCAGGATCGCCGGGCGACGCAAACAAATCACCTCCGGGATCCGCACCGATCGTGAAATGACCACCCGTGTGGACACCCAGGAAGCCTTCAGGGAAGTTACCTTGCATGTTGGTTGCGAAGTCTAGGTAGACGGGGTTTTCTTTGAGGAGGTGCACTACGGAGGAATCGCGGGTCCAGCCTTGGGAGGCGTTGAGCGAGATGTCCCTGCTGAGACACCTTGGATTGTAGCCCAACCCATCTGGTTGGGGGTTTGGTGGGATGTTGGCAGACACGGGAACTACAGGACCCAGGTTTACCTTGAAGCTGTAAAAGAAGATTGGTTAGTTCATTGTGGGTTGGATGATAGGGTTGAGATCGACGTACTCCTTGAAGGGGCCAGATTTCAAGCATCCTCCGCCGTTACCGGGAGGCAGGCTGATGCCGCAGGCGTCGGGCGAGGGAATGCATGTGTTGTTGCGGCCGGCGATGAACTCTCCATCACCGGAGATGCTAGTGTCGCTGCCGTCAAAGAGAGGCGATTTTCTAGGGTCTTCGGCCCATTTTGGCCAGTTGTAGTACGGTTGGTAGCCCTGAGGAGATTGGGGGTTAGACAGTACCCTTGACCAAGTGCAGTAGGGATTTTCTTACTTTGTAGCCGCACTCATTCCTTAGTGCTTGTTCATAAGCCCACGTGAAGTATCGGTGCCAGGTGAGAAAGTTGCCCTACTAAGTTAGTAAAGTAACATACAAGATGATTGAGAAGGCACTCACTGTTCCATGGATGCTCAAGGTTTGGTTGATGTGTGTTGCCACAAAGTCATCATACCTTGACTTCGCACCGGGTGCGAGCTCCGATGGTGTCTTTGATGGCTTCTCAGCCAGACACTGCACGGCAGCAATGTACTCCTTCTTCTCCTTTTCAGATAGAGCTGACCTATCAATAGTGAGTCAACACTGTGGCATGGAAAAACTTTACATCTACACATAGGTAGAGTGATTGTTACTTACCATTCTCGTCGCACTGCGGCATTTTCCAAAGTGCACTTCTTTGCATCCTTTGGGCCAGGTGGTCCTACATTTTTCGTGTTCACACGCTGGGCATCCAGGAACAACCTCAAGTTGCGCAGTCCAACGTCCGCTAGCTCATCCGTTCCAAGCTGGGATTCTGCTTGCGGTGGCCCGGATGCCAGTGGACCGGGTTGCGATGGCGTTGGTAGTCGTAGTGACAGTACCGGTGGTGGTGGTGGAGGAGGATGAGGAGGCGGCGGAGCGGCTCCAACGCTGCTAAGCAACGCAGCGGCCGCCACAATTGATGCCTTCATTGCTGTAGAGGTGGAGAAGAATCGATCTTCTCTTTGTCACTAGTGAAAGTGTAAAGTTTAAACTTCGAATATATAAATAATCTGAGGTATTCGATGGACAGGAACTGTCGATGCGGGGGGCGGAGATGAAGACAAGAGATGGAAAGTGGTAGCGTGCCAGTAGTATGCCTCAGGTGTAGGGCGAGGTTGAAAGAGCTACTGCAGGAATGCTAAGACTTACGACAGGACATCGGGAATATCAGGACTTTATACAAAACGAACTGCGCCTGGTGAAAATTGGTTCAGGGCTTGTGTACCCACCCCCCACTCATGGCACACGGGAACGGGAACTGTAGCGGACAATTTCTCGAACATATAATCTACAACAACCTCATCCATTCTTTGAGGCAAATTGTTGTCGTTCATTGAAAGGTTTGTATAGACTCAACACTTGAGCTGGCAACTCTTGCTCCATTGTGATCATCGCATTCTACACGTCAACTCCTGTTTTAGAGCCAGCGGCGTTTATGTCAAAGACAAGATGGAACAGCGTTCGTTTGAAGCATCGGATGGGATGCCGGTCTTGCGATTCATAGTGGATTTGGAGGGGCCGAAGGCGAGCAGACTGACAGAATTCGAGACCACAAACTCCCCACAAGAGGTGCTCGTATTGAGAGATGATGGGTGGAGATGGAATTAACGAAAGCACTAGGGTAGGGCTACTCCCTGAAGAAAATCAGTAGCTTATTTTTCTAGGCGGGGCCCTATACTAGACTACCCACACATCCCGAACTTCCATCCGGCACTTGTGAGAGATGATGGAGTAAGATTGAGGGTACTGTGTTCGATATTTTCGCCCCAGGCCTCGGCATTCCATGGGGTTTCCACTTGATATGCCACCGTGGGTCGGTCTAATCAGGTACAACTCCGCCGTGCCAAACCAATCATACAGTGCAATCCACGATCTATCGTGGCACAATTAGAGGCAAAATAGGGTCGTTCCCTGTAGGGCACTCCAATGATGTGCATTATACTGTGCACTCGAATATTGAGGGTCGTTCAACAGTAAGGATTGGTGAAATTACAGTCGAGTATCGCCGAAGATGGTTGCTGAACAGGACATGAATGGCCCTCAAGTGGAGGCTCAGCGTAAACAATTAAGAGATGCAGATGTAAAGACCTGCGTGGAACCCTTCCGTCGTCATCATGACAATTGAACAGTAGTAGTTGAAAGATCGTGGGGTTCATACATTCAGATCTCCCTGAACAGGTTCGGGTACTAATTCGGCAGATCTGCTGGAGCGTCTATTGGAGTTATAGAAGAGCACTATTCTCGGGAACGATGCCGCGAAAAAAGAGTCAGGATAGTTGTGAGCTCTGAAATAGTATAAGGGCCCACTGTCACCGATTTAAATGGAATACCATCCAGTAAACAGCATTCAATCAGTATCGATATCGAGCTTGAATAAATGATTGATCTTGTCTTCTAGTGTATTCGATTATTAGAACCAAATCACCGCGGTGTACTGGAAATAAATTTGGGAAGCTAATGCATATCGAGATAGTACTACTACTGTACAAGGAAGATATGGGTGGCCTTGATGGAACGACCGAAAGCACCACGTATAGCGCCAACCAATAGAATCTGGGGACTATCCAAAGAGAAAATTTTATTCCATAGGACGGTGCACCCAAGATTCTTGCAATAAATGCAGAATTAAGACAAGGGAGTGCAGCCTGCACGATTGCGCGTGCATCAACTGTTGTTCGACAAGGTAGTGAGGTACGGAAGTCTTCCATCGTCCATCGCCCACTAATTGTCTGGCGAATGACCGTTGATGATAAATCCTGTTGCTGAGCCGTGTATTAATGCACACTTATTACGTAGTCGGCTGCACCGATTTCGTCAATACGAGACTATAATTGTGTTCCTTCGCGCCCCAGGATTCGAATAGATGTTGTTACTAGATCGAATACCCGCACAGCATCAGCAACGAACTAAATGTTATCAATTTCTACATACAGTAGAGCTTTTACATTTGAACTACGTAGGTAGTATATGTGAGTGAGGTTCTCCGCTACAACCAGGTAGCATCGGCCGTTCCTCTAGGTATCGTTTGCCTAATTGATGCGTTTCAGCCCCCTACCTGTGCTAGCCCCCCCTGGACAAACTCTATTCTGGCGTCTAAAAGTTAGTTGCTGCACTACATTGCGGATGATCGAGGCGAAGCGGATAGCCTAGCACTTGCAGCCGACACTACCATGTCACTTGAAGCCGGCAGCATCGCAATGCGGAAGGCTTTGAGCTGGCATTCTTCGAAACGCAACAGAGACGAAAGCAATACGTAAGTGGATGGACCATCAAACTCACATCTCGAACAATATATTCCGGTGGTACAGGAACAATGACAAAACTCGTTAATCAAATCATGAACAGAATTACAGTGACCGTGCAACGTCAGACCATGGGGACTAAATGAGTCTAGTTCTCGTGATCGACACGATGTGTATATACGACACACTGCAAGGAGCTTCCCGTCACTGACTCGGCACGTTCGGTCCTACGAACAAACCCTTACAGCCCATCTCCGCTTTTTGTACGGCCCCCTGTTGCATTCATGCCTACAGCCTGGAAATCTGCCAGCCCTAAGGCCCAGGTGTATCATCAGGTTTCCATAGAAGTGAGACATCTATAAGTGTTGCGTACGCGCATCCTGGTGCATTTGATCCCGTCTCACCTACCAATGTTTCCCCAGGGACAGCGAAATCTTGGTAGCAGTTGCAAACAGTATGGAGAAAAGGCAGTCTGATGGGCCTCCTGGGCCTCCTCCCACCCCGGAATATTTGGCGTATACAAACGCTCCTGAAATACTGGGCATCACGGGGTCTTTCTTCACATTGGCCCTACTGATAGTCTTGCTTCGCTGCTATGTGCGAGCTACCATGCTACGTATCATCGGGGCAGACGACTTCGTCATGATTTTTGCAATGGTATGCCGAAGACCCATGATGCTGACTTTACAATTGCTGACTTTGTGGAATAGATCTGCGCAACCGGTACATTTGTGTGCTTTGTCCTCGAAACACAGAATGGCCTCGGAAAGCACGCATTGGCAATGACTGAGGAGGATCACACGGCTTTTACAAAGATCCAATACTTCCATTCTCTCGTCATCATGGTCGGCGTCTCTGCTGTGAAGGTCTCGATAGCTTTGAGTCTCATCCGACTCTCGCCCAGAAAGTCGTACACGGTATTCTTGTATGGAGTGATTGGGTTCATGGTCATCATGACCCTCGCTTGCGCCGGTACATTGATCTTTCAATGTCTTCCCGTCCAGGCAGCATGGGACTTCAGCCTTCGCCCGCCAACGGGAACAGCAAAATGCTACAACCAGATCATTTTCCGGAATTTGGGTCTTATGAACAGTGGTGAGTACACACTTAATACGTACCTACAGGGCACAACTAACAACTCCAAGCGTTCAACATCGTCACCGACGTACTCTTCGCAACATTACCGGTTCCCCTTATCTGGAAACTACAACTCAACACACGTACCAAGATATCACTTATCGGCATTCTCTCACTTGGATGGTTTGCTTGTGGTGCCGCGATAGTCAAAGCCGTCCAGCAGTGGACGGTCTTCGAGGATCCGGATTGGTCCGTCCACGATTCCTTTAATGTCTGGAACTATGTGGAACTCACCATCGGTATCATCGCCGGCTCTCTTCCTTCTCTGAAACCGCTTTTCAATTGGTTCCTACAAACAGCACGGGCAATAACATCAGGGGGACGATCGAGGGCGGCCAAAGGTTACAAAGGTCCTATATCTCTGGGCTATCAGGACATGCCTGGGGATTCCAGCCGAAGGAGTATCGCGCTTCGTAGCTTCCCAACTACAACCGGAAGTCCTACGAACGGCGAGAGTCCTTACGAAGTTCATGTTACCACAAAAAGGCAGGGTCAAAGACCTAAAGATCCGTGGGATATAGAAAGTGCCAAAATAAGCGACGAGAGTATACAGCCTCTTCATATCAACGAGCCTGGTATCACTATGACGCGAGAGGTGCGGGTCACCGATTCGTAGAAAAAGCTTGGATTTGGGGGACATGCTACTGGGGACGGGGGGTTTTAGCAATGGCTGTGGGGAGATCTGAGATTATTCTTTTGTTCATATACCCTTCAGCATTAACGCATTATGTTCGCTTCCTGCGATCTTTCAATCTATGCTTAGGTCATGGAGATTTTCTACAACAAACAGTGTAGCAGTATACAAACATACTAGACTGCTTTGGAAAAGCTACATTGATCTTGGTACAGCCTCAACTATTCAGACCCACCGCGCTAGTGGGTTCCATGCTTTGGCTGTGACACAAGTTGAACAGACAGTTAATTATCACGTTCACCCGTTGCCACTTGCCACTTCATACAACGCAGCTGTCCGATAGAAATTTTAGACAAAGAAAATTGGTATCTTTTTCTTTTGCACACAACGTTTACAGTAGACTACTAGCCATAACATCAACAATTATTCGACTAGAAAATGCCAACTTACCAGTGCCAAATTTCACTGTGCCGTATCAAAATACGATGATTCTGCCGACTAAAACCAGACCAATCCCACGAATGAATTTACAAGTCGTCCCCGTATCAATCCATTGATTGAAGTTCCACTTCCGGCAAACTAGAAGGTTGCGCTTCTAAAATCCTTTTTGCGCTTACAGCACTAATGATATCAATGACGTCGTAATTATGACCCCTATAGATTGGACCCTCCATTCGCTAACGAAGTTCTTGAATCTAGTCTCGAAATGTGTCAAGGCAAATACTTCATGCTTTTCGAAAACTTCCTCTCACGATATTGGAGAATTTTCGTTCGTCATTCTCTACAAACCTCGAACCTTATCATTCGTTAAACCGGGATTGACTGTAGAAGAACACGTCATAAATCGAATGCTCACTATGCACGATGATTCAAGAGAAATACACTAGAACGCCACAGGATAAGTATCTCGCACGGCAATGGTTGTAAGGCGTCCAATGATAAGAGTCATTGTGACTGGCCCGATCCCGAATCCGGAAAACTGACCGAGAGAGTTTGTATACGGGAAGTACAAAGTTCGAGAAGGATGACAACGATGGATTTAGACACAGAATGTGGTGCTCTATATCCCGCATGCAATCATGAGCCACTTCTTTGCCATTGTCTCTGGTTTCATATACTCGGATCTGCTTTTCATAGCTTTATTAGTCCTTCTTGGGAGTGCATCACATTTCGCTGAGCTTCGATATTTTATTGTCTATTTTACTTCAATGTACGCCTATTGGCTGCATAGAACTGATGAGTAGAAAGCCGTTAGAATTCATTCTGATTCTCATTGACACATGAATAATTTGAAGGACATAAGCACTTTGTGACCTCGTGCTTATTCCTGGGTCCTGCCGCTTCGCATAGAGAGGTCTTTGAAACATAATTTAGTATATCAATTGTATGTCGCCGTTCATACGAGTTCTACATGTTGGCTTCATGAGTCAAGTGCGCATACATGTTAATTTCGTGCTGCTGTTTGAAGCACATGCGAGTAGAACGTAAATGTTTGGAGAAAACTTGAAGTTCTGGCTACCGGAAGTTTGCAGAAGCTATTAGATTATAAATACCATTTGTAAAAATTTCGATGGTGTCCCACTGTTTAGTGCCATGTCCACGTTTCCGCCTCTTCACAAATCACTCGTATCATTGGTCGAGATTCTACATGTTTCACCGTATAATATTGTTTGCGGCACAAATACTTGGAAAATCGTATCTTCACACTCTTTTACCCCTCTCGGAGTGACGGATACCGCTTTTCACCAATTGCTGGAACAGATTTGTAGATATTCAAGACTATCAACAACTTCTGATTGAATATGTATATGTACTATAGAAAGTTACTTCTGACAAAGTGAATCCCTATTGTGTAAGCCTCTGAGGCTACTGGCAGAATAATTTCTACCTTCTATCTCTTCTACTCCATTCTGATTGACAAAGAAAAGTGGAATTGACCAAATTGTGGCGCGTCTTGTTGTTCCCAAAGAAAAAAGAAAAAAAACTTAGAGAAATCAATCGAATATCAACATAAGAAGAAGAAAGGGTAAGGAGAGGAGATAAGAGAGCAGATAACTAGATGCCAGAATCCTCTTGCATGCCGTAGTTAAAGCGATCGGGATGCGCAATCAGCCAATCATCCCATTTCTGACAGCCTTGGTTCATTGCATCCAGTGAACCAATCGCGTCGACAATCTTGTCCTGGTTCTCCAGAATCTGGAGAGCGAGACCTGTAATTCCGCTTAATTAGCATAACGAGATCTGGTGAATAATGACTGGATGACACATACCTGATGCCGCGTGCCAGGCGATATGGCAATGAAGAAGCCATGCTCCCGGATTATCTGTCTTGAACGCAATTACAAGATGTCCCCCGTCAGGAAGCATAGCAACATCTCGTCGACGTGGGTTGTCTAGGTTGAACTGCGGAGGGTTTTCGGGATCGATATAGTCGGCGCCTGAAGAGAGAATGGCAAAGTCGTGACCATGTAAATGAATGGGGTGAGTCCCCTAAAAAGATTGTCAGCAGGGTTTCAATATATGGGTATAAATTCGACGTACGTTTACAGCTGTACCTCTGGAGTTGATGATCAGATACGCGAAGCCTTCCGTGTTGGCGTAGTCCGCTGTAATATGAGTGGTTAGCTGAGGCGTTAATAGGGTGCTCTGAATTCTACTCACCAGGCTGTATATCGTATTCGGGGTTCCATGTAGTGTTGTCAAGGTTCTTCAGCGTCGGCTCGGAGAAGTTCAACCACAGAGGCTTGTCTGCTACCTCCCAGCGCAAGAATCCATGGGCGACTTCGCCAAGGCCAGCAAAGTACGTGTTTGTGACCAAGTTGTTTTGTGGCTGCGTCACGTTCCACTTGACATGAGGATCATATTCGGGGTCAGTGCAGCCGATGGGGTCGGTCCATCGCGAAGTGGTAGGTAGACCAGTAGAACTAGATCCGTATCTGATAATACCAACACGCTGTGAGTCTGGGTCGTTGACAGGAAAGGCGTCATGAGATAGTGCGTTGCAGCCGAATTGATTGGTGTATTCTGCTCGCATCCAGTATGCTCCGTTCTCGGCAACCGTCTGGTTGGCTTCGACAATAACACTGTAGCGTTGCCCGATACCAACCGAGAGACTGTTCGTCCAGAAAGGTTCAATTGGAACAAGATCGGCGGAAACAACTTTGAGCACATGGTTGTCGATGGAGAAGTGGAAGTGGAAGTCTGTACCGCCGTTGATGAGGCGAATCAGATGCTTAGCGCCAGGCTCGAACGATCGCTCATAGTAGTTTCCAGTATTGTTGATATTGTATCGTCCAGTACCATTGACGAGAATAGAGTCGATCTGAATTGGCCGAGCCAGAGCTGTCGGAAGAAGTTTGTAAGAAGTATCATGATACCAGTCCGCAATGATGATAGGCGACCATTCGACATTCCATTCACTGGTGTGCGGCCCGTGAATGAGAAGAGGTGCGGCAACACCGTCAGTGTACTGAGAAGAATAATGGGAGTGATACCAGGTATGACCGTATTGCCGTAGTTTAAAGCGGTACTCGAAAGTTTCATTTTCTGCAATGGGACATTGCGTGACTCCTGTGTGTCTCTCAGTATTGATTACTTATATCGACTTCTATTGGATATTACCGTTTACACCATCCATTTTGTTCTCGTTCAACATTCGCATTCCACTTGTCTTTGTTAGTTCTGATCACTCGATAGATTACACCCCAGGGTGGTAGATAGGTGTGGGTAGAGTGAAGTCACATGACGTCTGGGTGAGGGTGTAGTCACACCCCTAGACTTACTGCCAATGGATTGTTGAGCCGTTGCTAAATAGTCTGTTGGTAACATGAACCACGATAGTGTCACCCCAGCAAGCTTCTAGTGTAGGACCTGGATAGGTTCCATTGATGAGCTGTGCGGCCTTTCTTTCCATTCCATCTGGAGATATATCGCCCTCTGTGATTTCAAGCCAGTACTGGAGCATGTCAGTCTTAACCTTGAGTGATCTCGTCTCTCATATATTGGCTTACAGGTCGCTCAATGCCTATCACAATGTTAGAGCCAAATCATAAACATCTTGATCTTGATCTATAACTCACCCTCAGGAGCAAAGTCCTCGTAGTCAGTGTTGATATCAAAGACTTGTCCAGTGGCATTGTTCCTCATCCAGCATGCCCTGTTATCTTCCGTATTGCACCACTCGAATCCATCCGGAAGATGGCAGGTGAATCCAGGGGAGGCCTGTCTGGTTTGCAGACCTCTCTGGGGCAAGGAAACACCAGATACAAGAGAATAGAGAGCGGAATGAGCAAGAACCAAAAGCGAGGCCTGGTTTAGAAGTCCCATCTTGGAGAACATGTTCGAACTAAAAGAATGTCTTGATGTAACTTGATACTACGCGTGAGCCGTAGCTCATATATATATCTTTTTTCTCTACTAGATGAGCTCACCGTGCATAGCCTCTTCACACCTAGAACTGAATATACGTAATGGTGTCTCGTTAGTCAGGAATCAGCTTAGACGTCTTCGTATTCAGCTACAAGGGGTCTAAATCATGGTCATGAGTCCTTCCAAAGAAGTCAACCCCGCGAGGAAAAAATAGCGAGTGCGGAGCGTAAATTGGCAAATGCTTAGAGGAGCTTCGTTGGACCCGGCACTTGCCTTCATACTGCCACACACACTCGGAGGAACACTTCAGTGAAAAGTGAAACCCGAATAAATCCTTGAGCAAGGGCACTATCCGTATTCGTCCAAAAATAAGTCAGACATTGTGTTCTTCTGACGACCTGGTCACCGGTACGGCGATACCAAGTACATGGTCTGCGTGATGGTGAGTCGACCTCTGCTGTGGCGCTCTCCTAGGCCTCAGCCTACGGTGTTGGTGGGCGTTGGATTGCTAGAACACTTCTGCATTGAGACTTTGCCATGTGCCAGGATCGTGTGGGAGATTAGTGGCTGAAATCAGCTCGAATCGGATTGTGGAGCGAGGAAATGCCATGCTGGCTGCCTGGCTCAATCACTAGGGCTGATGCTTAACGCTGGTAATGGGTATGATGATGTGCATGAACCAGAGTTTCGGCAGTTCATAGAGCTGCAGGGGAAGTACGTCTTGGCAGAGCGTATTGAGTGGACAGTGTACTTCACACCATATTCTACTGGACCAACACGAGGAAACACTCCGGTTGACCAACAGTGCGCCATGAAGTAGCCTGATGCTTACGAGTAAAACTATTGACGGAATTCGCCGTAAATCCTGAATAAGCTTATCGAAACAAAGCCTCGTCGCGACATTCTTTCAAAGTAGGCGTACAGTTGAGGTTGCAGGGACTGAATGGTGAACAGAGAGAGAGTGTGTGTATGCCAGTAGGAAGGCAAGTGCCGGATCCAATGAAGCTCCTCTAAGCATTTGCCAATTTACGCACATGGCAGGACTATTAGCCCCAAGTGGCGCTCAAAAGGCGAGATACACAGGTAAGCAAGCTACCACGTGCAGCGCCTTGCCTTCAACGACAAATGTCTTGCAGGTCACAGTACTAGTTCGTCATCAAGGTCATCAAAGGCACACTAATCATCTTCATTGGGGCGTAATCGTACTCTAAGAGGTGCAGGTGTTCCATATCATTTGCGACAATGGTGTATGAATATCAGCCATTGGTCTCAGCTCTATGCGTGGAACCTTCCCTGACATAGCCACCGTACTTGACTCTCAAACTATATCTTACTTTCATTAAGCTCACTGCCCCTGCAGCACACGCGCATCACTGAATTTTGGGTGCGGCATCTATACGGGTTCTCAGCTCAACCCCTGTCAATCTATCGTCAGCACCGAAACCGAGTCGGCAGTCGTCGGACCCCCGACCCCGGTACTTCTACTTCTCCATACAGTCCACCATCTTATCAATGCCATCAATATTTCCACACTCGTACAAGTTGGTTCCGCTTGGACTCGTGACGTTCACGTCGCTTATTGTGATGTTTCCGCATACCGACGGACTTGAACAGATCAATGATCCGACGAGCGGGTCGTATTTCTCGCTCGTCTTCCCGTAAAAGTTACGAAGGTTTACCGAGGAGATGGTCAGATTCGAAGGAAACTGCGCCGTCAGATTATTTACGACGCATAAAGATTTTGATTATATGGGTCAGTGTAGAGAATAGCGGGATGGATGTGGTAAGCAAAGGGGGAGGAGGACAAAAGTACACACCTGCTCGCAAAGTGTCCGGTTCTTCTGCCCATAGCACTGCGTGATTTCTATGGCATAATCGACGTTCGATATTTTCATCCCATCATAGGTGATGTTTGAGACTGCGCCCGAACCTCCGCCGCCTTGTAGGTCGCCGGAAAGAGCGGAAGATATGCCCGGCCAGACTTTGATGCGCGCGCCCGACGTGGCATTCGAAAGGGTAATGTTGTAGACCTGCGTGATTTTGCAGCAAAACTTAGCGAGAAGCACGGTACTGTAATTTGCTTTTGAAGGAAGAGGATTTGCTGGTGTGCAGGAGTGAAGGCGTTACGCACGTATATGTTTTTGACGATATCCACTTCCCCAATGTATTGGCCCAAGCTGCCCACGCTTATGCCATGGCTGCCGTTGCAAATCAGATTCTGTACAACTATGTCGGTGCTGTTGGGCTTGAAAGAGACACAGTCATCCCCGTTGTCGATGTGAGAATTCTGAATCACAATGTGGGAGGAGCGGTATGTATCCCATCTGTACATGTATCAGTAATCATGCAATTTTGAGCTATTGTTTCGTAGCGGTCAACCCACCCATCAGTGTTTTTGGCGGGATTTTTGCTCCGACTTCCTCCCGCGATATCAATGTTCGAGAATACAACATTGCTCGAATTCGCTACGAGGTTGTACCACTGCGGAGAGTATCTCAGATTCAAATCTTCGATGCGGCCACCGTGAAGTCCTATTGTGCCGAACAAAATGGGGCGAAGGATATAGATGTCCTCGGCATAGAGATCGTACCAGACCTGGCCGTTGCCATCCAGTGTACCGCCGCCATACACGTTGACGTCCGAGCCACCAAGCTGGAAGAACGTGGTCGCATTCTGAAACGTTTGGTTGAAGGAATTGGCTTGCCAATAGTCTGTGTCATTGGAAAACACTATGGTACCTTGAATATCTGTGCTTATCTCAGCTGGGGGAGCGGATTGAGAATAGACTGTGGACGGCCACTAACCGAGATCAATGCTTCTCAAAAATGTAAGATCCAATGCGGTCCCGACGGTGTATGTTTGGTTCTTCTGGAATACCACGTGACCGCCGGGGTTGCATTCATGAATCGCGCTCAGAATGTGATCTGAGTCATCCAGACCGTTGCCGTGACTCTGGATTATGCAAGTTTTGTTTCTTTCGGGCGATGGAACAAGCGGTTTACCAGTTTTATACGGTGCGATAGCGTGGTTGGGTCTTTCCGAAGGTCGGCCCCCTGGTGCAATGACTCCGGCATCGTCAAAAGCGGAAGACCATACTATCGAGGCCTGTAAAAGCGCCACAGCGACGAATGCGGTAATGAACATGTTGTATCAAGCGACTCAAGCCTTTGCCGAGAAGTTCGAGCTTTGTCCGGATCTCCGAGATGTCCGAGAGAGGGAGAGAATTCCATTTTCCAATGCTTCTGGCTCTCGAGGTATATATGTCCATTTGGATAAAATTACTCGGCAGATCTCCTCTCCAGGAACAGGTCTACGGCGTGCGGAGAACATGAATTTATTTATCCGCCGAGGCAAAACATACATACACTACTCGCCACATTATGTGGCTTTCATGTATCTAGTCTAAAGATGGAATAGATGACGCGCATAGCTCGGTAGGATTGGTGGAGGATTATTATCCCGGCCCCCAGCTACGAACTATATCGGTGTTTGTAGAACAGTTAGCCAATCTGCTTTCCGAAGTAGCTGCAGGTATTCATGCTATCTTATTATCATGAACCGACTACTTATGAAATGAGCGTTCTTCTTGCTCACACGTTCTGAGGAAAAAGCGCAAAGTCACCTCGTTGTTTTGTTAAGATGTAGTGAGAGTGCTCAGCACAGCATCAAAATGAAAGATACTTGACTGAAAAGGTAGTGACTTTCAATAGATGTGCACAGATACCGTGATCGAACGTCTGCTAAAGTGATATTCGCTGTTACGAGGGCACAAGGAAAAGTCTCGGACACATCTACAAAAGTATTCCTACATCTTGTCATTGAGTCTGTTCAGCTTGCTCCATTAATTAAGTTGAAGAAAATTGTTGCGCAATCAATTTGTGATACTAATAAAACATTTACGTTCTATCCTATTGCGTCGGAAAGACCATGAAGCACAGTCTAGATATGCTACTTGAAAGTAAATTGAGCCAAAGACTGTGTAAACGCGACGAACAGGCGACTGGAAAGTGATGAGAGTTTCTAGTGCAGTAGACAAGAACACTTCATTCTTCCGCGGCTCTAACATGTAAAATATTTAGAGGCCAGCACGTCTAATTCGCTTGCAACGTATACTTCATTGTGAAATGTGATAGAGCTAGCTCTAATTTACTTTTAGGGTAATCCAAGATCTAATCGTTCAAATGTAATACTGTGTTGTTCATTCTCGCATTACTTATTCAAAACTAATGGCTTCACTCTAACTCATAGTTCTCCTCTACCATGCAACATCAGGTCTGGATGCGTGAATAAGAATCTAGGATACTCTACTCGGGATGCAAAAATTCATGGGACGAACAGTGAAAAAAGCCCACAAATCACTATTTTCTTGGTAAAGAACACGGAACTAAAGGAGGGCCTAATAATTGAAAAAAGGGCTTGCAAGGCGTTCACCGATGATGCGATTGCTATCTTGCACGGAAGTGAACAAGGCGGCAAAATTTCGGTGCTGGATCGAAAAGCAAGAAGTTTGCGCGTGGTAATCGCAGGGGGAGATGCGGGTCGACGCAACGGGAGCCGGTTGGATAGAGTGGGATGAGTGGGGGGATGTTCGTATATGCGGGGTGAAGGCTAAGTGACGAGGTAGGGTGATCTGAGAATAAACCGGCGTGAAGTGGAGAAGTACGGGGTGGTGATGCGGTTGCAAGTATTCATTGCATTTTGGTACGCCAATATGTTGTGTTACATTAGTTGTAGGAGAAAGGGTAATTCACGAAGTGGTAACAGCGGTGAAGGTCTTGATGGCATAGATGCTGAAACCGCACTCACATAGAAGAAGTAACATATATGCTATGTGTATGAGGGCCATATATTTAGGGTCCCATTCCTTTTCGGCGGCACTTCAAAACAGAAACTTGTAGATAACTTCCAATAGGAATTCCAAAATTGTAGACACATCAATACCCCACCGCTCTTCTCCTCAACCCGAAAAAAGTATCAAAAACAGAGAAACACGAGTCAAACGTCTAAAAAAGCTGCTATATCCTAATTCCATATCTTGTTTGAGCCATGAACAACTGCGACTGCATCTCGATATACCCCGTGCTTCCCTTGCCCCCGGGGAACACATCAACGGTTCCGCCTCAACTAGAGCACTGCCTATCACACATGCCCACAGTAATCTAGTGGAGAAACTGCTGCCTAGCCTGCACGAACTTCGAAACTGCGCATGCGAGTAGTTCCAAACTCAGTAGCATGCATCTGTGATTAGTGTCTCCGATTGAGTGGGCTGGGGTTCGTGGGATATATGTGTAACTTCGGGTATGCGGGACCGTATGCAGGAGTGATGGATTGGGGGAAGAGTCGACTCTGGGAGGGTGGGGGTAACACTTTCTTCGCTTGAACAGTACACGATGACTCTGGAAGACGAGGCTCAACCCTTCATCTCAGATTTAACAAACGTGTCTGCATGACTGGAACAAAAATATAGATACTCCTACAAGAGATACCTAGGTACATTGCTGTAGCCGAAACTCTGGATTTTCTCTACAAGAACCCTGTTTTTCGCCTAATATAGAAGCGTCTATCAACATTTACTGGTGGTAGGAACTCAAGAAGATAGATACACTAAGAATCAGCTTCCGCACAGCCTGTCTGCACTCAATTACCAGGTCCCCGGGCCCCAAGCCCACTTCTTTGTCGTCTCGAATACCCGGTCAGATGGCTTCCAGGCATCAACGAGGGCAACCCTGCAGTATCCACTCAGTCTACACTGTTTGAGTCACACGGATACCAAGAAGGACAGAGATAAACCAAGATTAAGGCAAGTCGAGATAGCAACCGGCCTAAGCTTACCCTAGTGTCTAATCGGTGTGCGGGCTGCGGAAAGAAAAGCTTGAGGCTCGTGTTCACAGTCACCCTTTTCTTTAGCCCGGAATAAGATCCTCGATTTCTAAGCTGGGGAAGAACTCGCATCGTCACGTCTCACACAACCATACAAAAACCCCAGCATAGCCTGCATGACCCTCTCACTCCGAGCGAGATTTCAAAAACGAGGGTAACGTGCTAAACCACGACAATCAAATACACACGAGGTCGGTACTGGCTCAAGTTTCGTTCCCGGGAGAGTCAACGATTTTCCCTGGACCGGGAAGAGGTACTACAGGGGGAAAAACAAGGAGTGGAACCGAGTACATGGATAGACAGAAAACCCCTCATTCGCTTCGCTATACGGAGCCAATACGACGATAACGAGAAGACAGAAAAAAAGGATTCCTCACTTTTTCGGTGGGTTCGGCTCAATCTCCTCCGATGACATTACTTTCAGCTCTCCCACCCGGGCCGAACTTCGTCCTTTACCGTCGGGAGAAAAAGAAAACAAGGAAATAAAGCCAAGAATACTCGAGATAGGTCTTTCACGCGATAGCTAGCCATTTGCCAATGCCACTGACCCACAGAACGCAGAGAAAGCGAAGAGAAAGCGAAAAAGAAAAATATGCAGGACCCCAGACCCTGCACGCCATTCCCGCTCGCATACCGCGCACGCGGCGGTGCCAGGGCATCATATAGGGCTACATTATGCGCGACATGCGCGCTAGGACATGTCATACGTTATTATGCACGCCTTATCCGCGGGGTGGGTTGTTTTGTGTGACGGTACTTGCTTTCCTTACTTAGTCATGTAGCAAGCTGTCATGTAGGACATATGGATAGATGTATGTATAGAGTGTAGATTTTCCTGCGATTGTCTTTCGATTCAAGGGGTGTTGTGGTGGGAAAAAAAAGGGGGAGAGGGGGAAGTATGAAGATTTCGGGAGTAGGAATAAAAGATTCAAGTAGATGCGGAGGACTGGTGAACAAAGTCGACTTGGACGAGAGAAATAGAGGGAGAATAGGGATTAGTGCTTTGATTTTTCCATTACTTTCATCTACAAATAAAAAGGCTGTTCAGTGGTTGATGCGTATATGCAAGTTGATAATTCATGGACCATAAATGCTAGGATACAAACATACATACGTGCGTGCATACATACATGACAGTATTCGAAACAGTAGAAGCAAAAGAGCTGTATGAGTGATGAGTGATGATGTGTAGATGCAAACAAAGGGCCATGAGAAAGCAAAAGTGCAGTGAAGCAAATAGGGAATCGTGATCTATAAAAGACATAACATGAGTAAAGAGACAATCGGGAGAAGAAAACACAAAAAGGCGATATTGCCAGGTTCTGTAGAAAGTGCCTACATGTGCGGTCCTTATCATGTTCGTTTGATGCTGAGGCGCAGGAGAAGAACGTGGGGCGATGACGATCAAAATCGGTTCGATATGCAACGAAGCCGGAAATCCAAAGTACAATCAAAATCAGGGGACACATGAAATGCAAGTCTTCTGACGAGAGGGAAAGACAACGTTCCGATCCTAGAAGAAAGAGCCAGTAGAATATCGTCTCGACACGACGTATTCCCGTAACCGCCAAGTCAATTCTCCCAGAAAGACGACGTGCAGGCGAACGGCGCATATGCATACGTACATGCATGCACGCACGCCCAACATCGCCTAGCACGACCGGACACCTCTTATATGTATAACCAACAGGAATATCAATACACCACAGGCAGCGATCACATAAGGCCGTTAGGAAACTCGTTATACGTGGTTTCAACAGCCATCCCCATTGGGCAAGATGTCGGTTCCATGCCCATGTCGTCCGGACCCCATATGGCTCCTGGGTACGACTCCGGGGTGCGCGGCTCATCGCTATCGGGGGACGGGGTGTTCCAGAGGGGGTCGGACGGGTGGTCTTGGGTGACGGCGGTGTGGAAGAAGTGTCCCATGGGCTCCTGGTAGTGTGACATGACCGGGGTGAAGAGTTGCGGCAAGGGGCTGTATGCTTGCGTCGGCACGGACGAGAAGAGCTCGAAGTTGGATGTGGGTGGTTGGTTGGGGTCCATGACGGCGCTGGCGGCGGCGGTGTCATCTTTGGGGTAATCAAAGTCGATGTCTGACAGAGTTGGAGAGCCGTTGTAGTAGGGCGACTCGGCTTCGTAGGTGGATGGGACTCCATCCAGCTGGTCGTTGCGTGGGGTAGAGCGGTAGGAATACAAGTCGTTTCCCCTAGTAGATTTTCGGACTCTCGCAGTGTGACGAGCTGCGGTTCCGCCTTTTGAGCCTGATGCTTGTCGTTGGGGGAGCGGGTTCTGAGAGCGGTGGCCTCGCTTGTTGGGCTGCTTGCTTCGGTATCTCGTGGTTGACTTGACGCCGCCTCGGATTGCGTCGTCGGTGAGGCGCCACATGAACCCCCTTCGTGACTCTTCGCAAGGATGGTCAACTTTTTCGAACGCCTGTGTTGCGTTAGCACTAATAAAAAGAAAGATCTGAGGTACTCCCTCACCCCATTCATAGACAGATTGTGACGGATACTGTTCTGCCATCCCTTGGTTTCCTTATCGGCTGCCTTGTCGGTGTTCTTCTTGAACCACTCGTAGATGTCGCGAAGAATCATGGTATGTCCCGGTGCATCTAACAGAGCACGGTATATAAGTTGTGCATAAGGCTGTTCTTTGTCGTTGGAGTTGTCTTCGTAATTGGTCCGATATTCATGGTGCTGCAGAGGTTGATCGCCGTTGGGAGTTCCTGATCGCACGGCCACGTCGGAATGGTATGGGCTAGAATAGTCTGCGAGCTCATCGTGCACGTATGCAGTACCGAATCCATCGAACTCGTCTCTAACAGCGAAGTTATGTCCGTTCATACTAGAATATGAGAAGTCCATGGCTGCAGGCTCGATGTGATACACATTGGGCGGGTAAAGAGTCGACGTTTCGTTAGATAGACCAGCCAAGTCATACTTGGTGTTGTAGGAGTAAGAACGATTATAAAGGAAAGGACTGGAATATGCGATGTTGTAATTATCGTTGTAATTCATAGCATTCGATTGAGGGTTGTGGTGGTACGCTGGGTCTTCCGGGATTGCACCCATTGGGTGGTATGGCGCGAAGTCAGGATCCTCTTGCTTGACGGGATCCATGGCGTCGTAGCGGTCACACTCCCAGCCCATCATATTATGAGCGTCGAAATTCGCAAGAGGCATCTCTGGGTCTTGAACCGAAGCGGGGTGCAAATATGGAACCTTCATTGCGGGGGGTGCTTCGGCGAGCGCAGGGGATGATGATGGGTCTTGACTGCGAAGGGGCTCTTGAACAGCAGATGGATCCTTGGATGGTTCGACAGTCTCCCGACTGTCTGCAACGTCCGCTATGCCGGATGGCAGTGGTGAGTGCGCGTGGGGCATGTTGTGCGGTCAAAGGTGTCGGACGGACGGGTATTGAGAGTCTGGCCGATCTAGGAATCGATAAGGGCCTACTGCCAACGCGTTTCGTGAGACAAGAGATGGATAGGAGGAAGCGTACAAGTAGTCTACTGAGGCACTGGCGAAATGAAGCGACACCCAAGACATTTGAGTGCCTGGCGATGCGGGATTGGACATCGGAAGCTTCCATTGTAACGCGAAGGCGGGCACCCGTCGCCAACTCACTGGCAGAAGCTTGATTCTCAGCGAGATTGTCGGTCGCGGCAATGCACAGGCAGGGCAAACATACGGCGGCAGGTTGAAAGAAGGTCGCCGGCCCTGGCCACGACCGACGGCAGGTAGTAGTGGTAGCAGTATCACAGGGCTCATGGCCTCGCCGAAGAGCCTCCCCGCCACATAGCCGTCTACTACGCCGACCAACGTTAATCCTCCCGTTACGGTCGATACCGTCGTTCCACCGGAGTGGAGCGTTTCTGCCCGCGATATGATGATTGAAGGGGAATGTCACGGGTAGGTGCATTGGCACGACATAGAAACATCCGCAGCCAGACACTTCTCCCGCCCGTACATGTTTTGCTGTAAGTACCCACTTCTTCGTACATCTTCTAGAAGCTTGCAAGGGCATGGATTGATGGTACAATAGCTCAATGAGTGGGTCGCTGGATTTAACAATCTCAACGCTTGTGACGTTCCTTTGAAGCGATGCAAAGTCGGGATGGAATGTCTTAGATAAGCTGCATGTGTGAACCGAGACTTTGTCGCAGATCTCTCACATCTTTGTTTTGATGTCTTGCAGGCATGACAGGGGAGTCTCTTTCAAATAGAATGGAGGTCGTGTTGTCTTGAGCTGCATCATGTTTCGATGAAAAGCAGAAGCAGGCGTATCTGTGGCTGCCCCACATACGGCCATGTAACACAAGCTGACACTCAGTCTATTATCCGGTGAAGGACTACATGGCCTTGCCCGTTCTTTTGTAACACCATAGCATGGTCTCGATTGGCCAGGCACTCGTGTTGAACGAAGTGTCGCTTCGTCTATCGTTGTAACGACGTTGGGATGGCAACTCATCCGATTTGACCGTCAACACACCTCATAATCGAGCTATTTATTTTCTCCAACGGGAAACTATGATTTCTCCTAGCCGCCGAGCAAGTATACAAAACGTGGGGAGGCGTCCACGCAGACTGCAACGTAATATAAAGACGGGAGAAGAATACGCTAATCACTTTCAGATATCATCAAGGTGAGATTTGGTGACGTTCTTACTGCTGCTGGTATGAAGTGGTTATACCATAGAAAATGATGTAATTAATTACTGCTGAAGATACTGAATCGCATCATTGAACAGGTGATGCGCCCATGACGCCTCATTCCTGCAGGCTGAAATTCTCGGGCTACCGAACGGTGTGAAAATCTACCCAAGGGTCTATCATAAGAGTGGCAATGCTTATTTTCTGTAATAAATCTTCTTGAACTGGAAGTGAAGTTGTAATATACCCTGCGCAATGTTAGCTTGTCACTGGTTTGCACCCGATTGGATAATCAACATACCTTGTCGAAACTGCTCTTGAACCCCCGTTCTCTTTTCGCACTGTAGTCCCACTCTTTGTCCACGATGCGGAATGCGATGTCCTCATAGGGCGGACCGGCGATGAAACGGATCAGACAGGTATCGTCCTCTCCAGCAGGCGCAAACGACTCTCCACGTCTTCTGCCATTTTCACGTTCGATCTTATACGTTGGCGCCTTGGCTTTGTCGATGAGATCGGGGTAGAAGATGTTGAATTTATAGCCTTGCACCACCTTAGGGGGAGGGTTGTCATGGTCGTAGTGGGTTTGGTTGTACTTGTTCCACTCGTAGCCCATCTGCACGCGATTGAAATAGCGTGGTTTCCTAGCCTTGTACGGCTTCGCGGAGTTGACTTCTTCCTCGGCAGTGAAGACCTCTTCGCCCTCTTCCACGCCACGAGCAACCTCTCTTTCGTACATGGCCATAGTGACCTGCGAGAAATCTTCCTTGTCAACAGGGGCAAATCTTGAGGCAGACGTGGAACCAATAGGTGTGACTTTGGCTTTAGTGAGGCTGCTCGAGGTATCCTCCGCTTTACGCTGCACAGGCACATATCCCATTTTCAACACTTTGCGTCGCTCACTCTCGACGCTTTCCCAGAAATTTTTCCCATCCACTTGCGGCAGTGCTTTCTCATCGGTGCGGAGTTTCAGCGAGGGTTCGGGATCCAAAGATGGATCGTATTGAGGGGGCGCATCGGACGGAGTGTGATCTGGACCTCGGGCGGCAGAGAGCATGGCTTCGACTTTCTCTTTGACAGTGAGTGCAGCCTCCTCTTGTTGTTTACGCAGCGTCTGCATACGCTCGCCCAATATCTGTTGTGACACCTTCCGCAGCTTAGCTTTTGCCTTCCAGACGCGCAGATTGCGCAGCAACAGTTCCCAATAATCATAGTCGATGGGTTCATCGGATTTCAGTTTTGTCTTGACTTGTTTTTCGAGTGTTTCCAGCTGTTCGTATGTTTTGGGTGCGAGCAGGCGGTCGATGTCGGCGGAAACGGAGCTGGTACCACGAGCTTCCCCTGAAGCGCGAGACTTGCGGCGGCGGTCTTTGCAGATTATCTGAAGAGACTGCATACGTCAGTATTATACTACGGCGTTCTAGGAAGGAAGGAAGGAAGGGAAAGTGTCTCACATTCCAGTAGTCGCGGTTGTTTCGATTGGTCTCTAGAGTGAGGTAGTTCTCAATCTCCTTCTCCAAATCCTCAAAGTCTTCGTCACCTAGACCCTCCAACACGCCTTCGGGATCAACGATATCAAGTTCGTGATCCTCAATTTCCTCGTCGAACATGGTCTTGGTTGGGTCCACGAAGCGAAGGGTAACGGCTAGCCAGTCGATGGGTTTCGCACGGCCGCTTTTGACGCGCAATGCAGCCTTCTTCTTCGCCTGCTGCAGCACAAAGCGGTCCTCATCAGCGATCCATGCCTCTTCCCGTGCGTCGATGGAGCGTTTGGGAGGGTTTTCGTTGTGAGCGCGCGAGTTCGCAGAGCGCTTTGCAGGTATTGTCGACGAAGGTTGGTGGTTGCGCCATGGCGGAGGGTTACGAGATGATGACATTGCTTTTGTTGGAAGTATTCGAAGATATAGACAAGTTCAAGGAAAGTGTAGTTGCCAATTGTTCCTTGTTACCAACCACGAGAGAACTTTTTTCTCGACGATACATAACCTTCAAGCCTCACATCGCTCTCCTGGGGGTGACGTAGAAGCGCAGACCAAGCCTAAAAGGACTAGCGGGTCTTAGTCAGCTGCTGCTGCCTCACCAACGGCAATCGACCATCTCTCTATTGACCACCATACCTAGGTGACACATGCATACAATCAGGAATATATTGGGGAAGATGAACATGAACAGATACTCTTAAATTGATTGAAAGTGTTTTTACTTCAGGTCTGCCCTGGAACAACTCTTATACTGCACCCGCCTCCCAACCAATCACAGACAGCGCTATGTCGTTCTGGCGTCCATTGCAGTTGTCCGATGAATTCGACGACGCGCACATCCCTCACCTTTTGGTCAAACCACAATTCGAAACGGATTCATACACGGTCTTTTTAACTGATCTCACCAACATATGGAGTGAGCAGTTGGATCTGGCCGGTATTGTACAACGAGCTCTGGTCGAAAAATCCCCAATCGAGGTCAGCAAACAAGATACGGCCCAACTGACCATCCTTCTCGACAATGTACAGAAACCCCTGCTCGGCCATCAGGACGCGACATGCCGTGTCACAAAAACTCCCGATGCTACAGATGGCGGCGTTGTACTCCACACCACTATTGCCTTGCCGAAGCCTTTAGATTCGCTCCAGTGGAAATTCCATCTGCGGAAAAGAAGCCCTGCGACACTCAGAAACGAGCTAATTCTTCCATTGCTTATGACTTCTCAAATTCAGCATGAGAGTATTCATGGATTGATCGCAATCATATCAGAAAAAGACAAGGTTATCACCCGCATGACGGATCAGTTTGAATCCAGCAATATGGACCTCGCGGCAGCCTTCCCTAGCATAGGAATCAAGTCTAGGAAGATTGTAAAGCGCGAGCAAGCAGCAAAGCATGTTCCCGGCTTGCGTCCATTTGACAAAGCCTCGTGGCAGTCGAAATCTGCCAGCCTGCAGCATGAACCTTCTACTCTAGACGTATTCCAAGAAGCCTTATCGCATTGTACACCCAAGATTCCACCCTCACTTAATTCAGATGATGAAGCAGACAATTGGTGGTCCAAGATCGATTCTGAACTTAAGGGTATCAAACCTCGTCGGAAGGAGCCGGAACCTCCATCACGTGCTTCACCAGCGTCATCGGAGACTGACGACGACGAGACCGAAGACGAGTTTGAAACGCATGACAATTTCAAAGCCAGACAACCGCAAAACAATGTACAGCTAGAGCAACACACCCACCAACCGTCTTCCTCCCCGAAGTTGGACCAGTTAGCGAATGATGCTACTACAGACGAGGAAGACGACGATGATCTGGACGCACCCGTCTCTAGAAGTCAAACTCGAAAACAAAGTCAAAGTCAAGCGCGAGGGAAAGAACCATCTTCGCCCAATCTGATACCACCAAAAGTCGAGCCGTCACCTCCACAGAATCGAGACACACGCAAACCTTTTCGTATTGGTGGCAAGGGTAGTCGATCTCGGACGCCTTCCATTGCACCGGAGGAAGTTTCTGGGGCAAATGATGAATCGACCATAGTCACTACAGCTCACGAGCAACAAACAACAACACTGAAAGCGGCGAGGAAACCGTTCAAGATTGGAGGTAAGGCAAAGGCAGAGGCTGCAATCGTCCAGGATGCCGCGCCAGTGGCTGCTACGGTGGAACAAGCCCCGCAGGTAGAGGATCGTGAAGAAACGGCAGAGGAGAAGGCGGAGCGAAAAAGACAGGAACTCAAGCGCAGAAACGAGGACTTGGCAAAGAAGCAAGTGCAGAGTAAGAAGAAGAGGCGATTCTGACACCATACGAGCGGGCTCGGACGCTTTTCCAAAAGATGTGCAACTGAGCCGTCTATGGTCGAATTGGCGATATTTGTGGTGGAGTGAGACACATGTTCAGACGCGATCTTGGGCCGTATGCAAGATTGAATACACGGCGAGATACCCTTCCCTAATAGCGAGTGGTAACCATCTGTGCCATTCAGCTCCAGTGCACTATTTAAAACTCGTCGACCATGTTATGCTTGAGCGTGATGTGTAGGTTGTGGTGCGTTCAGATATCACGTTACTTGCCCAGTGTCCCCTTGACTCTATCGCACCCCGCCTTCAAATGAACATTTGAATGTTTGCAAACAACTTTACACGTGGATATACCAAACGCCCAAGCTTACATACATTTGCGGCGCGCTTGACTACGCTTTCCTTTTCTTGGCACTCACACCTACCGGCCAGTTGGACTACCAGTCGTTCCTGCTGTCCGACCCTCGCGCTTTCCTCGTTCCTCATCTTGGTGACTGCCTCCACGACCGTTGGTGCGCCGCTTCTCTCCAACATGTGTCGCTATCGATATACTTATTACTCGCGATGTCGACACGCAGAGGTTTACAAGGTTTCCTACTGCGATAGAGCGATAGAACTTGGTCTGCCCCAGCGGTATGTGGACGGCACTCTGCACCGTAAACACAACTTTGAACATGCTGACAATACTCGAAGAGACAGTCATTATTCACGCGACATCAACCTCAACGCCACATCCGCAGGTCCCTCAGCATACTCATCGCCCCCCGCCGCGTCCACCCATTCGAATAGCCAGCATTTCATCATGTCAACACTTACGCCTGTGAAAGTCGGCAATACCCTGGACCTGGTGGCGATGCCCCAAAATGGCCACCCGGATCAGGCTGCCCACCATCCTCGCTCCATTCACCCAAACATGGAACATGACGCTATGCAGTCCTTCGCGCTAGTGGATACTTCTAGCTACAACAATGTCAATATAGCCATTCCATTGGATAGTCCTTCTTCATTGTCTATGGAGCTCACCAATGACGGTAAAGTCACTGAACTAGTCGCTCGATTCGAGACATACACCGAAGGCGAACACAGTGAGGCGTCTCCAGCTACACCCGGAAATCGAAGTCGCAGCTCTTCTCTTGACATTAACTGTTCCGACAACGACAAACCGGACACCTGCCGCCTTACTCCAGTACCTGAGGTTGAGTCACCTACCGGCATTTTGTCTTCGCCAGACGTAGAAATGCGAAAGCAGCGGAAGCCCCTTCCTTCCGAGTGGACTCAAACGGCCCAGCAAGCCCAAACGACCCCACCTACGCGTCGTGGTGCTCCATTGCTACAAACCGAGCTTCGAAGCTCAAAACGTGATAAGAGGAGATCTACTAACAGCTCTTCGCCTCCAAAGTCACTTCGAGGCGGACGTGGCTGTGCCGATTTGGGTAAACCGAATTCGTTCTTGACCAAAGAGAAAAGCAAACCCATGTCCACTTCATCTTCCGCGCCTAGCACGCCCGGAGTTCGAATCCCTCGGAGTGGTGTCGGGTCGAGTGCTAGTCTCCCTCAATCACCTTCGCGAGGCCGCCTTGAGCACTCAATTCTTTTCCCTGGTTCATCCACGAAGGTAGCCTCTGGCTCTGGACACTGTCAGTCGTCTAGTATTCAATCGTCGGTGGATGCTGAATTCTACTCTGCCAAGGAGTCGCCGGTGAGTCGGGCTTCAAGTCGGTCCTTCACTTCGTGCACCCTTGGTTCTCCTTTTGAGGAGAATGAGGAGAATGATGATGCTATCCCCCATCTCGATTTAGCTAAAGCTGACGAGATGGTGCAGATAATTGAACAAGATGGACCGAACAAGAGTAGATTTCCAAAGCTCTCTCTGACAATCCCATCTGGTGCACACCATCATTCGGCACAAGCGGTAGGTTCGGCGTCCACTCTCAGCTCAGGCTCGCCCACTCGATCAAGAATTCCTCGCATTCATCCCAAAAGGTCGGCTGCGCAATCCTCCCCGAAGACTCACTCTATTCTGCGAACCAAATCCATGCCAAAGTTGGCGGCAGGCAAGCAGCCAAACGATTCAAACGAGCCGGCACTATCACCCAAAGATAAAGAATCAAAAGATATGCCACAGTCGAAAACTCCAGTTGCGAGTCGACGTGTCAAGACCGTGGACAGTACGGGAGCCACCCCAATTATCACGAGGGAATCCCTGGCAAATAAAGAACCTAAACCGGATGCACACACCCTGGTACATTCGTATCTCAAGCAACTTCCTGATCAGACTACTTCCCCTGATACAGAGAGTGTGTCGTCGACGGAACCACAGCCAGACTTGGAGGAGGTTGTGGGCAAGATGCTTTCAGAGTCTATCCACGCTGAACGTGCAGCGTCACCTGCTGTGTCCCCGTCGACTGTAACAAATGCAATTGCTGCACAGACTGCTACCTCGGATGATACGGCTCTCAGTGATCCGGCAGTCGTCTATAGTCGTAAAAGATCTACAGGCTCAGGTACTTGCAAATAGCTCTTTGAAGATTCGAGTAAATACCCGTATTGACAAGTCACCTAGAAAGCAAAGCGTCTTCGAGTCACGAGTTACCCAAGACATCCGAGACTGTTGCTGTCGTAGATTCTCCGGTTAGAGGTCGCGGTGCTGCTCATGAGCCCAATGATAGGAAACAGACTCTGAGCCAATTGTCCAAGGCTTTAAATAGTACTTTCTCCGAGTTGCGAGCCACCGCCCCCGAGTTTGTTCCCTCTGAAGTAAACCCACCAACCCGTACCAACACCTGGCTTTCATCGTTGGATCCTTTTGCTTTCGACGCATATGGTATACCCTGGCTATATCACATGCATCCTGCGTTCGTAGGCAACCTACCCAAAACATGGAAAGGTGGTAAAAAGAGCAAGACCATGCCACGCGGTCGCAAACAAGGCGGCAACGAGTCGGCCTCTCCATCTCCCACCAAGATTCTGGATGCGCTTAAGAAAGCGGTCCAAGAACCCGACGTGGACACTTCCAGTGTAAAAGCACAACCATTTGCAGCCCAGTTCGACGAGATTGATCGCTCTGCAAAGGATCTTGGGCATAGTCGGGGAACAAGCAGCTCGCAGACCTTCCCTAATATTCGCGGCCGAAACTTTCGTCGATCAACACGCCGTCACGCTGGTAATGGTCTCTACGACAACTTTGCGCGGAGCACGCTGGGAAACGGAATCCCACTTGATCAGTGCATCCCGTTCCCCGATCCCACCCCGCCTTCAGGAACGGCTTCCGCTCGAGTTGGTCGTGTCGTCGAACAGAGCAAGTTAGGTTGCGGCTCGACGATCGTGGAAATTGCCAATGAATGGGGTGGTATGGTTGCTTGCAACAGCTGTGATCCCGATCACTAATTCTCAGCAAGAGACTGCGGTATGTTCTATGTCATTCTTGTTGGAGGCTTGCCACCTCCATGTTTCTTCCTTAAGTGGTTTCTGTTTGCGTTGTTTTGTTCTTTTATCCTGCGTTTGGGGGTTTTTTTTTTGCGTGCATCTTACCCTTTGCCTTCGACCTCACGGATTCCGGTTGTTTGATGTTCTGCAGACACACCGAGATGTGCTGGGGGGAGAGATTGGTTGACTCTGGATAAGACCTCGGAAAGACGTGTCATGTTGACTTTTGGGACGTGCCAGGGCGTAATTGAACAACAACGGTGGGGTTGAAGACTTATTTCTTGGGTTGTGCGACCGCCATCGCTCGGGTATATATCTCTTCCCTTTTCCACTCGAGGTCATTCGACAATACTTGTTTTGAGGGGAAAAGGTGAAATTGGCGATGGAGCAACCTTTTTTTTTTCTTTCGGTCCACGCAGGACGGAGCCATTGACTCTCCTCCTTTTTGGCCTTTTTTTTTCTTATTTTCTTCTTTGTTGGGTTATTAGTATCGTTTGTGCATTTTTTTCCCCCTTGGACTCTTGGGTTATGATGATTCATGAGTATAAGAGACCACACTGTTTGGTTTTTCTGCCTTGAGGGTCATTACCCCAGGCCTGAAACTCTTGTAGTCTTTGCTAGCGGAATACAATTTTTCTTTTTGCGGTATTGGCAATACTCGCTTTTTTCCCTTTGTTGACCAGCGTGACGTTGGGATGTAGAGACGGAGTTGGATGATTCGAGATTCACGAACAAGAAAAAAAGAAGATAGATTTTGAACAATGATACAAGTATATACATTAATTTTCATTACCAGGTCATGAAACTTTTTCCAACATCATTATAAAGAAGAATATCCTCTACGCGTCAGCACCAGCAGCAGCATACCTCAGCCCATGACCAAACCTGAAGACAGGATCCTTGGTATCAAACGGCACATCCTCGCGACTCGCCTCAACAGCCTCCATACTGCTCGGCATATCGAACGGCAGCTGGCCGAGCGGCTCGGCCTCGCCAAACAGCACCTTGAGCAAGTTCTCGGCGCTGACGCCGTAGTTGCCCAGCACGGCGGCAGCCTGGTCGATGATCTCCGGGATGACGGCGGGGCGCTCGAGGTAGATGTCAACGATTGTGGGGACGGCGCTGTAGATGGCCGCCTGGCGGGCCTGCTCGGTGGCGTTGTACGCGAGGGAGCCGTCGTGGTAGTTTGCTTCGAAGCCGCCGGGGCGCGGGTCGTAGTGCGTCTTGAGGCGGAGCAGCGCGAGATCAGCATCCTGCGGGTCCGTCACGAGCGTCATATTTTTTTCTTGCTGCAGGAACGTGGTGTTGAAGCCCTCGACGTAGAATTTGGTGGTGGCGAGGCACGAGGGGGAGAGCGGGAGGATGTTGTTGTTGTTTGACAGCAGGGTGAGGGATTTCTGCTGGGCTTCGTTGCCGAGGCGGCGGAAGTCGTCGTTGCCTACGATTGCGGCGGCGGCTGCGACGTCGACGAAGGGGTTGTCGAAGAGGCCTAGGAGGAATTTCTCCGTCAGGAGGCGCGCGACGGATTCGTCGATGCGGGATTCGGGGATGGCGCCGGAATTGACGAGTTCGATGATGAGCTCGACGCGCTGCTCGCCGCCGAACTGGTCGACGCCCGCGTCGATGATGCGCGCGGCGCGCTCGAGCTCCGTCGAGTTCTCCACGCCCCAGGCCCGCGCCGGCATGTATTGCCCCGCGATGTAGCCGTCGGTGATGAGGCCCCAGTCGCTGACGACAATGCCCTTGAAGCCGAGTTCGTTGCGGAGTAGGTCGGTGATGAGGCCCTTGTTGAAGGACGAGGCGACTTCATCGTACTTCGTGCCCATGGGGCGGGAGTAGTAGGGCATCATTTGGCGGGCGCCGGCCGCGATGGCGGCTTTGAAGGGCTGCAGGTGATACTCGAAGTTGTTGCCTGGGTACGTTGCGTTTTTGCCGTAGGTGAAGTGGCTGTCGAGGCCGTCTTCGACGGGCCCGCTGCCGGGGAAGTGCTTGGTGACTGTAGTGATGGACGTGTTTCCGAATTCCGGGCCCATGAATCCGTCGAGGTACGACACTACGAGGGTGGAGGTGAGGTTTGCGTCCTCGCCCATGGTGGTGGCCTGGCGGCCCCAGCGGGGTTCGGTGGTGAGGTCGATTTGCGGGTGCAGGGAGGACCGGATGCCGATTGCAATGTATTCGTCGCGCGCCACTTCGGCGAAGCGCTTTACGAGGGCTGGATCGCGGATGGCGGCGAGGCCGATGGAGTCGGGCCATTGGGAGAATTTGGTGCCAGAGGAGATGGAGGCGCCCAGGTTGTCGGAGAAGGTGTGACGGGGATCTGAAGAGAGGGTGACGGGGATACCTAGACGGGTGTCTAGAGCGAGTTGTTGGACGCGGTTGTACCACTCTGCGTTTTGCTTGACGTCGGCGACGGTGCCTAGGAGGTTGAAGTGCGTCATGTGCTTTTCGGTGACCATGTTGACTGTGCTGTTGCGCGAGAGGGTTGCATTTCCGAGATCCAGGGTGCCGTTGACTCCCAATTGGATCTGAGTATGGAACAGTTGACCGGCCTTCTCCTCCACCGTCATGCGCGAGATCAGATCCTGAACACGCTCTTCCACGCTGAGCGAGGCATCGCGGTAGGGGAGATAATCTTCAGTCCGGGGAATGTTCAATGATAGACCCGAAGGCACCATGGAGAGCATGAAAGAGACAACGAGGACCTTGCGCGTCCATCGCATAGAACTGAAGACGGCCATCTTGAGAGGGAAGTGATTGGCAAGAAATCGAGGATTAGAGATTAATCGTGAGATGGCAGATGTCTCTTGTCGCAATCCAAGCTGGCGGTTTCGTCTCTTAATAAACAATTTTTCCTCCAGACCCTGCCCATGGGAGCAAGGCCCTGCATGCATCATGCACACCATGAGCAGTCCATCTTTTCCCAGAAATCATGACTCGGGGCGTTGGAGTGTTGTTAGCTGGGACCACACCGGACCAAGGATCCAAGAAGATGCTAACGGCCCCCGTTGACCAGCCATCAGCGCATCGGCAGTTCAAGTCGGGGATTTAACACTGTGAGGTGGGTATCGTCAAAACAGCCTTCCCTCGGCATTGCTGGCACCGAAAGTCGATGTCAAGGCTGGTTGCCAAGTAGCCAAGCGTGGAGAACCCAGATTTCCAATAGAGGATTGTTTCCGAGGATCTGCCCATTGGCAGAATGTGTTGTGGAGCCCCGCGGAGAATCATGGTATGGGGAACGGCCCCTTGTCAAAGTGTGGAGTAGATCGAGAACACCTAGAAAACCTGCAGTCGCACGTGGGGTTGGGGAATTAGCATTTACCCGCACAGTGGAGCGACATGGCGAGTTCGTGGAGTCGCATGTGCTATGTGCAGATACCGAGGCCCCTTCGATGAGGCTCTTTCTGGTTGGCTTCGGAACAAGCCACTGCAAATGGTTTCTGGGGCCTTGGCCGCCGATACTGCGTGTCGAGTTGGACATGACGATGCTGGGTTGCCAGAGGGATGCATGGTGGACGTGAAGAGAAGCTCGCCCGCTTGACAGGTCGACAGGTCGACGCTAATCCGCAGGCGTTTAGCGTATGCCGCTTCTTGGCGTCGCTATCGGCTACATGACGTTCAAAGGGCCGAATCGAGAATTCTGGAGCCTCAACATTTGCAGCCTCGAACTTGCGACCTTGAAGAAAGGGATCAAGGCTTGGCATGGGGAAGAGTTTCCCCCTACAGCACATGCCGTGATTCATGAGAATCTAGAATTCCAATCATGGAGTCATCGGATTTGTCACATTCAGTCGCGGTCGTCCACCAGTCAATACTTGACCTCATTTTGGATGAAGGACTTGATATCTAGTGTGTTCTATTTTTCTTGCTGCCCAATTCGTCCGCGAAGTTCGCAAGTCTTTTTTCGCAAAAAATCTCGACTATCGAGATGAGTAACGTGAAATTGATGATTCATACCCTTCGACGTCTCTACCATGGTCCCCTCGTGTAGCAAACTCCCCACTCATCTTAACACAACATACACTCTTCTCCACACCACCACTCACTCACTCACGCGAAAATGTGTAATGGGTGGTTGGGTAGGTAGAATCCCGGATCGTTGAACCTCAACCCCTTATCCAGCGCAGAAATCGCGCTCACCTCCTCGTCGCTCAGCTCAAAACTAGTAACATCCAGGTTCTGCGCAAGCCTGTCCTTGTTATTCGACTTGGGAATAACCGCGATACCCCTAACACCACAGTAAGCAAAGCACCTAAAACACCCTGTAGGAGAGAAGGATGAACATACCTCTGCGTCGCCCACCTCAACAAAACCTGTGCAGGCGTCTTCCCATGCGTCGCCGCAGCCCTCTTCACAGGCTCCGCATCAAACAGCAACGCCACATTACTCGCCCTCTCCTTGAACGCCGGGGGTAGTTCCAGAAAACTCTGCGGCCCAAACGAGCTATACGCCGTCACCACGATCCCGTGTGTCTGCGCCATCTGGATGAGCTCGGGCTGCACGAGGTAAGGGTGGTGCTCGATTTGCAGCGACGAGATGGGGTGTTTGTTGTACGTGTGGATTTCGTAGAGCGATTGGGCTTGGAAGTTTGACACGCCGATGGATTTCGCGATGCCCGCGTCCACGAGCGACTCTAGTTGTTCCCAGGTCTCGCGGATGGGGACACGGGCTGGGGAGACGGTTTTGTTGTCTTGCATCCACCACCCCTGTTTGGTTTGCAATTAGAAAAGAATGTCGGAGACATTGGGGAAAGGGGAATCGAGATGATGGGGGTGAATTCCGGGGGGGATCAGCTTACGGGGTATCTCTTTTCCTCGGGATCAATATACGTCAACGCGCAAGGGAAGTGGATGAGGAATAGATCGATATACCCCAATCCCCATGCTTCATTCTGCTTCTTCATCATAGGTAAGGCGTGTTCCTTGCTGTGGTAGTTGTTCCATAACTTTGTGGTGATGAAGATGTCTTCTCGCTTTACGAGGCCCTCGTTGATGGCACGTTTGATGCCCTCGCCGGCTTCTTTTTCGTTTTGGTAGTCGTATGCGCCGTCGAATAGTCTGTACCCGGATTTGATGGCGTTGTATACGGTATCGGCGGCAGATTCCTGAGGAACTTTCCAAAGCCCGAAGCCTACGAGGGGCATTTGATGCCCGGAGGCGAGTTTGACAGTGGCCATGATGATGATGAGAAAGTTAAGTGAGAATGGGTTGGATACGAGATAGTAGTCTCAATGGCAGCCTGGGAAATTTAGAGATCAAGTCGAATTGGGTTACTGACAACAGTCTGTTCTGCAGTCACGACACTTTTGTAACTGATCAAGTTCCAGGTGGAGACAGCACTGTGCTTTGTGATTGACGGGGCTCTTACAATTTCCTAATCAGGCCATAGAGGTGAAATTCACCATCTTTTTCATCGGCCCACAAGCGCTACGCACATAATCTGAAAATGGTCGCCTTACTCCCATCACGCGAAGTATAGACTTTCGCGAATTAACGTCCTTGAAAAATCATGGAGATGAACCAATGCCATGCATACCATGACCGCATCCGATGCGCCACTCCACAAACCCTATGCCGAGGCCGTGCCAACATGGGTCCCCACCCCCGCAGCGGAAGAGGAACCCCGAAGTAAAGCCGCAGGTGGCTATGATTTCCTTTGAGAGCAATCCGGCAACCCTCCGCCAAAGATCCCCAAAGTTGGTGGTGTGCTACTCAGCCGAAACGCAGTCGTAGATGGATTCCGAACAGCAGAGCCAGAAACCGGCGAACGCGGAGCAGACCAAGCAGAAACGATCGCGGACAGGCTGCCTCACGTGCCGAACTCGTCGCCGAAAATGTAAATATGTGGTCTCGTAACATCAATGACACTTTACGTTGGATACGGGGTTAATCTGCTTTAGGTGACGAGGCCAGGCCACAATGCGACAATTGTAAACAGAAAGGTCTCGAGTGTCGATATGCGGCGGCTTTTCAGATTCTGGGTAAACATAATTTTACCCCTGAAGTCACAAAGAAAGTTTCGTACAAAAATCTAAAGGTATGTCGAACAGAGCAAGCTGGAGTGATTTCGGCGTTCGGCATTTGCTATAAAGTGAATGTTGTCAAAAATTGACAGCTGTAGTTTGTTTCAGACACCGGAACGGCAAAAGAAAGTGAAAAAGATGAAGTCGGGGTGCTCAATAGTAAAGAAGCATACAGCTATCCTCCTGCCGCGGCAGATACTTCGAAAGATACTTCGACGCCGAAAGAGGGCGAGCAATTGATTGAACTACATGAGAACGTCAGTCCCTCAGCAGAGCGATACGAATATGCTTTGCATGGGCTTTTAGCATTAGGGAATAGGAATGGGAATGGGAATGGAAACGCAGGGTCGCCAAAGCCCCCAGCGCAATCTGCGATATCTGCATCTCCAACACAAGACAATTTACGGGTCGACGATGTCGAAAATATTCTTCCCTCTGGCTCTCTTCTATCTCCATCGGCTGGAAGGGTACAGTTTGCCAGTTTCGGAAAAGCTCAAACCTGGGCTTCGGAGCAGCCAGGTGGCTCGATGAGCATCTTTGGGTCGTCAGATCACGACATTAATGAACTGCTCAAGCACTATCGATATCGGATTGCGCCATGGGTATGCTTGATTCTCTATCATAAAACTCGCTGGCGATGTTGATATAGTAGCAGCTCGATATAGCGGACATGCACCAGTATTACGGCTGCGAAGTGTTGCAACTGTCACATGAGTCACTCGCGTTGCGGATTTCGGTTTTGGCTCTCGCCCAGCAAACATATCAAAACAACTTGGCCGGTCAGAATCTTGACTTCTCCACGATGATCAATCTGGATCACGAAGACGGCGAATCCAACGTACAGAGCACACTAGTTGGTGTTTTGAACATGACGGGGACCGCACTTGCGGATCTCTCCGCATTCTGGGTACAATCCTGTAGTCCCAATCCCTGGTACGTTTTCCGGATTACCTAGTACAATGAAACATCGGCTTGTAGAATTTCAAGACCCTACGATTTGATATGACTTGTTGTCCAGACAATTCGTGGTAATCTCCTTAGATACACTTTACTGACTTCGTACTCCGATCTCCAGGCAATGCAATCTAGAGGCACTAATACCTGATGTCCGTCAGGGCAATCCGGAGTCGAATGTGTACTGGCTGATGACAAGACTCCGTATGTCGTTTACATGACTGGTCACCGCTGAACACTAATATTGGATCTAGAGCTGAGCATTGCATTGATAAACACGTATCCGATCATGATACCGCTCCCTGGATGGACAACGTTGGATTGGAGGTATTCTGTTCAAGGTGATGAACAGACACCTTTCTGGTACGCACATGAAGCAGTGTCGCTCTGCATCGATGCCACCACGTTTAGTCGAGACGACGATAATATGTGGCACCGACAACGCTACGGCAAGAGCCGGGCAGATTCGTGGAGAACCATTGTTTCAAGATGTCAAGATTGGTATAAGAATCGTCCGCAGGAGTTTCAGCCCATCATCGAATTGTATCCCAGTGACGGAAGACTCTCGGACGACGAGTTTCCAACCCTGGTGTTCTCTAATGGGGCGGCCGTCCTCGCTAATCAGCTGTACCACACGAGTATGCTGCTATTGCTGCAGAAGAAACCGCGTTTCGTCACTCATGTCCAGCCGCAGTCCGCAACCTTTTCGTCGCTTTGGCAGTCTCACAGGGTTTGCGGAATCGCCGTAAATAATGACCGGTGGGATTGTTGGGATCCGTGTCTCATAGCGTCTTTCCTAGTCGCTGCCAAAACAACAACTCATCAGAGCCAGCACAGTGTAATCCTGAACTCGTTGGAAAAGGTCCAGGAAATGACCGGATTTCGTATAGCTCATCATGTTGAGAGTCTCAAGCACGAATGGCAGCAGGTGGTGAATTGGTGAAGCAATGTCTGCTGGCTGTCAATGATGTAGGCCACCATTCATCGTACCTTGTATCCCCATGTCTGTTCCAGATCACGTACTCTCCAAGTGGCCGTCCAGCCTGTCATGGCTTCTATGTGTCTAATTGTTTTCACGACGAGGGCCTGCTCCGAGCTATGGCTGAGTAATCGTCCGGCAATCCACAGGGGTTGGATAGCGTTATTCAAACATCCTTCATGGGGATTCGTGGTGGAGATTCCGCAGATGCGTTTGGCATGCCAGAGCATCGATGACGTCGAAGATTGTTCTAGTAAGGCTTTTCGTTGAGGATTTGCGCTTAGGAGAAGAACGCAGGCGGTGTGGTACAGCTGGTTGGACGATATGGCAGCCCAATAAGTAAAGAATATTTGAGGGAACGGAGTGGCGTCTATCGTATTCACAGGAAGAATTTCCTTGGGTCGATAAAAGAACCAACTGGCGAGTTGGTCCCATAGCCGAGACCACCGATTGTTGAATGAATCCGTGTCGCAACCGTTTTCTTGGCCCAATTCAATGAATTTATTACGATCGGAGATGAGCTCACAAGCTTTGGCACATAGATACACAGCATAATTGGCGTACATGTCGGGAGAGGCTGAGTCACGGAATAGAGTCTCAACGCAATCTTCCGGTGTATTTTCCGGTAGCCATCTCGCAGGGCTGAGCAAAGTGGTCTCAGTCCCATCTGAAATGAGTGCCCCGCAAACATCTGTACATGTGTAAGTGACATTGTGAATACGATTGGTCTTTCACTGTGGAGTAAAGAATACCCATCCGAGCATAGCACCAAAACACAGCTTGAAGGACATCGCCGCTGAATCCATTCACGCCGAAAGCTTCGAAGACAGCAGCACATCCTTCAAGGTGTCGACGCCAATCTTGTGCACTAGCCGAGAACATTTCTAGACAACATAGCACTACGCAGGCGGCAATGACCTGCGTGTTGCGTGCTTGCAGAAGAGGCGTGAGCAAGCGAATGGCTTCTTGATAAAGTTCCAAACTGTCAAATGACGATTGAGTCTTCTCCTTACGCTCTAGGTGACGAGCACCGATGGCCAATATGGCGTACAGCAAGGGTGGCGACTCTTTTGCGAGGGCAGTCAACTGGATGCCGAAAGCGCGATCGCGGTCGAACATGTCTAGCCATGGGGCTACACTTGAGATGTAGTTTTTGAAATACTGGACTCTTCTACCATTTGCAAGCACTTGTTTGATGTCGAAGGAGGTCTCATACGCATTCTCTTCCAGCTCCACTGGAGTACCAGCTCGTGTTGGCGCTGCAGAACGGGCAGTGGTAAACAAAAGCGACCGTAGTTGTTCTTGGGATGCAAGATAGCTGGGATCGTGCGCAAACTCGTCAAATCCCCAACTAGTGGCCGGAGAGAGGAAAGGGTCTATGTTGTCAAATGCATGTGGCATCGTCTCCACTGTTGGGGTTTGATGATGATGGAGAAGAGGGCTCAGATAATCCTCAGACCCGGTTTGATCATGGGTGAAGCGGCGGCGCTTACTTGTTGGTTCATCCGCCATAGTGCCGTATCATGTGTGCGAAAAAATGAATGGCGCTGATGAGAATTGGGATGAATGTTCCGACATCTGGATGGTTGAAGTCTGGTGGGGTCCACGTGATGAAGCGTTGGGCCAACCACATGCATCGATAAGCGAGACGCTATGACTGGCCAAAAATTCTCGCCAGCATGCGTCAACCTCACCACACGAAAAAAAAAAAAAAAAGATGTGAAGCAAGTTCAGGTCAACGCTGATGATATGTTAGTAAATATCCTGATGAATTTGTTCCAATGGAGTTCACTTGCCGAGGATCGAACTCACGACCTTGGCGTTAACAGATGAGTTCTATTAGCACCACGCTCTAACCAGCTGAGCTAGTCGACCGTTCAAGGAACCGCTGATTCAATGTGCTGGTTTGGATTGATGGGAGCTCGAGGTACAATTTGCAATATATTGGATGAAAACAATATGCGAATCGTGAGTTGAGTCACTAAAAGGGCACGGCAAGGGTGGGTCCAACTCACAATCGGCGACTCTTCGTTACGAAACCATCTCCACATCACAGTCATTTTCACTTGTCGACAACAAAGCTTATGAAAGCACGCTCTTATTTGCTATCCAAACTATTCACGACAACAATGATGTGTCAAATGCAACTCAAACTCCGACGCCTACAATGCGGAATCATACCTCATCATCAGTGATGACTACAGATCAACCCACTCGGTTCTCAAAATTTCGTCACTCTTGAGTCTCTCCAAGTAAGCACTGACCTTTTCGGTCATTGGCTCGGTCTCAAACCCAAATAGCTTGTAAACAGCCTTGCAAGGCAAACTCTGTCCGAAGCGCTTCATGTTGATGCCTGCGTTGGCGTACCTCTCCCAGCCATTAGCTGCGTACGGCTCAATGACCACCGCCGGGAAACGATGCCTCCTGAGTACGTCGCGCCTGTATTCCAAAGGCTGCGCCTCGAATAGCCTCCAGCTGGGAAAACTGACGACACGAGCTTTGATGTTCTTTTCCTTGAGCGCTTCTGCAACGTTCACCGCGAATGAAAGCTCGGCACCCACACCGATGAGCGTGAGATCAGCATCATCGACTTCCTCCAGAACATACGCGCCCTTGGCTACCATATCTCTGCGAGTCTGTGGTATTTGAGGGAGTGCTTGACGGGAAGTGGAGATGATGGATGGTGTGTTCTTCGCTTCTATCGCTACTTTCCATGCGCCTGCAACCTCCTCACTGTCGCCTGGACGAATGTACAGGATGTTCGGCATGGCCCTATATAGATTTGCCAGTTCGATTGGCTGGTGCGTGGGGCCGTCTTCGCCAGTACCAATGGAATCGTGCGTCGCAACGTGAATTACCTGGAGGTGCTGCAATGCACCCATTCGTACCGCCGGGGCCGCATAGAGGTAGAACATGAAGAACGACGATGTTACTGGAATGATGGTGTTTGGCGCATACGCAGCGAGGCCGTTGGAGATGGCCGCCATTGCATGCTCGCGGATGCCGTAATGGATGTAACGCCCACTGTAGTTTCCGGTGATACCGCACTGCGTCTTAAGGTCGGGCTATATACCGTCAGTCCGTCTTTGCTACGTTGAGTTGGAGCACTACTTACTGGCTGGAAATCTACCTTGTCTTTCCAGATCATGTTGACCGAAGGAGATAAATCAGCAGTACCGACCATGAAATTGTTGCATGCCTTGGCGATTGGGTTGAACACTAGACCTGACGCCGCCCTTGATGCGACTGGTTTTTCGGGAAAGGACGCTGGTATAAGGTCTTCCCAGTTGTCCGGCAATTTTCCTTCTCTACGTCGACGGAACTCAGCTCCAAGCTCTGGGTATTTGGACTCGTACTCTTGGACTTTCTTCTCCCAAGACTGCACTAGTTGTTGACCACGATCTGGGATTTTTTCAAAGAAGTCACGAACTTCCTTCCCAATCACAAAATGTTCGTCGGGGTTGAAACCATAAACTCGCTTAATGTTTGCAACGTCCTCGGTACCGAAAGCAGCGCCGTGTGCAGCGGCATCACCTGCGACTTTGCTCCCGAGTCCAATGACTGTCCGTATGTTGATGAAAGTCGGTTTATCGGTAGATGCTCTTGCTTGGTTGAGCGCATCGACTATCGCCTCAATATCAAAGCAGCCATCCTCAATGTCTATAACATTCCAGTTACAAGCCCTCATCTTTGTGTTCACATCTTCCGTGTTCGTCAAATCCACACTGCCGTCGCAAGTGATCTGGTTGTTGTCGTATATAACGGTTAGATTGTTCAGCTTCAGGTGGCCTGCGTACGATATAGCCTCCAAAGCTACACCTTCTTGTAGACATGCGTCGCCAATCATGCACCATGTGTGGTTCGAAACGACGTCGAAGTCGGGCGTATTGTATGTGGCTTGGAGGTTTTTCGTAGCCATGGCAAGCCCAACAGCGTTTGCGATACCTTGGCCAAGCGGGCCTGTGGTAACCTCGATTCCCTCGATCTCGATCTCTGGATGACCTGGACAAATAGCGTCAACACGTTCGGAGTGGTAGGACTTCAACTGATCCAAAGTCATGTCCTTGTATCCGGTAAGATGCAGGAAAGTATATTGGAACAGGCATGTGTGACCTGGTGATGTTCAGTCTCAAGTCGACAAATGCACATATGCTCGACATGGCTCACCATTTGACAGGACGAATCGATCGCGATTGAAATAATCTGGTGTATGAGGCGCGTATCGCATCACGTACTTCCACAAAGCCACGCCAATCGCGGCCATGCCAATGGCTCCTCTACGCTTTAGTTAGATGTGATAATACGAATTTCAAAAGGCCTTAATTACCCAGGATGGCCACCACCGAACTGCTGGCATAGGTCGGCAATCAGAATTCTGAAGGTTTTCAACACAATATCATGTTCCTTCGACAGCTTTTGCACTGCCTTCGCTTCTTCTTTCTCCTCCTTCTTGAGCTCTGCGACAACATTCTTCCCGTATGCGGTGTGACTGGTCCCGTTGACCGTCGATGTTTCGCTGTTGATGTGCATGTTGTCAGTACTGGGTGAAATCATACGGATCAAGAGTTTGAAGTAAATCCGTAAAAAAGAGTTTATTTCACCAGTACTTTGGCACGATCTCTCAAATGACCAACATTCGCATCAGATGTTTTATGCAGAGCCCTTGCGGGGTTACCTATCTGAGAGATCCGAGGAGACGATGGAGGGGACCAAGGCCCGAAAGGGTAAACACAACCATCGGCCCTTCACGATACTCAACACAGTATTTGGAGCCACCTTAGTGACCAATGGGAGTCGCAGTACCTCCGCACCGAAGCAATACCCATGTCATGCGCCAGCTTCCACCGCCTCTACTTTCTGCAAGAACCCCGCAGCCGTTGGAAATTCAGGGAGACCGGTAGTTGGAAGCAGACCGGGTTGCTATGCCACGGACAATTATGTCGCGTTGCCATAACACGCACAATCATTTGTGACTTCCAGAAAATAATCTAGTCAGACTTCGTATTTCCCCGACACAGTTTCAAGGTCACACACCAACATCTCAATCGATATATGTAAAGGCCGCGAAAACATTTGCGCCATGTCTCCAGCAACTGTCATCACGCCAAATGGCGTGGAGAAATCGAAACGCACCCCGCTTGCTACTCCTCTACCCAATCCCTCATTACAGGTGACAGCAGATCACAAACTCAAGCAAATAGAGGCACCTGTTTACGCTCCAAGTCATGGCGAAGTCCTCCTACATATCAAGGCCACAGGTGTCTGCGGGTATGTTTACAACCAGGCAATATGTCCAAGTTACTGACAAATCGCGAGATCGGATATCCACTTTTGGAAAGCGGGAAGAATAGGTTCTCTCGTGGTGGAAGGGGATTGTATTCTTGGCCATGAAGCTGCAGGCATCGTCCTCCAATGCGGCTCCGGCGTCACCAACCTCAAACCTGGTACGTCACGCAACATTTGCGCAAATGGGCGCCCATCCAATTGACTCATCCTCCCAGGTGATCGCGTAGCGGTTGAACCAGGCGTTCCCTGCGGTCAATGTTTCCTCTGTCTAGACGGACGCTATAATCTCTGCGAAGACGTCCAATTCGCAGGCGTATACCCCTACGACGGCACAATCCAACGCTACAAAACACATCCGGCCAAATGGTGTCACAAACTCCCTGACAATGTCACATACTCTGAAGGCGCGCTGCTCGAACCCCTTTCTGTAGTCATGCACGGCATAAAAACAGCTGGTCTCTCACTCGGGAGAGGCGCTGTGGTGTGTGGTGCAGGTCCTATCGGGTTAATCGCGCTCGCCGCCGCGAGAGCAAGTGGTGCGCATCCACTCATCATCACGGATCTGGAGCCCCGACGGCTCGAGTTCGCGAGGAAGCTGGTTCCGACGTGTCAGACGTATCAGGTCGATCGGGATTTAGACGCCGAAGCGAACGCGAAGCAGATTCGCAAATTGTTCGATGTTGAGGCAGCTGGAGAATATGGTGCGCCGGACGTTGTGCTCGAATGCACGGGTGTGGAAAGTAGTGTCATCACTGGTTGTTATACTGCGAGAAGAGGTGGTACAGTTATGGTGATTGGGGTTGGGAGGGAGATTATGAATAATCTTCCTTTCATGCATCTTTCGCTGGCCGAGGTATGTTTTACTCCCTTCCATGTGTATGAACTCAAGTGAATTCTTTCGGGACTTTGACTGATGCTGGAAATTCAGATCAATCTCAAGTTCATCAACCGATATCGCGATACCTGGCCAGCGGGTCTGCAGTGTTTGGGTGGAGGGATATTAGATCTGAAGTCGCTTGTCTCGCATACGTACCCATTGGAAAAGGCAATGGACGCGCTGCATACATGCAGCGATCTAAGCAATGGCAGCATCAAGGTGCAAATCATTGATGAGGTGGATGATGTGCTGTGAAGGTAGACGAGTGGTGCCGTGTGAACTAGATGGATACCGACCTCGATACGCGTTAGCAGACTTTCAAGAAAATTCATTGAATCAGTTCAAAATAGAGCTTTTCTGTCTACCTCAAGGTATATCAATCACTAATCATTCGATATGTCGGTAGTATATCAATTTGTTGACGCCCTATGCACTCCAATTGCTCCTCGCTTGCGCAAGTGGTGACCATAATCTAAAAAGAGCCTCTGCATAACAAGCCATAGTACAGCGCCAGTACTTCGATACCAATAGATTTACAAGGGCAAACTCAATTTTACTCACTCTTGAAGAGGTGTCCGATCTTCCGAGCTGTGCCTCTTCAACAGTTGCGCCGAGCTTGCAGCCACCGTCACAATTAATGAGATGTCATCGAATCCCAATGCATTTTTTTATTCTATTGATAGTTCTGCAATTATGGAAGCAAATGATACTAATGCATACAGTTCATCTTGTTTGTATACAAAAGACTAAGAAGAACACAATGGTGGCTCGACGAGCCTGATGGAGAGGCATACCCGGCTGTGGTGGCTATGATTACCCGAAACAGATTCAGATCCATTGCCTCACGATTCAACGATTAAATGTCGGCCAAACCACGGCTATGAGTAGCAAAAGAGACTAGCTATTTCTCGCAAGGCTCGTTGCAATTATAGTAAATGATTGGATGTCTGTTGCGGAGGAACTGGTCTCGCCAGATCCACACTGCGTAGTGCATGTTTTACAAGAAAAGCCACGAAAGGAACAACCTTGTCAGTTGCCTATGGTATCCGAATGCCGCCATTCCCCTTTCTTTGGATGAATTTACCTACACGAAGCTGGTGCATAGTCAGTATCGCCATCTAACTCAGCACTCAAGCCGCTAACTGTTTAGATGTGAGAACCCTGGAGAATGTCATGCCATGCTCTCATCACACGCGCGGGGACTCCGCATTTAGGAACCTTGCAGCCGCCGCACTAACTAACCCCAGACTCCCCAGACCAAAGGATATAAAGTTCGGTCAAATCCTCTCCACGTTTTTGCGACCCACAAGAACGGCGTCAAACTCTGGGGTTGAACCGCAGCTTTGGAATCTGGTACACTATTACTCAGTCTACCGTCTCCACTATTCTATAATACATTCTGTGCACATAAACTCCTAGGCTATACGTTAGCCCTCAGAGACCATCATATACCCATCCATCACCCCCCAACATGGCCGATACAAAACCAACGACAGAGATCAACGAGCATGTGCCACCGCACACCTCATCAACCGATCTCGAAATCTCGCAACTAGGCCATCTCGCCAATGCCGAAGAGCACGAAACAGGGAAACTTGCATCGTTCAGAAAGTACCCCTGGGCATGCGCGTGGAGTTTGTACGCCGTGTGGTTGGTCCTGCTCGTCAGCTTCGAGAATCAGGCCGCAGGCAACGTGATTGGTATACCGGAGTTTCGGAAGGACTTTGGATATGAAGTCAAGAGCGCTGATGGGGAGTCGACGTGGGTTCTGGATGCGACGTGGCAGGCTGCGTTTCAGGGGGCGCCGGTTGCTTCGTAAGTGGCTCACAGCAGATTCCGTGTGGAAGGCTTTTCCCGATATGAATGGTGGTAACTAATGTTCGATTGTGTATAGAGCGGTCGTGGGTGCTTTGGGCTGTGGGCAGCTAGCCGACTGGCTTGGTCGCCGCATGGTAGTCATCATCTGTCTGGTAATCTCATTCGGTGCCATCACTATGGAATTTTTGGCTACTACCAACGAACTCTTCTTTGGTGGTAAATTCTTGAATGGATTCGCAACTGGTGCCCTGGCCTCAGTTACCGTTACCTATATTGGAGAGGTAGGTTTTGGCACTTCTACCCAAGAAGCATCCTATTTACCTTCACTGTGCTAACGTGAACTATGAAAGGTTGCCCCATTTGCCCTCCGTGGTATGCTGACGGCTTTGACTGCCCTTGCGTACACTTTCGGTCCTCTCACAGTTGCTTTGATCGTCAACTCCACGGGCGTCTACACAAACCGCTGGGCATACCGCGCAATCTTCTGCGCGCAATACGGTTTCGCCGCCATCGCCGCCATCTTCGCACCTTTCATGCCCGAGTCCCCATGGTGGCTAGCGGGCAAGAACCGCCATGCGGACGCACTGAAAGCCCTCAACGGACTAGGCCACCGCGGTCTTGAAGCCGACAAGAAACTCGCGAATATCACCACAACGCTCGAGCAAGCGCGTCGTGAAAGCGAAGGCGTAACGTACCTTGAATGCTTCCGCAAAAGCAACCTCCGCCGCACCATCATCTCCATCGCCCCTCTAAGCATCCAAGCACTCTCCGGAATCACCTTTGCCGCATCGTACTCGACATACTACATGCAGCTTGCAGGCTTCACAACAGCCATGTCGTTCAAGCTCCAGATCGTGCAGCAAGTCATCTCGCTCATCGGAAACGTCATGTCCTGGTACCTCGTCGACCGCGTCGGACGCCGCAACCTCACATTCTACGGCCTCGTCGTCCTAACCGCCATCCTCTTCGTCATGGCCGGCGCCGCAGTCCCGGAGACACCCGTCGGAAGCAAAGTCGCCGTCTCCATGATCCTCATCTACTGCTGGTGGTACAACGTCACCATCGGCGCAACAGCTTACACCATCCTCTGCGAAGTCTCGACCTCGCGGCTCCGCGTCAAGACCATCGCCATCGGTCTCGCGCTCCAGAACCTCCTCAACATGATGTGGAGTTTTGTCCTCCCGTATCTGTTCAATCCGGATAAATTGAACCTCGGAGGGAAATTGGGGTTTATTTTCGGTGGGTTCGCGTTTGTTTGCTTGATTTATTTGTGGTTTTATCAGCCTGAGACGGCGGGGAGGACGTATGAGGAGTTGGACGAAATGTTTCACAAGGAGATTCCGGCGCGCAACTTTAAAGGGTATCGGACGGAGACTTTGGCGCTGGGCGAGGCTGTTAAGGAGAAGGCAAATATGTAGAGAGATGTGTAGTCGTTTGCTATAGTTGAGGGACCCAATCCGCATTCAGCTCATCAAAGCTATTTCTAGTATCAAGTGGTTAATCCAATATGTAAGACTGTCATATGAAAATAACAGAGAATGTATTGGCTCAACAATCGTAAGGAAATAAGTCAAAGAATGAATTCCAATTTGGAGTTTGGGTGATCCTACACGCTGCGATAGTTGCAACGATTGAGGAAACAAAAGCCAGGCATTAACCAAAAGATCAAAAAGAAGAAAAGAAGTCCATACAGGCCCAAGAATCGCACAGGTTTCTACAAGTTCAGTGGACTCACGATCCATTGGGCGGTAAACCCTTGGGAACAATAAACTCGAGTTCACCCTCGCATTTGCCTCGGCCAAACGGCCTTTTGCCACCAATCTTACCATCTTTGCTACACTTATCAACAATGCCCAGCGAAGCAATAAGCGCATCGCCATGTGTCATCCCACAAATGCCTTTCTCGACATCTCCGTCAGGACCATCGACTAGCCAGTCAGACTTGTAGTTCAGCGAGACAGCGCAGCCGGTTTGGTACTGCAAGTTTATTAGTAAATATTCATTTATATTCAAGTTAAAGGGAAGACAAACAGTAAACCACCATGACTTGTTCTTACTACCCGCGCTCACCCACAAATCGGGATAGGATGCCGCAGACTCGAGAACTTTGAGGCATGTATCGAGCTCAGGGGAGCTATCAGAAGTGCTGCACTTGATCTCTTTATCTTCCACTCCATCGACATCGTCTTTTTTGAACGTCTGTGCAAACGCTTCCTGCAGGCCGCGGTCCATTGGCACGCCGGGTTTTTGGTACACTGGGTCTTGCTTATCCTTGGCAAGCGGCATACGGGTGCCGCAGTCCGTGCGGACGAAAATCGTCTCGCCATCGACAGAGCCGTCGCTATCGCGGTGGAGCTGCTCTGCACAGCTATCTTCGTCAATGTTGGGCCGGGCTGAGCAGGACGTGGGTGCGCCGATTTTGCCACTGATGCTTTGTTAGTGATACCACCGTGAGTCACAAAATAAGAACAGGGCATACCAAGTTCGTTTCATGACCGGTACAAATGTAAAGTATCCACAGTCGCCCTGCTCCAACTTCACTGAAAATGCCCTCGCAGAAGCAGTGGCTTTGGACTCCGAGAAGCCCCCAGTGATACCAATGCCATAGGCCTCGACAAACTTCGCATTGAAATTGAGGTTGGCAGTGATGGTGCGAGTGGTGGTGCTACTAATTGTGCAAGTCTGGGGTCCGTGGCAGTACGCATTCGTGAACGGCTTTTCTTGCGTATATTTAAACTCTGTTTCCTGCTGACAGAACTGTGTGCAGGACTGCCAAGGCCAATGGTCGTTGGGATTCAAGTAGCATTTGCCCCGTGAATCGACTTTGAACTTGGGGGGGCATTTGTCTGTTCCGTACTTGTGGTAGAGAACTGGTGTGGCGTTGACACCGTCGCATGGGTCGCGCTTCGAGAGAACGTTCTTCTCAAACGGCCCTGCAAAGGCCAGGCTTGATAGAGAAAGAACCTGGAGAAGGGTAGAGACTGTCATAATGGATGGTGCAAAGAAGGTGGTAAATAACTGTGAGTGATTGATGGTTTAATTCCTTGAAGGGGGAACGTGGTATATATATACATCTTCAAGATAGATGATCTGGGTGCATGTGTCAATTCATAACGACCGCAAAAGGAAATTCTTTTACATTACAAGAGTTGATGTGGGATCGAGGGAGTTTAAGGCACTCTTCATCGATGATCCTATCGTTTGCCATGGAAGAGAACTTCGGACGGCTATTCCGGGAAACGCATACTGTTCTCATTGGCTTGTAAAACACCACTTTACGTGATATAATGGAGCCTCATCGGAATGAAAAATCGGAACGTATATATAAATAGTCATCAAAGCCGTTGCTTAGCCCCATGTGTAGTCACGCACTCGATGTTCCGGTCGTTGACAGGTCAGTTCAAGCACCTATGAGGTCAACTAATTATGGGATCCTGGAATGCTCGTTTCAAGTAGCGTGGGGTCTAATACTGCTCGCATCAAACCAAAAGAAGTAATAACTTCACATATGCATTTCCCAAAACAAGCGGTAAATCAACATGCTAATTGGTTCGGCTGAGCGTCAGACGGATCATCTTGGTGGTAACTTTTGCGTGCTGAGTGAGCACTGAAGTAAAACATTTTCTAAAGAAATCGGTGATGTAAAAAGGAATCATCTTGCAAAGAACATAAATTTTACTCAATTTGGCAGGCTAAACGATAGATTCAAACCGTGAACTCTGGATCAAAAAGCTGCGCTGATCTAATTCCATCGCAAATTTGTTTGTACTATCGCAACAATCAGGCATCTATCATAGTGAGGCATGTAATAACACTACACATGTATCGAGAATCGGACCCCCAGTAGACGCGGAGTAGGCAAGAAATACTGCGCTAGACGGATCTGAGCCTGACTGGGGTTAGCGCAGTGCCGAACAGCTGAGTTCTTGAAGATCCCTACAGTCTTACGTCAGGTTTCAACGCGATAGTATTTCTGATGCTGCTTATCAGCTGATTGGGGCTGAGTTTTAGATCTCATGCTGCTCAGGGGGGACATCACTCGCAATTACGCCGGCTTATGTTAGCTTAGGGCGCTCAGCCACTATATACAAGGTGCCTAATTTCGGTTACACGAGTATGAGAATACTATTATTGTGTTTGTATCAATCTACTATATACATTCTGCCTCGCTTGCTGTAGGGCATTGTCGTCAGTGGTGAATTTGTATAGTGCCTAATAGCATTGCGATGATAATACAATAAGGGACCACGTCATTTGCTATGATTTAAATGGATTTACTAGAATATGAGGTATCTTGCAATACTTTGTAGGCGCATGTGAACGTGTAAGTGGCCACGAGTAGATTCCACTATTATCATGAGTACATCGCTCCGATATCGATCCTGACAGATATCTGTGATGCTTGTACACAAAGTTTTGATTCACTTGTGTTGAATCTAAGCTGGTTTTCCAAGTTCAAAGTTATGAGATTGATGATTTACTATTGATTTCTATACAAGGAACCCACTTTTATATAAACAAATGAGTCAGCCTAATATGAAGCTGCAGAATATATCTATTTTCTAGCCCTTGTAGCTGATACCAGCGCTATTTTGAATATGACAATGAAAAATCATATTGCTTTTCCCAGTAATTTTTGTAGGAACATTCTTAGTGTTTACCTTCTCGTACAACTCAGTCTACAGGGCGGAAGCTTATTTTGCATCATCCTCACCAACGCTCAAGGTGTGGCGTATCCTTCTAAGCATGGATTCCCTGTGGTCCCGACAATCGTTGTTGCGGGGGCGGGCTCGGCAGGTCTTAAGATGTTCCTTGAACTCCTCTCGGGTATACATTCGATCCTGACACTCAGTGTACAAACAGGTAGCGCAATATCTTCCAGTTTCGACTTTTCCCTCAATCATCGTCGGCATGACTGCAACAGCCATCATCCATCGGTCATCTCCAAGTATCATGGTCCCAATTCGCGGATTCCCCCCATCAATGGCTGCGGAATATTCCAAATTGTCATAGGTAATGGGTGCGAGCATTGATGCTTTCGAGATGGAGTATCCGCAGCGTTGAAGAACAAGATCCGCAACACGTTCAGTGTCAAATAATCGAATGCTTTGATGGCCTAAGTGATGCGACTGCCGGCCAGCACGGTGATAGCAGTAGATTGTTTTTGGGACTGTATAGTCAGGAAGAGCAGATATTTCCGCCTCGCTCAACCTAAAATAACAACTGAGCTCTTCCTGGGGGCAAGGTGACGCTCTTGATCGCAAGCAAACCAGACAAATGCGAGATGCAGTAGGTATCCAAAGGTACGCAGTTGTTGCACCACAAGAATCGCATCCCTTTTGGCGTAGTTTAGAGAACAGGTCTGAAATCGTGATGACTTTCGATGGTTTCAAGACTAAGAACTTGTAGAGGGCAAGACGGGCATGACACACCACCCCACGGAAGCTGGACATCGAGTCGACGACGTATCGTGCGTATTGGCTTGTGCTTCGGCATTTCAACAATGATATGATTGGCAGCTGTTCCAGTATCGCAAAGAGCAACTCGGAGGGGAGCGAGAGTAGCGGTCCGGTATATGTCGCTGCAGGCAGGCTGTCGTGTAATTCGATTCGGTAAGGACATATGGAATAGAGGTTCTCAAGGCTCAACCCCCGCGGCACGGCCGTGTCTGGCCCGTACGTCAGAGGCTTTCGTGTCTTTTGTCGGTCCATTTTCGCAGCTTTTCGTTCTGAGTGCTGGGGGAATACAGGCAGTTTGTGGTAGACAGCTAACGAGAGGGAGCAGGCGGTGTCCGCTTTATAGGATTGGTAGGGCATTAAATCACATCTGCGTCAAAGATGGTCCACGGTTTTGTTTGAGTCGATCTTTCAACGAGCTAATAGCAATCTCTGTATTCTTCAACTATCTGACGGATTAGTAACTGTCGTACGTGGATTCGTCAGTTCGTGCTAACGTATCCTGTGCCGTCTAGAATTGCGATGACTCATATAATGAACCCAGATATAATATCCTGAATGGAGAAAGACCATGAACGAAGGGAGGTGGGAAGCTAGAGAGACGCAATTGAACTGCTATGAAATGCACGTTGAAATAATGCGACCGAAATCTCAACAAAGTTTACGCAAACTCGGTGTCTTATAGTATAAGAAACACCGATCTGAATGAATTAGAAGCCGTGCTCCAGCTTGACGCAACAACAAGATCCTAAGCACCTACGGGGTTGGTATAGTAACGCCACGCTTCTACGAGGTCCTCATCATGATCGACAATGAGTGGTAAGTACTTTGCAGCCCATTCATCAGTGTAAAGAGTGGTCCAGTAGGCTTTACAATCCTCCCAGTACGCTGGTAGCCATGCGGATTGCTCCCAATCTATCAGTGCCGCCACTCGCGGAGGATGAGACAGCGTTAAGATGATGTTGCTTTGGTGAAGATCGCCATGCGTGAGCACGATTTCGCTGTCATCGGGTAGCATTTCTCGATACGGCTCAGGTATTGTCTCGGGATCTGCTACCCATCTTTTGTACTGGAATATGTACCAATCATGAAAACCTTTGACGGATTTGAACGGGCCCGAGTCAGATTGCGATGCATCGAAAAGTGCTCGTTCGTAGTACTTGCTCCTGGCAACACTGCCTATGTCATCCATGATTAATATACAAGGAATGATAGAAAATTTGTGGCGGATCTTACCAACGAATGATTCATTGGGCGGCAGCTTCATCTGGCGTAAATTATGGAGAATTGCGCGCAGCTCACTACAAATGTGTATTCGATCTTCCTCCTCCAATGATGGCCACGCATCCTCCATTGTCCTTCCATGTATCGCCTCCATGTATATAAACATTTCATCACCCTCAGTTCGCCAGCCGTAGAGCTCAGGGACAGGAACCGGCTTGCCCCACCACTTCTGAAGTGCATACAGAGTCTGTCCCTCGACGAGCTTCACAAGTCTACCCCACTTCACAAACAACCCCATCTCCTCGAACACAGCTGGAGTTGGACAACCATGGTAGCCCTCAGAGGTGACGGACCTCTCCTTCCAGCCCCAATGAGTGCCAGCAGCATACTGAGCGCGCGCGCGGGCTCGAACTTCATCGGGTGTAGGGAGTTCCTTGTGCTTTTGAAAAAAGGAGGACGTGCGTAGTTCGAGATTTTCGTCTTTTGGGATATCTTCTGGGTTTATCTGAATAACTGGCATCATTGGAATGAGCAACAGCGTAGTCGGTGATGCTTGGAGTAAGTCGGAGACCTAAGTTTCGTGGGGCAATACCTAGTAAGAAAGGCTCGGTTACGTTCCCCTGCCACACCTAATGCACGTAAGGGTCGAAACCTCGATCCACCATGACTACTACAGGTATTGCATGGGCGATTGTTGCGATTTCTGTAGACGCTTTTGAGCAGCATAGCCCTTCTCCCGGCACGTCACGAGCGACGCCTTCTGTCAAGTTGCTCAATCAGTGCTGCCTTCCCCCAAGTGAGATGTTGCCAAATACAAATGCTGTCTCCTAATTGGGATGTTGCCTAAATGAGATATCACTGCCTTCTGATAGAAACGCTGCTGCTCCAATTGGACTGCCGCCTTCTTGTAGAGATGCTGCTTCCCTAGTTGAGATCCTGCCGCCATATACAATTCCTGCCGCCTCCTAAGTTTCTGCCGCCACATACAATTTCTGCCGCCTCCTAACTTCTGCCGCCTCCCAGGTTTCTGCCGCCTCCTTAGATCTTGCCGCCTCCTAAATCCTGCCGCCTCCCAAGTTTCTGCCGCCTCTCAATTCCTGCCGCCTCTCAATTCCTGCCGCCTCTTAATTCCTGCCGCCTCTTAATTCCTGCCGCCTCTTAATTCCTGCCGCCTCTCAATTCCTGCCGCCTCTCAATTCCTGCCGCCTCTCAATTCCTGCCGCCTCTCAATTCCTGCCGCCTCTCAATTCCTGCCGCCTCCTAAGGTCCTGCCGCTCCAATGAATATGTTGCCGCCATCCAATCAAGATCCTGCCGCCAAAGATGCTGCCGCCATAGAAAAGTCCCGCCGCCATAGAAAATTCCCGCCGCCACAGAAAGATCCTGCCGCCTATTACAGCTATTGCTGCCTAATTGAAATTCTGCCGCTCCTGATTGAGACGCCGCCTCCCCTGCCGTCCCCTCATCCAACTGTTGATGCACCAGGTGATCGCAGGCAAACAATGCAATTTTTTTACTTATTTGCACAGCATAGCCCCTTTCCGATGCACATGCGCGGTTCTTCAAGGGCTGTAGTCAGTGACTCACGAACCCTGTGACTGCGAACATGTCTTGATCACGTGACCAACATCGTGCACAATACATATATGAGCGGCACCTCCTGCCGTGCTGCTACATGACTCAATCAACTCCTTGCTCAGCAATCCCTATCTGTAAAGAAAACAGGTGAAGCTTTCCTCAACTATGGCTGAAAACTTGGACAACCACCGCGCTGTCCTTCCCGAGTCCGGGAAACGAAACATACTTGTGACTAGTGCTCTTCCATACGTGAATAACGTGCCTCACTTGGGAAACATAATCGGGTCAGTGCTGTCGGGGGACACTTTTGCGAGGTACTGCAGAGGTCGCGGTCTGAACACTCTTTACATTGGCGGTAAGTATCCCAGGACACCTGTAGGCTCTCATACAGCCAGACACTTTTGGTTAACCCGTTGAAGGAACGGATGAGTATGGCACTACAACAGAAGCGAAGCCGCTTGCTGAGAAGTGCACGCCGCAAGAACTTTGTGACAAGTATCACGCCATTCACGCTGAGATCTATCAGTGGTTTAACATCAGTTTTGACATATTCGGGCGCACCACAACCCAGCTCCAGACAGACATCACGCAAGACATCTTCCTCAAGGTAAAAAAGAACGGTTTTTTACAAGAGCGCCTGACAACGCAGCTCTATTGTCAGGAGCATGGTTCGTTTCTTGCAGATCGTTTTGTAGAAGGCGAGTGCCCTATCTGTAGCTATGAAGATGCTCGTGGCGACCAATGCGACCTCTGTGGCCAGCCCATGGAACCTCTCAATCTCAAGAACCCGCGATGCAAAATTGACGGCTCCACGCCCATTACTAGGGATACAAAACACATCTTCTTGGAGCTGGATAAGCTACAACCCGACATTGAGGCTTTTTTCCAAGAATCTGCAAAAACTGGTACTTGGTCAAGCAATTGCCAGCATATTACAGCGTCTTGGCTGAAAGAAGGATTGCAACCACGCAGCATAACTAGGGACTAAAGTGGGGGACTAAAGTGCCCTTGCCAGACTATGACGACAAGGTCATATATTCCTGGTTCGACGCTTGTATTGGTTATGTTTCCATTACCGCCAAGTACACCGACCAGTGGGAGAAGTGGTGGCGGAGTGAGCATGTCCAACTGCACCAATTCATTGGAAAAGACAACGTCGTCTTTCATTCCGTCATCTTCCCTGGTACTCAGATTGGGACTGGAGAGACCTGGACGAAGCTGCACCACTTATCGACAACAGACTATCTAACATATGAAGGCGGGAAGTTCTCCAAATCTCGGGGTGTTGGTGTATTTGGTGATTCAGCCCAGAAGACTGGCGTTGCTTCAGATGTGTGGCGATACTACTTGCTCGCTCATCGACCGGAATCAGGTGATAGCGAGTTCACTTAGGACGCTTTTATAAGCGCCAATAATAGTTCGCTTCTGAACAACTTTGGTAATTTTGTCAATCGTGTCCTAAAATTTGTCAATTCGCGGCACTACAACAACATTGTGCCAGACTGGACGAAGTACTCTGACGCATCCCTCGATACTTGGAAACAAGACATCAATAGCCTGCTGGCACAGTACATCCGCGAACTCGATGCTGTTAAAACCCGTTCTGCCTTGTCTACTGTCCTCCATGTCTCCCAACAAGGCAACGCCTTCCTCCAGTCAAACAAATTGGACAACAGTCTCGCTTTGAACGAGCCTGACAAATGTGCTGCTGTTATTGGTCTCGCCATCAACTTGATTCATCTTCTTGCCGCCATCGTGGCTCCCTACATGCCAGATACTGCTAGATCAATCAACGCGCAGCTTCGCATGGAACCGTCTCCAATCCCTGACCGCTGGTCCGCGGATTCGATCCAGCCTGGCCATGAGATTGGGAAAGCAGAATATCTATTCAGTCGCATCAAACCTGAGAAAGCTGAGGAGTGGCGGAAAGCTTTTGGTAGTGATGAGCGAAGAAAGTAAAAGGGAAGGAAATTGTCATGAAGGCGAAGAAAGGCAGCCATGAAAGTGGGAAAACAGTACAAGGAGGCAACAGGATAGTAATTCTTTGTCGGATGTTGCAATGTGAGGTGTCTAGACTCTAGATGTATACCTCGATATGTTTTCGTTCAGATGGGACCAGACAGCGTGGGTATGTTATAATCCTACAATATTCCAAATTTGATAGTCCGTTAGCGGGTATTGCGACTAGGTCGTGGCTGCTGCTATCCTCACACAAGCTTCGAATAGCTTACTATGGTGAACTAGGTCTGTACTACCCGCGTCATGGATCTTACTCTTCGATGGCCCTATGGCAGTGCGTGCTGAGTAACACCATCGGTTATTGATATCTACGCAACTACTTACGGAGGGTCCTGTAAGCCTAAAAGCGCTATCGATTTTCACGTGCTGAGTGAGCACTGAAGCAAAAAACTTGGTGTTTCAAAACTGGTGTTTTAGAAAGGCGGATCACAAAAAAAACATACAACAGCAGGTATTCGCCAGTGGTCACCCACCTGACTACTAATCCGCCGGTAACTTGCTTAAATAGGGCTGAGCGGACGGGAAGCCTTGTTCTCAAGTTCCTATGGTCGTATGTGCTTAAAATCCCACTAAACTCTGCCTATATACATTCAAAATTTGATAACTCAAGACTACAGCTCTCCTCTCTATTACTTTGCCCTTCAGCCATGATTTCAGTGGCGGAATAGTTCAAGACACTTCACTCCGTGGGGCAAAACGGGGCAACAGTCGTGCTGGGAGGGAAACCCCGCCGCTAAACCTGTTATAGCTAGCAGAACGGTCATGCCGCCAAGTATGCGAAACGGAATACATGCCGGAAACAATGAATGAAGATTTTCAGTGAACTCTATCTTGGATTTTGGCAGTACTTTGCGCAGTAGAAATTCTCTGTTTGGTTTGAGGATGTCGATCCCTACAGTGACTGTTTGCATGACGATAATCCCTGCGTTTCCGGATGGCTGACTCAGATACAAGTTGGAGAACGGAAACTAAAACCAGTCAACGGCATGTAGAAACTCGCTCCTAGCCGCACTGTTCAACTTGATCGTGACTTGTTCTGTACTGCGCGTGAAGCATCATTGGAAATAGCATCCTTTCGCGGTTATGTGTTCGCGTGCCAGTCTTCTGATAGTCTCAATAGGGAAAGTGGTTATCTTTTCCCATCATCGCCAAGTCTATCATGGGTAGAACTAATCCCCTTATAGAAGGTAACACTCCTCCTACACAATCTACAGCTTGGTTTATTGGCTGACGTATTGGACGAGAAATGCATTTATGGGTGTGCTGGACCACATCTTCAGAACCAGCCAGCGAGGAATGCCCATTTTCACTCATAGCAACTCCACGATGAGCATCATGAAGCACCTTCTAGCTGCTGTTGCTGTCGCACCCCTCGCTCTTGGGCAGTTTTGCGAGCACCAGTGGGAGGGTACCTTTGCTGCCGAAAATGTCGAGAAGAGGTTGCAAGCCAGGCAGAACGCGGCTGCGCCTCCTTTGGAGATCGTGCCACTCATTGTGAATGGACCATCGAGCAATCGGGTTGATCTCATCTTCTTCGGTGATGGATGTAAGTACCCCTACATGATCTGCAATATCAAGCTGACCATAATTCTAGACACCGAGGAAGAGAAGGACAAGTTCTTCGAGGATGCTATGACCCTTACCACAAACATCACAAGTGGCCAGACGTTCGCGGATGTACTTCCACTCATGAACTTCTGGGCCGGGTTTTCTGCAAGTGCTGAAGTACGTTCCTCCTTCTTTCACACATTATGGCAGGGTTGTCTGACTTTTCTTACAGAGTGGTGTCGGTGTTGGCGGGCAGCCTCTAGAGTGAGTACCTTTTGCGCCTGTTCGACGCATCACATCTTAACCGAGCTGGCAGCACCGTCTATGGACTTTACCGTGACGGCACTGAGCTACGTGGTGTATACTACGACAAGCCTGAGGTTGCACGCGCTGCATGCGACTCGACCGATGCCTGTGATTACCCCATTCTCCTTGGAAATGACCCCTTCTACGGCGGCTTGGGTGGCACATTTACAGTGACCACCTCCTCTCCCGGTAACGGCGCCTCGGTTCTTCGACACGAATTAGGCCACTCGATCATTGGCGTAGGTGAAGAGTATGATGGAGGCACCGTTTACCGTGGCGTCAACTCAGCCCAGTCCCCGAACTCGGTGTCATGGAAGCAGTGGTACACTGACCCAGCTTCGGAGCCAAACGTTCAGCGAAACAACATGCCGTTCCAGGCGTACCCTTGGACTTTGTTAAACACAACCCGGAGCTGGCGAGCGGCTTTCAGCTCGGCTGGTACTTACGATACTCACATGCTGCAGTTCAGTGTCAGCGGTGTAACGCAGAGCAGTGACTTGCTCGTGGAAATCGATGGAAAGGACGTAGGTTGGGAGGTGAACCCCGTGATCGGCGTGGACCGTTGGATCTATAATATCAAGTTCGATGATGCGCTCAGTCCGGGAGCACACGAGCTGAAGTTCACCCTACTCAACGAGGAGATAGAAGGAAGCGCACAGCTTTGCAATGCCGAGATCCTCGAGTACGGGGAAGTGTGAGTGATTTCATACCTCAGTCTGATGCGATCTCCTACTGACCGTGGCTTGTTTTCAGATACGACTTTGACGAATTCCATGGCATATTCCCTACGTAAGTACTAACTACATACCCGCAATGTCCTAATTCTCATATCCGGGAACAGGTTCTCCGCATCCAACAGAACCACATACCGTCCCACCAACGACAAATGTCTCATGCGCACCATGCAGTCCGTAGACTTCTGCGACGCATGCATTGAAGGTCTATGGCTGTCCCTCATGAACCCGCTCTCCCTCATCGACAACGTCACCCAGGTTGCGCAGCCTGACGGTTCTACTAACGTAACGCTTGACCTCCTACCCCTCGCACAGTTCAGGCAAGTCCCGAACAACCATGCTGAAACTTATACCATCCTCTGGTACGGAGCCGATGAAGACGTGGTTCTGGACGAATTCACCAACAGTACCAGCGCTCTTATCGACTCAGGTACTACGGACTTTGGTGTCGAGGTTAGGTTCTGGACCGAGCAGGTTAGAGTGGACAGGAACGAGGTACTGGTGCTTAAGGAGAGATATGAGATTGAGAACTAAGGTGAAAGATGCGACTCCTAGATATGAGATATTAGAAGGCTGTTTAACTAGAGGATTCGTTCATCTATCCGCTTCTTTCCTAATCATCAATCATAGGTCTTGTTTTGAGTGAAGAACATGATTCACGCGAGTTCGTAGTCCCTTCTTCAACCTTGAAATCATTGTACGCAATTATAGCTGATAGTTCTTTGATGATACATGTTGGCTTCATAGATTGAGACAGTTTTACGAAGCGTTCCGCGAAATCACTTACATAAGTTGTCGTAGAGCGCACTTTGGCCTCATAGCAAATAACATACTTTACGCTTCAGTTGCGCATACGCAGATTTTAGAATTTACTATTCAGCATGCCGTTTACCTAGACCCGGGATATGACGTATTCCCTTGTTTTCAGAGTCTTGGAAATAAAAATATCACCTATTGCGTTCTGGAAAGCCGCTAGAGACCGGGGATGTATACGAACAGGGTTAACGTCTCGTCGAATCGGGCCAGTCCAATATTATCTCGCCGTTTCGTCTAAAGAGGCATCCCCTTTGCGCAACACCACTTTGGCATCGTGATATCTGACAATGGCCCATCTGAAATACGGATATCTGCTCAGCGCTGCGCTGGCGGCCGCAGCTGCAGGAGTTGCGCCACAAGTTCCAGACGGAGCTGTGTTTGTTCCCCTGATTCGCAATGACAAACTCGATGCCTATTATGCAGAGCTCACTGTTGGCACGCCGCCTCAGAGTGCTTTTCTAAAGATTGATACGGGTAGTCCGACGTTCTCGTTTCAAGCGAGATCGAATCCGGTATGCGAGAGAGCGGATAGGCCGTGTGATTTATTCGGCGCTTTCGATAACACGACGTCGTCGTATGTTGTACTTCAGGACCGCATTGATTATATGCGCTGGCTAACATTTCCTTAGAACTTCAATTTATCGTGGCACTGGGTTTGCTGATCAGTTGAGTACCCACGGCAGCGGTGATTATCAGGAAGATACTGTTACCATCGGGGGTATCACGACGGAGAACATGTACTTTGGCTATCTTTTGAGATATGGGTTCCCAGATCGTGCACCTGTACCGGCTGCGACAATCCTCGGTAATGCATAAAAGCGCCTCTGCTATTTGTCCATCGACTAATATGTACAGGTTTGAGTCTCGTATGCAACGCAACTAGTTGCGGAGGAGAAGGTCCTTATCTGTTGGAGAGACTCCACGATGCTGGTAAAATTGACCGCAAGGCTGTAAGCATATACCACGGACCTGATGAATACGACGCGACGGGTTCGATGGTTCTGGGTGGATATTACGACGAGGCCAAAATCGGGGGTGATCTTTTCACCGTCAATATGAGTGATCCGCTCAACTCTTCTCTGTCTGGCGGTCAAACAAATAGCGCAAATGTGACCGCACTGAAGGTCAATGTTGATGGCAATACGACCACCCAGCAGTTTGGAGAAGAAAATATTGGCGTTCCTGTTCTTTTAGACAATGGTAAGTATCATGGTTGCATGTTCGACTTTTCTCAGTCACGATAGAATGAATGCTAAACCTTGTCTTAGGTGTCGCGAACTGGTACCTACCTGAGTCCATCGCGAACCTTGTTTACCCGGCCCTGGAAGTCGAGTTCAACGCGGGTCGCCAAACACAGCCCGTAGACTGCAAATACCTCGACCCAAATGTCGCCAAAGGATCCATAACCGTGGAGTTCGGTGCTGCTGGTGAAATCGAAGTGCCGTTCAGCTCTCTTGTAACCCCGTTCCCCGACGGTACCTGTGTCACGTTTCTCTATGCAAGGAGTCCTTCCGACATCTTCATCTTTGGAGATGGGTTTCTTCGCAGCGTTTACTCCATCTTCGATCAATCGAGTTATACAATCACCATGGCTCCGGTGAAATATACGGATGAAGTTAGCTTGGTGGCGTTTCCCGAGGGTGGTTTCAAAGCGTAAGGAATCTTGAATGCATTTATGCAGGGGGTGTTTTCAGGGAACAGTCTTGTACCTACTCTTTCGAACGCTCTATGCCGATGTGTTACATGTAGATTATTTTTGAGGTAACAGTAATGCGGGGTGATTACTTTAGGAAACAAACCCGAGGAGGATTTGACCGAAATTAAGTTGTTAGTTGCGTAATGGAGTAGCGAAAGTGATGATTGTCTCCCATTACGGCCGATTCGACATCCTCTCCTATCAGGATCAGTTGAGTCGGCTAAGTACGACTTTTGAAGTGGCAAGAATAGAAGACATAGATAATTTATTATAGTGATGTGGCGAAGGATTGTGAATGGAGCAACACGACAGACGATGCTTCTCAAATCGAGGTACACACGTTATGAGCTTTAGCGCACCCCAGGACAGTGTATTAACTACACTTTCTGTGACAGCATACTGTTAGACAGCGTGTCAGCATATCTTGTACAGCTTTTAAATTTCATCTAATGTACCTCAAGACCTTGAAAGACTGTCAAAAGCAAGCTCTAGGGTGGCGGACTTATTGATCACATGACGAAGGGACGTCAGACAGTAGGAATATTTCAAGTTCACGAAAAACATGAAAGTCGTGTGAATTTTCCTGGTAGGATCTTGCATTACTCTATCCGTAGTATTAAGACTTCCTCCTACTAGACTAGATCTCCCTGTCTCGCTCTTGGATCATCCTTATGCAAAGGTATCTCATCCCCAAACTTATCAATCCCCAGCGTCTCCGCTAAACTCGAACTCCCACTCTTCGTCTCAATCTCAGCCGCCTGCTTGTCACTACGTTCCACCCTCACATCGGTAGTACAAGTGATCCCGACCTGGCTTTCCTCGCTGATTTTCCTCTGGCCTCTGCTTATGCTGCTTAGTTGGAAGCTCTGGAAGTGACCACTCGGTTCGTGGGTTTGTCTTCGCATGTCGTTGACAGCCTGAGCGCGGCTTCGTGGACCGGAGGACGAGTAGTGCTGTTCTTCGTGCATGTCGTTCTCGGGTACACCTCTCGCGAGTCGGACGACAAGGGACGCCATGGACATTTCGATGTTGAGCTTTACGATGTAGGTGACGGGATGGAACTGTATGTACACCAGCTGGTTGGGTAAAAACATGAGACCGATGAGCATTAACTGCATAGACGCGAATTAGCATTGTGAGGTTGTCGTGGGTTGGGAAATGGGCTGGTCACATGATGGTTGCCCAAAGAGGCAACCAATCACGATAATACCCCATCCCATTTACCAGGCTATGTTTAAGGGGATGAATTGCAGCTTACATCCATGAGAATCGAGACCACCATCAATTTGGCGTTGAAACCGACCAAAGGTTTGTACTTCAGGAGACCATGTTGTTTGACGAGACGGTTTTGCACGGTTCGTAGGAAATACCAATTCAGGGCAGCATCGACCGCCAAGATGATGATTTTGGAGAGTTTCTGGTTCATGTTAGTATAGCTCGGATAGTTATAGCTGCATAAGCCATTAAAGTCTCAATGCTCGACCTTATGGCATTGAAAATACTTACATCCCATACGTTGTTCACCGCCACATAGATCGGACTTGCTGGCGGCACGGTATGGGCAGGAATCCAGATACACATCACGGCGATATTCGTCGCCGTGATTATTGCCACTGTCCCCCACTTGATCCTCCAGATGGTCTTGCGATGCTCAGCAATAAGCGCGATACGGTTGATGATAATTTGCATGAGCAACTGGATCTCAAAGACCCAACAAAGGAGGATAACGAAAAGTACTGGAACACTGAGGAATGTCAGCATTGAAGATTATACGATTGACACCATGGAACGTACGTCGGACCCAGTACTCCATTGAGGAAGAGCCATCCGATGACACCGATGATGAGGTTGGCTGCAATCTGACCCCATATCATGTAGATATAGCCACTTCTCAGCGGATTACGATTCCGTCTCGTCTGTTTGACTGTAGTTGCGGGCCAGAGTCAGTCAAGGTCTCCTCACAGGGCTTCGTTCATCCGCTGCTCCGGGCAGTACATACTGGCCTCCCACACTGTCAAGAATCCGAATCCCAGTGTAAATCCAGCAGCCAAAGCAGCGACTTTGAAATCGGTAGCTGTCGACATTGTTGTTCGCACGATTGATTCCCCACGGCCCTGGGTGGGGTTGCGTTCAGTGGAGTTGGGAAATAACAACAACTGCAATCCGAGAGAGGGTTCTCCGTCCCACCATCATATACAGCGTCAGCACCTGCCCCTTTCAAACCAACCTCCAGCTGCTTTGGTTATATGAGTCGTGAGCTCCTCGGAACCCTTGCCTCGCCGCACTTGGCCGGCCCGACTCCCTGCGCCCACTTCTGTAATGGAAACGGGACGTAGGCGTGAATCTTGTTTTTGTGGCCAATCGTTTAGGTGAGAACCACTAGTGCTCTATCCATGTCTGGGTCTCAAACTCCTTGGGTTGCGACATCTCGTGGTCGCTTACAGAGGGACCCTCGTCGACACATGCGAGTGACTGTAGATCTGATCTGCATCCCTTGAGGATCACTGGTGAAACTGCTTTATACAGCCATAGCCTGTCTGTTCAAATGCACCTCGAGTAAGGTCGTATTCACGTATAATCTCCACCAAGCCATCATCGCATTTCCTGCATCGATATCACACGAGCTTGCCTTAATCGTTAACCTCGGCTTCGTGGCTCCGTGTTCTCGAGAAGAAGAAAATTAGAGTTTTCGCTAACACTGCTCTATCAGTATTTGACACCTCATCATAGATTGTCTCGAACTCGCTGGTGGCTCAGGGAACCCCGCGGTCTCCGCAAGTGCGCTGTCAACGTGCGTTGAGCCCGGCGTTCCTGAATCAGTTTTCGCCGTTCCCGTTAATCCGAAGCGTATGGCGTGCCTAAAAACGACGCCTTTGGAGCCTAGGTTGTCGCGTGGCGAGACCCTTGCAATAAAACACTGGGGTCATACTATGTATTTCCACTTGTTGATCTTATGGTGCGTGTCGGCTTATTATACCACTGCTCCATGCTAATTCGTATTATTCGATCCAGAGTATCATGTCTATTGATCCTACATTCGACAATGCGGACCTCTTCTCTATTGATTACCTAAGTGCCACCACAATCCCAACGAACACATTGTTGGGAATAGCACATGCCTTGATACCAGTAAGATTCGTTTAGCAAGATAGCGGCCCACAGCGCTGCTACTAACCCGGATCCAGGCATCACGCAACATCGGCTGCTGTCCAGCCCTGTGCTGTCCGCGGGCCACTTGTATTCGACTTCAATTGTGTGGGCAAGTGGATCCATCGGATGATGCTGACATGTTCCATGTACAGTTATCAACAGTGTGATATCAAGCATGCGGCTGAATGAATCGCAGCCACATGGCAATCCTCATCCGACTCCCCAAGTGCATGATCCATCTGCTGGGGAGTTGTGACGTTTTCCCATCAATGCAAATGGGGTTAGGAGTACGGTTGTGACTAATCTTCACTTCGTATCTCAAATTTCAGCCAAGAAAGTGGATATTTCCCCTTGCAGCAGTGCTTATACTCATATGGATGGCTTAACGACATCGTAAACCAAGCGTCCTTGTCCAAGCCACATGTTCGCATGCTGCGAATTGCCGAGAATATTAACTTTCGGAATACGAGAACGGCTTACGAGAATGGTGATGCGGTATCAAAATTTGATCAGCTAAGGCGCAGCTATCTTGTCCACTAAAATCCATTAGGGCCATGTGGCATACGCGATTCAACGACATCTTGGCCTGCATTACCAGTGCAACAAAGAGATGATTTGCTCGGCAACAGTTCTGGTGAACTGTGTTTTCGGGTGCTGCGGACTGAATAGTTCCAAAAGAGGGAAAGAAAAATGACTGGAAGGGAAAGAGGATTAGTACATCGCATGAAAGCGGAAATGTACTGGTTATCGCATTGTGCAGGACAGGAGAGGTGTCGAGCAGCATCCACAGCTTGATCCACATGACCATATATCATAGAGCATCAGGTATTGCCAGGGATTATTAATCACTCATATAAAGTTTACTCGTAGACAATGCGTACGTAGTAGACTAGTCGCAAGCCTCCCAAGAGACAGGTAAGAACAGGAACAGGAGAAGATCTACATGACATGTCGAACATCCCGTGTTTCCATCCTAGAAAGTCGCCGACGTCAAAGCCAAGGCGAGTAGCCTTGCCCTGTAAGATTGTCAAGCTGAGATAGCCGAAAAAGGGGGCCAGGGAGAGTCGGGGAGTTTTCCGTAGCAGGAGGTGATGAACAAGTTGAAGCGACTCCATCGCACGATTCGAGAGATCTACGCATGGCATGGCAGTGACATCCGTTGTGGGTAGTAACGGCTGCATATAAAGTAAGAGTCAGCTCGCTGTCGTTCATGCGGACAGACGGGGGTGAATGATAACGAAGATGGGAGGTATCGTGAGGATCGCAATTAACACACTGGTCGTGTCCAAGGGCCGGATATAAGAGCAGGCAATCCACACAAAAGCGGGACTCAGACAATCAGGAGCTAGACAGGATCAGGCTAACATTAACTCAGTTGTCAGGCGACGGTTCGACATTCGCGAGCCGAGTAACGGGTACCACGACACTGGCGCAAAGGTATAGCTGTCAAAAAAAGCGTCACTTGTTCTTGTAGATCCACCTTTAGGATCATCAATGTGAAAGAGGTGCTGTCGCCCAAACAACGCTGTTAGCTGATGACGTGATATCGCCTACAGGCTGACCCACTAAAAAAATCCACATTGGCCGAATACATTTTGGCGATTATGGAAGAAGTACTGGTCTATTGATCGAGATTCGAGAAAAAGTGAAGACCGGCGATATTTGCGTTTGGGTAATGATCATATGATATCCACCTCGATGTACGTACGTATAACTTCAAGAGCAGCCCTGTAAAAGTAATATTCCGCAAAGCTTATGTTGTGTCCATGATTTTAGAGTCAGACTAATCTCACAGAGCAGGTAAAATTCGAGGCAACTGTTAGACGAACATATATGACGTTAATCAACTTCAATCCGCTAGACTTCCTAGCAGCACGGAGGATCTCCTGCACCACGATCAATAACTGACAGTTTTTAGTAAGTTGTATTCATAGGAAGTAACACAAATCGCATGCCTACAAGCTCTGCTTCACGTCGTAGGTAGTGCTATGTGTAAGGACGACTGCTTCTTTCAGAGACAAACATCAATACAGATGTACATGCATCTCAAAAGATACTCTGAGATGCCATGCACTTGGAAAAGATACTTTAGAATGTCATGCACTTGAATGAGAGTCTACAAATGTATCAATAATAATTCTGAAGTCGACCAATAGCTATGCCTCATCTCTGAGGGTTTATGTCATTGGCGGGGTAAGCATCTTAATCGTCCAATAGGATAAAGGTTGACCCCGCTGCTGCCTATTCGTACGGAACGCAACCACTTATGCTTATTACCGCCACCTACAAACTCAACGACTTCAATAAACACCACTAGCTCCCTATACTGTATTCTTTAATGTTTGTACCGAGCGGTTCTTCTAGTAGGATTCGAAAGATGGTCCAAAATCTAAAAGTCTCCGACAAGACCGCAAAGGTCGACAACACCGCAAAGGTCGACAACACCGCAAAGGTCGACAACACCGCAAAGATCGACATGACCAATGCCAACCCACAATCCCAGTCTCCACTCTTTGGAACTGTCCCCCCTGAAGTAAGCTAGCCAGAGATATATATACAGTCGTACAATTTGTATCGCATCGCGAAATGTGATCATGAATCTTCTATAGCTATGTACAATCTACGACGTGGTATTCAAACTGACTTGGTGTCCTCCATTGCAGATCCGCAACGAGATCTTCTCACTTGCTATAGCGGAGTACACTCAATCAGAACAACAAATTGAATGGGCGCTGCGTGCTCAAGTTCTGGAAGAAACGGTCTGGAGTGAAGAAGCTGTGAAGCCCCCTGAGACGTACTTGAGAGACACATATTACAGGCGTCCCGGACAGGAGGGTGAAAAAAGGGTCGACGTAGCGCTATTGCGTACCTGCAAACTAATCTGGAGTGAGACCAAAGCACTACCCGAAAAGGCGGTGGAGATTGCTCTGTGGTTCGGTCATAACACGCGGGCGCCACCAAGTGCGTTTGTGATTACCACCTCCTCTGTTTCCTGGTCCCATGTTACAGCGACACTGACAGATCTCAAAATCATCTAGGAACGATTCGCAAGATAAACGATCTCTCAGTCCCGGGCCACGTCGATCGATTGATGCAGAAATTCGAGAACCAACCATCATCTCTCACCAACCCCGTACACATCTACGCTCAAATGTTCAAAATCCGCAGCGCGTTCGGATCACTGCGGAGAATGCATCAAGTGGCCCCCCGCGAAGTAACTCTCACCTTGCGATACACCGATTGGTGGTTTTGGGAAAACAATGCCGCAATCTACCCAGTCTCGTCGACACCGTTCTTCGGCACGCAGGATATTGTTTTACCAAAGTCTGTGGAGAAGGTGATCATAGAATTCGAGCACACTGAGATGAAGCGGCAGCAGTTGGAAGGCGTGATTGGGGAGTTGTATGCCAAAAGAAACAGTTGGAGCTGGGATAGAGAGGATGGTGCGAAGCTGGTCATGAAGGGCGATGGGACAGAAGATGGTGTTAGAGAGTGGGATTGGATGGGCCCTACATGTTTCAATAATCGGCGCTATACGCATCATGGGACTGGCGATACCATGAAGATGATTGTTAAGGTTGTTGAATGGGTAGTTGAGAAGTCTGCTGAGAAGGACGTATGATCTAGGGTAGTAGATCGTTGTATCACATTAGTAGGTAAAATAAGAGTAAATCGATGTTATTGTCATTTCATTACTACTTTACTTATTTTGGTGGACTGTGCTGGGAGATCATTGCCCGTTCAGGCTCAAGACATTTACATCCAGCCCATCACTTCTTCATCTTTATAGCCTTAATGCAGTAGGTCGTTAAAAAAATTCTTGCTCTTGAATCTTGATTGTGTATACATTGGCAGATCTTAGGCACAGTGGCAAAATTATGGATAGCACTGCATCCTGGAGACGAGGGATATTACTCTCCTTTTCCTTTCGCTTATACTTCAAGTAGTTTCAATTGGTAAATGCCCCGCTTATGGATCTTACATAGAACAGTTGGTCTTGTGGCATTTGAGTATCACATTTCATATCATCTCAATCTAGAACAGTACTAGCAATTTCCGTTCCTGAATAGTCCATAGACTGTATGGGGAAAATTAATGTTTGGCTAGTCCTCGTCCATGTCCACCAACAACTGCTCAACTGTCTTTGTCACATCAGTCCATCCTTCTGCCTCCGGAACCCATGCCGCGGAGCCCCTTATATCGAGCCTGTCGCCAGCCCACTGACTCTTCATTCCCCAGTAACATCCAGAAGGGTCGGATGTCCAACAAATCTGACTACAAATCGCCTGTCCGAGCCGATTCATAGATTCACCTTCCCTCTTTCTCCAGTGAACAAATTGTTTGCGGGATCTAATTCGCGGTAGAATGAACGTCAGTCAATATGACGAGGCTTATTTAAAGGGAAATTACTGACAGATTGCGCAGGAACAACGCTGAGGGATGGAGCGGCGCCATCATTCTGATAGTCCTCCCAAATGCTTCCGCTCCTACTCGCGACACAATCGGAAAGCGGAATGTCTCAGGCAGAAAATTGAGTTCACGGGTATATCCTAATTGCCGGGCATCTTCCTCCAAGATATCCAGCTTGCTTTGGCCTTCGCCTCTCTCATGCCTTCTTTTCATGATCTGATAGTGGCTAGACCATGATTTTCGATCTTGAGCCCAACGCTCTGGCGGTCTCTGACCCGTCATTTCGAAATCCTTTTCGATCTTTTTCCACTCTGCCTGGCTTTCCTTGCCAGTCTTGAATGGGGGCATAGGTGCTCGCAAGGAGGTCGTGTTTTCTCCGATCATGTTATATATTGGGTTGTGGGTTTCGAACTCAAGATCGTCCGATGTGACTCCATGTCGAGACTTGAGAGAGTCTAGCCAATCGTCTATCTCTTGCTTATCCACTGAAGCTGGTGAGCCGTTTGCATAGTCACCCAAGCAAATCAATCGATCACCAGCCCAGGCAGCGGACTGAGTGAAGACGTCGCGAAGGAAGGGGGCTGACATGCGAAAGAGAACGCCGCATGTTAAAGCAAGAGCAACCAAGTCGGATGCTTCGGTGGCGCACTCGGAAATGATCATGTTTATGAGCTCCTGGGGCAAGCGTATCAAAGGACTATCGGCACTGTGCCACGTCAGTACTGACAAATCTAACACATCAGTGCAGGGAGATGACGCATCAGGATCTCATATAGCAAGAGCATAGTGTACTACAACATTCCTTGCGAATACAAGAGCTGATGAAAAGCTACTGCATGCTTCCATCCGTAGATAACAGATGGTACACGTAACCTCCCGCTTTGCGACATCCTGATGCTACATCCCTCCCGTAGGATCACTCACTTCCTCGAGAAAGCTGCTGCGAAATCGGTCTGGGCCTTGGCATCCACTTTGGGTGAAAACTCTGGGACACTTAATAGCGGAACAAGTCCGGCGAGGATCCCATTCATCAAGATATCGCCTAGCTTCACCCCAAAATGGTTCTCGAGATGGCTTCGTCGGTCGATGCTCCCGACTTTCCCTAAACATGGCAATGCAGAATTAGTGATCAGACCCTCCAAGCCAACATGCAACATATTTCATCTCGCTAACTTTAGTGGACGTACAATATTGGCCCATGATGAGCAAAAAGGTGAATGCGCAGTTTTCTAGGGAATGTATCGTGATATTGCTTTGTTCATCTTGTTCATGAAAGGACAGTATGAGCTCGAATTAAATATGCGCAAGATGGCTGGCATTCGAGTATTGCTGCCTGGCGCTTCTGCCTACCGCGTAGTACACAGTGGAGTCTCCCTGTGTTGTTTCTCCCGATGGTCGGAATGACGATCACATGCTCTGAACTCGCAGTGATGATAGGACCAATCAATTGCATCGGTGACCAAACCGTTACATTTCACCAATCTACGAAGTTCCTGTTGACGCGTACGTAGTCATCCCGAAATGTGCGGAATTATCACGCTCTTGTAAACACTGTGCTACCGAAGAGAATAAGGCTACATTCAATGGATATGTTCGAGTAGAGACGGGACGGGTGACATTTCTTGACAAGGCCTAGCGAATGATCGCTATATTTGTACAACTATTCGCATATTAGTTGATCGACAGCGTGCATGTTGATTTCGTCGAATCAATTTTACGCACCGACTCGGTGTGCACTCCGAGCCTTTCTAGCAAGGTACCTATTGATCCACGGTACAATTGGATTCAACCATTTCAACAACCACACCACCACCAATTATAAGTATCAGGGAAATCATCACTGAATGTCCCCATGTTTTGGAGAGAGGAAAAAAAAGTATTAGTCATAGGATTTGCTTTTTCAGCCACTTGCGTCATAGGGATTGCCAAGAACACCTGACACAAGGGGGCGCAAACCAGTATTAAACGGAGACAGGCTGTACTTGTGATCAATTGGAAGAAAGAGTTGATACGAAACTCCTGATGTACGAACCCCCGGTATATGTGACATGATTTGAAGCTAAAATCTAAACTTTAGACCAACCTCCCGACGTTATTATCCACTGGCAGCCTGTATGTAAAAGCGAGAGTCCTCGGCTTTACTACGTAATTTCTACAACCACCACAAAACTCGTCGCACCGAGGAACAATGCCACCACCAATCGGAAATAATCACCATTCTTCAATCGAAATTATCGGTAAAGATGGTGCTAGAGCTTCCTATTTCCCCAATTCCGCCCCTGGGGACATGCAAATGATCGAGCTTGACTTGGATGATCCCACTGCCACTCCTGTGGTAACTGGACGAGTATATTTTCCTGGTTCCAGTGACTAAGAAGATGAAGATGAGGAAGATGACGGAGATGACGGTAGCGACGAAGACAATGATCCCGATATGGGTATCAATGGCAATTTGCGCGACCCTACACCAGAGACAGTAACAAATCTGGCGCAAGACAGGGTGACTTCCATCTTTGACAACTACGAGACCCTGCAAGCAATTCTAGAACGGCACGAAGCTTTGATTCGCCAACGATGGACAAAGAAGAAACCCGAGCAACGGAAAAAGCAGCTTCTGGAAGCCTGGCCTCGCATGTCTAAGAATCACCGCCCTGATTTTGTCGCATATAAAAAGGAACCCGAGTATGCGAGACAGCACCGTACGAAATATAGGCAGGCCTACTTGTGGCCTCATATAAACCTTGAAGATCTTTCCCAAGCTAGTACCGTTCTACGTTTTCTCAACTCCAGGGGTCGCCATAGCCCTGCCACATTTTCAGTCATAGATCAAGAGAGTGTTCGGACTGGACTTAAGACTAAAGCGATCCGTTGCATTTCGGGCCTCAAGATCATACATCTCTATATTGATCTTTTAGGCGAGTCCCGGCAAGAGTACGGTCAGGTGTCGGAGTATGAACCATCAGCAAAGAAAACAGCCAAGGGGACGTTCCAAATGCGCCAGAAGCATTAATAGTACTGGAGATTCAGGAAAGGACGCTCGACTTCCTCGTGAAGCTTTGCAAAGGCATTTTGCATGACAAAATGTCCGATGGCTCGCTCACTTCGGGGCCTGTGCAGCCAGAGCCACCCACCCTAGTCATCAAGTCTGGACAATGGCCATCCGCTATCGATCTGTCTTTGAACCGCCCTTATCTTGTACCCCGTGGAATCGACATTGAACGCATGCTCCAGTTTGCTAGTGGTGCTTGGCAAGCATGTCAAGATCATGAATTTGAGCTGCGTGAAGATCCAGGATATTTCAGCGACACCTTCAAACAGTGGAGTGACCATGATGATAACGCGCTCCCAGACCAATTTGGAAGATTCCGTGAAAGGGACGATGTTTTCTGGAATCGTGCGGCACTGCGAACTGTTAACGAGCTCAACCAGGCAGGGCCAGGTTGGCGTTTAATTGTGCACTACCTGAAAGAGATCAAAGAACTCTACTACGACGATGCATTCGAAAATCCAGAGGATAACCCCAAATACATCAAGTCTATGCACATACTGAAGTGTATCCAATACGCTCAAGGCCTACACATCGCAGCCCTAGACATAGCACGCTTCCTGCCAAGATCGCCTCCGGTACGAGATTATTTTTGGATGGAAAATCACGAGAAACTTCGTCAAGACGAAGGAAGCAAGGAATTTCCAATATTTCGGCTCGTTCCGCTCATCACCATCCCGGATCCCGAGTTCCCATAAGAAATGACAGCAACAGAGCTCAATCGACTTGTCCAGCATGACAGTAAACTTATTTCTCCCTTGTAAGTCCGCCGACTCATCATTCTAAGACTCAGAATGCTTGATAACCCGCAGCTAACCTTGCACTCGTGACGCAGGGTCATGAAGCTCATTGATAATTTGAGTATGCACTGTGAACTTCGAGCACAATTGTCTCTACTTTGCCCGAAAGTCTTTCCAATCGATGACCATGATATAAGTGGCATGGAGCAAGGTCCAAGAGAGCTGTCTTCCAAGGAATGGATATCTTTCATGAAAGGCATCATGCGCCCAGTACAAGAGACTGCAGTCATCATGAATTCCTATAATTCAAAACTGAAGATCTTTATCACCGGCATTCGCAATGCTGGATTATGGGCATACCCCGTCGACAAGAAACGGACAGAAGATCGAGTAGAAGAAATGCGCAGGGCGGAAAGGGATCTGGAAATGACTTGGCAAAGGGTCGACAGATTCTTGAAGGCAAACATGAGTCCAGAATCCTATAGATTCTTTGCGTTTGACACTCGCAGAGTCGCACGCACACCACCCTGGGAGAATGTACACTCAATCGACACCTCTCCTTCCAGTTCTCTCCCCGCAGGACTCTTCACTCTGAACCGCAAAGCATACAAGCCATTCAGTACTCTGTTTTTCCAACCTTCCGCTACCGACGAACCAGGTGAGGTTCCATGGGCCGATTTCGTCTACTCTCTTAACGCCATCGGTCTGATCCCGGAAAAATTATTCGGTTCCAGCTGGCAATTCACTCCGGATGCTTCATTCAGTAAAAAAGTGAAGGTCGATAGACCCATCAACTTCTACCAACCGCATTCAGGCCCTAAACTGCCTTACAACATTGCACGACGCTATGGGCGTAGATTGAACCGGATATACGGGCTCGAGAAATCGTCTTTTGTTCTGGGAAAGTAAAATGTGAGGTTTGATTTATATTATAGGGCTTGTCGCCTGGAATTAGCTATTAAAAGTCTGTTAAGATGTTGATTATGTCGAATTTCACTGTTGTAGAAGGCATGCTGGTACGCTGTTCAACTGTATGTTGATGCAGAATCAGAAGAAATAAAGTGGTTTTCACCCAATTCACGAGTCCAGCAATCGCAAAGTAGAACCAGCCGCCCCCGTGCTGTCACAGCACCAAATTCTCCAACTCCCACACCAGCAATCCACCCCATCATCATCCTCCCACCCATCTATCCTCTATCCCAATAAATCCCTCGCCTTCCCACCGTCCTCACCCTCTCCCATCCAACTCCTCTCCCTTCCCTCCCCTAAACACCCCCCTTCCCTCTATAAAAAGAATATCCCCCCCCCCTTCCCCAAAGAACATTCCCTCAATGCACAATACTCCACTCGCCCCACGCGCATGAACTCCAGTCCCCACAAATTCGCATTCCCGAACCCCCCCTCCCCGTTTTTTTAACGCGTTTCAAACCCATCTTATTTCGCTTATTTTCAGGTTCGAGACAGGGGAGGGCTGGGATGCGGCGAGCGCGGGCGAACAACAATTTGGTACGCCGAGTATTTTGCAGTGTGGATTAATGATTTGTATCCTGGGTATATATGCATAAGAGAGAGAGAGGGAAAATGCGCGAGTGCGTGTGTGTTAGTTTAGTGAATGTTCATTGCTGTTTCTTTGTTTTGCGGGTAAGGAGGGAAGGGTTTTTTGCCGGTGATTGGTACCGCGGGACAATGGCGAGTGTGTAGATAGTGGTGATACTCTTTTTTATTTTTTTTTCAATTGAGGTGTTGGGTTTGTAACTTGGAGAGAATGTGTTGAACCGTGGATGCAGAGATTACATGTTATCTACTTTTTGGGGAGCGCTGGTAAGGATCGCGTTTCGAAGGGGGGGAATGGGCGGGTGGAGCTGCCGTGTTTCTTATGCTGCGGCTGAGATGAGTATAAGCAGCTGGCGAACAGGTTTCTGCGTTTTGTTCTTTTGTTCGAGGGTAAGGATGATGTTTGATGTGCAGTGTTTATGCAGTGGGATGAGTTTAGGCGGGTGGTTTAAGTACCTTCATGTGTCGCCCTCTTTTTTGGGGGTACCTTCACTGTTCTGGATTTCCTGTCCTTCGTTTTTTTTTGTGTTTTACTTTGCGTTGAGAGTTGAGCTCGGTATCTTCTATATTCAGTCACTCTTTTTTTTTGTTTGTATTTGGATATCGAACATTCGCTCAATTGATATTCCAATCGAAACGGTCTCTTCAGACATACTGATTACATTCATCCATTCTTTTTTCATCAATCACAGAAACAGGCTGTTCTAATCCGTTATTTTTATAACAAACTACATTCATTATGCGTCCATCGCACTACCTTTCCCTCGCAACAGCGACCTCATCCGTCCTCGCAAACGCCCAATCAACCTCCTCCCTCATCTCCACGGCCGCGCAAATCGCCCTCTCCCTAAAATCAACCTATCCAAACCCTTCAGTGGCCCTCCTCCCCCACCCCTTCTGGTGGTGGGAATCCGGCTCCAGCATCGACGCCCTACTAAACTACGGCATAGCAACGGGCGACAAGACCTACGAAGCGCTCGCAGCCAACACGCTGCTCAACCAAGCCACGGGCACAAACGACTTCATGACGGCCGACGCCACGGGCAACGACGACCAAGCGTGGTGGGCGCTCGCGGCGCTCACGGCGGCGGAGCAAAACGTCCCCGTCGCACCGGGCGCAGTGACGTTCCTCGCGCTCGCGCAGAACGTCTTCGACGAGCAGAAAGCGCGATACGACGGCGCGACGTGTGGCGGCGGGTTGAAGTGGAAGATCAACGTCGGCAACGGGCTAGACGGGTGGCATTACAAATCGACCATCACGAACGGGCTGTTTTTCCAGCTCGCGGCGCGGCTTGCGAAGCTCACGGGCGACGAGGAGACGCTTGCGTGGGCTGAGAAGGCGTATGATTGGGTTGTTGGGGTGCAGCTTATCGACGGGGAGTTCAATGTCTACGACGGCGTCGAGGACACGGAGAATTGCGAGGTTGTTAATAATCCGCAGTGGAGTTACAACACTGGCGTGTTTATCCTGGGGACGGCGGCGATGGCTGAGCAGACTGGCGACTCGAAGTGGACGGATCGAACCAAGGGGTTGATAGAGGCTGCGCAGCGCAACTTTGTGCGTGATGGCGCGTTGTTTGAGACGCGCTGTGAGGGCTCGGGGACGTGTAACTTGGATCAGGTTTCCTTCAAGGGGACTTTGGCAAGGTGGATGGGGGCTGCTGCTGATATCCTTCCGGAAGTGAGGGACAGTGTTGCCAACGTTATGAACGAGAATGCGGCGCTGGTGCAGGGAAGCTGGAATGTGGATGCGGGTGTTATGGGACACTTTTCGTCCCTGGAGATTATGGACGCGGCTATTAGAGCGAGGGGGGAGGCACTGGTCGCTGCGGAGGGGTTCCTGGGTCCAAAGGGTGCAGTGCAAAATGTAGGCGCAGCGGGAAGCAAAAGAAGTATCGCAGGGAGACTGTGGTGGTAGAAAGGCTTGATGTCACTAAAATTTAAGCATAATATCTTGTTGTGACCAGGGTAGTTATTGGGTGTAGGATGCTTGTGAGTGAGGAAAGTACTACTAGATGACATGTAAGTATGAGAAGTAGTAGTCAGTAAGAGTAGAAGTAGAGTTGTACATGATACTTTACTCGTACTGACACAACGCAATCAACGATATAGGAACCTCGACCATTTCCAAGGACACATGATTTAGTGACCTTGAGTTGTTGTCGATCCAGTGGTTGCCAGGATTGATATCATCGAGTGATGGGCATATGCCGCGTGGGGCACCCGCATAAGAACCAAGTTATTTTCCGATCATTCCCGATTGGGTAACCCACGATGCAGATCAGGTGGAGTGATGGAATCGGACCGTTCACCTTACTGCCTTGAATCCCATCCGAGCTTCGGCGCCGTGCGCAAGAATATCCAGCCTTTTCCCAGCTCCCGATCGCCGGTTGGTCGGTTCATTGGTACGAATGAATATCTTCCCCGCTTACATGTAATGAACAAGCTTTAGTGGCATTTGCTCAAAATTAATTGAGGGGTCCATTTCACGAATCGCCGGGTTCGACGAGAGCCTGCACGAACTAGCGATCGAGCGTCATCGATACCAAGGAGCGCAGGCGCGGTGCTGTTAAAGGAGGCAGAATGCTCGATGAGTACGACGACGCCAACATCCACGCTGGTGCACACCTCTCCTACGAAACCGTGCGTCTCCCCATCATCTGGAAAATCGTCACCACCACACTCGTCGGCATGTCGAGCATCATCAATGTCGATTTGCTGGGCGTAGCAACAAACCCAGGCTACTTCTCCAACCTTCTCCCCAGTAACGTGACAACCCCGACCACCATCAAGCTGCTGAGCTACAACGACACGTTCGCGGCCAATGTCCTGGGTCCCGATGCCACGGCGCGCCAGCTGTATGATCTGGATTGGCAGGCGTTCCATGAAATGGGGACGTATAACCGCGAAACCAACTCTGTGTACGTGACTTCGAATTACCAGAGTCTGGATAATCCAATCAACGTCACCGTCATTGATCTCGGCAACAACTATTCCATTTCGTCGAAACGGTACAAGGACGTCAACGAGGCAAACGGCGGCACGAATTGGTTTCCTCCGGGATTCGAGCAGGGCAATGGAACGACGGCGCCGCGGCTTTTGTTCTGCGATGAGGGCGATTTCAATGCGTATTCGCAATTGACTTCTGTTGATCCTGTGACGGGCGAGTCGGAAGTCATACTCAACAACTATCTAGGCCGCAATTTCTCGAGTACGTTTCCTTTGAATACAACACATACCGTGACATTACGCCAGCGTACCTTCTCAATATTCTATAAGAAATAAATAAAGATCACCTACACATAACCTTTACTAACCTTCTACCTTTGCTTTGCAGGCATCAACGACATCCGACAGCACCCCGTAACAGGAGATCTTTGGTTCACAGACGCGCAATATGGCTACTTCCAATACTTCCGGCCTAAGCCTACGATCCCGAACCAAGTATACCGCTTCACGCCCTCGACCGGCGAAATTGCCGTCGTCGCAAGTGGCTTCTCGCAGTCCAACGGTCTGGAATTCAGCCCTGATCTCAAGACTCTCTACGTGAGCGATACGGGCGCGCAGGAATTCGACCAGAACTTCACCCGCCCTGCAACGATATACGCGTTTGATATCCAGGAAGATTCGCGGACGCTGGCGAACCGTCGGACGGTATGTCGATCTTCCCAAGACAACAATTTCTGTCATCATGACATGTGTTGGTGAAATCTGCTGACTTTGCACTTTGAAACTCTCAGTTTGCGTACGTGGATACGGGATTCCCAGATGGGATTCACACCGATACCGACGGAAACCTCTGGGCAGGTTGCGGCGATGGACTGCACGTATGGAGTCCTCAGGGGACGCTATTAGGCAAGGTCTGGATTGGCGTTGACTCGAACAACTTTGCCTTCCTTCCGGGTAAGGTGTTGGTGTTTAGCAATGCACAGCTTTGGATCGTGGAGGGGATCAAAGCAGTGGGGAGAGAGATCTGCAGGGATTTTGGTGTCTCGTGCTAGCAGCAGTTCTACTCGAGATGGGCATAGCGGGTCCCTTTCCTGGTGGTTCAGACATACCTAGGTAGTGACCACCAGCGGGATAGGCGGTCAGTACCTGTACCACGACGCAAAGTCTTATCGCTATCATTCCCGATCCTAATCTCCGCCGCTAGTGCTAGCCTATCTCCGGGCCCCACAACGCGATCTAGATCGTTTGGGACTGTCGAAATAATCTTTCTCCCTCTTATATATTTGCAACCCTTCCCCCCTCCACTGCTCCTTTAGCACTCCTTGTGAAGACACACACACACCACTCTCCACTCCACCCACAGCAACAACATGGCACTATTCACTCAATCATCCACGCCTGGTAGGACTAGTAGAGACATACGTAACTGACACCCGTTGGCACCATAGATTCCTACCTCAGTAGAAGCATTCCTCAGAGTGCATAGATTTCCTCTTCTCTCTAGACCACCGCAACCCGGACACGGCTTATAGAACTCACACATTTTCATATCTCTTTCCTTTTCCCTTTCCTAACTTTTTCCAACTCCCAAACGCTACTCCCAACCAAGTTCTCATCACCATGAGTCCCACCACCACCACCCTCCCCACAGGCGCCCCAACCTCGCCCTTGTTCGAGATCCGCGAAACCCCCCATAGTGGCCGCGCCGTCTTCGCCACAAAAGACATACCAAACGACACGCTCCTCTGGCGCTCCACCGACCTAACCCTCGACGTCCTCCTCCGCGAATACCGCCGCGAAGTCTGCGGCGAATGCTTCGCCTACGATCACGGCCGCGACCTCCCTATCCGCGACCAATCCCTCGGCTTCGCCTTCTGCACCCCATCGTGCCTCGAAACCTGGAAATCCCGCAACGGACCCCTCGGCATCCAAGCCTGGACCGCCGTCGAGAAACTCGTCAAGAAACGCAGCAAAGAAGACTCGGAAATGGTCTCTCCAGACCTCCCCCGCCCATCCACCAAGCGCATCGCCGAAGCGTGGGATACAACCACCACGGCCGCCTCCCTGATCCGCGTAGCCCGCGCCGCAGACCGCGACAGCCCCGCCAACCAAGCCGGCGTCGCCGTGCCCGTGGACCACGACGGCGGCGGCGTCAAATGCACAAAGCAGCACCGCAAAGCGGTCCAGAAAGCGCTGCTGCAGCCGCTGAACCCGGACATTATATCGTTCGTGCTCAGCGGGATCCTGCACACGTACCACAACCCGTCGGCGTGGCCGTGCATCCTGGCCCTCGCCAGCGACGACACCCCGTACTCGAGCGCCGACGACCTCGCCGCCTACACGCGCACCTATCTGCATCTACTCGCGGTCCTGCCGCTTCCGCTGCTCCCCCACGTTACTGCAGAGTCGATCCGGCTGCTCGGCAGCCGCGACTCGCATAATTCGTTTGGGATCCGCTCGCTCGAGGACGAGGGCGCTGAGTTCTTTGGATACGGGTGTTGGCCTTCCGCGTCGTATTTCAACCACTCGTGCGCGCCGAGCGTCGCGAAGAGGCGCGACGGGCGGGTGTGGGAGTTTAGGTCCGCCAGGGATGTAAAGGAGGGCGAGGAGCTGTGCATTACGTATCTGAGCGGCGAGGAACGCAGGTTGAGTCGTGGGAAGAGGGTCGGGATTCTGAAGCGGAATTGGGGGTTTGACTGTGCTTGTGATCGGTGTGAGGGGGTTTAGTAGATAGCTTCGTTTTTTTTTTTTTTGAATTTATGGGGGTCGAGAGGGGGATGTGAGGGGTGAAAGGGTTTTGAATCGCTACGTTGTTGGTTATCGTCTTTGCTGCTTCTTCAATAGTAACTTGTTCTAACACCTCACCTCCATCTCATCTCATCTCCATAACACCAACACATTCATATCATCTCCCCCCCTTCCTCCCTCCCTTCTTCCTCTTTTCTAGACAAACCCCCCTTTTCTTCTTCTCCTTCATTGTATCAACAATAAAAAACGCGTTCTATTTATACAAAAACTAATAATTAAAATTTAATATACTACTTACTGGCTTACTTACTTACTTGCTCCTTCTTCTATTCTTCATTTCTTTCTCTCTTAGTTTTGCAGGCATGGATTTATGTTTAACAATATCTATATTCTCTAGTAAACAAGTTTTTTTTTAGGTATTGCATCCCTAGCCTCTAGTGCTAAAAGCAAAACTCCTTTTTTTAAAAGCTTTTTATTACCTGCCTACTTTTTATTAAATTATTTTTATTAGCTTTTTTAAGTGTAGGAATTACTGCAACTTCTAATTAAAAAAACTTAAAAACTTAAAAAACAAGTTTTTTTTCTAGGTTTTTTTTTTCTACTGTTAGGCTTTAGAGGGAGGGAAAAGAGAGAGGGGGGGGGGGGGGGAAGGGTTCTTAGAAAGCTTAGATAGGAGTAGAAGAAGATAAGTGTGTTTTTTATTTGTAGGTTTGTTGATTTATAGTGTTTTTTTGATTTTGAGTAGGAGTTTAGAGGGGAAGGGATAGAATGAAGAAGAAGGGTCAGAGAATAGATTTGATGAACCTATGCTTATTACTTACTTACTTACTTACTTACTTCCTCCCTCCCTCATTCACTCGCCCAATCCCCTCAACAACCCCCCTAGCCATCTCAGCCTGCTCATCAGTCCTAACCACCAAAACCCTCCCCATCCCCGCATCCCCCCCAACATCAACAACAACCCCATCAACCCCCCCAACCCCCATATTCCTCCCCTCATCAATCCCAAACCCCAAACACCCCACCATACCAACAACGTCCCTCCTCACCCTCTCCCCGCGCTCCCCAATCCCCCCCGCAAAAACCAACGCATCAACCTTCCCCCCCAACTTAACATAATAACTCCCAACAAACCCCACAATCCTATCAACGAATAAACGAAACGCTAATTCGTCTTCCTCGCGGCCCCGCGCGCTGATGACGCCGAAATCCGTGGTCCCCGTGAGGGAGCGCCACCCGCTGTCTGAGTTTAAAATGTGTTCAGCGCGGGAGAGATGGAGGGATGAGGAGGCAGAGCGCGAGGGCCGTAGAGCGTCGTGCGTGAAGTGGAAGGGGAGAGAGGCGTCGATGTCGCCGCTGCGCGTTGCGCCGGGGAGCCCCGAGAGCGGCGTTAGCCCCATGGACGTATCGTGGCTACGGCCGGATTTTATGCATGTTGCTGAGGCGCCTGAGCCGAGGTGGAGGGCGATTATGTTTAGGGAGGTGCGGGGGATGGAGAGGTAAGTTGATACCTGCTCTCTCTCTTTCCTATCAGCCTTTGTTTATATACTTTTTGGATAGGGGGAGGGATAAGGGGGGAAAGGGAACAAGGGAAGTTAGTTACCGCGCGCGTGATGAATTCATAACTGATGCCGTGGAACCCGTATTTCCTTAACCCGTTCTTCTTCGCGACGCGTTGGTCAATCGGATACGTAGAGATATGCTCCGGGATAGAGCTATGAAACGAAGTATCAAAAAACGCGACATTTGTGGCCTGCGGCAGCATTTCCGCGGCAGCCTTGACAATCCCCAGCGCGGGGGCGTTATGCAGAGGAGCGAGATCGCTCAGGGCCTCGATGTGGTGGAGGGTGGAGCTGTCGATGACCTGGCTGCGGGGGTAGTTGCCGCCGTGGACGACGCGGTGGCAGACGTAGCGGATGTCTTTGGTTCTGGCGAGCTCGGGGAGGGCGGCGTCGGTGGTGAGGTGCGTGAGGATGTGGTGGAAGGCGGCTTCTTGCGAGGTGATGGAGGGGAGGTCCTGGGAGTTTGTGCGGTGGGTGCCTCGTGTGTATTTGAGGGAGGCGGGTGGGGCGGTGAGGCCTGAGATTACTGCTTCGGCGAGTTGGGTTGGGGTTGTTGTGGTTTTGTCCTCTGGGGCTTTGAAGACGGAGATTTTGACGCTGGACTGAGGGTTGCGTCAGTGATGGCTTGGTGGGTGGTGGAATGTTGGAGCGGGGTGGAGGGTATACGCACTGAGCCCGCGTTGACGGACAAGATTATCTCCATGGTTTATGAGATGGTGGCTCTATTAGCAGTCGTGAATAGTTCAAATATCAATGTGAGCTTGGTCGGTATTATCTTCAAAGGTGATTGACTTTGTATATCGAGGCTCTCTTTCTCCTGACTTGGTCTGCGCAAGGAAGATTGACGTTGTGTAGATTGATCACTTTGTTCCTAGCTCTTCTAATACGCTCTTCCAAATTGTTTCCAATCGTTTCTTTTAGTATGTATAGGGACAATGTCGTTGTTGTTGCAAGCACCGTACTTGACGCACCGGAGATGGCGGAGCACTTTGCGACTAAAAAAAGACACTTAAACATTGCAGCAACATTTCGTCATCGCGCCATTTAAGAGGGTCTGGGGAACACCTGGAAACCAGCTTTCCGATCACACCACCACAATTAACATGCATACGTTACCTGCCAAGCTCTATAACCCGTCGTTTGTGGAACGTGCGTAACCAACGAGTCTAAGGAAAAGCCGCAAAATGTGGTAGATGAAGATTTGAAATGTTGGAGTTATTCATGCAATTGATTGATGCCATCGAACCATGGCGTCCTCCCAAAACGCAATCGCCAGGAGAGATGATTGAGAGTGTCCGCAGATTATCACGTTTCAAACTCTCGGAACAGAGCAGAAGAAAACCTCGATATTCATTCAAACCAAAATCCCATTTCTCGTGATTTTTCCTGACTCCCTCTCCCCCTTTTTTAAAAGACCAACTTGAACCCTACAACCCCGCCTGCACCAGGTCCCAAACCGCCTTGGCACTCCAGAAGTAAAGCACGTATCCAGCAAGCAGCCCCGGAGCGCCATTGTACCTCCCCTTCCCCTCCTCCTTGCCATTGTTGTACCCCCAAGCATACAGCACACGACCGACACTCCAGGTGGCGCCCAGCCCAGCGGCAGCGCGGGGATACACAAGGCCGGTGATGAGCATGGAGAGGACGACGGAGCCCTGGGACTCGAGGAAGTTCTGGTGGCCGCGCTGGGCGCGGTTGAAGTCGTCGAGGAGCTTTGCGCGGGCGGGTGGGGCGGACGTGATTTGCTCGTGCGTCGCGTACATGTGCGGGTAGGGGATCTTTGCGGCTTTGCGGTAGGATACTACGCGGCTGCCGAGGTAGGTTGCTACGAAGACGGTGGAGGTTGCGGCGGCGAGGACGAGGCTGGAGGGGTGGGGTTAGTGTGTGGTCTTCTTTTGGAGGTGGATGGGGGTCTGGGGTGTTGGTTGTGGTGGTCATGGGGGAGTGTAGACGTACCCGTATCCGGCGGGGACTTCGAGAGAAACCATTGTGACGGTGGCGATGTTCTTGTTGTTGTTGTTTGGGAAGATAGATTGGTTGGTTGGTTGGTTGGTGGTGTAGAATCCAAACTCGCTGGTTCCAATTGGAAAAACAATCAGAAAGGGAAGAAAAAAAGGGAATATATCTTTCTTTTTATCTCCGAAATTTGCCGCTGGGGGGCGATCGATCCAAAGAAGCTTCTCGACGAGGCGCGCGCGCGGACAAGGAAGAGACAGTAAAATAACTTATGGGGCCTCGGCTCGGGGGGTTTCCGTCGATGCAGCTAAAGGCAAAAGGCAAGGATGATTGATGCTGAACACCAACTGCCGTTCCAAATCGAATCCTCAAACTGCCTATTCTTTCTTTCTTTTTTTCTGTTCTTTGTTTTTCAACGGTGCGGGATCGAAGCTGCGATGGATCCGAATCTCCCTCTTCAAAGATTGATGGAAAGAAGCGCTGGTAAACAAGACCGGTGCTAATTCCATCTCGAAGAGAAGAAATCATCAACACAGTATATATACACCCCCCGGTTGTTTGTCGTGCAGCCCGATATACGTGTTCTCCATCCATCCATCCAGCCCGTCCCCGCTGAAACCACTCGTGAGACCATCTGTACCATCACCCATCATCCATGGACGAGTTCCAGCGGACCAAAACCATGCCCTGTTGCTCGACTCAACTCGACTCGGTTGCCTGCATACTCGGTGCTTCTCATTTTCCCGACGACGTGGTGGGTGCTGCGATGCAATGGAACAACCAGAACAAAGTCTATCCGTTTCCCCGACGGCGTAATATCCAGAATCCCACAACTCCCTATTCTCTTTTTCTCGGCGGGTATTCCTTGATGATGATGATGATGATGATGATGATATAAAGTTGTCGTGCTCGCGTATGCATGTTGTGAGATAACACAAGGACGGGGCCAGGAATCGATATCCATCATGGTAGGTACCTGCATACATATGTTAAGGTAGTGTAGTTGTTGACGAGCCGAGCCGGGCCGGTGGGATTCGTCCGTCCGTCTCTATTGCACATGCATCCATTTCCATCTATTCCTCGTTCAACTCACGTACTTATACACCACCACTGCTATCCCCATCTTAACTCATTCGATGGAAATGACATTAACTGTACCCCATCTCTCAAAACCTGCCCGTTCCAGACAAAAAAAAAAGTCAGTGAGTATCATAAAAGTGTTCATCTGTATGGAGGTATGTATTCAAAACGAATCAAAACACTCCCCTCTCCGTGGAACAACAACCCCCCACACCCCAACAATAAAAAAGAGAGAATGAGATGGGAAGATGGGGGATAAGCAACGCGTGCAGAAACAGCAATCAATCAGGGAAGTAGGGTTTTGTTTAGGTATTTATATACTGCTGCGCCGCAACAACACCTAAGCCAAACCAGACAAAAAGGGTCATCGAGTTGCCGATGGAAAGCACGTCATGACTAGGGGCTTATTTCGCATAAGAGCTTAGTACAATCATATCATTGCAATAGTAAGATGGATAGAGAGGGGGTGAGACTTGTTTCTTATTGCCTAGATTGGGAAATATAAATGTTTGAAGATCAATTGTTGTTTTGGGAGGGGGCTGGTTGGTGATTGGTTAGTTGGGATGGATGGATAGAATAGCAAGAGTTGAAAATAGAGCGAATAGAAACAAATATTTTGATTGATCCTGAAATAGAAGTACTTGTACAAAAAAAAACCGATATATATCCCCTCATCCCCCCCCCCCTCCCCCTCTAAAAAAAAGAGATTTAGGAAAAAAAGGAACAAAACAAGCAAAAAACCTAAAACACAACAACCTCTCCTCCTCTAAAAAAACACAGTTAATTGTCCCCACACCTCAAAGCAGCGCCCCCAAACTCCCCCTCGTAGCCTCCTTCCACTCCCTCACCAACCCGACAACATCCCTAAACTCCCTGGCCCCAGCATCCCTCACGCACTCGTACAACCAGCTCTCGCTCGTGGTGACGACGGCGCCGGCAGCGCGCAGCCGCGCCAGCGCAATGGGGATTTCCTCCTTGTTGCACGACGAGACTGCGTCGGCGAGGATGTAGACGTTGTGGTTGAGGGCGAGGAGGTCGAGCGCCGTCTGCGTGATGCAGATGTGGGATTCGATGCCCGTTAGGACGCAGGTTAGAGGAGAAGAGGAGGGGTGGAGGGTTGAGAGGGTGGATGTGATTTCTGGGGTTCTGTTGGGGGACGAGGGGTGGTTAGTTTTAGAGGTTGTGGGTTTTCGTTTTGAGGTTTTTTTGGGGGGTTGGTATTTAGGTGTTTTAGAGGAGGGGGTTAGATAAGGGATGGTAATTGCTTTGGTTCCTCTCGTCTTTCTTGTCCTTGCTTTTTTTTTTTCAGGTCTCGTCGAGGATAGTCGATATTTTTTCGATTGGAGAGAGAAGATTAGAAGAAGAAGAAGAAGAGAGTCGTGTATCCATCCCCCCCCTTCTTTACCCACCCCTCAAGCCAAACACCCAAGAAAAGGAACAACGGAAACGGGACTGGAAGAGAGAGAAAAGAAACGGGAAGACTTACACCATGGAAAACAACGTTTTATCGGCATGAACAACCGTCTTCACGCCTCCGGGCTGGTCAAGCCCCAACTCCGGACACGTCTCGCCCAGACGCGCTTTATTCTGCGTCGTGGCAACGACGGGTATATTCAGGATCTGACCTGTTTCAATCACAGTCATGTGGTCAGTGCGAATCCCCCCCTCTTTCAAGCTTCGGTGGCTGTGTGACATTGAAACGCAAGGGAAGAGAGAAAGAGAAAGAAAGAAAAGGAAAAAAAAAAGACATACTAGCCTTGAGCATCTTCCTCGTCGTCGCAACAACCTTGTCGAATTCGTAAATGGCAGGGCGGAATTTTTCTTGGAGGTCGCAGATACTACATCCCACCCCCCCCAACGACGACCATCAACGTTAGCCTGGGACCGATGGAAATCAAAGAACTTATGATCATCTCATTCTTTCTTTTCTTTTTTTTTTTTCTGTGGTCGGGGTTTTGTTCGTTCGTTCGTTGCCGAGACACAGGATCCAAAGGGAAAGAAGAAGAACAAAAAAAAAAACCAGACGGGATGGAGAACGTACAACAGCACCGGATTTTCTACAACGCGGGAAACATGTTAGTATATATATATATAAAGATATAAGTATACAAAACGCAATTGCCAGAGTATATCCACTCAACCAGCCATGAACAAAGTGGCAAGAAAGAATAACTTACGAATCCGCGGCTCTGGTTGAGTCATGTTGACGGCAAGCAGGTAGTGGGATATCGCAAACTCAATCGGGCCTCTTCCAAACCTCGCAATTGTCCTCGTAGACGTAGTCGCAGTACTATCAATCCTGGGATGCAAGTGCCGTCGAAACAGTTGTGCTGATTCGGTGGAGTGTTGTGGATAGTAGTAGTGGTTCTCGTTTTTGCTTTTGCAAGCGAGCGAGCGGAGGACGGAGGGGTTCGGCGGCGGCGTCATTGCATACATAGATAAGTAAGTAGTCTAGGTACATATGCGGGGGGGGGGGGATGGGGGATCTAGATGGCAGGGGATGACATAGCAGCATCAGTCGCATACAAAGGTACATATTTACGCATCATTGTGCAGGAAGGATATAGGTATTGGCATGGGGTGTGTATATACATATAAAGAGAGAGAGAGAGAACATGATGCCTTCTTTTTTTTTTTACTCTCTTGTGGTTGGTGGATAGGTGGATGACTATGCGCAAGGTGAGAACTAGGGAAAAAAAAGGCAAAGACATGTAGATACAGCGAGGAAAAGAAATGAAAAGGCGAGAGTCATACATGAGGAGAGATGCAATGCACTGCGCTGCGCGGTGATGCGATGCACTGCGATGCGATGCGGGCGGGCAAACGACGGGTGAGGCGTGAGGCGTGCTGTGTGCTGCTTCACCTGCCTACCCGCTCTCCACATGTACATACATACATATGTACGCATCTCTGCACAACCAGAAAAGATGAAGGCAAGCAAGCAAAAGCAAAAGAAATCTACATCTGACCCATCGCAGGCGCGTCATTGGCTGAGGGATAATGATAATGATGATGATGATGCTGATGTCAGTGTGGTGAGTGCTAAATTCGGGCATATTCACGTCTCGCCATGGTTTGATTCTAGGGATCCGAGGCCATGGTGGATGGAGAATGGGATATTGCGAGGCCAATCGTCCATTCCCTTTTATTTTTGTTCTTTTTCCTGTTTTTGGTGATTGGGGCTGTGTGGGTGTAAGTGGGTTGGCGTGGAACGGGGCGTGGTGCTGGCTGGTGTCATTCAAGACATGTGCCTGCGTGAGGGTGAGAGCGAGATGATTGTATTCAGCTTGCGGGGAGGAGTGGGAGAGGAATCCAGCCTTCTTCTCAGCACTTGGGCGCCGGCGTGTCACGAGGGGAGCCAGGCCGTCAGCAGTGTAGGGAAAGGCGCGAGGTTAGTTTGGCTGTTGCATGGCCTTGTCCGAGATGATGCCTGAGTCTGTGTGTGGGAGTGTTTGATTGCCGGTCGGGGGTCACGGTAAGGGTGCTCTTTGTCCCTGACGCTTCGTTTCCTTGTTCCTTTTCTTTTGTTGTTCATTTCCGATTGAACAGTGGAGCATTGTTGCCATTGATCTGTAGCAAAACCCAAGAGGAAGAAACGTGGGTGAAGAGGATGGATTGTCAGATGTTAGGCTTCGGAGGTCAGGCAGGTCAGCTTTGACGAGATGCTATTACCTATCCACCTACCCGAAGAGGTCGTCGTCGGGCCCTACCAGGCAAGGTATTACGGCCACCCTATCCGTTCGACTGACTGACTGACTGACTGAGTGACAACGGGGAGAAAAGCGGCAAGACGAGGCGTTTTTCCCCTGGATGGTTCGTTGTTGGGGTCTGGCGGCATCGTGAATGAGCCTTTGAGCCTGGGACAAGGCTCCTCTGTTTGTTTGTCTGCAATGTTCCGGATGATTGGGACAACGAGTGGCTATGCATGTTGACCAAACTACACAATATCAATTGATGGTACATGGTTGATACATAAATGTACACTCAAGTGCTGGAGGGGATTGATGGTGATAACGTGACCCTTGGGGACTAGCGTCTTCGATCCCCTTCCCACTCCCCTTGAGACGACCAGCATCACAGCGCAGTCGACGCAGCACAATAGAAACAGCAATGGTGCAGTACAATACAATAGAGTAACAGTGCAGTCAGTATACGCAAACTCGGCGAGATTGCATCCATTCGCCTCCCTTTCTGTTCCCTCTCCCTCCTTGTCTCCGTTTCTCTCTCTGTCTTCAGTCTGTCTGTCTGTCTGCCAGTGTCCGTGTGTCTCTCTCCCTGATCTCGTTGATTCGCTCTTCTTCTTCCGCCCCTCGAATATTTCCGTCATTCCATATATCCCGTGCCTGGTCTGCCTGTGTCTGTGCCTGTGTCTGTGTGTGTGTCTAGTGCTAGAGGTACTGTAATAACCGCCGCCCACAAGAAAGAGACCCCTCTCTCTCTCTCTCCCCCCCCCTCCCCGCGCCGAATCACAGTCCAAGCATCTCTGCTTGCCCTTTTCCCCCTTTGCTTTGCTTTGCTTTCTCTATTTCAACTGTTCTGCTCTGCTCTGCTCTCCTCTCTTCCGTCCTGCCCGTGACCAGAGACCAAAGAGCCCTGGATCCTGCCAAGCGCCCGATCCTCGACGCCCACCACGCCCACTCGACCTCCACCACCACTTCCCCCGTGGATTGATTGATCGATTGATTGTTTGATTGATTCATCCATCCATCCATTGATCCCATCCCATCCCGCTTCGCCTCTCTCGCGTCCACTCTCCTGTCTTGTTTGCCTGCTTGCCTGCCGAGGCTTCGACTTTCCCCATCCATTCATCCCAGGTGCCAACCAACCAACCAACCAACCCCCATCCGCCGACTCTGCTCTCTGCCCCCATCGCCGCCTCTCTTCTCTGCTCCTCGACCCCCCTCCCGCCTCCCGCCTCCCCTGTCTCCCGCAGCGCCGCCGCCCTTCTTCCAGCGACCTCGTCCCGCGCCGCCTCTCCGACCTCGATTGTCCACCCTCGACGCGAATGAGCGCCTGCACCGTCTGCCATCCATACCATCACCACCGTCTCCATCCTTCCACCTCCACCATTCATTCCGAGCACAGCCAGTCCTGCGCCGCCCCAAGGCACTCCGCTGCCGCTGCTGCATTCTATCCCCACGCCAAATATACTCTGAACCCCCCGCTGCAGCCCCGAAAGTCGTCGCCGCTCGTCACGTCGCCACCTTCCTCTTCCTCCGCCGCCCTGCATTCCTCCACCACCGTGTCGCCGCACCGCCAGACCCCGACACCAGAGCGGGTCCCACCTCGCCCGGTAGTGGCGAAGAAAACCCCCTCCAAGCCCGCGCCCGCACATCGAGAGCTCGATGGGAATAAGGCCGCCGAATCCCCCACAGTGCACACCAGCACGCCCATGACGTCCAAAACAATGGGCTCCAAACGCGAAGACGTGGGCATGCCCTTTGCCTCTCGCCTGCAACGGCCCTCCATAATATCACATCACTCCAATTCCGTGCCCTCGACCCCCGTCCAGAATGCCCGCCAGTACGAGTCGCGATCGCGCTCGCCTTCGCCCAGCGGCGGTCTGAACGGCAGCCACTCGCCCCGATCCGTCGTCAGCGAAGCCAACAGCACATTGCCCACCCTGCGCCCGCAGGGCCGCACCGTCCGCTGTCCCTACGAGACCAACGTCGCCAACGGCCGCCGCCGAGTGCCCTACATCTGCTCCGATCTGCTCGAAGCACCAAAGGAGAAGCCCAAGCTCACGCTGGATCCCCAAGAAGACAAGAAGTTGACGGGCGACATGCGCGCCATGTACGACCGGTTACAGCCGAGCAGGGAAAACACCCAGCGCAGGGATGATTTCGTCAAGAAGCTGCAGTGGATCCTCGAGACGGAATTTCCCGGCAACGAGTTCAAGGTGCATGTGTTTGGTTCCTCGGGCAATATGCTGTATACTAGCGAAAGTGATGGTGAGGTTCTTTCCCTGATCCCGTGGTACTGGGCAGCCCTGCTAACCCACCCCACCTTTTACAGTTGACATGTGCATACAAACACCCATGACCAAACTCGAGGAAATGCACGGTTTGGCAGCAGCCCTCGCAAAGCGTACTGATCCCCACCACCGCTCGCCCACCTGCGTGCCTTTGCGCTAACCTCTGCCAGATGGGATGGAACGTGTCGTGTGCATACCCCAAGCCAAAGTACGCATCGTCAAGGTCTGGGACCCTGTGCTCAAGCTGGCTTGCGACATGAATGTGAACAATACCCTCGCCCTCGAGAACACCCGCATGATCAAGACCTATGTACAAATCGACGAGCGCGTCCGCCAATTGGCCATGATTGTAAAATATTGGACAAAACAGCGCATCTTGAACGACGCTGGTGAGCCCGTCTCTAGCCCTCCCTGCATTTGCACCCCTTTTTGCGTGTTCATGGCCGCTGACAACCTATTTTTCTTCTTCCTCCAGCTTTCGGAGGAACCATCAGTTCTTATACCTGGATATGCATGATTTTGAATTTTCTCCAGACCCGGGATCCGCCAATAATACCGTCGCTGCATAAGCTTTCGCACAAGGCAGCCGACTCCACTCCTAGCAAGTCCAAGTCTGACTTTGCCGACGATTTGACCAAGCTGGTCGGCTATGGAGAGCAGAACAAGGAATCGCTGGGTCAGCTGCTGTTCCACTTTTTCCGGCGGTATGGCTACGAGGTTGATTTCGAAAAGTCGGTCGTTTCGGTGCGTGAGGGGTGTTTGCTTGCGCGGGAAGAGAAGAACTGGCATCGGGCGGGATTGCAGAAGGAGGCATTGAATCGCTTGTGCGTCGAGGAGCCGTTCAACACGGAGCGAAATCTGGGCAATTCGGCCGACGACTATTCATGGCGCGGCATCCACGAGGAACTCCGGCGTGCGTTTGATCTGCTGGCAGACGGCCAGCAGCTGGAAAAGACGTGTGAGCAGTACGAGTTTCCGCCCGAGGAAAAGACTGGTCCCCCGCTTTTCAAGAAACCTCAGCCGACCAAAACGACGCTGACGTCAAGCGTGCCCATCCGGAGCGGTCGTGGTGGCGGCGGGCATCGTGGGGGAAGGGGCAACTACCAGAAAGGGGGGAATGGCGGCAACGGCAGCTACGGTCGACGGGCATCTAGTGGAGCGTCCTTCAATCGCCCTCCGTTCCTCCACAGCCCTCCGATTGCAGCCATGCCTGGCCAGGACTACTTCCAGCGCGACTATCCACGCGGTCTCAACGAGCAGCTGCACGATCAACTCTTCCAGCAGTACCAGATGCTGGAAATGCAATCCAACAGTCTTAAGCAGCACTTGATTGCGCAGCAGCGTGCACAGCAAGCCCACCACGCACAGCAGGCCCAAATGCATGCCCAGGCTGTGGCCCAGGCTCAAGCTCAGCGGAGTCGAGGCACCCCCAGCACAAGTTCAGGTGGGTCACCGTCAAAATCGCCCTACGTGAATGGGCGATCCAGCCCTCATATGGCTACTGACGGTGTGATACCAGCGGGTGCTTTCCAGCAGGGCTTCCTCTATCCGTACGCTGCTTTCTTCGATCCGGCTCAGGCAAATCAGTCTTCCATGTCGCAAGATGGCTCAAGAACCAATCCTTCCTCGCCGTCGCTCACCAACAGTGTGCCCACCCTTCGCCGCCAGGTGCACCGCCCTTCCAATGCGAGCGAAAACGGATCTTTGCGGTCTCACTCGCAACCACCACGTGGGCTGCAACCTCAGGGCGTTATTCCTGGATACCCGCCGATGCCGCAGTACTACGATCCCGCCGCGTTCGCTGGCTATCCCGTCGCACGCTCGACCACACAGGAGGCCCCGACAAGCAGCCCGCCAGGAGCGACTGAAACCCAGGCCGCCCGCGTGCCCAACTATCCCGAGGTCCAACCGCCGTCCGAGAGCGAAACTCCCAAGGAATATGTCGGATACTATGTGGATGAGCCCCCGGCGCCGCGATCGTTGCAAGAGTACACGGTGTCTCAGATCCCCTCGTTCAGCGAGCTTGCCCAAAGGCGGCGGCGCGTGTCGCCAGAAATCACCCAGCCACTCCTCAACACGGCACTCAGACGCGTTTCAAGATCTCCCTCGCCACTCGGTGGCCACATGCGCAGCCAGTCGAGCAATGCTCCACTTCCATCCTCCAGCGCGAAGACGGAAACGAGAAAAGAGCGGACAGACTCTGTAAGGCCACCTCTCGACAACGGCCCCGTCATTGTGAATGGATCGTATCCGACGCCGAGTCACGAGTCCAGGACGAGGAGTGGGACTGTGGATTCTGTGGCATCAGTAGATGTTCCAGGGCACCCAGCAGTGGGACTGGGAATGGGAATGTTTATGAATCCTGAGCAGTACGGTTTGGCTGATTCGCCCGAGCGGCCGGGAGCCCCTGCCAACGAGTTGAAGAAATCAGGTCATAATGAGATGTTGGAGCCTAGCATTGTCAATGGAACTGTGAATGGGTTTCCGCACATGGATCTCAATGGAATGGCGCAACCCTCTGGTGGAAGTCAGCAGGCTTTCCCCGCGCTTCCGGATGGCTGGATGAATTACAACTTGAGCAACGGAAGCGCTCCCGAGCGTTCAGAGGAAGTGTCGCCCACTCGTTTACCGCCTCAGCAGTGGAGACCGGCGCCGTACGGCAACGGGATGGCAGCCTTGGATACGATAAGCACTTCACGGCCAGTACCGCAAGAGGTTCAATCCGCCACATTGCCCCTGCTATCGCCGGTGTTCGAGACGAGAACCCCTTCACCCACAGTCAGTCGGCAACCGCAACCAGCAAAGGCCACGAACGGTGCCAAGAGCCAATTGAAGGAGAACAATAACCATGCTCGTCGAGCTTCGCATTCTCCAGGTCAAACCGCTGCTCCCAAGGACAATCGCAACAATCAGCCAAAGGGTGGTGCTCACTCGAACGAGAAGAGTAACAACAATAACAGCAAAGCTAGTTCAAGCAACGGCAGCAATAACAACAACAACAATTCCAACTCATGGCAGCCTTCAAAGACCAAGAAAAGGAAAGGAAAAGGTGGCAATAGGGCAAATGACAACAAATCTGCGGGCGAGCCGTTACCAGCGAATGCAGCCGATCGCAAAGGTGGATAAACGCGTTCTGCGCCAGCTTTGGTTCCGTGCTTTGCGCCTGCGACGCTCCTCGTCTGGTTTGCATTTTGGATACAGACCCATGCGCCTTCCATGGATTCAGATGCATTTGGTGTGCTTTATTTGTACATGCCGTGGCCCAGATTGGACAAGATTGTTGGGAAGTTAAAGAGGAGCATATGGCGCCCGAAAACTGTAGGAAGAGCAGGACGACGCACATGTAGTTGCAGTGGACAAAAGCGGTGTCGGATGTTTGACACGAGGTGATATGATATTGGGTTTCCGTCTCAGCACTTTGGACGTTTTGGCGCGGTGCTTGGAGTTGCGTTTTGGACGAAAAAGCCACGAGTTGGCCCTCCCACATACACGCACGCATTCATGTTATAACGGCATTCAGCGGAGTTTATATTTCTATCTTAACCGTCTTCTCCCCATTTCCTTGGTCATTTCTGCTGCTCGGGCCCTCGTCTTTTCCCCATGTGTGCGTCTAGGTTTTTTTTGTTCTTTTGTCCCCCATCCTTTCTTGCTGTGTTTTGTCCCTGTTTTTCTTGTCCTTACGGAATACCATTGGTTCTTGTCCACAACCACCCCATGAGCGAGCGTTTCTCTGCTTCATATTCTTTTCCCTCTTTCTCCGCACTGTTTGGGGGAGTCGCATTCATGGACACACGAAAGAGAAGGGGGAAATCCAAAAATGTATGCATGACCGGGGGCATGAATGAGCTTTGTGCTTTTTTTTTTGAGGGGCTGGATGGGGAGAGAGGCAGGGAGGGATGTGAGAAAACGACATGCATGCATGCTCCTTTGCGTTATGCTCTTTCGACCACGGACGTTTGGAGAGAGGCTGGCTGGGGCTGCTTTTTTTGAAGGAGGAAGGAGGGAGGGAAGGAAGGAAGGAAAGGGTTCTCAGCCCTCCCCCTTTGTCTCTCTCTCTCTGGCTTGGAACTAAGTGGCTGGCTGGGTGGGTGGGAGGAGGTTGCTGTTGTTGTATCGTTATTGTTAGGCAAGGCAAGGCAAGGCAAGGCAGTGTCTACAGAAGGGGATCCTTTTTTTTTTTTTTAAATGGGGGGTTTTTTTTTGTTGTATAGATTACCATTAGGGGAGAAGAAGAGAATTTAAAGTTTTTTTTTTTTTTTTTTTTTTTTTTTTTTTTAGCTTGACAAATTTAGAGACGTTTTGTTATTTTTTAAATAATTACAACTTTCTCTCTCTCTTCTGTACCATAGTATGCTGTGCTGTTCCTGCGTGCTGTGTGTGCTAGCTAAGCATCAATTGATGGCTTTAACCTCTCTCTCTTCCCCCCCCCCCCCCCCTTTCTTATACAGCCTAGTAGGTCATCGTCAAACTTCCAATCAAAAAAACCACCCATCACATCCCATTCATTCCCCCTTTTCCTTTCCCCTCCCTTCTGTTTCCCCTCGCGACAACGCTTTGCGCGTTCCGTTCGCTCAACTCAACTCATCATCCCCTCATCAGTCAGTCAGAAAAAAAAGAAGGACCCCGTCTAGCCAACCCCGCAATCACATCGGCAATCTGAATCGCCATTTCACGTTCTTCGATTAAGTCTGCGGGATCCGCAACTGTATCTAGACTCCCGAAGAGCCATAGCTCTTGTAGATCGCGGATTAAGGTTGATGAGGATTGCGCCGCTTTGATCTGTTTTATCGCTCGTGCCTTGATGTTAGTGGAAGAGGGAAGAGAGTAGAGTAAGAGAGACGTACAATATTCATGGTATCCTCTTTTATAGATAATTCTCTGTACGCGATTTCGCTGTATGGGGTTTGCCTTTGTGTTTCTTCTCCTTGTCCTTGTCTTACTTTGCTGCTGTCCTCATCATTGTTGTTGTTGTTGGTATCGTTGTTGCTGGTTATGGACGTTGAGGATGGGCCGATGCGTTGGAGGATGGATTGGTAGTTTTGTAGGAAGAGCCGGATTAGGTCGTCTGCGCGCTCTTTTTTTTTCGCGATGTTAGTTTTTTTTTTTTTTTCCTCCTTTGTTCCTTTTTTTTTGGTTGGGGGAGTTGGTAGGTAGGTGGGTGGAGGGGAGGGAGGGAGAGAGACGGGGAAGTAAGAGAGGAGAGAACAGGAAAGAAGTGTGATGTTTTTTTTTTCCCAGTCTTCTGCTTCGGTGTAGGGTAAGGTAAGATAAGGTATGGCAGGGCAAGGTAGGGAAGACGAGCACGGCAAGACGTACTGTGTAGAGCGGCGGCATTGCGGTGTTTAGGGTCCATTGCTCTTCTTCTTCTTCTTCTGCTCCTCCCTGCTCTCCTACTCGCTTTTCCTTTGTATTCACGCGGATGCTGGGATTCGAGGAGGCGGTTCCGGTGTCGTCGTGATCGTGCGCGCGTAGATTCGTTGTGGTGAGTAAGTAGCTAGAACAAGTAGCTATAATGAATTGACGATTGACGTTGATGGCCAACGTACTTCCTTATCGCGTTATCGATAACGATAGCGGAAGCTAGCTAGCCAAGTCGCGTGGACGTGCTAAAAACACCGAGGCACGTTTTTTTTCTTTTTCTTCCCTCTTTTCTTCTTCCCCCCAGTTCGAGCCGCGCTTCGGCTGTTCCCGCATGTGCCGCAGCCCGTTCCGTACATGATTTAGTGAGTTTCTTTTTTTGGGGGGGATTTTTGGGGTGGGTCGTGGGTTGGAGAGAGAGACCCTTGAACCCCTTTTTCTTTTTCCTTTTTTTTTTGCTGGTCTAGATGGAATGCGTACGTTATAGAGAGGGATTCTGTTCGACCAACTCAGTGTGCTTGACTTCTCCATGGTTTTATTTTTATTTTTTGCTTTTGATGGACATAGTTGGCTAGCTAGCTAGCTAGTAGAAAGAATAACAACTTCGCATCAATGGGTTTCTGCAGTAAACAGGATAATACGTCAAAAGAGGGAATAAGAACAGTCCAGGTCCAAAAAAAAAGGTTGGCGATGCGATGGATACTCTCTTTCTTCACAAACCCGACAACTATCCTCGTGTCCATCCCACGACAGAACCTTTCTCTATTTGTCCATCTGTCGTTAACACCAAGCACGCCAGATGCATGTCATCACAATATACATGGGCTCCTTGGTCAGTCTTTGTCGAGCTTCCTAACTTCCACAGATGCGCGCGGCGTTGCCCCGTGCAACCATGGCTTCTGCTGTGCTTTTTTTAACGTGTTGTTGTTGTGTTGGGAGCGGGAATTGCGTTTCGGGGAGCCGTTAAAAAAAGATTGAGACGCAGATTGAGTGTGTAATCTCAATCACATATTCTGTGTTTCTGATTGCAGGGTTATGAGAGGAAGGAAATCATTATGATGATGGTTTCTTGTGGTCTGGTAGCTTTAGCCGTCATGCGAATTTTGCATACTAGTGCTGTGTTGTAGTAGGGAATGGAATGAAACGAAAATAAGAGGGGGCCGAGGGAGAGGAGGGCATAGGGATCTGGCTCATTAGTACTCATATCTGATCAATTGAATTCTTTTTTATTGTCTGCTTCTACACAACCGAACATTGGGCAAATCAGGGGGAGATTGGGATGTAGTACATCAACCAAGTTTGTCTTGGTGGAGGTGGATCAAACGGTCGAAAACGACGCATGCGAGATGTGGTGAATGCAGGTTGAGTGGGGATAGGAGTAGTGAATGAGAGTAGCTACCATCATATATAGCCTACACTTCAGAAAACTAATGACAATGGCAAAATGATCGAGTAAAGGAAAGGGGTAATAACGAATGAACTGACTACCGGAACAACGAACCAAGACCAAAATGAAACAACGCCACGAGAGACTAGGGTTCGACATAGGAGAACACAATAACAGGAAAGAAAAAAAGAGAGCGGATGAGGAATACAGAGACAAAACGAAGGCAGCAACAGGGGAAAAAGAAAAAGTTGGACGACGATTCAATGCACCCAAACAGCACTACCATTCTTCTTAGAAAACAACGAAGAAAGCGACGCTCTTCGCGACACACTCCTGGAAGCGTTCCGTGACGCCGTCATGATTCCCGAAAACGATAGAGCTGATGGGCTTGACATGCCCGTTCCAGTTCCTGTCGAGAGACTCGGCACCGGCGGGGCGGACCCAAAATCCTCGTACCGCCACCCAAGAACCGGCGACTGTGGAGACTTGGGAGACCTCACAGATCTAGGCGTGTGGCTCGAAGAAGAGTAGTGTGATTTGTAGGCGTTGTAGTGACTGGGCGATATATCGGTGTTGATACTCAGAATGTCCGGTCTGATGTTTAATATTTCGCTTCTGAGGTTTGACATATCGGTCTTGAGGGTTGACAGGTCGGGTGTAATATTGATTACGTCAGTTTTGAAGGTAGCAAATTCAGTTTTGAGGCTTGACATATCAGGTTTCATGTTTAATATCTCGGTTTTCAAGCTTGCTAGATCCGTGTTGATGTTTGGGAGACCGGAGGGACGCTTCATACGAAGCGCGGGGAGGGACCGCATTTTCGCGAAGCGGGGGAGCTTTTCGTAAGGGGGGTATGGAGCGGTGATTGATTCTGGAATCGTGTCAGAAGGAAGTTGGGAAGAGTGGAGGGAGATACGGACTGGATGTTTCTTCGGAGCAGCGTGACGGTTGAGACTCGCTGGAGCGGTACTCTGTGGGCTCTGTGTGGTGTCAGTATATGATACTTGGAATCAGAATGAGAGGTGGTGTCTGACATACCCTCTTCCATGGTCAGGTCTAATAGTGAGGGTCGCTTCAGGCTGGCCGCTCTCGGCGATTTACGGCTGGTACCGCTGTTGTCAGAAGTCCTAGCTCTAGCGACTTGTGGTGCAGATACTGCTCTTGCTGCATGTGGTGGGAAGGGACTAAACTCGCGAAGAGGTTGGTTATGAGCATAGAAGGAGTAGTTGTCAATGTATCGATTGGCCGGTCGACTTCCGGTGGAGGCGCCAGAGGATGTTTTGGGTCGGGCCGGCTCTTGTCGAGCGGTCTCCTTGGGAACAGAGACACGCATGGACATATTGCTCCGCACTCGTAGTAATGGTCGAGATGGGGGCTCGAGAGACTCGGCACTGATGTTGGACTGGGCATAGAATCGTTTTGGAGGAGTTGTCGCCCTCAACGACATTTCGCTCTTGCGTTTCTTCACGGCGGCGATTCTTAGCTGGGCTTCTTCTGGCGAATAGCTCATGAGAGGTGGAGGAATTCTGCGTGAAGACTTTGGCGGAATGGGAATTGCTGATGTTTCAAGTAGGCACTCCCGGGCAGCGCAGGTATGACATTGCGTCGGCTGTGGCATTGGCGTTGGCTTTGGCATGGTGTCTTCCTGTGCTGCAACTGAGCTCTTCTCTCTGTCCTTGTCCTTGTCCTTCTCTGCTACCATCTTCTTCTTGAACTTGGAGAACATGGACATCATATGCGAATGGATTTGAATAGCTTCTTCCTTCATTGTGGTGACGATATGTTGGTGATGAGATGTTAGCGACGGGGTACCATGAGCAGAGTAAGATGAGATGGCAGGTTTATAGGAGTGTTGGCAAATCCGACTCATATGGGGCAAATAAACACACGACGCTTCTGCCATTCGTGTGTGAATGGAGATGATCCCATCGTACTGATGTTACGTGAACCGAACCATGTCCATGGTTGAAAACAAGATTCAAGGGACGGGATTGGATGTCGTTCTGTAACGTTTGGGCTGGGACGAATCAGAGCAAGCACAGCCAAATACGAGCCAGAGGTGATGGTTGTCAACAATCTCCCACTGTGACTGTCACTGGGGAAACCAGAAACTCTCTTTTGCTCCCTCATTACTTTCGATAGACTGAAGACGAAGTTAGTGAAGAGCAAAAGGCGAAGTGTTGAATGCGAATGAATCATGCTGACAGATATCAGTTCGAAGTCGAAGGAGGCTACCGGAAGAGGTCTGATGATATGGTGTGCATTTCGCGCCTTTAGGTGCATCGATGTGTGTAGACACACTAGTGCCACTGCGGTACCCATGTGGCAGCTCGTCAAAGGGAGAGTGAATGCAGGGTGACGCATTTCTTTTGGGATGACACTGTACGTGGAAATGAGGGTAGACCCCATTACATACTGACGACGTGCTAGCGAGTGGTGAGTTGTAGCAGGCGCATAGGTCAACGGAAGTGGGGAAGCGTGAGGTGTGGAGCAGGGTGCAATCTAGTGGAGAGGGCAAGATTGAGCGGCGGAACGAGTGGCAAAATAAAGTTTGGCTATGGTGGTTTTATGATGGATGGAGGTTGACATGTTTAGAAAATGTTGGGGAAAGTAGGTGATGGACATGGCTGTGGTGTCATAGGGTGGTCAACAAATAGTGATGGAAGAGAGTAACAACCGAGAAAGTGGGCGAGAACAACGAGTGGAAAGAGAAAGAAGGAGAGAGGAACTGTAAGATGTCGACTGGAATGGTGTGCATTTGTAACAAGTTTGAAGCCCAGTCTGTGCGTATTGTTGGTGTATATGTACTTGCAGACGGAGTAGTGATTGCGTCGTATCCATTGAAAACATGGCATCAATTGCTCGAGCATGTACGTCGTATGTGCTTCTCGGCGTCGGATTGACTGAATGATGGAATGAATGGCTGGATGATTCGTGTGTAATGTATGTCAGTATGTCTGCAAGTGGGTGGTGGTTCGGATGGATATGCTGTCACCGTCAAGCGCCGGCCGGACACCCCCTGTCGTGCCGGGATGATGACTAACCAACGGGGCTAACCGCTTTCTTCGGTCGCATCGATAACCTGCATAGACCTCATCACCTCACTCTTCCCACCGCAAAGAGGACGCCGATGCGTGCATCCCCAGCAATCCCCTCCGCACTGTAACAATCTCCGCCGAGTCTTCATTGTATCTATATCCGTCTTTGCGATCCGCGACTGTCCCTCCGCCGCGCCCGCGACTTGTGCGCCGGCCGCCCTCCTATCTATCTACCTACCCATCGCCTGTCTGCCCGCGTCCCGCGCCACTTCTCCCGCCGCGCCTCAACCACCACCACCACCACCACTCCGCCCAACCCCTCCTCGCCCATCGTCAACGCGATAGACGCATTTGCAGCCCGAACCGACACGTTCGCCTGATACACACCCTCTGATTCTCCGGAGGCATCTGCCTACTGGGAGAGGTGACGACCGTCTGCCTCAACCATGGCGCCTCCGTCCAACGATCGCAAGCGCGTAAAAGTTTACGAGCTCAAGAACAACGACTGGTTTGATCGGGGCACGGGTTTCTGTAGAGGCTTGATCGCGAATGTACGTGTGCTTTCCGCCTGCGCGCCGGCTTTGTCATTGTCCCTGTCCACCCACAACCCCCTCACGCGCTTTGCTCAAGTATCGTCGTGCGGTCCAAAGCTGACAAGTGTGCGATTCTCTAGGAAGAAGCCAAGATCCTCGTCGCATCCGAGGATGACCCCAATCGCCAGCTGCTCGAAACCAAAATCTCAAAGGACGATGGATATCAGAAGCAACAAGGTATGCCGCAGACCACAGCCCTGCACCGAGGTGTGGTTTCTTGTCTGACAACCGATAGATACCCTGATTGTGTGGACCGAACAGAATGGCACCGATATGGCCCTGAGTTTTCAGGAGCCCGAGGGCTGCGCGAGTATATGGTATGCTTATGCGCTCGGCTTTTGTCAGGCACTCGCTGATATAGGGACAGGGACTTTGTGAATGATGTACAATCGCGCTTGCAGTCCATGGCTCACGGTACGCCCGTTCTCATCTCTATTCAATTTCGGGGGACAACCGACTAACATTCATTCAGACGACGGCATGTCCGACGACATTCCAGATCCCACCGCCGCGAGCCCCCCCATCATGCTACCAAACCCAGACCTCGGCAACCTCCACGAAATCGAAAACCACATGCGCGCAGCCAACAGCACTCCCGGCGGACGCGAAGCATTGGCTAAATTTGTGCTGGCCGAGCGTTATGTGCCCAAACTGATTCCTCTGATCGAGATGGCCGAGGATTTGGAAAGCGCGTCGGATTTGCATAGGTTGTGCAGCATCATGAAGATGCTGATTCTTCTCAATGATGCCGCCATCATTGAGTACGTGGTGACGGACGAGGTGATTCTTGGTGTTGTCGGCGCTCTAGAATGTAGGTGCTCAGTCCACACATCTTTTGGCGCTTACGCTAATCACGATACAGACGATCCCGACTTCCCTCTCCATAAAGCGAACCACAGACAATATCTCTCCGACGAATCCAAATTCAAGGAAGTGGTCCCGATCGAAGACGACGCCATCAGGAAAAAGATACACTGGACGTACCGGTTACAGTACCTCAAGGACGTCGTTCTCGCGCGCATTCTGGACGATCCCACGTTTGGCGTGCTCAACTCTCTCATATATTTCCACCAGGTCGACATCGTCCAACACCTCCAAGCCAACGGCCCCTTTTTGAAGGAGTTGTTTGGGATATTCGAAACGGCGGAACAAACACCAGAAAGAAGAAAGGACGCCGTGCTCTTCATTCAACAATGTACCTCCATTGCCAAGAGTCTACAAGCTCAAAGTCGAGCCCAGATGTACCAAAACTTCATCCACCACGGACTTCTCAACGTGATCCAATACGCGCTCAGGCAGCAAGATGCAGCCGCTCGAGTGGCTGGCGCCGATGTGCTCTTGGCTCTTATCGACCACGATGCCTTGATGGTTCGCAGTTATATCTTCAAGGCAGTGCAGGAAAAGTCGAAGCCTTTGACCGACACACTCATCGAGCTCCTTTTGGTGGAGGTCGATTTGGGGGTCAAGGCGCAAATGGTCGATGCTATTAGAGTCCTCATGGACCCGGGCGCGAACACGGCCTCTATGGAAGCGCTTGGCCGTACCAACAGCGACTTTTTGTCCAAGGTACGTGGCCACTTGCCGCCGATCGATTTATGGGTTCAGGAGTTCTACGAAGGAGCAGCGAGGAAGTTGTTCCAGCCGCTGAAGGACCTCGAGGGGCGGACATCCAGTAAGTTCAGACCTGAAGTGAGAGACTGCGATTCTAATGCGTTTAGTGGCCGATCTGTCAATACAAGATGTTGCTTTGTACGGTCACCTCGTCGAGGTCCTCTGCTATTTCATCAAACAGCATTCACCGCGCTGTAAAAGTTTCCTTCTTGGGGAGCACTACACTGCACGGGTAGCGCAGCTGATGGATTGTCCTGAAAAGCATCTCAAGCTCAGTACGTTCGTTTCGTCCCTGTGTCTAACTCATGGCTAACCATGGACAGTCGCCCTCAAGTATATACGTTCTGTTGTTACGATGTCAGAGGAGCAATTTACAGAGCAGGTCACGAGAGATAACCTGATCGATCCAATTCTCCATGTACTGTTCGAGACGATGCCCCGGGACAGTTTGCTGAATTCCGCGTGCCTGGAGTTCTTCGAGTTCATCAGGCGCGACAACATCAAACCCCTCATTCAGCATCTCGTAGAAAATCACCGAGAAAAGTTCCAGAGCATTACCTATGTAGATACGTTCCATGGCCTGATACTCAGGTACGACCAGATGCAGAATCCGCCCCCGACGCAGAATTCGCTCCCGACGCAGGAGCTCGATCACTCTTTCACTAGCGTGGAAAGCGAAACGCCCTCTCGGCATATCGGTATGGTCAATGGCGGAAAGTGGGGTCAGGGTCTAAAAGAGGTGGATGCAGATGAAGAAGCGTACTTCAACGGCGGTTCAGACGACGAAGACGATTTTCCGGGTACTGCCAAATCGCTCAACGGAGCGTCCCCTGTGCGAGCTTTGGTCGACTACCCTGAAGACGAGGATGAGGTGGATATACTCACAAGCGCGCCATCGGAGTCGCCGCAAATCATTTCTACGTCAACACAAACACAGACCTCGCCGACCACGTCCAACTCAAGCAACGACTCGCCTCCCGAAAGGATATCAGAAAAGCGCCGTAGAGAGGACGACGAAGAGGACGAGCTTCTCAGCAGTCTTTCTTCTCCTGGAATCAAGCGTCGTGCATCGACCAACAGCAACTCCAGCACCGCCAGTTTGAAGAGCCTGCGGCGCAAGAATCCCAATATCGCTTCGGCCAAGGAAAATACAACTCCGAAGAAGATCACCCTTTCCATCCCCCTGAAAAGTGGTGGCGAGGGAGGCGATGCCGACTGAAAGGTTCCATTGCTGCTATTGGGTCGATATTTTGAGGGAACAACTCCGCGCCATTCATCATTTCTGCTGCTCACCTTTATTTCACGAGATACCCCTGGTACGGGAAACGAGTTGGATGACCGGGGAAAAAGAGAACTCGACTGGAATCATTTTTGCTTTCTCTGTTTTTTTTTGTTTCGTCCAGAACCAAGAGTGCGGATGGGTGGAGCTTCCTTCATACGGCGTCTTTCGGGAAGGGGTCGGGGTCCGGTGTCCACGTGAAATCGGAAAAGGGAAGAGACCTTGCCTTCGTTATACATTGTTTTTGTTCCCTCTCTTGGATCTCCGCGCTTGCCAACCAAGGTCGTTTTTCTCCCGGGTCCATATGCGTGGAGTTTGCTCCCTTGATTGAACTCGCAGAAGGGCCTTCTTTATTGTATCATATCCTATCACCCGAATCATACCATAACATAACGAGGGCGCGAAATAGAAGGGGATCCTCGGAAAGGTTCCAAAGTCAGGTCAAGGTCAAGTCGGTCACTTGAATGGAAATCTCAAGGAAGTGGTTGCTTCATATTCGTTATTGTTCATGTTCAGTTTCGGGGACGAGATGGGAACATAACCGCCTTCGCTTTCTACCACTTTCTTTTGTCCGCTATATTCCAAAGTAAAATCAAAATACCCCAATCAAATGTCATTCTCGTCACAGTCTACTTTGATCATTGTGGGGGCCAGCCGCGCGCTGGCGTTAAGAAAAGATCGCGCCAAAACGCGTCGACTGTTTAGCGTGTTTTTTCCTATGACACTTGCCTCCCCGCCCCCACGTTTTGCGGCAGAACCTCCCCGATTTCCTTTTTCTTTTTGAACTCCTTTGGTCGGATCATTCAACCTCCATACTGAATCTGAAATCAACGAACCGCAAGGCCTTCGCTCCATTTGCAAAATCCAGGGAACGTTGCTAGGAATCCTGCTTTTGCGCATTAGAAGGAAGTTGTGACTGAACTTGAGATTCCTTCTCCTGGGCTGTGTGTTCCTGCGAAGCACAACACAAGAGGGGACTATCGGACTTCCACTATAAGCAGACATTTTGCTGTGGTTCTTTTGATCCAGGGTATAATATTAGGAATTACAAGAAACAGCCGCAAGTAAAGCAAAAAAAAAGGCAAAGCCATCGTCCAGAAGCAACCAAAAAAAACTCCTCTTTCCCCGGAAGGAAATGTCCACCTCAACTCCCCCTCTAACAACAACACCCATTACCAACAACCCCGAAAACGACAAAATGCCCCAACCAAACTCCCTCAAACTCACCCTCATCCTCGCCGCCACACCCTCCCTCGGCATCGGCAAAAACGGGACTCTCCCCTGGCCCCAGCTGCGCAAGGAAATGGGCTATTTCGCACGCGTCACAAAGTACGTCCCTCCCTCCGCGGGGACAGGAGGAAGTAAACCGATCAAGACGATAAACGCAGTCGTTATGGGGCGCAAGACATGGGACAGCATACCCGCCAAGTTCCGGCCATTGAAAGGGAGGGTAAATGTTGTCATCTCCAGGACGTTGAAGGCTACTACTCCCTATCCCCCGTCCCCTGCATCATCGAACCCCTTCCAACAAACACCCCAAAACAACAAAATAGAGGAAGGAGGAGGGGAAGAAGGCCCGATCATAACGCCCACACTCGACAGCGCTCTCGAGATTCTGCAATCCCTTTCATCTTCTTCTTCGCTAGCATCCGCTTCTTCGACGGCTGGGGAGGCTGGTCCCCGCGTGGAAATCGCGCGCACTTTCGTCATCGGCGGCGCGCAGCTCTATACTGCGTCCCTTGCGCTTCCGCAGACCGATCGGATTCTCCTGACGAGGATAAGGCAGGAGTTTGAGTGTGATACGTTTTTCCCCGTGGAACTCTCCGATGATGTGGAAGGCGGTGGCGGCGGCGGGAACGGCGAGGCAGGGCGGTGGAGCAGATGCAATAATGATGAATGGGGGTCTTGGACTGGGGAAAGTGAGGCTGGTAAGGTTGGCGTAGTGGAGAGCGAGGCAGGTGTTGGGTTTGAGTTTGGTATGTGGGTGAGGTAGATGAAGGGTGGAAGGTCATCATAGTACTAGTGTTGATGTGAGTGCGATCAATGAGATTCGGTACGACACAGTACGTTGAAAAGAAGGGAAGAATATAGGACCAGATGCATTTAGTGAAGTAGCACATAGTACAGGTTATAGTCAACTCTGTTTGAAGACAGCACACGCTCATTGGTCACGTGACCAATATCCCGTACAATATACGAGAAGCATTGTCCGCCGTGCTGCTCCATCATTCAATCAATCAACATATTTCAAAAATTTCATTGTTGTATGGTACAGTGAAAACATCAACCCAACGAAATTGTAAGTAGTGGAGTAAGAATCTTGTGATCACTGACTGATGTTGTATTGTACCAAGGTTGTATAAAAACGAAGTACCTAGTTATATTTGAGAAGAGAGCAGAGTGGGTTGTATGTTTGAAGTGAGCAGACCAAGGTGGAAGAAACAAAAGAACATGCAAATTGCCGAATTTGTCGGAGGGGATATCTCAGAAGTAGAACCAAAAACCCCTCAAAAAAAAACCATGAACGAAAAAAAAGAAACGCCCAACACCAAAGTAACACCCGGAAACAACAACTTATTCCATGACACACCAACCCATACAATCAATTGATCGCTAACAGACCAATCCACAAAAAGAAAAGAGAAGAGGGAATCCAAATGAAAGATTTACCTCGTAAAAGCACCCTCCTCAACATCCCCCAACCCCCTAAAAGCAATCCTCCCATTCCCCCTCAAAACCTCGAGCACCGTCTCCGCACTAACCATATACCCGCTCTTCTTCCACCGCTTATTGAGCCACTCGGCAAGCGCATCCGCACTGCAGCTAAACCGCCTGGTATCCCACTCTTTGAGAATCAAATCGACAATGGGCTGATCAGGCAACATGACGACCTCGCCGTTCTGACCCACCACGACCTCTTTCCCCGCGGGGCTCTGCAAGGGAAACGGCACGCTGTGCAGCGGCAGCGGCAGCGCGCGCGGCGGGAACGTGGCTTCGTATGCGGTGAGGAAGTGCAGCAGCTTGTGCTCGGTGTGGGGAGGCGATGTGAGGGTTAGGCCGAAGGGCTGCCCGTTGAGTTTGAGCGCTGATAACGGGCATGCGGCGGTTGGGTAGCCCGCGGCCGCGGCGAGCGAGGAGAGGGCTGAGTCGCCTGGCGCGATGAGCACGTCGAGGGTTTCGGTGTGGAAGAGGTGCGCTAGGCCGTTTTGGCCCGCCGTCGTGCGGAGGTGGGTTAGGTGCGTGTGGATGTCTGAGCGGGAGTGTGGGTTGGAGAGGGCGGAGAGGAGGTCGTTTTGGTGCGGGCAGGCTGGGGGTGTGTTAGTTTGGTCGATTGGGGTGGTTTTGGTTTGGTGGGTGGTTGGAGAGGGGGAAGGCGTGGGTATGGATGAGGGATGGTGGATGGATGGATGGGGACTTACTAGGTGGAAGCGTGAGCTCCGGGTGTTCGAGGTTGAAGTTTATGATTTCTGCGAGAGAATGGACTTTTGTGATTTTGAATTGGCGGATGAATTCCGAGAGGCACTCTTTGAACTCCGAGTCTGGGGTCACTCGTTAGCCTTCAACCCACACATGCTCAGTCTGTTTCGTGTCCATATGCTTTGCTAGCATTAAATCAATGAAGGGTGAAGCGTGTACTTACAGACAATCGGCTCAAAGCTGTTTTTCCCATCCAAGTTGAGACTGCTTTGGCTGGGCAGCTCGACAGGGTACACAACGTCGACGCCCATCTCGATCAAGCTCTGCACGACCATTTCGTATTTCTGAAGCTACAGTAACACAAGAGAGCAAGGGTCAGCACAGGTAACGTCCAAGTAAGTGACATGCGCCACGCAAGACCATTTTCGTCTTTAGCAATCTCCGAAGGAATCGACCCAGCAACCGCACCCCTGCAGACCCAACACTCTGTCCCGGGTCTGTGTTGGAGTGCAGCCCAAGCGCCGAAACCTTCCCCATCATCAATCATCATGCAATGCAGCTGAAAGGGAGAGCAGGTGCACAAAGGGAAGGAGAAAGGATGGCAGTAGTTAAAAATAAACAAACGTACCATGAAACGCTCAGCGTCGGCGTTGATCCGACCGCTCTTCTTCCACGAGGTCCAGATGGTCGGTTCCGTGAAGCCAATCCGCAGGTTGCTCCAGTCCTCTTTGATCTTGAAGCCCGTGTTTGGCAGGCCGGTGCCGAATTCTTTGTTGGTCGGGGAGAGCAGGATGTCCATGAGGGCCACGAGATCCTTCGCAGATCGCGCCTGTGACTTGTCAGTGACTTGTTCGTTGACGAAAAACTCGCCTCACGTCCTCCCCGTTCCAGGAGTGAATAGGATGGATGCAAACTCACCATTCCACCTGCGGCGTCGAAACTCTTGCTGAGCGTGAAAATACCATCCATCGGTACCTTTCCCACGGTAGGTTTCAACGCGTACAGCGCCGCGCGATTCGCAGGTGTGATTAGGCTGCCGATTGTGTCTGTTCCGATTGACAGCGCGCTGAACCCGGACGCTACACTCACTGCCGATCCTGTTGACGAGCCTCCAGGAGCAGAGAGTTCCCAGTGAAGCTTCTTTTTTGCAATGTGGCGCGCCACGTACGGCGACTGGCATTGACCCCCCACAGCGGACCAGCCGGGTGGCATGGAGGGATTCTTGAGACCGCAGAATTCGGTGAGGTTTGACTTTCCGAGGATGATGAGACCGCGGCGGATCAGACGGTCGACTATTGTGGCGTTCTTCTTGGGAATGCAGCCCACGAAAGCGTAAGAGCCTGGTTTGGAACGATCAGTATTGGATTTTTCTATGCGAAGCTCTGAAGAGGGATGCTCACCAACGGTTGTGTCCATGCCCAGATTGGCGTCGGTCATGATGTTGTCTTTGACCACTATGGGAATTCCGTGCAGAGGTCCCCTCTTCTTCCCCCTCGATCTCTCGTCGTCCAAGCGCTTTGCTATCCTCATGAGCTCGTGCCTTGGTGCGACTGATATCAGAGCTCTCAGCTGTCTTCCTCTTTTGTTGTGCTGCTCGATTTGGTGGAGGTATCCTTCTACAATCTCGACGCTCGTGATCACGCCTGCATTCAGCATTTCCGACAATTCGAATGCCGAGGCCGTGAGCGGGTCGAACTCAGGCAGCGATGAATCGCTCGACGACGCGTAGGACAGTTTTCGTGCTGCATTGTACTGTTCTAGAAAATGCGGTGGGAGTTCTGGCTCAAAGGCGGACGGCGTAAGCGCCTTCTTGAGGTACTTCAACATTGTGGGGATCTGGCGAAGCTCGTGTTGGACGCGAGTCGTGTGCGATGAAGGGTGCAGTAGGGCTGGAGATGTGCCGCCCTCTGGCGTTATTTAGTTGATTTTCCAGGACAGCTACACTGGGCCCTAACGTTTCAAATAGCGTCTCGTCCCGTGCCGAAGCCAGTCAGTGGTAGTGTTGTAGCTATACAAGTCGAATCTGGGGTAAATGATGATCTATCTCTCGATCGGTTTCAAGGGTGTCGAAAAACAATGTCGAGGTGCGCAAAGGTACAACACTTGTAGGAACAGAAAGTTTAGCGTGCGTAAGGGCAATTGCGCGGCCGAAGAATAAGAAAGCAAAAAAAAAAAAGGGATCAAGAGAATTCATGCAGCGAAGCTGAGAACAGCCGTCCGTGATAAATGAAGACGCCTCTGGGTTTATCGTCCAAGCCATGCATCCCTCCGGCGGAAGCAAAGTACACATGTCAAGAGACAGCGCAATAACAACCCATCCATCCATCCTCCATGACAGGCCAGGGCCATCCCGGTTGGCTTCTCACCACAAAAAGCCTGTCATACTTCGTATCACTACTCCTCAATACCAAAAAGCTCGCCAATAAGGGAGTCGCAGCGAGAAAAAGCCACGACTTGTTTACCCGGCTGGCTGGCCCAACTAAGCGACGCACCGTGCGCTCGAGCAGCAATGCTCCTGGGGCTCGTCATCTTGTTCCATGGCCCAGTCCAAGAGGTCTGGGCGAGTGCCCGGGAGATGGAGGCAGGGAGGGGGTGTGACTGTGGCGTTATGTCAGTTCGCAATCTGCATCCCGACCTTTCCGCTGCTCCCTCTTGGCGCGTTGAGCTACCAGATTGTCTGGAGCGTCGTCTTAATGAATTCCGGATATGCAGGACGGGATATGCATATCGAGAATAATCGTGGAGCCGTGTCCATATACATTCACAGTTGCGCGGACGGGATGATCGGTCATCGTGGCACGGAACCCCAGTCAGGCATCACGTACGCATCTTCGGAAAATCCCATGTGGGCGCATCGGCCAGACTGCGGGCCCTGTGTGGAAGCTGACAGTGACAGGAAAAGTAACAAGGCAGCATAATCGACCTCCAGAGATCCTGCGAGTGGGACTTGCTCGTGTTGGTAAGATTAGGCGCTTCAGCCTGGGTGCTACGAGAGATGACTCCTGACTTCCCGGTAGGGATAAGACTCAAGCTTGAGTTACTTGACCGATGAGAGCTGAAAGGTTACCTAGCACGCACGCTCGCCTTCCAGAAGCCGCCACTTTTTCATCAAACTTCATGCGCGCTGCGACACCTGTCAGGTGGGCGTTGGAGGAGAAGAAAAGCGGCAAAGGTTCCAGAAAAATCTCTGTCCGAATCTTCGATGAGAATTTACGAGGGGGTAGTAGGTCAGATGGCCTCTTTTTCAAACTCTCGACCTTTCTGTTCCTCCACACATAGCCGGCACCCCTGCTCTTCCTCGCTCGCGTAGGCTGTACGGACCGGAACCGCTACCAGCAAGCATTGGGTTTTTGCGGGGATCGGCTCTTTTTGTCAATCTTCAACATGTCGTCGATCGTGCAATTTCCTGGGTACACGTAGATAGGTACATGTGTGTTCGGATGGCGGGATTGCCGCGCAGGGACGAGAAATAGGGAATTTGGTTGACTGTGGCTTATCGTTCAATTCACCTTGATCTCCCCGGCCACGAAAGAGATGACGAGTATGTCTATCACTAACCATCCTCGTGCGCACATTTGAAAAGCAATAGTTTATTCTTCTGTAAACTCACCGCTCTTCACCTCACGAAAAGTAAAAAAAAAAGGAGACTCCCGAGCGAGGGACCCTATACCCACTTCTTTCGTCATTGTACAAATCATCGCGTATCTTCTTCAAGTCTAATATATACGCTAGCTTATCTCTCCCACCCAACCTCAATCTCAATCCCAAACCTCTCACAACGTTACCCAAAACTCGCTCAAATTAAAGGATTTTACCCCACACCCAAGACACGGAGAGTCTAGCTAGCCATATCCAGGCATATCTCCATACCCATCCCCTCATCTTCCCATGCGTCCTCTCGTTCCTCAACACCAACGGCACAGCCCATCTTAAAACACCCAACGCTCGTTCAGTCTAGCCTTAGAATCCCACCTGTCAACTGACTCGTCCTATATTCTTCCGCCCGTAGGCCAATCACGCTTCTCGCTTGCTGATTAACCGCGAACTGGGTGTAGTATAAACTTGATTCCGTCCATGTCCACATGCTCATTCAGAGCCAGAGAGAGAAAGAACAAAACTTTCGCAATCTCCACTTGCGCATAATTACCCATTAATCTAAAAAAAAGAGCCAGCAATGGTTGTGGGATAGTGTATATACATCCCACGAAATTCTGGAATAATCCCTGGCACACCCACCACCGGCTCTTGCAAGGACCAAGCAATCTATTCATCGGCACCTGCACTTACCCCGCAGTGGGCTTTCATTTAAAACCAGAGACCCTTGCATGTTTCTTTTTTGGAGCGGAAAAGAAATCGTGTGTGCGATTTTTATTTATCGTTCGATTGTTCATGGTTGAGAGCTTTTTGTTGATGGCGAATGTAGGTAGGTCAGCAACGTGCAGTATTTCGTGTCGAAGACTAAGTGATTGGCCTTGGAAAGAATAGGTTTGCAGTAGTGTACTTGGTTTTAGATGGCATGAAAGACGGATCGCTCAAAGTACCCTTTCTCTCCCTTTAGCATGTAGCTGCTATTTTCTTTTCCACACCCCATCTTTGTCTCATGTTCAAAAGATAATGCATTAACTGCGCATTTGACGTATTAACGTATCCGACGTCCCAACAACCAGTGGTGATCTACGGATTTCAAGGACTATGGTACGCTCGTCGCCCTCCGCTATAAACGAGCAGAGTTCTCACAAGGTTTCCCACTTCTATCAATTGATGCATTTGTTGCCTCCTTTTTTATCCCTCTTCTGCTCAGCTTCATGTATCATCCTTGCGCACGTTCAGCCCTTCGTCATCCTAGCATAACGATCTTGTCCTTCGGGGAGTAACGTAGATCTCAGATCCTGTAAAAAAAAAAAGGAATCAAAAAAGATATATTGGAGGGGGTACGGGATATACCGAGCGGGTGACGTAGATGGACCCGATCTATCTCGGTTTAGCATGTTTACTTTTCCTTATTTCCCTTGGAAAGGGGGCGAGGTTTGTCGTGACGTACACGAATAAGCAAACATTTACCTGCTGGCTATATGACGCGTTTTTAGTTATCCAACAAATAAGTTTTTTCTCCTCATATAAAATATGTTTAGCGTCACTAATGCGCGGAATGTATGTATATATTCGGGTATCCAATTCTGTAAAGCCATATCCGATCAGCAGAAAAGCAAAGAAAACAAGGATATCAAATAGCAGAAGAAAACAAAATCCCCCCTCGTTCTCAATCCCACCCCTCAAACACCTACCCCCAATTCTAATGGATATGACACCCAATATCCAAACCCCACCCCCCAACGCTCTCCATCGACGCCTCAACCTGCGGCCAAGCATGAATAATAGTCTGGAACTTGGCAGTCCATTCGCGATGATCGTCTCCACCGCCATAGTGGAATTCCCACCTCGTAGGACTGATGCCTTTACCTTTGATATTATTGATGAGTTCGTTGCCGTGATCGTCGGTGGCCCAGTGCGCGCCCCAGATCGTGTAGCTGCCTCCTGTGGTTCCGTCGCATCCACCCCAGACGGTGGCCTGCTCGACGGGGACAGAACGGGATTTGGCAGGGGACCAGCGGTATGTGACCTATGTGGGCTTGGTAAGCTGGTTGGAAGGGGTGAAGAATTTGTGAGATTGGGATGGTTGGGAGGTGGTGAGGATTACGAGGGTTTGGGGGTTGGATGGGACGGGGTGGAGGGGATGGCTTTACGTCCGTGTCTTTGCGGGAACCGCCGCCTTTCCAGTGGTTGCTGAATGTGTCGCAGTTGTCGGTAACAATCATCATTTGCTCGACGCATTTGTCCTTCATTGGGTGCCTGAATTAAAGTAGCTCGGTCAGTACGATCTCATAAGACAGTTGCCAGCGAAAAGAAAAGAAAAAAAAAAACATACCAGTCCAACCCGGGCGAGTAATCCATTGAGATGTTAACTTCTTCAGGAGTATCTTTGTTGTACGTCCGCGCTATCGAGCCTGAATCTTTATCGAGCGTTCCCTGCTCTGCGGCTTCGTCGCAGAAGCCGTCAATTACCTTGATGATGCTCTCTCGATTGATGTAATGGCTGTCCCCCGTTCCAGAGCAGGTTCGCGAGACAGCAGGAGTAGGTGTTAGTCTTAGGGGAACAGGGGTAGGTTTCTGTAGTAATAAAACCCTTATAACTTTAGAATATTTCTACAAAATTTCTACTAAATATTAATAGAGTTGGTAAATTACTAGGGTGCTTAAATGTTTAGGTGGGAAAGAAATGAGAACAACAAATAGATCAGTCCCATCGCTTTAAACAGCACAACATACAACGTTGTATGCATTCGAGAACTGAATTGATGTGAAAAGACAGAATACAACAGAGAGTTATTCACGCACAGATAGGAGAACTTACGCAGGCCCCTGAAGTGTCTAGTTTGGTTGACTTCAAAGCATTGCGTGGCCTGGGTGGTGACAGCAGCTAGTGGAAACCTTAACCCGATTTTTCTGACAGGCTTGAGATTCAGATCAGTGGATGGTTATATAAGTTAGAACTTTGATTGGTCTTCTTTCTGTCGTGTGTATGCAGATTGCTTCACGCAGGTAGCCCCGAATCAAGAATCCTTCGTTGTTCAGAGAAGCCCGGTCCCGGAGTTGCAACTGAGGAGGGCCGAACAACCAATACAAATCGTGTCCGGAGGCGCCCGGTTCCCGCAACTGTACGTGAAAATGATCGCACTCTCATAAAGTAACCATATCTTCCCGTGTCAGTCAGTCAAAAGAAAAATGTATGACGAGTTGACGTTTCACTGGTATCTATGAACGAATACTGTACACCATCTAGATTAGCTTGTGTGACGTATCCCTGCCTACAGCACACGATTGGCTATGTGAAGGAGAATCCTTCGTTAGTAGTGCCGCTCTGTGTAGAAAATTGAATCAGCCATGCTGACGCATGTGTAGAAGCAACTTTGTATAAAGTAGAGGTTGTTCACCTCATTAACCTACATAACATTCTGATCCATTCAGATAGAAACATTCAACTCAATCATAGTATACCGCAACTAATTTGGCTGCAAGTGTAAAAGTCGACAGCAGTATTGCCTCTGCCAACAACATAGTAAAACCATCCGGAGAAGGTGAGTGGTTTCAATTCGATGGCTAGATGACTCACCCGCAATGAAACGGCTTCTCACTATTTTAGTCCGATATGTTAAGGTCTTTCTGCATGATGGTACTATGCCCAAAGAGGGTTTTTACATTTTAACAACCACAACCGAGCTGAGTGATGCGAACCTGGGTCAAATCCGGCGTTCCATCGCCAAGTCACGCGAGCAGCAAGAATTGTGAGTAGTTTAGACCCGATTCCGCTCATTTACAGAGAGCGTTGAAAGAAGGCTAATTGTTATATTCGTCAGTGCGACGCTTAGTTTCTGCTCTCGAAATGGCGCTATCGTTCCCGACACTGTTCTGCTTTCTGAATATCAAGAGAAAATATTACAGACAGCCAATGAAACTGACAAAGCCCCTGTGATTGATGTCTACCTGAGAAAGTCCGCCGATACGCTGGCTTCAGTAAGTCATATTTTACGCAATATGACATCAACGCATCTGTATTAATATATGGGGTAGCCTAACGGGGACGCCTTAACCTACAAGCCAGACCCGGTGACTCTTTCGCGTCTTAAAGCCGCATTCGATGACACGACCTTCAAGGTCATCACGGGAACTGCGGCCAAGTACGTCAAACAACGTGTGTATAGCAGAGGCCTAGAGTAACTTGTTGATCTCTAGGTATACTGCCGAGCTCGAAGAGCAAGATTGGTCCATCATCTCAGAGAATAACGCACTGTGCTTTGGTACCAAGCTTGCATGAAAGACTGTTAGGACCGTTGTTCCTGACTCCTCAATGACCGGTTCTTCTGATTCAACGGAGTCACCTGAGAATCAAACACTGCTGACCGGTGTTGAGCGAGCGAAGTTTCCTGGTTTGTCACAGCTCAATCGTCATTGCGTACACAATTATTTACATTTAAACAGCTTTCAGACTGAAAAAGCGCACTCTACTCTCTGATAGAATTACCAGCACCCCAATCAAGGATGTGGAGGTCAGTGAATATATAAAAACTACTCAAAACATTGTATTACTGGTTACTAACATCTGTTCCTCCCTAGATGTTCCTCCGCATTCCAGACTACATCGTCGACGACCAGTCGTACGTGACTGTGTATGAAACCACAAATACTTTTCAAGCATCTTTGGCCATGTCGTCGTTTAGTGAAACAGATGTATCAGTCTCAGCGTAAGATGAATTTCCATGCTCGATGTGAAAATGTTCACTCAGTTATACAAGGTCCGGGTCCGCTTTTGGTTTCAGCGCAGAGGGTTCAGCCAGTTACAAACAATCAGGCGGCGACTCAACCAATGCTGCAACTACGAAAGCTTCAAAACAGATAATTCTCGCTTACAATGTAAGTGATGTCGCTGATACTTATATATTGTATCTCTACGAACCCTCGTTCCAGATCGTTCAGCTCACTAGGTAATGTCTAGTTTCCTCGAGTCACAGACTTGTTAGACAAACACAGCATCGGACTCACTCCGGAGTGCGAGAAAGCCTTGGAAAAAGTGGATAATATCGAATCGCTGACCAAGTTCCTCGACAAATATGGTAAGCGACTTAAATGCTGACAGAATAAATCTGCTGATTGACTCTACCAGGGGAGTTCTATAGCCGGCGGGTTCAACTGGGAGGAAGACTCTTCACTTCGGAAGAGGTTGATGAAACCTCAGGTGAAACCAGCAAGGCATTGAAAAGATCCATGAAAGCGGCCGCTTCAGTGTCCTTCAGCGGGTCAGGGGCCGTTGCTTCCTTCGGTGGCTCAGCATCTGTTTCTCACGCTGCGGACTCCAGTTCGAACAACTCGAGCATGAATGCAAACTTACTGCATACCCAAACCTGGCAAGCTAATGGTGGAGACACCCTGTTATGTAACGAGTAAGAGCCTGGCTTGCCGATATTGCCTGCGGCTTCACTAATAGTCGCTTGTGTAGTCCCCGTGCCTGGGCTGCATCGGTTGCATACCATTGGAATTGGAGGATCACCATGGTTAGTGGTAGTATACCCCGACTTTTGGGATGAATTAGCTGATTAGAAACAAAGCGTGATCATGTATGCCATATACTCGATGTGATCGGTGAAATGCCGGGCTGGGAAGATCTGCCGGCCAACGTCAAGAAATGGACGGCAAAAATGACGCCTCCTACGCCCATTAAACCGCAAGAGTTCTACCTGAACTTGGACGGAGTTGAAAATGGTCGCTATCTTCTTACCTGCGATAAGAAAATCAAAAACCTAGGTATGTTTCGATGATTTACGTGTTTTTGTTTTCAGCATAGCTGGCTAATCCCTTGAAGAGGATGCTGCTGCGTTGTTTGACGCGGATACCACCGTCAATGACAAGAGGATTCCCATTCCCCATAAATATCTCGACATAGGCGCTGCATTACTTGGGCCAATCAAGAAAGAGCGAAACACGGAGGACCTTGCATTCATCTTAAAGACGAAGAAAGGAGGACCAGTGAGTGAGGTATGCTTGAAATCATCCCCTTTATTAAATACCTTTTCTCGAAATAAACCATGGCAGCAGTGTTTCTAACGGAGACTTTACTTAATTTAGCCGCTCTACAATACGGAATACCGTATCTGGAACCCAAAATCTCAACTCTATTTGTCATTCGACTTTCACAGTCGTGGTGACGCGTTCAAAAATCCTTACTTCCCAAGACATGAGTGGAGGTTTCTTTGCACAAAAGATACCACCCCTGAGACTATTTTTGTGTTTCGCGACAGTTCGAAGCTTGACGATGACCAGAACGAATCCCCCATTCTGGACAAGGCTTCCATCTGCATACGTGCCAAAGAGAGCCCGAAAAGAATTGTGAGCTACTGGGTTTGCCAATGTGGTAGCGACAAAGGCGAATTCGTCGCTCTTGAAGTCAATAACGGAAGCATCAAGCCGCTGGCGTTTATTTTCACGAAGAAGAATGGTTAGATTGAATGACGTTACGATATGCTAGTTGATCGGGTGCGTGCACCTAGACTATCGGAACGAGATAGGAGTGCTACTTTTAAAGTGACAGTGGCGGCGTAGGTGTTCAAACGCGGAGGATCAATCTTTCTCATTGTTCTTTGCTATCTTTCTTGCGCTAGCTAAATTGGATCTACACATGTTTATTTGCAACGCGGGTTATTTTTTTAAGTTTAGTTTAAACTCTTATTCTCTATTTTAAAGCTAAAGCTACCCTTAGGACTATGTCTATGCTGTATAAGATGCTTATTTTTAACATTAACTTGACTGCCTTGGCCCTTTTAGAATCTGCTAGCCTGTTTAAGCGCGACCCCTTTAGTGTAGGACGCTATGCAACTCTTAGGGAATTATTTGCTTTTAAGTACGTGTTAAGGGCGACAAAAGAATAAAGATAGCGTTGGCTTGGAGAACCACCATGTTTGAAAGGCAAAAAAAGAGTGAATGTAAAGACAAGTAGAGTCAGTCAAGACAAGTTTCAAAGATTGTGTTCCTCTGCTGAAAAATGCGACATGATATGCGTGATTCAAGTATGTTATTATAGTCTTTCGACGGCACGAACGACTTCGTCGTAGTACACGCTTCTATTCATGTTCTTGATATTCGCAACGACACCAACAAGACGCTGAAACCAGGCACGATGTTTATTTCAGATGTAGGATGCCTAATTGAATAGAGTGATTGTATCGCACCCCTGAAAGCTGGTTACAGACAAAAAAGTAGGATGCCTAAGTTCCGCCTGATACCTCATGGCCACGTGCGGATCGATCGGTGTTATAAGATTAGTGGCTGGATCGGTATCATAAGATTGATGACTGGAACTCCGACTTGACCGCAGCATCACAACAAGCTTTGATTTGCCCACACTTAAGATTAAAGGTTTGGATGACGTGATATGTTTATTATCATCGTATTCACGCAATACCGTAGATAAAATCTCTTCATTATTGAATAGAGTCGATTCAGATTGTTAAGTTGTAGCGTTGAGGTCCTCATTAACCCAATCCGCACTCGGCCATTTCAAGTAACGACTCATCAGTTTTGGGTGTTCTGCCTAGAGCTCAAAGGCAGATTTATTGTGTTTTGTACTACCAAGAGCTTGTGCCGCATAGAATTGCGACAATTTACTACTATGTTTGGTATATGCGATTGTGTTGGGGGCTGCTTACTGTACCAACATACTCGCTCTTGCATGAGTACATAGATAGGTAGATCCGCCCCCGCATCTTCCACCGATCTGCTTTTCCCAGAATAGCTCAAGCCTCCTTGGTTGCCTACAACAATCTGTCGGCGTCTACGTGCAAGCCACTCACTGAAATTTCCTCGACAAGTCGATTCTGGGAGACGCAGTATTTCGAGCCTAGCATGATGCCCCCGAAACTTTACTTTTTGGTACCGATTGTCGTCCTCATCTATCTATTGCTGCCCTTTCACGGCGGTGAGCCCCATAGTGTATTGGCAGAGGATATGCCGGGAGTTGGCATCTCTTTGTCGGTTGACAATGCCGTGATTTCTCTTCGAAAAGAGGATGGATCATTTGAAGACGTCGGTCGTATCGAAGGCGATCAAGAATACGTCGAGATGATGTGGAAGTTATCATCGCGAGATGCAAAGCATCCCAGGTAACTTCTGCAGCCCACCGAAATGCAAGCAGCAAATGCTAATTGAATCCAAATTGTAGCCCCCCTTACGACACGATGGAAGAGCTCTGGAAAGATTGGCCACGCCAGTTGCGCCGAAGAACGCGCAAAGCACTGGGACTGCCAGCGTCCGCAGATGTGGGTTTACTGAGCAACATGCTGAAACAGCTCCTCGATCTGCCGACTGATACACCGGGACTTGTCTTACGAGAACTTCCAGTAGTGATCAGCTTCCCTGCCATGTACGGCTTGTCACAGGAAGATATCGTCGACGCCGCCTCATATCTCGGCGTCAAGACGCTATACGGCCAGCATATCTACCAGCCTCGCAATATGGTCGCAGCATTCGCTGGCCATGGCCGCGGTCTCTGCGAGACGTATCAAGACAAGGAGGCTTGCAGGCAAGAGGGTCTCCAGATGCCGGTTCACGAGACTCTGTTTGTGGAGTACACCAATAATGCGCTCCTCCTAAACGCGCAGATTATGCGCGAAGCTCACGATCTCGGAAGCCATGATACCAGCGTCTACGCTGACTTTAGTCTTGGGAGCCAGCAGAGAGACGGGGGTGACGAGCTTCCTGAAGCAATCTTGCTGTTTTTACAGAGGTACTATGGTACGGCGAGTCCGGCCCCGAGGAAGATGTTAGCTATCATAACGGGTCAAGATGTAGGCGATGAAATCGTGGAAGCCGTGAAGAGAGCAGTCCAGGCCTTTGAATTTGAGCTGGATTTGCTGGTCTCGGAGCCCGAGTATGTCACTGCAAGGGGCGCTGCGGAGCTTGCCTGGCGGTCACTCAAACTGTGTGAATCTTCAGAGCTTTAAAATTGTAACATAATATTGTGTCAATCGTTGAGTTGCTCAAAAAAGGAATGATATATTAGATAGCAAGGGGCTGAGTAGAAATGCAATCACTCAATAATCTTTTTTTCGCCATTCCCGCAAATCACCACAATCAGTGCCGTTCGATCAAATCTCACAACGCGAAATAAATATACCAGTGCGCACTGCACAATGTTCGTATTTGCCAATTACTTCCCGATGTGGTATATGCAGCCCTCGCGGGGCTCGGCATAGGATATTTATCTCACTACGGAGTTAAGTTAAACCCGGCGCGATCGTGGTGGCACATAGTCATTTGCCCAAAAAGCTTGAGAAATATATCGTCTTTTCGAATTTAGTGATTCCCATAGACATAGACATAGAATTCTGGATTCAACAACCCCAAAGGAACCGCAGGAATCATGGCACCACCAACACCAACTGCAAAAGATCCGGAGAAGAACAGTGACTGCATCGTTCAAGACGCTGCGCCTGTCGTTACTACAACTTGTACCTCTACCAATCCAATGACGACCATAAGTATTCCTCCGGAACCTCAGCCCCAAGAGGAAGAGGAAGAACCATACACAATCTTCTCCCGACACCTCAAGCTCTTCATCATCCTCATGTCGGCAACAAGTAGCCTCTTCTCCCCCGTCTCCTCCATGATCTACCTCCCTGCCCTCGACGTCCTCGCAGACTACTACCACGTCTCCATCACCCGCATAAACCTAAGCGTGACAACCTACATGATTCTACAAGCGCTCGCGCCCATGTTCTTTGGCGACATGGCGGACCAGCTAGGTCGGAGACCTATCTACATCACCACGCTGACCATCTACGTGGCTGCGAATATCGGGCTGGCCACGCAGTCGGATTACGGGGCGTTGCTTGTGCTGCGGGCGTTGCAGAGTTCGGGGAGCAGTGGGACTGTTGCGCTGGGGAATGCGGTCATGGCTGATATTGCGGCGCCTGCGGAGCGGTCGGGGTATATCAGCTATGTGCAGGCGGGGAGTAAGTCCAGTCCAGTCCAGTCCAGTCCCACCCCATTCCCCCCTATCATCGTGTCCAGCGATGCGTATCCAGCTGTTGGAAGTTGAGTTTTTTGTGGGGAGTGATTGATGAGAAAGCTGACGTGTTTGGAACGTTTGGGGGTCGTCAAGTGATGCTCGGTCCCGCCATCGCACCTACCATCGGCGGCGTCCTCACGCAGTTCCTCGGCTGGCGCGCGCTCTTCTGGTTCCTGACCATCGCCAGCGGAACATACCTCGTCCTATACATCCCCTTCGTCCCCGAGACGTGCCGGAAGATTGTCGAGAACGGGTCGATCCCCCCGCAAGACTGGAACAGGAGTATCTGGAACGCGCGGTTCGACCGCAAGATCAAGGTTTCTGAAGGTGCCGAGCACGAATCCCATGAGAATCTGCGGAAAGCACGGAAAAACGAGCTCGCGGGGAAGAGAAGCCTCGCGATCCCGAACCCGTTGAGGACGCTGCGCGTGATTGCGGAGAAGGATGTCGCGCTGACCATGTTGCTGACGTCGTTGTTGACGACGGGGTTTTACATGCTCATGGTTCCCATCCCGTCTGTTTTCGCCGACGTGTATGGGTTCAATCAGATTCAGATTGGGTTGTGTTATCTGTACGTCTCCTGTCTATGTCCTTGCACACCATCCTCTCGGTTTCTCGCCGGTCCCCAACCTCTACTACACGTCAATCTCCAAGGCTTTATAACCCCTTCCTTACATACCAATCACGTTGTCGATATCGATCTGACGAAACAAATGACTAGTCCCATGAGCGCCGGGTCAGTCCTAGGCACAATCGCCGCCGGGAAACTGCTAGACTGGAATTTCCGCCGGATAGCGCATCTCGAGAACCATCCTGTCCATCTGCGCCGCGGCCACGATCTCCGCCACTGTATGTCATCTCCCCTATTGTCTCCTCCATCTCCCATTCACTTACCAACCTCATCCCACACCACCAACACTAACCTCTATAAAACAAAAGTCCCTATAGAGCGCGCCCGCCTCCAGTACCTCCCCCTCCCAACCCTCATCTCTTCCCTCGTGATTCTAGTCTGGGGCTGGACGCTCTCTTCACACACCTCGCTCGCCGCGCCACTAGTGTTACTCTTCATCGGCGGCGCGTGTATTCCCGCGGCGATGAACATGCAGCAGGCGCTGCTGATCGACATGTATCCGCAGAGTCCCGCGACGGTGACGGCGGCGGTGAATCTGTGTAGGTGTGCACTTAGCGCGGGGGGAACGGCGATTGTGCAGGTGGTTGTTGACGGGGTGGGGTTAGGGTGGTGTTATACGATTGTTGGGGGTGTGGTTGGGGTCGTTGGGGGAATAGCGGTGTGGGCCGGTATCAAGTTTGGGCCGAGGTGGAGGGAGGAACGGTTTGTGAGGGAGGAGACGAGGCAGAGGGAGAAGGAGAGAGAAAGGGGAGAGGGAGATTCGAATGAAGGTTGAATAATTGTGTTTTAAATCCTCGGGACCTCTCTTGAGTAGCTCGCCGCCCCCTGCTCATGACTATAAGACCAAGAAGAGAGGCAATTCATCTATACATATGAGAAACATGATATACAGAAGGTTACAAATAGATATCTGAAATGTCTCATCCGTGAAGAGGAGAAAGAATGTTAAGAGACAGTGAGATATATCACTTCCGGTCGTTATGGAATCGCTCGCAGACGCCGAAAGAAACAAGAACTCCCTAGTCAACAATCAGGAAAAGAAATAAATCCATATCACCAACTGTTCCGCGACTGTAGCTCCAATAACCGTTCATTCCTTTAAACATTCCTAGGCCCACAAACACCGACTCTTTGCACTACAATCTCAAACTTTGCTCCACCAAGCCCACTTTCATTGAACTCGCTTCTCCAGCATCCCTTCCCCTCTTCATGACTTGAGCCATCATCTTGTTCTTCCTCGGTATGCAACGCATCAAGCTTTTCTCTCAACACTCTGACATTTTGCTCCTGCCACCTCGCATTCGCGCCGCGCGCCTCCTTGTCGTGACTGAGATCAACCTGAACCGCGAAGGCGGCGGCATTAGCTGTTGCGCGGGTGGTATAGGCTTCGCAGCGGTTGGAAGGTAGAGGACGGGTATGGATTCGGAGGTAGTTAGGTTCTTTAGATAATGGTTGGGATGTGTGTTTTTGATCATTGTCGTTACTGGTGGTCGAACGTCGCTTTCGCTTGTGAGCGTTTGCAAGCTTTTCTTTGTGACGCCTGGCGTACATGGAGGAAGTGCTGTCGTTTTCGTCTCCGCTGCTGGAGATGGAGCTTGAGCTGGAGGATGAGGAGGAGAATGAGCGCGAGCGTGAAGAAGAACTAGTAGTAGCTCGATCGGCAGTCTGCTCTTGCTGCTCGGGGACCTCGACTAATCGGTATAGATTCACTATATACATCATCTTCGCAATATAAGGGGTGTCGGGGGGCGGAGGCCGCATGCTTGCCGTGGCGGCATCAACAAAGTACCTTTTAATTGCAACCTCAAGGTACAATTTGCGATCCGGCATGTCCACGCTCTCCATAGTGGCGTTGAAAGTCATGCAATCATCGACGTTGCTGCGAGTGCTTTTAGTGTTCATGACTTTGACACGGAGTGCATTGCAGTGGTGGTTGATGGTTTCCATGAAGTAATCTTTAGCGCGATGGTTGGCATTTTCTACAGATGTGACGAGGTATCCAGGCGGTTCTTTTGCAATGACGCGCGAGTCCCCGTTATCGTCAGACCAAAACTTCTCGTAAAGAGCGAATTCGAAGTAGGGTTCGGCATCCTTGATGGGTGCTGGTAGGACGTTTTTGAGATGGACTACTTCAGACGGTTCACGGTATACAGTCTGCAACTCCCTTTCCGAGGGCTGTACTCCCACGGTAGATGGACGGATGCCGGTTTTGGGCGAAGTCTTGGGGGCACTCGGTGTAGCTTTGAAGGATGGATTACTTGGATTTAGTTTCTTGGTGGTCTTCGGGGTGGGATGAGAAGAAGACTTGGCCTGAGTCTGAATTACACCATCGGGGCCTTCGGATCGAGCGGTGCCGTGCGAAACGACAGTGCTTTCGGTAGTGTTGCCTGGTTTGGACGCGGCAATGCTCAAAACAGCCCCTTTTTTCGGTTTCCCGGGAGTGTTCTCATTCGCAAGGACAGAAGGCTTCGAATTTAGTAGAGTAGTGCTGTTTTTCTCTTTCTGTGCAGCGGATGATGTTGGAGTCGCTTGTGGTGATGTAGCGGCGTCCGGAGATCGATTCTGTCGCTCATTGCGCTTTTGTTTCAACCGGGCAAGCTTCGACAGATTGCCGGCTATTGGCGGTCCGTCAGTTGTAGCAGTGGATTTAACAGAAGATGTAACCTTGGAATTTGTCGAGCTGGGTGCAGTCGCCTGACTAGTAGACTTTGCATCGGGCTGAGTCTGAGAAGTTTTCATGAGCATACTCCCAGATGCAGGCCGCTCAGTACGAGTTTTGGGTGGTGAAGAGGAACTTGCAAGTGCCTCATTGCCAGAACCATCTTTTTTTACCTGTCTCGGATCGTTTTCAGCGTGAGATGATGAAGCCGACGAGGGCTTCTTCGGTGAATCATGTGGGCTAGATGGCTTCTGAGTAGAGAAAGTCGTGGTCTTAGAAGTCCCTTTTTTCGGATCGGTCACTGGTGGACTTGCTGTAGGAGTTTGCTTGGATTGCGCTTTGCTCGTCGACGGAACATTTTGATCTTTCCCCTGAGTTTCCTGCAAGTTGCTACCTTGTGCGGCAGCCAATAGATTAGCGAAGGTAGTTGAAGGCGTATTTGCCACTGGCTTCACCACCGTACGTGCGCCTGGTATCAAAGGGTTTGTGGTTCCACCCGGACGATTATCCGTTTTTTGTTTATCAATCGAGGGTGCCATTCGTGGGGAGTCCTTCTTGTCCGGGGTGGAGGCAACCATACCTACCCCAGATGTAATCGCATTTTCCACTGGTTTGACAGGCTCGGTTGTCGTAACCTGAAGATCTTGCTTCTTTTTGAGTAGTGATTTGATGTTCCCTTCGCCCGATGTGCCAGTAGGCAGAAGCTTTTGACGCTTCTTGGGTGGACTGACTGGTGGTTTGGGCTCCGATGTGCCAGTTGCAGGCGGTGTCCTGTCTTCACTGGAAGAGTCACGGAAGGGCCCGCGCTTTCGAGGATTTTGTGTTGTATCGGCATGAAATGACTGAGAGTCCCTAGCGAGCTCTTCTCTCCTGATTCCCGGAGGTGCCTGCGACTTCCTAAGCCTATCTTGTGTTTCCCCTCGAGGAGCAGAACGATGATCAGGACCTTCATCGCGCGAAGACGGAGCCACTGATCTGCTATGCACGGCTCGCTCATACGAACTGGCCTTTCCGAATTTCATCTTTTGGAACTGACAGATAGTCTTGAATGCCGATACGAATCTCTCTGTCTCGGACGGGAAAGCTTGCATGTATTCCTTGACAATGGTCTTCACATGATGCATATCAAGTTCCTTGTTAATGGTAGCATCAAGCAGTCCGAGTGTTTCGTGAGCATCTGCAACTTCCCTCTCGTATGGTGACATTGGTTTGGCAACCCGAGGTATATCTTCCTTCTTTGATGAGGCATGACGGCTATCACCTCTGTGCTTGGATGCGGACTGCTGACCCGTATTGCGATGTGGTTGGTCGTCATCACTCTCAGCGTAGCCTATAAGATTCATTTGGCTTTGCAGCGTGTCAACATAGTCTGGCATGAATTGCGACTTGCCATGGTGGATAGAAGGGTCAAATTCACGCATGGGTTGCACTGCCTGAGAGCGATGCCATACTGACCTGTCGTATTCTTCAGTGCCTGCCGAAGACAAGAATGTAGCCCGCCTAGAGTCTTTGAGTCGTGGGGGAATTGGCGCCGAGTAGCCGGTGTTGTCTGTGGACGGCAAGGTGAAGGAGCTTTTGGCAGCAGGGCGTGTTGAGGTTTGCTGCAGATATGGGGAAGTGGTGGAATCGGAGTATGATAAAGGCCACTCGTGGTGAGGATTGTAAAAATCACTCGTCTGGGGATTGTGGTGTTTCGGTTCGTTCCGCTACGAAATATCAGCATAAAGCACTAGGCAAAGGTAAGTTGTACAAGGCATGGACATACTGTGTTGTAGTCGTTCCACGGAGGGTTGCGGTTGGTCATTGAGTAATCTTCATGATTGGTATTACGTGGATGCAATCTCCTTGCACGTTCGCGCGGGAGAGGTTGGGTTTCCTCAACGTCCCAATTGAACTTCGCATGGCGACGGCTGCTTGCTTCTTCTGGGTAGGACATCCCAGAAATCAGCAATCTCACCCCTCTCAATTGCGGTTGACTGGCGGTTGACTTGACCAGCCGCGATTGGTATGACAAGATAAAATTGGACGTGTAAATTTTCGAAGCCGATGCGTAATAATGGGGAAGTTTGGGTAGTTCCGGATACAAGCACGTCTTGTATGGATGCTATAGAAACATCTGGTAGCTGGGGTATTGCTGCCAATCCCAATCTCTAGTGGATGATAAAGAGGACTCCGGAGAAAGGGAAACACGTTAACACGGTATGTGGGAGGTGACTTATCGGTCAGTGCGATAGCAGGCTAAGGGGTAGATCCTGGTACATCATGTTCTTTTATAAGGTCATTTCTATTAGTTGACAGCCGGTTGCCCCCCGCCTCAACGTGAATCGAATCCGGAGACAGGCGAAAGGTAGGGTGTCAAGGAACCGAACGGAAAGAAACTGTGCGGCTGTGTCATGATGGCAAGGCGGACGATGAAATTAATTGAATGAGTCAGTGATTGCTGCCTGCTGCGAAGATGATAGGAAAGGTAATAGAGCGATTGGAAGGCGATCATAGTAACTCGGAAGACTGGAAAAGGAAGAGACCGCATGAAAGGTGAATGAATTTGTCGGAGGAGAGGTTCAGTCCGCTGAAATACGAAGGCTGAGCTGACTGATGATGACATTGATTATTGACTAGTAGTATTCTACCTACTGCCTATGTAGCGTGTGCAGATATATCTACTTTTGTGCATTAGCAGTCCTCGACAGGCTGATGAAAGGGACTGAGGACTGATGATCTGCCGTAAATAGAAAGGAGAGATTAAAAAAAAAAAACTCTCCAGACAAGTCAGTTTAGGCATTCGCGCCTGTGATGCAATCGTTCCACTGCAGGGATTCGAGGCGGGGGCGTTGTAAGAGTCGGTGTCGGAAAGATGAGAGAGGTCAAGTGAAGAGGTGGTGGAAGAGTGTACAGGACAGGGTTGATGAGGTTCGAGTTAAGTTTAGCGAGCGCTCGGACCAGGCCAACGTCATTCGCCCGCTGGAATAGCTAGCAAGCAGCCAGGCTGGGAGCTCACCATCAGCAGCATCATATCATCCTCGCCCGCAACAGCAGAGAAGGGAACCACCTCGATCCACCAAGATAGTATTAATCAGCCATAGATTCATTACTGTCACATCTGCCCAGTGATCCCGCTCCATCCGCATCCTTCCACCCCCCACCGGCAAGACCACATTCCGCGCTGCCGTCGCCATGTGGGACGATGAAGACAACAACCCATACGGCTCTTTTGCCCGCCACGACTCCAATTCCTCCCATGTTCCCGGCCTCTCCTCCCCCAGCTCATGTAAGATATAGCGATGCTGCGATACAAGATCCACAGTCAATAACCAACCTCTTCATCATCAGTGCCCTACCGCCCCGCCACGCCGCCGTCAGACCCGGACTCCCCCGCCTTCGATGCCACAGATTACAATCCTCAACGCGCCATGAGCGATGTCGACTACGACGACGACGAAGACGATGGGGGCTTCTCGGGCGCCGATCAGCAAGGCTCCGGCGCAACCGTTGGCCCCGCCCACCCGCCTCATAGAAAGGGTCGCTACGACAGCCGCGTCGAGGAATGGCTATACGAGAATCCCGATTCTTCCATCCTCATCACTTATGCCGGCAAGAATCTCGAGGGAGGCGGCGGATATATTGCCTACACCATAAGCACAGGGGTATGCGCCTCTCTATCTCACTAATTCATGTGACATTGTTCCCTTTCTAAGATCGCGAAACTGAGCTGCGGTATAGGGCATCGAAGTGCGGCGCAGATATTCCGAATTCGCCTCGTTGCGCCAAACCTTGGTCAACCTTCACCCAACCCTCATCATCCCTCCTATACCCGAGAAACACACCATGGCCGACTATGCTGCCAAACCTACAAAAGCAAAGGAGGATGCAGGCATCATCGAGTTGAGGAAGCGCATGCTCGCCGTTTTCCTGAATCGTTGTCGCAAGATGTTCGATGTGCTCGACGACGGCGTGTTTTGGCGCTTCCTTGATCCTCACACTGGCTGGGTAGGGTTCCTTCATATGGCGCGTGCTTGACTTATGCTGATACGAAGCTGTAGAATGAGCTCCTCAATTCACCACCCGTCTCCAACATCCCCAAACAGGTCCTCAAAGCACCCCCGCTCGACACCGCAAACCCATCTCAAGCTCATAGCTACCTCCCTGTCCCCTCATCGTCCGCGAAGCTCAAGTCCAATAGCGCTACCTCATCGTCGGGAACCCCCACCTCGCCGCCGAACTATGCCGCTCAGCCATCCGTCGCCGCCCATACTATCACCGGTCCGCAAATCTTCGGCCGCTTTCCCCCAGAGACAAAGAGTTTATCCGAGGAGGAACTAGATCCATATTTTGTCAACTTTGAATCGTCCTCAAAAGAGCTGGAGAGCTTGCTGCAAGGCAGCATGGAGAAGATGAATCGGCGCACACTCTCACATCTCGTAGCGCTGGGTGATGATTTGGCAGAATTGGGCGCCCGCTTTAACGCTTTTTCGCTTTCTGAGCAGTCTCAGTCCCTTGCGGCATCGATCGAGAAGACCGGGCAAGCGGTGGATTCAACCTACATTGCGACGGCAGAACTTTCATCATCTCTGAGTGCCAGTTTTGCTGAGCCGATGCGCGAAAGCGCGCAGTTCGCCGGTGTGGTGCGCAGCGTGCTCAGGTACCGCGTTCTCAAGCGCATACAGGAGGAAATGACCAAAGACGAATTGGAAAAGAAGAAGGCGCTCTTAGATTCGCTTGAACGGAGCGAAGCCGAGGCGAAGCGTTTGGAAGAGCACCTCAGCGGGGCCAGCGTTTACAACCCACCGCGCGCGCGATCAACGTCGGAGAGCTCGCAGCGTAGCAACCAAGAGCGCCGGCCTGAAGAGGACACGGCATCCATCGACTCCGACTTCCCACCTACCCATGGCGATCGCGACCTTCACCCTTCAGCCTCGCAAGGCACCCCTGATCCCCCGTCTTCTGCCAGTCCGCACAAAAAAAGTGCTAGCGGCAACTTTGTAACCAACAAGCTTTTTGGGCCAATAACGCATGCGTTCAGGGGCATGGCGGATGTAGACCCGGAGAGAACGCGGAGAGACCAGATGGGCAAGACGAGGGAAAGTCTGCAGCAGGTGCGTCTTTATTGTTTCCAAAACCTATCAGGCTGAGTTGTTGCTAACAATAGACTTCACAGCTCGAACAAGCGTTGCAAGTTGCGGAGAAGGACACAAAAGACGCAAGTACCGGCGTACTTAAAGATTTACGCCGCTTCCAAGAGGAAAAAGAAAACGATCTCAGGCGGTACATGGTATGTTTTCACCGCCCCTATTCTGTAGCAGGTATACGCTAACTCTTTCTTTGCTACAGATGGAATTCGCACAGTGCCACATAGATTGGGCACGCCGTAGTCAGGCCGCGTGGGAGGAAGCCAAAGTCGAAGCGGGCAACATCCAGGCCGATATCCCTATTGATCAGTAGATAGCTATTTTGTTGTAAAGTAATGACATGCATGCATCGCAAGTCCGGAGAGTGCTGGAGAATTAATACCTTTTGCTATTCAGTTTCTATACCAATTTCGCTCAGATAATGAAGTAGGAGAAATTCAATTTCTGAACTGGTTTGCCAATGGCGAGGAGTGGGGCCTTCCTCTTGACTTGGATCAAGAGGCCATTCAATAATTCTCAAAGCCAAATGAAACTAGCAGGCAAAGGAAAAAGGAAATCACCGGTCTCGTGGAAAAAGAACTTGGTGCATAGGATAGACGGAGGAAAGGCTTAGTCATCACCAAAATCGGTTAGCGTTTCACATTTTCCTTCACGATGACTGATTCCGCGATGCGGGCAGAGCGATGGAAAACTGCGCTTGAGGACTGAACTCTCAACATGGCTGATAAAATCAAGACCTCGCCGGTCCCAATCCCCGAGGGAACTCTGCGGGAGCTTTCTCGAGACCTAGCTGGCGTCATTCCGGATTTTTCAACAACAGAGCCCGCTCTTGGTGTCAAGTAAGGAAACGAAGTCCGTGCATTTTCAGTACATATGCTCTTGCTTGGAGACAGAAGCGTTAACAATCTTTTCGTTTACAGAGGCCTACATGCTGTTCTCGAGCCATTATTTGCGACGGCGGACTCACCTGATCTTTCTCAATCTTATCGCGCGGCGGCGTACAACATACTCTGTGCCATCATCGATAGATGCCAGTCTTCCACCACACAGTATGCACGTGATGCACTCCTGGACGACACCATCTGGAACCGCCTCTTCAACATCTACCTCACACGCTCCGACAATGCCAAAAGCAAATCTATCCGACAGGTATTGCTCACCTTGACCAACGTCTTACTTAAGAATCCAGGCGAGCAATCATCCCTGTTACAGACCAGAGCAGTCGAGGTATTCCTCGATATCATATGCGAGCGTCAAGACCGTGTGAGGGTAAAGCCTGCGCTGCAGGGATTATCCCACTTCCTCCAAAAAAGTGTCGTCACTCCATCCCAGCTTGTCGAGAGCTATGCGGACTTGCTCAAACGGTCACCTCTCAAAGCCTCTAACGCGCAGACTGCAAGTTTCCAATCGTTGTTCAAAACATTCCTGGCATGGATTGTTCATCACGACACATCCCTATCTGCTGGACACGTCATAAGGAACTTCCTAGCACAGTATCGTCAATCTCTACAAACCGTCAATCCGGATGCCGAGGAAAAGTCTATCGCTTTTTGGATCGAGCCAGTCGTGGAAACGTTACGCGTTTGGTCCGATCGTAAACAAGAGTTCAAGACTCACGTTTTTCCGTATTGCTTTCAACCGCATATGAAGGAATATCTTCAGTTCCTTAATTATCTGCAATTTGATCGCTATGTCGCTTCTACGAGTAGCTTGCCGTCCCAGCTCAAGTCTCTGAGTTTGGTAGAGAATTCCCAGGCGAATGGCAGCCCTGAAGAATTTCGATTACTTCTTGCTGCTATTGAAACTGGTAAAGAGCTGGGTATTGTCAAGGATGTCGGTACGTCATTATCCAGACATTCGTTCTCGTGTCTGTACTTGAACAGTTCCTATTTTCTCCTCTCTTTTTTCAATTTGTATCAAATCTGACTGGATATCTAGACTATCGACTTAGTAACTCGATTGAGGTACACCAAAATACCATCAGTATACCCGACAGTATCTTCGGGGGCTGGCTGTCCCACCCAGAGCCGGAAGTCAGACTCGCCGGATTGTACTTGTGCGTTGTCTCTTCGGCAGCCACTCGTCCCGTCACTGGTGGCGTTTTCAGTGCACTCAAAAAGAACATCATTCATCTCCACGCTGATTCGGATGCGAACTTCCGTCGAGAGCTTCTCAGCTATGTGCAGAAGCTGTTTGATCGCCTGCGAGGAAGTACCGCGACACTTGCGAGACAAGCTGCCAAAACAAAGACTTCTGGCAGCGAGCGATTGCCGTTTCCGAAAGAGGCCACCGAGGCTTCAAGTTCAAGCCATGCCTCCCAATCACAAGACCCATTGCTGGACTCGCTGCGATTCATCACATGGTATCTTCGAGTCTTAGAGTGGGACCTGCGGTTGGAAGCTTCCTATCAGCGGCGCATAACAGCAGTAAGGGCACTCATCGTCGTGCTCAAATCCGGCATCGATCCTCGCGTGCCTCGCCATTTACTTTCTAAGGGAGCACAGAGCCAATTGAGCTGGGTGCACGGTTTGTCAATCCCCAATCCGACGCTATTCAGATCACTCTTAGATTTGATGCTTGATCCCTTTGATGATATCAGAGACGCTTCAGTATCAGCGCTACAGCTATGCTTGGAAGCATCCCCGGATGCCGAAAGAAAAGCAGCACTCGCCAAGCTACCAGGTTTCATCAATCGCGCAGAAGCGATGATGTTGCGGACTGGTCGCGCTGATCAAGCAGATGGTGTTGCGAGGGCTTACTCCTTGTATTTCTCAAGTAGTTCCCAGATCACTGGCAATGACAGCGGCCTCCAATCTGGCCTAACTACGAAATTCGCGATTCTGACCCACCTCAATAAGCAACTGAAAGAAACTTTGGCAATCGCCACTGAGAATCTTTCGGAAGCTGTCAACGGCCGTCCGGTTCATGGGACATTTGCAGCGATAAGGTACTGTTACCCGAAAGTCTCTGTCGACGCCATCTGACAGTGCGCAGTTATATTCTTGATCAAGAAAATTTCTACAGTGATGTTGATACCTTATCGACGGAGGAATTTGGTACATGGCGGGATATTCATGATCAAGTTCTCAAAGGCGTAGAGTCTCTGTGGTCCTGCGTTTGGAATATATTATGTGCGGACGCCCCTGAAGGTCATGTTCCAGAAGACCTAGAAGAGGAAGTAAGCCTGGACACAAAAGAGATTCTCAGCTATTCATGGAGAGGCTTGAAAGAAGCTAGGTTAGTGTATAACCTACTAACACGGTGATGTACACTGACTTTATAGTGTTTTTCTGCGCGTGCTCATCACGAAATGTCCCATCAGAAAGGATCAGCGTGCACTTCTTGACATAGAAAAGGTTGAGAAGTATGGCAATCTTTGTTTTAACCAACTAGTCGAGCTTCGTCATCGTGGCGCGTTCTCGACGGTTGCGCAGACTTTCTCGGCGTTTTGCCGTCGCTGCGCTTCTTCTGAGGAGCCCGCGCTCCGTGCACTGCCAGAAAAGTGGTACATGGCAAGTACAGGTCAGTCATTCTTCGGAGAATCTTGACTGACAAGCCAATAGGAGACGCTTGCCACTATCCAAGCAAAAGCAGATACGATTACCAGAAGATCCGGAGGTCTGCCTGCTCTTATGACGGGCATTGTAGCAGCAGAGCCACAACCTGGAGGAAAACTGTTTTCCCGAGCAATGCAGGATCTAGTCAAGGAAGCTTCTCAAGACGCAGAGAGCTCAAATATTGAAGAAAGTCGACTTCCCCAAGTGCATGCGCTGAACTGTATCAAGGACTTCTTCATGTCTTCGCGGCTGAGTGTTGCATCTGAAGCGTACCTAGGAGAAGGCGTAGAGCTCGCTGCAAGAACCTTGAATTCCAAAATGTGAGACTCCCATGGAAATCGCAACAAATACCCTTCTGACTTGAATTAGATGGCCCATCCGAAATTGCAGTCTCATGCTCTTCAAAGCCTTGATTGAGCGTCTGCTCGGTAGCGATGAAGCACAGGACTGGAAAGAGCGCGAAGGTGTGCGGTCATCACGATTCTCCTTCGACAGCTACCCGACCCTGATCGGCATCATACAAAATCTTCTTGATCCCGAAGGTCCATTGAAAGAATCGTTAAATACCCCTGACAGTAACTCGCCCATGGATCTGCACGGAGCGGAGGGAGTATTCCCGGCGCTGCAGATATTGAGACAAGCAGCTCCTCCCGAGGAGAATCGACCAGCCATTCTGCAATCAGTCACAAAGCTACTGGGCAGTCCGCATTGGCATATGCGGGATATGGCTGCTAGAACGGTGACTACCCTGCACCATCCGCATGAGTATCAACAGGCTATCAAGACATTGCTAGAATGCTACGATCAGCCGACCAATACGCAGCATGGATCGTTGCTTGGTGCCAAGTATATGCTCAGAAGATTGTTGCAAAGCCGAGTAGAACACCAGGTCCTTACGGCAACTATAGGCAGCCTTGATGATGTAGCGGAGAAGCACATGTCACGCAGATGCCCACCAAATAGGAGCGCGTTCCTAGAGCTCGTCGGCTCGTGCGGAGTAGCGATGCTCAATATGCCCGTCAATGTGGCTACGAGCGCGGCATGGGCACAATTGACACATAAAATCTCAATTGGATCAGAGTATGAGCTTGGAGCTCATTACGAAGCCAACAGTGCTCTTTTTGGGCAATCTGTAGCGCGGGTGTTCTTCATAGACCGGGTGCACTTCCAGTGTCACGAGCCGAATGTTCCCTTGACCCAGGATATTGGAGATGCTCTTGTATTCCTCGCCAAAGACGATGTCGACACTTGCTTAGTATCTTTAGATACGCTGGATGAACTCGTTCAGTTAAAATCACCCTGTGCGCCAGTCTGGCCACCACCTCATCTTGTCCAAGGCTTATTCCGACTCATCCTCGAAACCAAACACATCGAAGTCCTATCCAAAGCGCAAGAAGTTCTAGCAGATGCACTTCAACACTCCAACAACCTAACCTTCACAGAAGAAAATGTCACACCAACGCTCTCAACCCTCGAATCCCACTGCCTCAACAGCGCCCCATCAAACAAACGAAGCGCACTCCGTCTCCTGGCCCACTTCGTTGATCAAACACACTACCTCTATCCCCAGCACCACCAAACCCTCTATCCATACATCGCCCGCTACATTCGCCTGCTCCGCCGCACAATTATCGACACAAACCCCTTTGACGACCGCTTCGCAGCCGTCCAATCCATAGCCTCGCTCCACCATCTCTGGACCATGCCACGCACTACTAACCCCACTAGCTCCCTCACACTCGGTCTCGCATTCGTCCTCTACGACCTCCTCAACGACGACGACGAGGAGATCAGAGACGCGGCTTCGACAGCTACCCTCCGCCTCATCCACTCCTCCACCTCCACCCCTCTAGAACAACGTCAAGTCCCGATCCTAACATCGCACTATCTCGCCTCTTTTCTAGTCAAGACGTTCCCCATGCACCCGTTCCTGCATAAAGAAGTCATCCGTCGCCTCACGCTCTCCGAATCCACTACTTCACTCACTCCATTCTCAAAAACCCTGCAATCTTCTCTCAACGACCCTGCATCATCATCATCTCCTCCTACCACCAACGACAGCAATACAAGTGGAGCAGCACAGAGCGCAAACCTCCTCTTCGCGACCGAAAAGCAGAACCTATACCACGATGCCACGCTAGATGCGCAACTCTGGTCTCGCGTGCTCTCGTCGATTCCTCCATCTTCCATCTCTCCTCCTTTACGCGAAGATCTAGCTCTATGGACACACGACGCTCTACTCGCTCTTCTCACTGCCGCGCGGGAACAAGGAGATGGCGGGCAGGCCTTGGGGTGGTGCTCCAAGAGTAACGGTGATGTATGTAGTCTCGGGCTCCGCGGGATTTTCGTCGCGGGTGTTGTTGTGGGGTGGAGAGGCGGTTTAGCTGGTGGGAAGGCAGGGGAAGAGGTTAGGGTGTTGTTGGGGAAGTTGGCTGGGGCGGGTGCGCAGGGCGGTGCTGAAATCGCCCCCATCCACCTCCTGTGGACTCACAAAGCTACCTCCCTACTCCAAGAACACATCTTGACCCTGTTGCGGGGCGTTAGTGGTGTTGCTGATGAGCTTGGGTTTGGGCTTTGAAGTAACCCTTTTCTTTGAATCCTTCTACCTTCAAATGTTCGTATCGACCTTACACACATATCCTCATACACATCAAACTTGTTTGCGTTACTTTTACAATAATCATGTGTATTGAGCCAGTCTAAGAGTTAGATAGATATCGTGGGAGCTAATCCATGATAGTGTTTGTTTGGCTTGGATTCTGTGTATTCGAGACTTTGGATGGAAGACATACACACACACACGTACACACAGTTATCAACCATCCATCCATGCATATCCTTCACAGCCTCGTTAACAATTCTCTATTAGAACCAATAGATTCACAGTAGATTAACATGGCTCTGTCTTTGGTAATATGCTGTGATATATGGATAACTTAGCTCTATGACGACGGCGGCGGCGGCGGCGGCGGCGGCGGTATTGTTTTGAAGGAATGATTGAGTTTGGTTATTTACTTAGATTGATTGACTTGGTTGGATGTGATAGGACGGAGGAAAGGGGCAGATGTTTGTGCACGACATAGAGTCTATACACTATGAGGTCTTTTGTAGAAACGCGATAGGTTAATAGAGTGCGCGGTGTGTAATAGTTTAATTAGCTGTGTTTATAGTGATGGTATTTTCATAGTTTATGAGTTTGTTAGGTTATTGTTTAGAATGCTAGGATAGCGAGAATATAGAGTGGAGCGGGATTGAGATGGTGATGTTGAAAGTGTGTTTTACGAGAGGTAGTGCAGTAGATAGGGACTGCAGTAAGTGCGTTTTCTGTAGATTGTTCCTTCTAAGAGTTTCTTGTTCTGTTCAGGCTCATTATCGCGTTTTTTTTTTTAGTGGTTAATGTTTATTTTTATTTTTATTTTTATTTTTTGAGTTGGAGTTTAGGTGATCCTACACACAGCGATGGTTTAAAACGAGGAATTTACCAAAATGACGGGCGATTACTAAAAAGACTGTAGTTAATGTTTTGGTGTACATTGTCACGCATGCTTGTTTGAGAGGATCTAGCTATAACTAATTCTCTTTGTTCCGCGTCTATGACAGATTTTTTTTTTAATGCGTGGAAAAGGAATAGTTAGAAATAAGAATTTGGTTTAATATCTCTATACTTGTAATCGAACTCGCGAGGAATCATTGTGGACACTTTGACTGAATGTCTAGAACTAATGTGGGATTGCATTTTGAGGGTCTTATCGTTGATGAGACACATGGAAACAATAATTACGGACAAAAAACGTAGTCGACCAAGTCTTGAGGCAATCAAATTATGAAAAATCAATAAGTGTTGGAATGACAGGTTTGGTACTAAACGTTCAAATGGATTACATGTGTGCTATTAGACGGGATAGGGTGGTAGTCGGGATTACGCTATGCAGGAAGTAAGAACGAGGAAAACCCAGAACATGCACGGTAAGAATCTTCATGGTATGAGCCGTTTGACTGACACGTCTTGCTCAGCAAAAGCTAGACAGATTCCCTAGTCGAGCTCCTCGCCACGTTCACGAAGGAGCGCTTCATGTTTCTGAAGAGACTTTTCCAACGTCTCAATTGGATACCTGGTATCCTCCCTGTACTCGATTGTGGATATGCGCTGGAGCAAAAACTTGATATGAGTTCGTGAGTTTTTGGCCTCACGAATTTGCCACGAGGGGAATTCAGCCATACGAGCTTCGCGTGCAGCGTGCTCGGATTCGTTCCATCTCAGACGCAACATGAAACTGAACTCCATATCTGACTCTCGATTGTAGCAACGAAGATAATCGGTTGTACAGACTATTGTGCACTCATCTTCGCAGTTCTTGCGAGTTCTCGTCAGCGCAATTGCCTCCTCTTCATCCAACAGATCCTTGTCCCACTTCGTTCTGCCATACAGGATATCCATCAAATACACTCTATCCGAGTACTCGTTGGAAATTTGCTCCCCAGCCTCCGAATTGTAGAAGTTTCCGAACCTCACACAATCCGGAGGAGCACCCTCTTCATCTTCGAGTATCGATTCATCGCTGTCGGTAAGGAGCTTCAGGTCTTCGTACAACTCTGCACGACACATGGGGCAGGATGCATGGTTGGTGGCGAGCCACTCGCGTATGCAGTCCCGGCCGAAAACATGGTTGCAAGGCAGCACGATCGCAACGTGATTCGCCAAATCGTATGCCTCACCGCAGAAGCAATCATCGCGCCCTTTTTGCTCTGCTGTTGCCTTTGGGGCAGTCTCGAGAAACTCGTTCGCCCGAAATTTAGCCCTCCTCAAATTGTAGCGGAAGGGAACGTCAGTGTATGGATAGTATTGGGTGCGGCCCTCGATCGCCCAACTTGGTAGAGGGCGTCTGCCGTTGGTTGGGGAATCTGGATTATCGTCGTTGTCGGAGACTGGGGAGTGCGGATTGTAGCCGTTGTCAGACATGGTTGTTATTGATAGTGACGTGGCTTTTTAGATTAGAAAATAGGTGTTGAGATTGAAAATAGCAAAATCTCCTGGCTTTGCTGTCAGAATTGTTGTTGATCTTTGTTGGAGGGTGAGTTAAAACTGTAAGTGAGTATGAGCGAGTGTGTATGAATTCAGTATTTCGTGCGAATAAAAGTTTATATATTCGTGATTCTTCAATCACAAGAAGAAACTAACAATGAAGTTGTGAAAGTTTCTATACATAGGCATGCATGAACAACGCAAAAGCTCGTCGAGGGATGAGCGTGTGCTGACACAATGTAAAGATGTAGGATGGAGTAGGAGAGTGACATTGTTTAGGGTACATCTCGTCTTGGTATGTGCGGAGACTCGGGGGTGTAGAAGCACTGTGAGCAAACGTACTCTGTAAAAAGCTTCCCCGTTTCCAACGGTAGACTCCGTGTTTCAGCGCGGAAATCGGGCTGCTTACATGATACTCGCGAAACGTAACGATACGTTTAAAGGGCTCTCACTATCTATACAACACATGCAGTAATTCTCTGCATTACGCAGTCTTACGTCACCGGCAATCATCGTAGATCCTTGCTAACGCGTCCAATGAGACGTGTCGATTATCGCCTACGAGTACACGTGGGCAGTCCTGCAGACTGTACACGGACCACGGTGGACTTGACAAGCAACAGCTTCATTGCCCTCATAGCTTCATGATATCTAGACCCACCAAATCCGACATATCATATATCATGGACCTAAAGGCAGAAGGATACGCGGCAGATGGCCATAATGCATGCAATCACCCGGACGGACCTCTTTACAAGTGATTGGACGACGCAGTACCCGAGATACGCCTTATCAAAGTCAAGCACCTTCAGTCAGACGAATCCAGTGAGAAGATAATTGAGTGCTCCATGCTAGTGGTATCACTGGATGCTATTGAGGATCAGTACTTTGCGCTATCCTACGCTTGGGGTGACGCGAAGGCCCGAAAGCCGATCACTATCAACGGGCATGAACGAATGGTTACCGTCAATCTTGAGGCATTTCTACACGAGTGGCGAAATGGCGCAGTTCGAGAAGATAGACCTGAGATATACGATACATATTTTTGGATCGATGCGATATGCATTAATCAAGAAGATAAGTCAGAACGAGCCAGCCAAGTAAATTTGATGTCCAAAATATATCCTTCGGCCAGAGCAGCAATGTGTTGGCTAGGCCAAGGTTCAAGAAGCTGCGAATATGGTCTGGAGGCAATAGTTAGGCTTGGAGATCACGTCCAAAGCTTTCTGGACGAGGACAATCCGACCGACTATCTGACAAAGGAAGCTTGGCCTGAGGAGTTCTACCTTGAGGATGATAGTGCTGCTGGCACTTACCAAAATGTGGCCTGGAACGGTATGCAAAACCTATTCGCCGTGGAATACTGGGTTCGTGCATGGATTCAACAAGAATTTGCACTCGCCAAGACTGTAATATTCAAGTATGGAAGGGCAGTCGCTCTCTTATCTCATATGAGATACGTATGGAAATGGTGGAAGGGTTTTGAGCACCAAGTTCGGCCAGAATTTATAAGCCATTCACTCTGGAGAAAATTGGCCAAGACACCATTTCGACATCTTCTCGGAATGGAAGATCACTTGCAACGACTAGAATTCTTGAAACTAACCTCCCGGGATCATACAGTGATGGAGACGACGGACTTGGCCTTCTTCACACTCTATACGGCTCTGCGAGTTGTGCAAGCGACAGATCCCAGAGATATGCTATATTCGCTTCTTGGTGTCATGAAATTGGGTATTCAGGCCAATTACGAGCTTACGGTCGAAGACGTCTACTATCAATTTGCCACAACATGACTAGCTAAACCGGGTGGCCTTGTCTTCCTTCTTGGGGCCGGTGGGCCTTGTCCTGAAGCGAATCATCGTGACGAATCCCAGCAATGCCAGCTCCCATCATGGGTGCCATGCTGGACTTCACTCTCACCAGGCTTGAATAAAATGGGAATATCCATACGGAAAGGGGCAATCGAAGCTGGCTTCACATGTAGTACCGTGCGCATTGACGGTAGATGTCTACTTCTGCGTGGATACAAGATGTCAACAGTCAAATGGGATAAGTCCATCAACGCAGAGAATTTTCGGTCATTTCTGGCTAGCTATGTTCAGGACCCACCGGCATGTCCACCCAATACCCAGAGCCGCCGGCTTCAGCTCTTATTGCGCTTGATTTGTGACGATAAACATCCTACCTCGGGCAATCCCCTAATCTTCAAGTCATCTTCCTGGGACGAAGTACTGGAAGCGTTGGGAACCGTCATACTTGCCTTCTCATACCGATTCTCTCATCCAGCCTCGGATATTATGATTTGGTTGGGACTTCCGACAAATGGCGACGTCGCCGAAAAGCTACTAAATGAACCGCTTCCGCCAGGAGTCGACCCATCAGCACCCGTTATTTCACCTGACCGCCGCTACCCCGTGCTTGCCATAGCGGCTATGTTGGGTGCAAACCTTCTCGAACACTATGTTTTTACGACTGAAGATGGCAGTCTAGGTTGGAGTCTTCACCATTTACAGCAGCATGATATTGTTTGCACTATATTTGGCCTTGCATCTCTTGTCATATTACGACAAATTGATAGCTGCTATCGATACGTTGGTCCCTGTAGCCTACAAGGCCAGCAAGATCTCCGCTCTGTTGGAACTGACTTTGATACTGGCACGAATACCATGTTCAACATATACTGAACCTAGAAATTTGTGAAGGCCTAGCGGGATTGTAAGATCGTTGTATAGGTCAACCGGTGGGTTTTCGCGGATGAGAGAGACTCGTTGGACGGGGTGCCAACACAGTATAGAGGGTACTATATGAGAAGAGTGGAGGTCGGGATAGGTAACCATTTGTATTTGATTTATCAGGTTGACCACAATTCACCCACAAAGGAGAATTGCCTTCTTATATACTCCTGTGTATTCCTGCCATCCCAGGTGGTTTATTATAGCGGGATGGTAGGTCACGTGATCCTGGGGTTACCGATCCCGTGTGGACCTCACCTTCGCTACTTGCCAACCTCTCGATTGCGCCCTGCTGCTAGGTTGTAACACTATCCTCCCTCTTTCAGGTTTTCGTTCCTATATCCTTGGAGATTTCGGTAGGCGAAGAGGCAGAAGGCGCTTCATCAGAGCCGCAGAACGAGGTAACGGGGCCTGACCCTTATAGGCCTCTGTTTCCGTGGAGAGCTCCGGTGGCAAAAATGTATTAAGGGGAGGTCATTGCTCAATTATGTCCTATGCTAGAAGATGCGTAGATTTTATAAAGAAGAAACACTTGTGATGAGCGACGTAATTTCAAGCAACCGCAGTCAGCACATTGCTAATTCCTGCATGACTGCACAGTCACAACTCCCAGGCATTTATGGCTTACAAAAAGCGTTTGAATAAATTACGCTGTTGTTGAATGGCCTATCCTTCAACCAATAAAGGCGACTGGTAGGGATTCGGTCGGGATTCGGCCGATGTGATCGGAAAGCAAAAAGGTGTATTCAAGTCTATCTCGAAAGGATTGTACGAAGCCCCTTACTTAAAGCTGATGCGCAGGTAAAAACGCAACAACACGACCACGGTAGCCAAACTCTCGGACACAGCCGCTATCAGAACCAATTCTCTGGTAACTGGCGATCTTTGACTCAGGTCTGGCATGATTCGCTTTCAGTGGAGTGGGGATGGGTGGTCAGACAATAAAGACCTATGAGTGGCAACGGACGAAAGGAAGTCTGAGAAGCGATATGCAGAGAATCATGAATGTCAGATAGGCTTCTGGGCCAAGAGAAAGGGCGCAGAGCCACTATATTATGTTTGCACTCCACCATTTGCTGGTTATGCAGGCAATGCAGGCCAATAACGTGCGCATGGAGTTCGAGACTTATGACCATTCCCATATCTGACATTGTACGTAACGTGTACGGATTCCGAAACTCATATCCTATTCGCTATCGGATTTCTTTCTGACCTGCCACTGAATAACATTGAGACGATTGGGCAGGGACGATACGAGTTGCAAGGATGAAGTTACACTGACGCTTAGTTGTAAGACAGCGCCGAGCGGCGCCAGAAACTTGCGAACCATGATTGCAATGTGGTTCAGGCTGACCGCGAGAACGGTATTCTTTGCGGTCTTCATTAATTATTCAAGGGTGCCAGAATGCTATTTCAACGGTCTTGCCATTCACCCCAAATACAAAGGCATCATGCTTCAGATGTACAGGCCGAGCCCCTCCGCCAACTAACTCGTCCCTATGTATCCGCAAGGCTCATGCATGTAAGCCATGTGTTTTTTGCATTTTTCAAGGCAACGAGAATTAATTCCTGTCCACTGTACAACGATGGCGCGAACTGCGGCTGGGTGACCTTCCGCATGCTGCAGATTTCACGCCTTGTGTGATGTTGTCAGATTGAATCCTTGTGTATGCGTCATCACGTGCGCATCCTACAGATCTCCATTACCCTTTTTGTATAACGCCCGAAATGACGATGCACAACCCCTCACCCGCCACCAGACGGCAATTTGACGTTTAAGGGTCTTCGATAACAGCTTCCAACGTTTATCCGTAGTGACGGGTGTTATCAGAATATTAATCACCTGTTACCTCAGCCAAATTATTCGTTGGAGGTACAACTTTCTTCGTGCAGTGCATAGCTGAAATCAGGTCACACGAACTACATTGCCTCAAATTTTTAATCATGGGTTTGGGCTGCGGCTTGTGGAGGCGGCACCGCGACAGTCTCACATAGACTACCGTTGAATCAAGGAAGACAAAGCCCAGGCCCATTACGGTCACCGTGATAGATAGCCACATTCCCCGAACCTCGCGCAGCGTGGGAGTCAGGGTGGGTGCCATCTTGAGGTAGGTAACTTCAGGTGGGTAGGGGTTAATATGTGTGGAAAGCCTTGTAAGATCTCTTATAGAAGAGGGCGACAAGCGTACTATAGTTCCCCCGATATTTTGTCATGAAGTTAGATCTCAATTCTACCGATGGAAAATACTACCTTGTATTCTTAATGCCTGGATTGGGCTGATAGTAGCCCCATTTTACAGATTGGGCGTGTGTGGTAACAGAGTCTGGGCCGTATAAGTGAGTGGATTGGTGATGGGGCCAATTCCAGGTAGAACTCAGATGCAGCCACATTGTTCAGCTTGCTCGCCACGTGTGAGCTTAGGGACCCTTTCCCCGGGGGAAATCGTAACTTCACGTCTGCATGTGGCGTCATTCTCTTGAAAGCAGGACCCACTCATCTCAATGTCTGAATTTCATTGGTCATTGTCACTCGTGTAGAAGCTGAAAAGCGACGGGGCTATTATTGCTGCTAACACGCCATCAAAAGCCCGAAATACAAACACCACATTGGAGTATTGGTCAGTGGCGGACGTTGACGGCGCGGCGAATGCTTAGAACGCTTAGATTTTGCCATCCGCACTAGATCGTAGTTGGGATTGAAGAATAATGTCAGTACCCAGCTCGTCTCCTCAAGCGAAAGACCGAGAGATCATCATATCTCTTTCTCGACCTGATCTCTGGAAATTATGCACCTTTCCTTGTGGAGCTGGTTTCATGCAATCGTACATGCGGTGAAATTACTGATATTTCCCCAAAGAAAGTATCGGTACGGTAATCAGTGGTCCGAAGAGGTAAATGGTAAAACAAATCATCCTTCAAAAACGCTTGAGAGTCAAGAGCAGAGTCAAGTTTTCATTGTAGAGTGGAAAGTAACTTCGGAGAATTGCGGTTGTAACATTGAATTTTCATTAATGTTGAAATAACGAGTAAACGGGCACACGTACAGAGTAGCCTGAGGGTCGACCAGGCTGTAAAGCATCCTCGACGCTTGAAAATAGACTCGTTAGTGAATAAACGGTGACTGTTATGTTAGGTCCTGATATCTATAAATCTCAATTTCTGATGTCAGTTGACTGTTGGATACCGAACGCTTCCATTTCACGGATAGATTAGGCTAGAATAGCACAGAGAGTGTGCCACAAATACGAGGTAGCCCTGAGCCGATCCAATGACAGAACACTTCAAGTCGACGTGTTATTCAAGAATGGCCAATGAACTCCAGTTATCTTATCAAAGTCTTTGTTGACAGAGCCTTCAAGGCCAAGGCTGTTGTCACCCCACGATTGCCGATCTTGACCCCAGTGGAACCGTACCTATACATCCACCCAGGCTCCCAGCTTCCATCTTCGCATTGTAGTGCTAGCAATCTCTCCCGCTCTTTGTTGCAATCTACACTGAAAGAAGTGCAAGCTATCATTCGCATTGCCAAGTCCAAAGCACTGCCATCCTTTCCGATACGTTCCTGCACTCTGGGCTTGAGAAGACCACCTATCTTCGCTTGAAGATGAGCATCGTTCTTCGAATATTGTAACAGACGCGCAAAGAACCCTAGACAACAGTCGGGCGACGGATAATAGCGAGTTCCATTTTCATATCGCCGATGTAATAGAGCGTTGTGGATATATTCCAGGGTGCGTGGTAGCTGGTGGCCACGTCCGAAGTGATAAAAGCATGCCAGCACGTTTGCACTCACGACAATGTCGGTCCGAGGCCTCTCGCGATCAAAGTATGTCTACGATTGTTAGCTAATACTTTGCGATATCTTCTTGGCATACTGACCAAGATCGATCCATCGGCCGTCACACACTCCAGCATTCGATCTAAAATGTTGTTTATGATTTGGGAGTCTGCGGGTGGTTCGACCATGAGGCCCAAGCAAGTGGTATCGAGGTCATCTGGGAAAACCCCTTCAGGAACAAGCGTGGCTTCTCCTGTTTGGCACCATCGATTAGCTTACGACACGGAATACTATCTAAATTCTACCACTACAAGGATATTTACCTGCGAAAAAGTTCCAATAGCCGTCCTTACTCGGATTGATGTCTACTAGGCTCCTACATAACTCGTAAGTCAAACATGGCGACGTATTAGAGTGAGAGTTACGCACCGGTCTTCTGTGGCCTCCAGTATCAGAAGCTTCGCAAAATTGTCATCAATGGAGATACCACTATCGGTGATCGAACGGAATCGACCTCTGTTTCGAGAAAGATAGTCAAACCCGCGAGTCACCGGATCATCGAGGATCTCTTGCAAACGCTGAACGGTATTACCGTCGAACACAAAACCATTGAGCCCGACCTTCCTGGCTGCGGATACATTCTCTTCTCTGTCGTCGATGAAGAGAACATGTTCAGGGGCCAGGCCAATCTTCTCCAGAACCTGATGGTAGAACTTGAGATCGGGTTTCCGTGCTCTGGCAGCTGCAGAGGTAAATACGAGATCGAAAAGCGATAGATCCGTCTTCTTCTCTACATCTGCAAAGTCCTCCTTGCCAACATTCGACATGGCGAACAGCCGAATATATGAGCTAATCTTGAGGTCCTCCAGAAAGGAAACAACTTCCTGATCGGGCTGTACCGAAGCGCGGGCTTGGGAAAAGGCTTCTGCTACCTGCGAGGCTTCCAAACCGAATTCGTGGGATACCTTTCTGTAGCAACTTGTCCGAGAGATATCCCCGCGCTCATACTGATGCCAAATAGGTGAGTCCAGTATCTTCTTCAAGACTTCCGGCGATATGCTAGTCTTTGTGTTAGGAGACCACTTCAAGAAGACATCGCCGAGGTCAAAGATAATTCCTTTCACTGCGTGTGCATGAGACATGATAATGAGCTACCGATCACGTTTTCAGACGTAAATGGAGGTTGTACAGAAACGTGTTGGAGTGTTGTAGCGTTGTAGCTCACTGCACAGACAGCAGCACCTCAAGATATATTCCCTTTTAATTATTTCTCGGCTAGTTTATTTGTGTGAAGCTGAATACATCAGTCTCATAACACCCTTTACTCTGCAGGGTCCAAACCACCTTCAACGCTGTCAGCATATATGCTCACCGCGCCCAGGCTTGGACCTATGCTATCCACCTATCGCGAGAGGACATTGTTTGCCCAGAGATATCTGATGTGCGAAAAAGGTAAAAAGGTGTGAGCTGAAGACGTCGTCTCGGCTCTCGAACAACAGTGGCGCCGTAGATGTAAACGAGGACTCGTGTTATGCTGTCTGTCAGCATCGGTAACTCGGTAGTATTTTTTTTTCTCGTTAACTGCGCGCCGAGGACCCTCTATGAAACTGCAATGTCGGGAATGAGGCTGAACTGCCTCCTTCGGAGTGATCTGAACATAATTCGAATCAATGTAGCGCGAAATATAGATTAGCAAAGGCATGGCGGATGTTGAGGGACTAGAGGCAGAACACTCATGATTGTATGGAAATCGCCCTCAAGAGGTCTAGGAAACTCACGATGATTGGCTTAAATGCTCATTGATGCTTTCTGTGGCGTTTCAAGCTCGAATCAACTGAATATTATAGTGTGCGATGAGAATACGCAGTCTACAACCTGATCTGATCTCGATCACGATGAATTGCGACTATCAAATTTTCTCCTCTAGACTATCTGTCAAGCTCTAAGACACGAAGCGTGCAATTTGAGGTTCGCAGCTAGAGCAGACTAGTGAGGGACTGGGCGGGAACGAATTATAATAGAAATCAAAACTTATCATTTTAAGATACTTGTGTCAAAGACATCTCCCGTCATTCCAGTCAGACCAGTTCAAAATCCGACGACAACCACACAGATGACCTCTGTAGAGTCCCACGGAATCCGATAGAAGAAAGTAGTCAGAAGTGAGTCGTCATTAGGGCAGAATCAGTCATCATGGCCCATGTAAGCTTGCCAAACTCAAAGCCATGCCACCTATCTTATCAAAGGAATACGAGACTCGCGTAGTGCTTTCGCACTCGTTAGCAACTCAGACAGACAAACGCCCACACCGGAATGGGGGCCAAACGTCCACCAATCAGCCACGAGTGGCCGATTGTACAACGCAATCCGCAAATTGATGCTAATAATACACCATCGACTCACTGGAAAATGATATCTTCTTAGAGGGGTAAAAACGAATCATAACTTCTATTCCAGAAAAGCGGGGTAAGGTAGGCACGGCAGCTAGAGCCAGACGTGTAAGCTATACATAGTCAGGTTTTCCAATAGCTGCACAGATACATCAACTAGATACATTATATTTGTGACTGATACCAAACATTGTCTTTACTGTAAAATCCTGTTTCCTGTTGTCGACAAGAGAGTGATGTGCAAAACATGCTCACAAAATTACGAGTTGCATCATGGCGATGAATTCAAACCTAGGACTGGAAACGTGCCTAAACAAACGATCGAAGTTAGTTCTGCGACTCTCCCTGTAAAACTTGTCACAGGTAGCGATATCTCGTCTTCAGACAAGATATACACCACTCTGTCCCATTATTGTGGTTGTCGACTGCCCAGTGAGTATACGACTCTAGCTGGTTTGCAACCACGCAGCCAAAGGATTTTCCATTGAATTAATTCCTCGAATTTCCCAAGATGCTATCGATATTACAAGAGCTTTGGGCATATCGTGTCCATTGTTCAAGGCAGGCTGGGAAGCCGAAGCATCGAAGATGAAAGACGTCAATTCGCGTACTACGCTCAATATTATCTATCACACGACACCTCCCCGCTGATCTATAATATATATAATAGCGAACACGGCAATGTTGGTCTCCTGTTCTCCCGTCGGGGTTTCTCTGGCCGGCTGACTGTATTCAGCTGCTCTACTTGGCGTTATGCTAATGTAAAGAATATAATCGTGATAAGGATTACTGGAAATAATCAATGCTCAGTGTCCTTTCGTACGCGGCTGCGTCGTCTTCGTATTCGAGTCCAGAAGCCTTCATCCATCCTTCGCCAAAGAGTTAATCTTAGATGGTAACAATGATATAGAGACTTGCAAAAAGAAAGAGGGTCAATGCAGTACAAAGCTAAATTGGGGGGAACGAAAGAATTCGAGGTAGGACGCTCATCGACAGTGTTGTGAAATACTACATAGTCCCACTCACGCACTCGAGATTGCCATGATAACTACTATGTCCACCCCTACATTGAATTCAAGAAATAGGTATGGTCCCTAGTAACTGAGGCTAGTTGTAAAAGGTCAGATGACTAGGCATACATCTCATAATGATAGATGACTTGAATGTCCATGTCGTGGAAGAGGTCTGGCTAAAGAATAAGCAATCAGGCGGCTATATTACGCGTACCGCTAATTCAATTCCAGTAACAACCTCGGCTCCCAGAAAAAAACATGAGGATAAGCAAGGAGCAGGATCATTCTTAACAACGCTACAAAGTAAGAAAAGGATCTAAGATGCTAGGCAACAAGAACGAAACATATATATACACATAAGGATTGCACAACTAAACAGTCCATCAATATCCCATCCCATCCCATCACGACACCCTCATCGCGTTCAATCATAACCGCAATGGCCACTCCAACCCCACAGTTCGACCCCATAGGCCACAACACAACCCTCTACACACCAGCAACCTACACGCCGCAATCCCCCCTAATCCTCCTCTTCACCTGGAACGCCGCAGCCCTAAAACACATCCAAAAATACACAAACACATACACGACGCTGTTCCCGACCGCGCGGATCCTGCTCATCCGCTGCTTCACAATCGACGTGTTCCGCTCCTCGGCGACATCGGCCCGCAACTTGCAGCCAGCACTCGACGTGGTGCGCGCGCACGCGCAGCAAGGCGGGGAAGTACTATGCCATAGTTTTTCGAACGGAGGCGGGACGCAGATTGTGGAGTTTGCGCGGGCGTGGCGGGATGCGTATGGAGAGACGATGCCGATGCGTGCGCAGATTGTGGATTCGGCGCCTGGCAAGGGGGACTGGGGGAGGAGTCATGCTGCGATTGCTGCGTCGTTGCCGCGGCGCTCTGTGGCTCTGAGCGTCGTGTTTGGCGTCGCGGTGCATGTGCTGCTGTTTTGTGTGCTGGTGGTTGATACGCTTAGGTGGAAAGAGAACTCTATGGTTATCATGTGTGGAGAGATGAATTGCGGGACGTTGTTTGGGAGGGTGGCGCCGAGGGTGTATCTGTATAGTAAGGCGGATGAGATGGTGGGGTGGGAGGAGGTGGAGGAGCATGCGGATGAGGCGGCGGCGAAGGGGTGGGATGTAGAACGGGTCAGGTTTGAGAAGAGTGCGCACGCTGGGCATGTTAGAGAGGATGCGGATAAGTACTGGGGTGCGGTATTGAGGGCGTGGGAGAAGGGTGGACGGGTGGGATAGATGGAGTAGAGACGGAGCGTTTGATTGAATGGTTTCTCGCAAGGCTACTTGATGGTAATACATATAGAGCGTAGAAGGGGATCATAGTTCTGTAGCGACCAGCGTCAGATAGACATTCCAGATCAACCCGCAGAAGCTCAGGAAGACGATGCGTTTCTCCACCGGACAGTACGTGGTGCTGATGAAATTGGCAATGGGCCAGATCTTGTACGAGTCCCAGATGATCTTCCACATATCCACCTGCAGATTGGTCTGAATCTGCGCCTGGCTCTTGCCCTCCATGAAGCCCATGAGGATCAGGAACATTGCCGTGTTGAGCAGCGCGCCCAGAGTGATGCAGTCGGCGAACCACTTCTTGAAGATGTTCCACCAATCGCGGACCTTGACAGTCTTGCTGTCGTCTTTTTTGTCGTCATCTTTGAACGACAGCCCCTTCTCCGCGTCAGACTCGCTCGCTGCCCCTGGCTGTCGCGGAGCCGTCTTCCATCCGGGGAACGTCTTCTCCAGCCACATCTGCCAGTAGTAATTCACCGGCGTGGTGATTACAGACAGGACGGCAAACCGGAAGAAGAGGCCATCATCGAAGACGAAGGGTATACCGGCGTTGTATGCTTTGAGACGTTGGGCGATGATATTGGACGCGCATCCAATGCCGAGCGAGAGCAGGCAGGACGATACGATGGGGGAGAGTGGCATCGTTCGGTGCGTTCGATGGACACTATGAGTGTTTGGGAAGGCGTTGAGGCTCGCTCGTTCTTTCGAATGTCAATCTCTCAATTGAAGAAACAATACGCTTTCGAGCTGTTTGGCGATGGCATGTAGTATAGGCCACAGTTGTAACAGCAGAAACAACCAGACGATGATGACGGACGCGCCTTACGGACTCTTGGAACTCTTATCTTATCGAGATCCAGGGGAAAACGTCCCGCTGAACTTAGGCCCGGCAAGTTCCGGATCGCTTTAGGGCTGGCTGTGGGGGCTGCATCCATCACGTGCATAAAAGGGTCCTGTGTGAGCTGCATAGAAATCCACTCGAACTTTGTTGAACTTTGGCTGTTAGATCTTTAGTCAAATCTGTACTGATCCTCTTGTTTCAAAGGTGACAGTGTGTATGTTGTGGCATGGGGACTTGTCAAACAGCTACCAATCCTATATCATGTGCACACCTTCTGTAGTTGATGAAAGATGAGAATGCGATAGAAGAAATCGAAGACCTCTCCAAACTGATGTACAGGTTGCAAATGATCACAGAAAACTGGAGTGGCGTAGAATGCCAAATTCCGTCAAAGGATCGCGGCCGACATAAGGTGTCGCAATTTGCGAACAACGAGATAATTTCCATTGACATTCGCCCGCCTCATAATTTTTCATGACCTCATTCGCTTTCCCGCGTTCATTCCTCCGTGAAGATGCCCTGTTCCTTGCTGCCGCTTCAGGACGATTAAATGGCGCTGCATGCGAAAGATTCAACGTCGAGATCCCCGACGTTGGCGGCGATGGCGAATGTTTCGTTCCTAATAGTGTGGGCGGTGGTGGTGGTACGCCTTGCGTAATTCCATTCTCTGCTTTGAGATTTTGAGAATCTTGATGGTCCGCTCGTTGATGTCTTTTTTGATCATCATCAGGTGGATCCAACTGGGGTTGATTCTGCTGTGTCGGGTGAAATAATGGAGCCGGGGGTGGTGGCGTCGGTTGCTGTGGAGGCGCGTGACTCTGTTGATCTTGGGGTTGGTTTGGCGGTTTGGGTGAATTAGGCTGCGGCTGCGGCTGCGGCTGCGGTGTTGGAATGCGCGCCGTATGGGGTTGCGGTGCCATTAACGCTAGTTGCTGCGGCGGCTGTGGAAAATCTGGTGGTATGGGCTTGTCGGTATGTACACTGAATACGGCCTTTGGGTCGTTAATGTCCCCTTGTCCTCCCTGCGCAGATGTTGTAGAAGAGGGAAGAGTATATACATGTCCATGGGGCAAGGGCGGTGATTCAGGCAATGGAGTGATTTGAGGGCCGAGATTAGGTGGGTTTGGAGCAGGAGGATTCTGACTCGAGAGTTGTGATCCTGCTTGTGCTGGATTTGAAGAAACATAAGGCCTTGGGGAACTTTGTCGCCGAGCAGGGGGAGTGTGTGATGCCAGTGGCAGAGACGGCAGAGTTTCTGACGAAGAAGAGGTCGATGTCAATAGGGAGGATGTAGGTAGCGGAATGACTGGGCGAACAAATATAGGCAGATTTGTAGGAGGCTCTATGTCGTTTCTTGGGAGTGTGATAGTAGGGCTTAGCGTTTCGATTCTTGAATCTGGAGTGATGATCACTCTGTTACTTTGCGGTGATTCCGTATCTTCGTGCCTGTCGCTTTCGGACCACGAGCGTGAAAGAGACTGTGATATATCATTGTTTGCAGTGATAGGGGACTCGAGGTAGGAATAGGTAGTTTGACGTTGCGATGTTCCATTTGATGAAATTTCTCCGCCGTCACCGCTGGGTTGGGTCTTGTAGGATACATGTCTTCGCGTGCGAGAACTTGCGGGGCGGTTATCTGTCAGACCTTGGAAAGTCAGTGGATGCACCGAATCAAAGCTGCGTTCTGAACTCGGTCTGATTCTGTTTGCGCCGTATTCTTCATGTTCCGGTGGGAACGAATCAATTGGTATGTGGTGATGGCGACGGTGGGAACTCTCCCTGCTACGTCTTTTGCTCGCTCTCATAGATGGTGCATACCTAGCAGTGTCTCCTCCTCGATGTCCGTCAGCGTTTTTTGCATAATGTTCCAATCGAATTGGAGGTTTTTGAACATCTTGCTTATCAGGCACGTGCTTATTTTTCACTTGTCTGGGTTGGTGACTTCGACGTCGAGATTTAAGATGGGGTTCGCGTTGGTTCCGGGTTGTTGCGATTGATGTCAGGGCCCTTGAAGTTTGATCACTGCTGCGGGAAGATGACGTGACAGAAGTCGATGTGACATTCGAGGGAATTGTTGATGTCGCTACAGAGGTAGCCTTACGGCCAACTGCTTCGGCGACAATTGGTGGGTATTCATCACATATGTGGATGAAATCCATTCTGGCTAGTTTTGGCTGGTTGGTTTGCTCATTGTTGCTCACTATTGTTCTGACATCTCCGGCTTGCTCCACATCGCTGTAACGTGACCGAAGATCCGGGTTGTCTGCACCGTTGCGCTGTATATTCTGTAGCGGCTCTGGATAGTTGGGACTGAATGAGGGGTAAGGTGGTCGCATAGAAAATGGTCGCATGTCTCGCGTCCGATCACCCGGCATAGGCCCTAAAGACCGTCGTCGCTGACCTGTGGATGGTACATCAAAAGGCATCATTCTTGACCCTGCACTCGGGAAATGTCCAGAAGATCGTTGTCGCTGGCCTGCCGATGGCATGTCAAATGGCATCATTCCTGACCCTCCTTTTGGGAATAGGAAGGGGTTCTTTCTGGAAATCGGTAGAGATTGTGATCTACCAAGTGGCCGGAAGGAGTCCGGAAAATCGCCCCCAGTGCGCCCTAATGGTCGTCCAGTGAAATTCCCAAAAGGCGGCCCTGTACCAAACCCTGTGCCTTCAAAGGGATAACCATGAAGGGGCCACTGGTTTTCTCGACTATCCATTCGAGAAAAGACTCTCGGGGACATTTCAGGAGGAACTTGGAATCGCGAAACGTGTCTTAGTTGATGATTCCGCACATCTCCGACTGCGAAATGGTGTCTCGGGCGCGGTATCTCAGGCCAAAGCCCGCGGGACGGTCCTCCAGCCATAAAAGGATCAATCTTGGTATTTCTCGACCCGTAGACCGACTCAAACCTCGCTCTCGGAAACACCGGGGGTCTTTTGAATCCTAAATCTGCAATCGGAGGCTCGAATATTGCTCTCGGAACAATTGGCGGCCCTCTCAAACTAAGATCTCTGATTGTAGACTCCGATGGCGCCATCGAAGCTGGTGGTAGCCTCCCCAAATCAACATTGCCGACTGCAGGCTCGATATCATGCGGTCCTACTCGTGTCCTTGGTCTGTGTCTGTTCGAGCCGCCATCCCATCTCCAGTGGGTTCCCCGTCCTATCGATCTCAGCCATCTCCATCCGGCATTTTCCATGAACTGACGACGACGTATGGCTTGCATATCTATCATGTTTACCATCCCGTCTGGTCTGAAACGTGACTCAAAAGGCTGCGGCCTCCTTACAAACATTCTCTTCTCGCGTCCGTTGAGATAACCAGCTTCTTCGTCGAGGGCTTGAGCAGATCTCAGATGGGACAAAAGCTTCAACCAATTCAATAATTGTACGCAGCGGTGGTACATCCACTTTCTCAGGTAGTATATTGCTCCTCCGATGATTGCCACAGACGCAAGAGCGGCAAGGATTGCGCCAACCGTGGCTCCGTTAGACATGTCGATAGCTCGTTGCTTCAGCGAGATTCTGCAATGAAGTAGATTATACGATGTCTAGAACAACGTAAATGGAAAGATGAAATGGACCGACAACTGTGCTGACAGTGAAAGTGAAGCGCCATCACCCCGCTCGATAGCGTAGCAAACAACGGTAGATCAAGGACTTGCCAGCGCATATACACACAAGGCTACTTCGTTGCACGGACGAGGTGCTTCTGTCGACAGCCTATGTGAAAGATGCACCGGGTATTCGTGTAACAACAAACATTTTCTCGTGCCGACCCAGCTGCGCTAGTAACATGACGCGAATGACAGTAATAAAAGGAGTTCAAATTGCGATTGATCACTCATGTCAATGCAATATGCATTCGGAAATGTAGCTGATTTGAATAATATGTTTGGACGGATTCACGGGAAAGTTTGATGAGGCTCGTAGCTTGAGCGGAGTCACGACTCGCGAGAAACACAGAGATGAAACATAACCCTACGAGTACTACCTTGAACAACCACTTGCACCATTCGACACAACTACACAGATGAATATATAGCCAGAAGCAGTCTCCATATTGTAGCAATGAAACGACACTATAGCGTACACCGGAAAACAGTCCCCTTGACGAATCGTACCTGTCGAAAGACACCTGCTCGTGTATGCCCAAAACCTACCTATTCATTTCCTGGAAACTAGCCAAAAAACAAACTAAAACAACTAGCCTTGTCCACATTTAAACCATAGCCCTGACGAGCCTTTGCAGTATTGATTATTTGAATAAAGCTCAAGAAAAGAGTGTCACCGGCACTCCAGGGCTATCCACATATATCTGCACGTGATCTTTGAACGCTTAGTACCAGTTTACAGTTATCATACATCCAATAGCAGAAGGGAGAACAGGCAGGCAATTCAACTCCAAAAAGCCTATCGCGAGCTGAAGTTATATTCCAACCTCACAATTACACCTCTCTGCTGATTACCAAATTCCGCGACGAACAGTCATCGTCATCATCTTTACAACGTATCACAGACTCGCAATAACATCTATCAAACCCCCAGCAAAGAATAAGCACTACACCTCTTCTACAACACTCACAGAAAGAGTCGTGTTTTTAAGAAAAGAAAAGAAAAAAAAACCCAGGTTTTCTTTCCCCCAGCGATCCAGAATTCTCACTCAAACAACGAGCTACATACCTAGGTACATATCATACATGAAACGTCCATCCAATCCGAACCCAACGGAGCACCATCCATCCATCCATCCATCCATCCATATATATCCCCGCACGCCCTCCCTCCCCCCACAACCACCCAAAGAAATATCAATCGCGTCATCATACCTAACCCTCCCCCAAAACCCGCACACCCCTAACAATAGAAAAAAGAGCGCACCACCTCCTTCCTCTCTCTCCTCTCGCAAAATCTCCAAATCCACACACAAAAAAATAAATAGAAATTTTAAACTAGCAAGAAGAGAAGAGAGGAAAATGGGCGCAGCATTAAGCCAATCCTTCTTCCTCCCCTCCCCTCCCCTCACCGCCTCCACATGTCCCGACCAAACAGGCAGAGTAACGCTTCTCCTTTCCTTTCCTTTTCCCTATCCCCCTTTTTCTCCTTTTCTTGAAATCTTCTTGATTAATGAATGAGGCGTTAGGTATGGATAGTTACAGGCGGATACTCCGGCATCGGCCTCGAGCTGTGCCGCATCGTGTACGCGCGCAACGCAACCGTGTATATAGCCGGACGCTCGCGGACGGCAGCAGCGACCGCAATCCGCGAGATTGAACGGTCAGCGGCGGACAGCCAAGGAAAACTGTGGTTTTTGGAGATGGATTACATGGACATGGGGAGTGTGCGGGGTGGGGTTGACGAGTTTTTGGGGAGGGAAGAGAGGTTGGATGTGCTTGTTAATAATGCTGGGGTGAGTATATATATATATATATGTTATTTCTTTGTTTTGTTGTTTGTCGGTTTCAAGTTTTTATTTTTTTGGGGGGGGGGGGGGGGGATGGGGGGGATGGATGGATTTATTAATGCAGCATCAAAACTCCCCCGTCCATCCGTCCATCCATCCATCCATCCATCCCCCTTCCCCCTTCCCTCTATCCACTTATTCTAACCTCTATCCTCGACTCACAGATCATGCTAAAATCCCACCCCACCCTCCCAATCCACAACACGCACCTCCTCACAAACATCCTCGCCCCAACGCTCCTAACAAAGCTCCTCACCCCCCTCCTAACCAGCACCGCCGCGTCGAGCCCCACAGCCAGCGTGCGCGTGCTATGGGCCGGCTCCATCGCCGTGCACGTCAGCGCGCCGAGACCGGGGGGCATGAAGATCGATGGATCAGGACGGCCTACACACGACGAAGAGAATGGGGAGGATGGGTTGCTGAGCTACGGAGCTAGTAAAGTCGGCAACGTGTTTCTGAGCCGCAAGTTTGCGGAGCGAGGGAAGAAGAAAGATGGGGGGGTCGTGCATGTTTGTTTTAATCCGGGGAATTTGTCGAGTGGGTTGCAGAGGTATTGGGGGGGTGGGATATGTGGGTCATGGTACGTACTGTCTTTTGACTATCTCTCTCTCTCTCTGTCCTCCTTGCTTGAGGAAATAAATGATGCTTTGGGTGGGTGGAGCGGTCGATTCAAGAGGTCTGAGAAAAGTCGCTGTCGCGTTCGAACCGTCTGTCTTTATCCACGTTAATATAAATCTTGCAGAAATTCTTCTTCTTTCCCGCCAGATACGGCGCTTACACCGAGCTCTTCGCCGCGCTCAGCCCAGAAATCACGCCCGCGAAAAGCGGCGCGTATATTTACCCTTGGGGCAGGTTCGGAGATTTGCCAGCAGATGTCGAAGATGCGATCAAGAGTGAGGAGGAAGGCGGGACCGGCGTTGCGGATCGGTTTGTGGAGTGGTGTGAGAGGGAGGTGGATAAGTATCTGTGAAGCCTAGAATAGTGGAGGGGAAAAAAAATAGGATGGATATGATAGATAGATAGATCGAGGGATAGCTAGCTAGCTACAAGAAAACGCGTAAAAATAAGGGGTTGTTGTTGTGGTATCTTCCGTTGAAAGCTAAAAAAAAAAGGGAACAAGAACAAAAGGTTGGGAAAAAAAATAGAGAGAATACAAAGAGGTTCTCTCTTGAAAACAAGGTGGGGAAGGGATGAGGGATAGGGGATCGATCCTGCCGTTTACAATCCGAACCGATGAAGCCAAAAAAACAATAAAAAAGCCAAGAAAAGGGATAGGTCCAGGACATGTTCCTCCGCCTACATCTCCTTCTTATATATCATCCCCCCAAAGCAAGTATCAACGAGACTCTTCCTTTCCTCTCCCTGTCCCTCCTCCTAATCGTGTAAAACAGAATGAAAAGTCAAAGTCATAGTGATATCCCCCCCCCGCCAACCCATATCGCCGTACCGGCCGTGATATAAACAAAGAAAAGAAGTAAAAAAAAAAAAGATTGCTTGACAAGCGTAAGCGTGAGCGAATCTCAACAGTCGTTTTATTTCCCCAGCCAAAAGCAAAGAAGGCATGTCCGATACGCGCTGCACAACACCAAAGGGGAAATGCGTGGGATAAGGACGTGTTTTTATGGTTATCGACAAAGAAGAGGGAAAGAGAAATCCGAGGAGGAAGTGGTGGTGGTGTGTGGGTAGGCCAGGCAGTGTAGCCACAGCGTAGATCTCATGCGAGGGACCGGAGAGAATGTAGTTTCGTTGTTGAAAAAAAAAGAAAGAGATCAATTCTCCTCCATGAGCGGTTGATCGTCACCAGACTCTCTCCACTCCCTCGACCGTTCCGATAACCGTCGCACACCCGTGATGCGATCGGCCCACAGCGACTCGGACTGCGTGCGGAACGTATACGCGCGCTGCGACGAAATGACGCCGATGGCTTGGAGTACGGCTTTCCTAGAATCGCGGCCAAAGACGGCAGGGTGGTTGATCCATTCCAGACTGGACTCGAGCTCGGCGTCGAGCGCGTGCATGGTGGTGGCGTCGATGCCGGCGGCGGGGGTGAATGGGTTTTCGGCGGGAGTATGGGGGGATGGGGTTCGGGGCCGGTTGCCGTTGTTGTCGCCTACGGGGGAGGAATGGCCTGTGCTGCTTGCTGAGCTGCCTGGGAGGTCGTTTGTGTTGCTCCGGTGGCCGGGAGGGGGGAGGGGTGGGAGGCCGCCTTTGCCGAGACCTTTGAGGATACTGCGGGTTTCTTTGAGGAGGTGGTGGGCGCGCTCGTGCTGGCCTCGTGACACGAGGGTGAGGGCGCGTGTCAGCATGTCTGAGGTAAGCAGTTCCATGCGCCTCTGCACGACATGAGGATGGGGCGGGATGGGTGGCGTCGGGGGGCGTCCGTTGGCGCTCTTCTTGGACGAGGGGAGGATGGTGATGGCGAGCAAGGATGGGCGGGGGAGGTGCGCAATAGACCCTTCTCTTAGTATATCGCCGTAGGTCAGGTCAGCCTGGATCAAGGGAACCTCTTCGACGCTAAGGTTGCGCGGTTCATCCTGGTCAAGGGGTCCGCCCAGCGCCTCGAGTCCTGAAACAATCGTCTCCCACGGATCTTGGGGCATCTGATCCGGCGACGCGGTGTCTGGCGAGATTGCCAGTTGCACTAGAATGTCTATTTGTAGAGAGTCAGCACTGTTGGAATACCAAGGCATGTAGGCAGGGCAGGACTGCAATCTCAATCGACGTACCTCGTTTATCACCGAAGCGGAGGTCGCCCAAGGCCGCTTCGGCATCCCGGCCTGTGGCGCGTTTGGTAATCTGTAAAGCACCGCTGATCTTTACGAATTTGGCGGGCGAGCCCTCGGGGAGGCGCAGCTTGAGCTTGACATTGGAATGCGATGTGGACTGCAATGAGCCCAGGCAGCCCGCCACGCATTCACGAAGCATCATCCAATCCTTGACATAGGTGTAAGATGCCTTTGTACGCGTGGACAGTTCAATCATAGTGTCGGGCTTGTGGGTCAAACCGAGACCAAAAGAGTGGATGGCAACCCTACCGATAGTTAGCTCTTAATGTTCCACGGGTGTATAGCATAGCATTGATGGTCGAGGGGATGGAATATTATAGAACCTACTTTGCAGCTTCCGCACGAGACACGACAAAGTCGACGCTCTCCGCATCCGAAGTGGACGAATCGCTGATGAGCAAGATGCTGGAGAGCGGGTTGTTGGACTTCCGTTGCATAAGCAGGTCCATGGCGACGTTAGCGCCTTCGACCACATCGGCGCGCAGACTCTTTTGGCCCACGGGTCGGATGGATTCCAGAACTTTGGGCCAGTCTCTCCAAACCTTGCTCGTCATGCCGACAATCGGAACACCGCCGCCACTGGATCCGAAGGTGACGAGACCCATACGGTCCCGCTCGCCCAAACTATGCACTAGGAACTTGAGCGTATCGCGCAGTAGGTTGATTTTGAGGCCCTGCATAGATGAGGACACGGGGATGACCACCACAATGTCCAGTGGTACATGCAGGGCGCCGGAAGGGCGGGGGTCGGGCATTCCTGCGCGAGAGTTTGTGTATTCTGTAGGTGCTGTGACGGTCGATCTGGCCGCGCCGTAAGACGAGGCTACGGACGATACACGCTTGGGACGGCGCATATCCTCGTCTTCGGTCCCAGAGTTGTCCTGGTCGTAGTCGTTGTTGGTGCGTTTCGGTTGCGGGAAGTCCATGCGGATGTCCATCAGGGCGCGTCTCCAGAGCTCGAGCTGGCTGCGATTCTGGAATTGAAGGTGGAAAGAGGGTAGTTCGGCAACAGATAGACTGAGGGTGAGAATGGCGTCGTCGGGGGAGTGCTCGACCTGGTTCAGATGCTTTTTGATCAAGATGGAGCCCTTGAGTGTGCATTTTGTCTTCTTGGTAGAAGACGAGGAGCCCTCCCACTGGGCCTGCTGCAGAACCTTCTTCTCCTTGACGCAGATGAGCATCTCGGAGAAGAGGTAGCACTCGAGCTCCTGCCACGACTGGCGGTCCTTGCCGACGCGCACGTGACCATGGAGCCTCAATTTTCCGAAGCGCGAGAAATCCAGTCCGTGCCAGTTGTCGACGCGAGAGTGCAAGTCCTCTGTGATTTCCTCCAGCACCTCGTCGGATTCGTAGGGCGTGTCGAAGGGACGAGGCTGGCCTGGCGATTTGGCGCGGTTGGCGCTCCCCGCGTGGGCTGCGGCAGATGAGGGAATCGGCGGGGCAGAGCGCATATCATCCGGATCAGCTCGCCACTTGCCGTCTACCACCTCGACCGTCACCAAACACGTCAGGCTCTGCTGTTGCCGTGACTTGCTGAGCGTGGGGAATTCGCTGCGGACCGTAACCGTGGGCGGTGGGATGGGGCTCTTGATCATGCCGCGTGGAGACAAGGAGGATTCCATGCTCTGCAGATCGTACGGGTGGCGGCCATCGTGGGTATTGGAGTAATCCGCCGAAGAAGCCACCCCGGTTGCGCCGCTGTCACTGCGCATGTGGTGCTGCCGCGTCGACACCGAGTTGGTTCTCTCTGGTATGCGATCCGAGTCCCTGTGGTGCATGCTGCCGTCCATGTCCCTATTTCTGGAAGAAGCATATGTAGATTGGTAGCCGCGGCTGAGGTCGCTGTCGTTTCGAGGTCGTCCGGTGTTTTCCGATGGGCCCGATTTGACCGTCTGCGTCTCCCAGGGTGTGGGGGTGTTCTGGTTGCTGCGCTGTCCCTGTGAGGAGCCATTGTCCGACTGTACAGAGCGCACCATGGTACTCAATTTTTCTAATCATCACGCCATTTCGTTAGCCACATGCTCCGACTGAGAGTCGGACGATAGCAGATGGAATAGAAAAGGGGGGGAAGGGAGGAGGATTGAATGAAAAGGAGAAGCACGTACCTAGATTGAGCACATTGCCTCCTCGGCTGGTATCCAGCCCTAATGTCGCATTGCAGGTTGGGCAGTGCTGTGATTCGAACTCGCGAATGTACTCGTAGAAGCAGGCTTCGTGCGAAACATGACCACACGAGAGCTGCAATATGCGCTCGCCGCGGAGGGTGTACTCGAGGCTCTCCTCGCAGACGGTGCACTCGGAGCCAATGTAGGTGCGCTCGCGGCGGGTGCGCGACCTCTCGATGTCGAGAACTCCGGCCATGCCTCTGGCTGACCGGACCGGCCGCTGAGCGTCAAGCGTGGCAGCGCTTTGGGGGGAGTGGGAGGCGAAGCTGGGCGAGTGGGAGTGGCCGCCGGACCTCGAGTAGCCGTTGTTGTTGTTGTTGTTGTTGCTGGTGCTGTTGCTGCTGGAGTACTGGTGGTGGCGGGACGACGACGAGTGGTTACCACCAGCAGCACCAAAGGATTGCAGCGAGTTGGAGGAGGCGTGATAGTTGTGGGATTTGGAATTTGAATTCCGAGAGCTGGGACGAAGGCCTCCTAGAAAAGACATGAGTGGGTCTGAGCTCAAAGACACAGTCTAGCAAGGGCACTACGGGAGTATGTACTGGGAGAGGAAGTGGCCAGCGGCGATCCAAACCCGACGGCCTTGGGTTTGAAAGAAGAAGAGGGTTTGGAGTGCTTGCTGCTGGTGCTGGTGCTAGCCTTCTTCCTGGACTTGCGGGAGCTGCTCACGAGGCCAAGGGAAACAAGGTTGGCTTCGATGACGGCAGGGGAAGTGGTGGACGAAGAAGAAGCAGCAGAAGCGGGCTGTCGGTGTTTCTTGTCGTGTTTGCGACGGTCGCGAGGATCGTGGGGGGAGGAAGATGACGGGTGGGTAAAGTTGAAACGGCCAGACAGAGCGGTCGACATGGGACGTGGTAGAGGGCTGGGAAGGGGGAGGGGTATGAAGGTTTTTTGTGGGATCGCTTGAGCTTCAGGCGTGTTTCAGCATCGAGACTTGCAGAAGAAGGGCAGAAGAAGCGGAAGATGGCAGGCTGAGAAAGTGGACAGTGACGGGGGGGCTAGTAGGGCTATTAGGTCGTCGGGTCGGATGGATGTGGTGTGTATGTATGTATGATGACTGCCTGCCTGCCTGCCTGCGTACGTATGGATACGGCAGAGGCGGATTGAGTGGTTGAATTGATTGACTGACTGATTGATTGATTGACCTTGAGGAATCGGACTGACTGATGAGTGGATGGATGCGAGGCGAGACTGAGGCGAAGGGTAAGGGGGGGGCGACAGGGAGGGTGTCGTGAGTATGTGCTGGGGTGCGGCGAGCGGCCTTTGCTGTGCGCTCACGATGCTCCCTCGGTGAAGTGCAGACTCTCGCCTCGCTCTGATGCGAGAAAGGATGGATCAGTGTCTGTGTGTATCGTCGTGCGTCGAACGTGCATCCGTCCGTGTGCCTCTGTGCGCGACGCCCAGTCCTGGCCCGGGCTTGGCGCTGGTGCGTTGCGATGCGACCGTTCTTCCTTGGTGCGCCAACTACCTCATGGCCTCCCACTTAACCGACCGGGTTGATGCCTACTGCCTCTCCACTTGCTACGACTGGGTGCCTGTCTATCAATCTTTGTTCCCTGGATCAGGGCCTTTGCGGGCAGAACCGTGAGGTGACTTGCTAAGGATGGGCCCATCAGTCAGTCATTCCAGGCAGTCAGTCCTCCAGCCAGCCAGCCAGCCCATCTCTTTCAGGGTTTGTCAGAGCCCGAGAAAGAGAAAGAGATGAAAGAGAGGGGGGGGCGGCGACGGACCGAGGAGAACCAGACGAACAAGGGACCCGTGGGGATTATTGATGGCGCAAAACACGGATTGAGGTGCGGTGGAGGGGGGCCAGGCAGGCAGGCAGGACATGCGGCCGGCGCATTCATTCACGCACGCATTCATTATATCATGGTGCAAATATAGGCATTGTTCGTGCAGTGCAGCCAAGTACCGAATGTATGTTCTGACACTCGACCATTTCACCATCGTCTCCATAAATGTTGTGAAGACGGGAGTGGGATTGCGATGGACATTGATTCAATACTCGTACGCGTACTCACATATAGACTACTGGCAATACAATGGATTGAACGGTGTCGGCAAACGGGGGGGGTGGAGGAGGGTCAGGACAATGACGATGGGCAGCATGAATGAATCGATGGTGGGTGGTGGGTGGTGGTAGTGTACATAGTAGGTAGCTATTGAACAAGGACGAATCGCGCGACAGAAGAGCCGGTTTCCTTCAGGCGTGCCAGCCAGAAACAGCATATACTGTACACTCTGCATCTACACGTTCTCTGCAGGTAGTATATACGTGCAGGACAAGTCCACTCGGGGTACATGGATAGATGGCGCAGAGATGTACGTACGGAACTACCAAGCTCAGACAGAGACCAACAGACAGACAGGCGGACGGACTGCAGCAACCACACACACCCAGAGAGAGAGGGAGAGGGAGAGAAGAGGCAACACATAGGCAACATGCAAGCGGAAGGGAGCGCGGACGGACAATGGCAGTGCCCGAACAGCCCCTGTCTGTCCATCTGTCCGTCCGTCTGTGTCTGTGTCTGTGTCTGTGTGTCTCGGTCTCTGTCTCTCTCTCTCTCGCCGTGTCTGTTCAAAAAGGTCCCCCCTCCTTCTCCTTGTCCTTGTGCTCCCCGCTCTCCCTTGTCTCGATCGATGGCCCCTTAGCCGCTTCCCCCCTCGTCGTTGTTTTTGCCCTTTCTTCACTACCGCGGTACACTGTTCTTTGAACGTTCCTTGTTTCTTTCCATGCATGGCCGAGAAAACGCCCCGTCCGCCGCGGATCCAAGGCTCTAAATCAGACAGGGGATGGGTGGTGGTGGAGGGTGACAAAGAGGGATAAGGTGAATTGACCGGGGGCCAGGATCCGCGCGGCCCCATCAATCTCATGGCAAAAACGCGAGCGAGCCCCGTAAGCGAGCCAATCAGACGTATTTCCCAAAAGATCGGCACTGTCATTGGCCGAGCACCCTTGCGCTTGTACGAGTCAGGGTTTAGTCCCGTCTTTTTTCGGCATCCTGGCACTTCTCTCCCTCTCCCTCTCCCTCATCGTCACCCGAGCCCGCGGCCAAAAAACAAACAAAGCACCATGATGATGATGATGATGATGATGTCAAATGCAGCCGAAGTGTATGGGCAACCAATGCAGGTTCGCGACGTTCCATCACACGCTCTCTGCTCCTCCATCGAATCCTCCCGTCGTCTTCTTCTCCCATCTTCTTCTTCTTCTTCTTTTCGCTTCGCCGTTGATGTCCTTCCTTTTCCCCGTCCCGTTGGCCTATACTCGGCCCATCCATGAACCGTTATAACACAACAGCATCCACATCCCCCCCAGTCTATAATACATACCCTTCTTCCTTCTATACACAAGCCCCTCGAAACCCGCGTGCATGATGAAGGATCTCTCTCGACCCACACACTTCACACATGCTTCCAGACACCGTCTGTCTTGTTCTGTTCGTCTTCCGTCACTCTTCTGTCACAATGAGTCTTGGTCACCACCCTCCTCTCGTTCTATTGCCTTGGAGCGAGGGGTGGGGGGCGGGTAGCTGGTTTTACCATCATCCCAATAGTAATACCCCGTCCCGAACTTTAACCCAGAAACACGTCGTTGGGAAGAAGAGAACGCCGCACGCACGCTCGCTCGCTCGCTCTCCCAACCACCGCAGCCCAGCCCAGCCCAGCCTAGTCTTTCTTGCGAAGGGAACCCGCGTGGCACAGTTCAATCACTGTCCATTCATTAATCAAAATCCCTCCAACGTCCCCTTCTCCCATAAGTCCACACAAACAAAAACAGTGATAGGAGCAATTAGAATTTTCCCCACTGTTTGTATTTGTTTGTCCCCCCCCCCTGCGTTGCGTTTTCCGAACAAAAGTTAAACCCACCTGCTGCGTTGCTGCACACGGGAAAAAGGAAAGGAAACAAAACCGTTCAAATCAAATCAATCACATATAACGCCCCACCCGTCGTCCCCTTCCCGTCCCATCCCATCCATCCTATATCTATTCCTTCCAACTAGCTAACCAACTCCTCAGCCCATTTCCCCATTTTCCTTTTTCCCTTCCTTTTTCAATATTGCCGTCCCGTTCGCGGGATGTCATGAATCCTCCTTCCCCCTCCCGAAAATGACCTGATCTGACCTAGATTGGACTGAAGTGATTGATATCACAGCTAGCTAGCTAGCTATCTAGCCATCACACCATCATTATTATCGTCCCCATATATACTCATATATGTATGTAGGTAGGTAGGTAGGTATATGTACACACAAAGAGCTAGCTAGACCCGCAAACAACACCTCCAATCCTTCTTTCTCCATCACCCGCCAAAACAAGAAGGTCCGAGACATATAAGTTCCCTGTCCTCTTTGTCTGCCGAGCGGGGGGCGGTGTGATTGCGGGTTTCTAACTACACCCAACACATATGCATATATATACATATATATATTATCACAGTGCTACTTATATAGCACGTAATGTGATATTAAAACATCCCGTCTTATTTCCCTCGTTCTCGACGCATATCAGTGATGATAGTTTGGGGTTATTGTATAGGTAAGTAGGTGGGTCAGCTGTTTTTTCTTTCTTTCCCTGGATGGATTAGATAGGTATATATATGTGTGTGTATGTGTGTGTGTATGTAGAGCCCAGGCCCAGCCCCGCGCAGACAGACAACAACGTGGGAAAGGGAAGGTGGAGCGGCGGGACTGACACCTGCTGCTAAATACATAAATAAAAAAAGGTGAGTTAGGATTAATGTTTTGTTTATTTTGTCTACGCGCGCGTGCGTGGGAAGGGGGGGTTGGTGTTGCGACTAGATTATGTAAACGAATAGATTGGATTGGATGCGATGCGATGCGATGCGATGCGAGTGTGTACCTGCCTTTGCTGTGTTGTTTTGCTGTGCCACCCCCCCCCCCCCTTCACTAACGAATTACATATTATTACAATGTCTGTATACCAACAACCAACAAAACATTAAAGTTAAAGTTAGATACTTAATAAAAAATAAAAATAAAGGAAGAAAGGAGTGTGTGCCAACGGCTGGATATTGTCAAATCAATGTATTGAATCTGCGGTAAATATCCTCATTGATCGTTCTTGACGCAGAATTAGAAAGGAAAAAAAATAGGATGTGATAGTATTGTACGACGGTGCAATGGGGATGGTGTTGAGCGGAAGGGGCAGAAGTATAAGAAGAAGAAGAAGAAGAAGAAGAAGAAGAAGAAGAAGAAGAAGAAGAAGAAGAAGAAGAAGAAGAGGAAGTCATCTGCCTCCTCCACGTCTTCTAAAAGAGAAGAAGTTTGTATGTGTTTATTCACAGTACTTCTTACTGTGTGTACGCTAGTTAATCGTAGATAACTTATGTATGAACGAGAGTAGTGTAGGTAGTGAAGTATAAGTGCAGCGAGGGAGGAAGAAAGGAAGCGGATAAGCTACGCCAGCTTATTTCCCTCCAACTACAAAAAACCAATTCAATTATATCTTGTGCCCCCTTTTGTTTCCCCTCTTTATCTTTATATTTTGTTTTGGCGCAAATGGCTAGCTATGTTATACCTGCGTCAATCACGTCCAAGGGTGCCGCTAAGTCGGCGTTGTGGTTCTTCGCTTCTTCTTCTTCTTCTTCTTCTATGCGTCTACGATTCACGATCCAAAACCCCATTTTCGCATCTCGACGCGAACGCGAACCGCTATCTCTCCGCGCGCTGTTCGGTAGTGAGCTGTACATGCAGTACTATCGAATCCATGAATCGAGGGAAACATGGCCAGAAGCAGCGCGTGCGCGCTACACTTGTCTTGTACTTGGCACGCGCCGGGGTTGCGCCGGCGTACTGGATACCGCAGGAAGAGAGGGACGGACCCTGGGTGGCTGATCGAAAAGATGTATAGGGGGGATGCGAGAAAAAAATAATCATGTGATGATGTGTTGTTTACATTCGAGCTGCGTGGATTCGACACTGGGGGGTTTTGGTATAGGAAGAGGAGCGATTGGTTATACAGGCTGAGAGAGGTACACAGATAGGTGCTGTATAATTCTGATAGTGTTCTCAAAGCAAATTCATCAATGGATGACCTATCTTCTTTTCTCACTTAAACTATGTACATGTATATCCGTGCATTCCCGACCATACCTCCATCTATCCCCAAAAGAAAATATATCGGCAAAACCTACCATTTCCTCATCCGTTTCCAGAACCACTTGCCCTCGCCCACGCATGCATCTTCTCCCCCTTATCTCCGCATCCTCTCCCTCCCAACCTCGAAAATCCGAAAAAAACATCAACCCAAGCCCTAAGAGAACAGAAGTCACAGGAGCTAGCATACCCGACGTAATGTCGTCAAGCGGGTCTGCATCTCCTTAGTTTTCCCAAGCCAGCCACGCTACCGCATACGCGACGGCGTGAGAGCCGGCTCAACATCGTGGCGTTTCTGCACGCGTGTATGGGGCTGGGCTACTGCACGCTGTTTTCTTCATGGTGCTAGTGCCGTGGGTTTAGCAGTAGCGGTAGTGATTCCCACGTGTTTATTACCTCGGTGATATTTTGGGAGATAAAGAAAGGGGTGGTATGGGATGTTGCGTTTGCGTCTGTAGGCGCTAGAAGTAGTGATTCAAGAAAAGGAAAAGGAGAATGGATAGATGGAAACAGAGAAGTAGATGACGCTGATGAACACAAGTTCGTGTCTAGTTCTGCACTGATACCGTTACATCGGCGGGGGAAGTTGGGATACATATAAGTATCTGCCACCGAGCAAAAGGGTCTTCCTTCCCCCTTGGCCATACTACCCTCCGCCACGCCGTCACCTCACCTCCCCTTCTCCATAGAACCGACTTGCACCGTAGAAGAAGCGTAGAATCACGCGTCATCGTCCTAACCCAAACCCATTCCAGCGCTTCGTATTCTTCGACTAGCTAGAGGTATCCTGCGCTACCGACCCTTTTTATCCGCTCACTGCGGACTAGGTATATGTTAAGACCCTTGGGCTGATGCAGTGGAGTGGGGTAAAAGAAGAAAGGGTTTGCGGCAGATGGTTCTAGGGCTGGTTGGCATGTATTTCTCATGTGAGATTGAAGCTAGTCTTTTCAGATCTTGTCTGAATCCTTCTTCGACTTCCTGTTTCGTATGTGGGGAGTATGATTTGAGTAACGGCATGTTCGTCCGGGCCATCCATCATCTCTTTTTTGATACATGTACGAGGTAAAAAAAGGGCTTTTGGGTCGTTGTTCACAATCCCGCCATCAGACCATATAATCTAGCTTCCTATATTTCTAGCAAACTCATCTTCGCCTTTTTCGCGGCGTGCTTATAACACACGTGCGTTCAATATCCACTCTGCGCAGCGACCTTTTGGGGTTGTAGTAAGCCACTGCGTTGGATCTCGCCTTCCCTATACAAGCACATATAACATCATTTTATACAACATGCATGTTACCCTAACACATGCATACACCCCCCCTAACCAAAATACAAATCACATATAGTTACCAGTACCAGTCTCGCGTTCCGCTGCCACACACGTGGTATGCATGAATCAGTATCAGAACCCCTGTTACCTATCATACACCTCGCTATAAAATGTTATCGCGATGTGATGGCATTAATCTACATGCTACATCGCCCTTGAATCTCACCCACGCCGTCGGAACTTCTGGAATAAGTGTTGGAGGTTGTTGTCCGGGAATGTTATTATTAGCTAGGATCGTGTGATTTTCGTGGTCCTGCTATTTCCTTGGACGTGGGTATCGCGGGGGAGGGCCTGCGACTTGGGGTTGTTCAACAGCAAGAATCGATGTGACTGAGGATAAGGTTGGGAGCAAGCGGGGTAGACAGTGATACAGGGATTTGTTTTGTGTGGATATACTGCGGTTTTCGTCCTTTTCGTGTCGTCACTATGCTTGCTCGATGGGAGTGCTGTTGTGTTGTGTCGGATCTATTGATCGCGAATTATTTACTCAAGTATCGCATATAATATTGTGTGATATATCATGCTGTATGAATGTTGCACTCGCTTCCGCAGCTCTTTGACACTAGGTTTTGAAGTCCGATCCCGGAAATAGAGTACGCTGCTGGATCACTATGTGAGGATGAATATATAGATTGCGTGGGCGACGGATTGCGTTTTGGGCTCTGACGACCACTCCGAATAGGGTTTAATTATAAGGATATGCTCTTCTAGTTTTACTAATAATGCATCTATAGAGTCTTATTAGTAGAAGAGAGACAGCTAGTTTGTTATATAAGGCCCTTGTCCATCATGATGCGGAAGTGAGGCTGTTTGAGGATTTGGAATTCGGCACTTCTGGAGTCCCTACTCGCGTTTTCAATGCATTGACTAGATCATCTTATATCTTATCTATTTTCTGGAGATTCTGGTTAGTATCTTCTAAATGTGTTTCCTTGGAATATTCTCGACTGTCGTTAGCTCTATCTATAGTAGATAGAACGTCTCTGTGTCATTCTGCCATTTGTCACGTTGAATATGTTAAACGTAAACTGTTATTTTGCGTCTCTAGATTTAAAGCATATTAGATTTTTGTCCCGGTTCATGTAATCTTTGTCTGTCAAAATAGACGCACTCCCTCCACCTTTGCTCTGGTAAACTCCACATCTCCTTCAAAGAGACAACCAATACCAATTCTTCTATACAAGTGGAGGTCACCAGAAGCAACACGCTCCAGTTAAGTAAAGTCTCTCAGTGTCTTACCTGCAGAAAATTCAGAGTCGATAAACAGACAGATGTGGCGTGAAGCTCTCTCTTGCTCCGTGGTATCAAATGGACCAGCTGATACCCAAAGTGTGAAAGAGTCTGAATACTAATTGCTCTCAGCCGTACCATTATCAACCACAAAATAAATCTCAACCGTTAATCAAGACAGGTGCAATAAACTTATGATCCTCTAAAAATAAGAAAGCAGACTTATACAATCCCAATGTTGTTCTTCCCGTGCCAAATCTAACGCAGTCTTTCCATAGGCGTCCCTCAATTCCCGATCAGCACCCCGCTCGAGAAGAAGCCTCACCGCCTCAATTTGCCCACGCCAAGCAGCTGTGGAAAGTGGATTTCTTGACTCAAGCTCTCTTTGGTTCTCAACGATTGTCTCGTTGAGTGGAACTTCGTCAATCATCGCTCCCTTATCCAACAAATAGTTAATGACGTCGATTCTTCCATGATAGGCTGCTTTAACGAGTGCTGAGCGGCCCTTCATAACCGCTCCAGCTTCAAGTAGAGCCTCCAAGATTGGGATCGATCCAGTCGCGGCGGCTTTTTCAAGTGCCGTGTTGTGCCCGTCTGTGTTCGCGTTGGGATCGGCGTTGCGCAAAAGTAGGAACTGCACCATCTTCAAATTGTCCCTACCAGAACACAGACTAATGTACTCAAAAATTAGTATTGGAGCCTCCACTTTCTATTTGATATATAGCTGACACTTACATTAGCGCATCCCCCGCATGTCTGATTTTTGTATTGATGTTCCAACCTCGAGCGATTAGGGTATCTATAACTTCCGTACACCCGTTCTCTAGCGCCGCAAGAATAACGTCCGTGGTGTAGGTGCATCCGTGATCAAGGAGAAAATTCAATGCATCGCAATCATTCGATCGCGCAGCGTTTTCACAAGCAATATGCATGTTCGTGGTCACTTGATTGTAAGCGGTAGGGTCGATCTGGCGCTTCTCAGTCTCAATAAATTCGCGGAGAGCGGTGGCTCGATCATGTTCTGTCATTTTTGGTAATTACCAGTAAATAATTCTTGGATTCTTATATGGAAGCAGATAGCGAGAGTGATAGATCAGCGAGATATCTTTTTTTTTAAAGGATCAGTCTAGACCAAATTCCGGACTTCGCTGACCTTTATGTTTTGGGGTCAGACCAGGGGCTAATCCTGCGCATGAGAAACGGAGGGCCAGGAAGCTTGATGCAATAATTAGATTGCACCGCAAAAAGAGATACACTATAGAATCTTAGCTTTACTGTTGGTCGTCTCACGCTGCCTACTCATGTTCCTGCCCTATCTTAATCTAATCTGGTGGCAAGGCCGCAACGGAAGGTATTTTGGCTTAGAATTAAAACTCTAAAACGTGCCGCAAGATGATAGTGAAATGTGGGGATAATGGATACTCAGATACTAGAATACTGTTACAATACAAAAATTTTTGCTCTATAAGAATCAATAAAATCGATTTAACCGCTGGGCAAATAATGACACAGTGTCCTGGAGAAGCTCCTTGCTCTTCGCAAGTCAATACACCTTATGGAGGACACGTGTTTTCAGACTCTAGCTATCTGAGATCAGCATCTGTGTAATCGATACTGGAAACTTCCCGGAGGGCAGTTCGTGCGAGACGTAGATCTGAGAGATGGATCTGGTTGTACAAGGTACAAGGAACATTGTATAGGAAAATCACGCATCTGACAAAGTAATCGATATTACAGAAGTGCGCGATAGCATATTTCAGTATCTCTACTTGGTTCTGTATTAGGTTCCTACAAAACATGAGGGTTACGAGCAAGTAGAACTGACAATGACGGGACAGCCATCGAACTAGCGGAGTTTTTCTTCGGTACCATCCGGACTCACCCTCCAAATCTCAGTGACAGCCTTATTTTTCTGGAGTGCAGGCCATTCAAGCGTGTCCCAAATGGTCCCCTTGTACCAATCCGTGCCTCTGGTGTCTGGCGGGAGCATGACGTATACCTTCCCCTTACAACTTGTTGCTAGTGCCACAGACATGCGGTTCCAAAATTCTTTCACGTCTGGCATGGGCACGTCTTTGCCTTGATACTTGTCATTCCAGTTTGGATCTTTCCAAATTTGATCCAGGATTCTGTAACCATTCTTCTTCTTCGCTGCCCACTTTTTGGCATTCTCACCGTAGTCACCGTCCACAGAAGAGTAAGGACCGGCCCAGAAGACTATTTTGTTGAGATATGCCGCATTGTACTGGGCCTGGATTTCCTTGACACTGGGTATATATGCTGGAGTAGGAGTTGGGGTTGCTTGGAGAGTTGATTTGGAAGAACTAGTCGGCTTCGCGGTCGATTTGGAAGAATTAGTCGGCTTCGTGGTCGTTGTAGGATTTGCAGTTGTCTTTGTGCTGAGAGTTGTCTTCGGTTTGATAGTTGTATTAGGTCTTGAGGTAGACTTCGCTCTCCTGTTTTTTCCTGTCCTTGCAACCACCTTCGTAGCCCTGGGAGCTACCAACTCATTCGAGTTGTAAATCTCATACAAGAAGCCATCCGCTAGAACTGAACCGCCCCAGAACTGTCCATCGGAAGCACACGAATCTTGTATACTACGGAACGAAACCGCAGGGTCCTCAAGATGCTCGACACCATGTTCCACTACAGTAACAGTGAGCACTACGGGGTCAACCTTGATCTCGAGATAGTCTTGACTGGCAAGCGCATTGCTCAGAGTGGAAGCAGATTGAGCAAGAGCGAGACGGATGCTCCGGTCAGCCTCGATGCTTTGTACGCTGGCTTGTCTCCCAGTTGTTGGCTCACGACAGTTCACAGCTGTTCGTGCGGAGGCTTGCTCCACTCCGAAGGCCAAAAGAGCCCCAACAAGGGAAAATTTAGAGATTTTCATAGTGAGTACCGTCTCGAAACTGATAAATGAAACCCAAGAGCTTGACAGGACAGACAGTGTCCTATCTTTTAGATAGGTTGGTGCCAGCTAGAAATAGATATGAAAGGCAAAAAGGTCTATTGTCGGCGAGCTATTCGTCGAGGAACGATAATGAATGGAAAAATAAAAAGATGGTAATGAGTTGTGTCTAAATAAAAAAACGTAGTTGAGCGAGTGACGAGAAGAAAAGGTTGAAATTTCGAAGAATAGTGTAGGGAAGGTAAGAAGAGAACTGGTTGTATCACAATGGGATAGGATGTGCGCAGAATCCTTTTATATATCAACGTACCCAACCTTGAACGCTGTTGAAATCTGACAAAACATATGGGCTCTCTCGGACGGACGGATCACCCGGACGCTGAGACAGACGCGCGTGAACCACCAAACCCACGCCAAATGTAGAACAAGCTCATTTCCCATACAAAATACAGCCTTTTTACATGGTAAATAGTATCAATATTTGAGTGAAACTCGCATCCTGTGCGAGAGCCAACCTTGAATGCCGCTGAAATCTGACAGGAGGCTGACAGGGGGGATTCGTGCGTATCCAATTCCGTAATAAGCGACAGGTCCGTTCATTTCGTTTCCCGTCATATGCTGGTAGAGTTTCGTTTGCATCGTTTCCTATAATAATAATAGACAAAGAGGGGCTCATTCGTATCGTTTTCTATAATAGGCTGACCAGACTTTTGAAGGATTAGGTAAAGAAGAAATAGCAGGTTTCCCGCAGAGCGCGAGAAGATTATGCCAATAAATTGATCAAAATCTTTCGCATCTTTGCAATCCATTGAAGCTTGAGGGCTTTTTTCGAGCCTGCCCTATTGATGATTACGTCAATGTAGATTGTATTATGTTATACGTGCACACAGACTCTGTGCTTATGAATGTGTATAAACCCCGTCTTAGACTACCGCAAGAAAGGGCAGCAAGGCTTACTTTCTATGAGAACAGTTGTTTGTGTAGCAGCGATTAATATAAGCATCATTTGGGATTCAAATTATTTAGAACATGATCCAGGTCTAGTGCCCAAGTGACATAAGACAGGCTGAATTAATATTCAAGCCTTAAAGGCGTTTCCATTCAAATGTACTACAGAGTTCAAATTGGAAGCTATTCAACCAGAGCTCTCTAGACACAGTTTACCTAGGCTGTTAAAGTCCGTCTCTAACTTCGACAATGGACAAATTAAAGTATAAGGTAAGACACAAATCTTTGCAAATGTAAATGTATAGAACTTGGAAGCAGATATAGAAGGGGTGATTGGTTCATCCTGCGTACCCTCTTCTACGATGATTATGGGACGCTCTTCGGCTCCATCTGGGCGGTCCTTAACAATAGCGTGGTAGGCGCCTTGGATTCCTGGTGCAACATCCTCGAGCAAAGTCAGGATTGCTTGTCTGAGCCCTTGTTGGAGGCCCGCTTGGTCCAGGAATTATTTATGTGCAAGGTCTAGTTGCTCGCCCAAAAGTTGCCTTCTCGCTTTTATGATTTGGTGCAAGAGCTTCGCAACAATCTCAGCTTACGTTCTTATGCGAAACGAACTTTTTTGGTTGACCCAGAAACGGATCATCTAATGGGCGCCATTGACTGGGCTGAAGCAGGAATTCTGCCATTTGGATGTGCGTTATGGGGGTTGGAAAATACACTAGGATTCATGGAAAGGAATGGATGACACTACTTTGATGGCTACCAGGAACAGGAGGATCGATTTTGGCGGACATTCAAAGACTCTATTGGCGAAACTTTGAAGGGGAAGTGGAGAGCCATTCAGGTTGCGAGACGAATTGCTATATTATTTTAGTACGGGTTTCGCTGGGATGAGGCGTTACGGGAGAGGGTTAGAGTCATTGTCGAGGACGACGCAGATATAAAGTACTTGGGTGCCTTTATGATGGGAACTTGAAGGCAGCTTAAGTCATGTTTCATACTTAGATGGAACCAGGCCTCTTTACGTCCGAGCTCGACGTTCGAACTACACCCTTGCAGCTGATCAATCGAGTGTTATCTCGCTCACAAACACGCACGTGACACGGTAATTCGCAGCAGATGCCTGGACCAGCCAGTTTCAGGTATGAAAAGCTCATTCCACCCGCGGGATATTGGTATACATTCTTACTCACGTGATGAAAATTAGCTCAGCCGCTGGATAACATGGTGCTCTGCAGCAGGAGATCGTACTTAGTACGTGGTATGACCATTAATTCAACAATGCTTGATTCGAATCTACTATTCCCTTTTTTCTTTCGCACCACCCTGTGACGTCTGAAACCTCTCCCGAGCAATCAAGGTTCTAGACTCCATACTCCCCAAAGCTCTACAAAAGCAATAGAGCAAGAACGCTCCATAACCAACCTCCCCTCCCCAAATCATGCCTCGTCGCAGCTCCTGTGAAATTAGCAGGACTTGTTGTCTTGGATTGGTCTTCTGGTCCAATCACTATGGTAACGCTCGGGCTCGCTGTATGCGTCCCTGAGATTATCGATAAATCGCTTCCACCCAAGGTCAGAGTCTTCGCCTCCGTCCCTACATCGACCGATATCGTCCGTGTACCTATCACGATTGCAGAGCCTCCATCGACGAAAGAGATTTGAGCGTCGTTGACTCCAGTCTTTTGGCCCGGCTCAAGTCTCAATGTCGTTGATGGCAATAACATTGATACAAACGGGGATACCTTCGAAGCTGGCGAGACGTTAGAGGGTCTTGAAACGATAAGGAAGTTGGATCGGTGGAATTACCTTGTGGAATTTGGGCGTTCCCAGCGCCATTCGATGTTGGAGTCTGGGAAGGCTGGGAGGGAGACCCGGGGGGCGCTCGCGCAGCCGTTTGGCTTGGCCCCGACGCCGCGGTGGCGTATTTCCCCGTTGTCTCGGGTATGTACTTGACTGGTTCTGTCCAGGGCTTTTCTACTAGCGATGTAACGGATATGGGTACGTAGCTCGTCGGAGCTGTAGCTGGGGGCACCAGGCAGGGCCCGTATGTCGGGATTGGTTCGACGCAAATGTCAGGATACCCACTTGCAGATATTAGCAAAAGTATGAGTGATATGTAATCGAACACACCATATTGAGCCTCCGAAAGAGACTGTCGGGTGGGATATAGAGGGAGTCTCTGTCGGCGTCACGGTGATGATGTTGGTAACGTTCGTGCCATTGCTGTAACGCGTGACTTCGGGGATAATTGTCAAGTTGTGGAAAGTAGACGTCAAAGTCTCCGTAACACGCCAGGCCAAGACAGTGACATTGACAGTAGTCGTCGACGTGCAGAAAGTGGTACTCGGTATCTTGTCGATAGGAGAGTACGAGTTGTAGTCTGATGACGTTAGCCGTGAATACGAATTCCTCCCACTCCATGCAGAGAAAGACGTACTGCTCGAAACTTGACCCGGAGTCACCCCCATCATCACCATGGCAAAGAACAAAAACGAATGAATCTCCTATCGCGAGTCACATATGCATGTTCAGTGGAAGGAGTGCGGCGCCGTTGAGTTTTGAGAAGATTGTTCCCTATCCCTAGTCGACTCCGCCACAATCGATCCTTGAGCTTGTCATGCTCTCGTGCGCTGCTAGTAATTGTGATATAGGTGCCTACCTAATGGATCTTTCCGGTTTATATCGAGTAGTCGTGGCGTCCACTCGGGTGTAGATGGTGGGCTATCGAAAAGATGGCCCCCACGTCTTGAAAGCCAAAAACGGCGAAAAGCTCGTGCAAACCTTGTCGGGCTATATATTGGGCTTACCGCGTAAACGCAGTCATAACTCGGGGTAGGCCTTGGCATCCATATTCGTAGACATTCTGCGGACTTGATGAACAACAACAAAAAATGTAGCGAAGATGTAAACACCATAAATCAATGTCGTCTTCAAATGCTGAGCTTTCGGCATTGGCATTTGAGCCATCGGGAGCATGGTTGGGTAGCGATGGGATCTGGTCTGGGTATTGCATATTTCCGAATTCTGCTCCCTCTCCCTGTTATACCTGCATTGTGCCAAATCTCATTGATTGCAATGGCCCAACTCACACTCGCACCTGTAACCACGCTGAAATGGACACTTCACTAACTGGAAACGTTGAAGCTTCACTATCAGTGTCGGAACACCGCCTCAAAATTTCACCGTCTTGCCTGCAACCAACGCTCAGCATATCTACATCCCAGCAGCAGACGACTGCAAGCGCATTCCTCGATTCGACTGCGCGTCTTCGCGGGGCGTAGGAGCTTTTGATAATGCCCGCAGTCTAGGATTTCAAGCAAATGCGTCCTCCACTTGGAAACTCATTGGACTCCACGAGGTTGGCTTAAATCAGAATTTGGCATGGTCGGGAAACGGCGTGACGGGGTACGAGACAATCGGCTTCGGCGACGACGATAAAGTACCGGACCGAGGGAAAGTGATGGACGGTGAAGTCGTTACAGCATATGTGACGCCGGATATTTGGGTCGGGTTATTGGGATTAGGAGGGTCGAGTATAACGTATCGAGAGGGCGAGCGCGTGGGTTCATTCATCTCGCATCTGAAAGAAAAACGAATCATCCCCAGTGAATCATTCGGGTACACAGCAGGAGCTTCATACAGTGAGCTCCCATGATCCACCACACCGTCTACTCCCATCCATCTAACACCAACATCCAGGATCCACCAAAATCCCAGCCAGCCTGACCTTAGGCGGCTACGACCAAACCCGAATCTCAACGCCCATCACCATCCCCCTCAGCAAAGATACCGCAAACCCCGTCTCCCTCTCCCTCCAAAAAATCGTAGTCTCAAACTCCCCAAACGGAACCCTCTCCCTCCTCACCGACGCAATCCTCACCCCAATCGACTCCTCGGTCCCCGAGCTCTGGCTCCCAGAACCCGTCTGCGACAGATTCGCATCCCTCTTCAGCCTCGAGTACCAAAACGCATCGGGCCGCTACGCCATCTCCCCTTCCACGCGGGAGAAGCTCAAAGAGCTATCTCCAACATTCACCTTCACCGTCGCGGATAGCCTTGTCGGCGGGAAATCAACAAACATCGACCTGCCCTACGCGGCGTTTGACCTGGAAGCGACGTACCCGATTTTCGCCAACGCGACGCGTTATTTCCCGATAAGGAGGGCGGCGAACGATTCGCAGTTTGCGATTGGCCGCGCGTTTCTGCAGGAGGCGTATATAGCGGTTGATTATGAGCGGGAGCGCTTTGATATCGGGCAGGCCAGCTTTGCTACGCCCATGCCGGAGCCAGACATCGTCACCATTAGACCCGCCAACGACACTGCGGAATTGAGCTCACGGATCGAAAAGAACGAGATGTCCGCGGGCGAGATCGCCGGTGCGGCTATCGGAGCGGTATTAGCTGCTGGAATGTTAGTAGCGATTGTCTGGTATGTATTTTTCCGGCGGCGGAGAGGGGGGCACGGCGATGCCGAGTCGATGGGGCAGGAGAAGTCGATGAAGTTGAGGAGCGAGTCGGAAGTGGGTGGGGTGATGGTTGGGGAGCTTCCAGAGTATCATGGCCACAGCGAGGTTGCGGGGAAAGACATTGCGATTGAGGTTTCGGGGAAGTCGATAGCGTATGAGATGGAAGGCAGCTCGCCGATAGATAATCGATGATCCTAGTAAGTCAGTATGGGAATTGTCTTTTCCTGGTGGGGCTGGAGTAATTGTTCGCCATATCACGATAATGTTTAAATGTATTTTTTGTGTTTGAAGGAGGTTTGGGTGCAGCTTACTAATCGCGGTGAATTATGTCGACCTCGAATAATATTTCTACATGATTCATACCCAAAAAGCACAAAGCACTCCGCAAAGTTAAATTTTGGATTAACCGACCATGTTCAATGTCCCGAATCTATGGTCATACCCTGTAGCAAAGCAATCTTGAAACACATAGATTTCTCACCGAGTGAGCAAATCCGAAGTCCAAGTACCTCATCCCGTAGAACCCGGAAGTGAGATCCACCCACAACGCAGACAATGCTGCAAACAAGTGACCATTAAGATCAGTGTAAAACCACTGATAAAGAGCCGCTTACTTGTAAATGCCCCCCGACGCGGCTCTTGCGTCCATGGTCCGATTTCAAATCCTCGCCCGCCTGTTCCTCCATCCTCCGCTTCAACTCCGCCTTCTCGCGTACCTCCACGGTGTGATGGGCACGTTTCCAGAATTCCTTGAAAGTGCTACCTTTCTCCATTTTTCCAGCGTCAAGGCCGAGCCCGATGGGGAAAAAGACGACGAGATTCGCGATCCCAGCACAAGGAACCCATTTCTCAAGCTCGACAAGCGCGGCTTGCGCACCACCGGCGACGTACGCGATGGAATTTGCAGGCTTGACGGGCTCGAGCCAGGCGGGAGCACCATCGCTCTTGGACATGGAGGTGAGCCATTTCGGCATTGACGTGGTGGTGGTAGTGGTGTCGGATGCGGAGAGTGGGTTATTGGCGGGATGGGTGTCTGCGACCCATTTCGCAAGCTCCACGAGCTCCACATCGGTTTCGGCGAAGTCGATACTCTCTTTGTCATCGTGCTTAACAGCCTCGCATGTACCAATGATCGTTGGCGCGCGAGTGTAAGGAGTGAGATGAAACCCCGCAGTGCCAGCTTCGCGAGCTTTCCAAGCAGCGTAGACATTCTGGTATGTGCCGATCACAACAATGCCACACATACACCACCCGATCAGGCTCGGATCCAACGCCATCCAAACCATGCACCACCCAATTCGAGCCCATAACACAGCAATCATCGCCGGTATGCAGCGCGGACCCCATCCTTTGATTTTAGGGTTCCCACGCGCCAAACTCTCGAGATCCCAAGCCCCAGGACGACAAATGAGCACCATGATATGGCGATGACCGTTGCCGCGGGTCAAAACGAATGTTTGCTCGGCGGAGGCTTTGTCGGTCCGTATCTCCCCGATCCACTGCGGCAGCGATATCGTCATGTCCGCATACAACGTCACATTCAGCATTAAATTGAACAGGCTTTCCTGACCATACAACGCCCAAGGAACCGCAGCGATGCAGTGTTGCGCAATAATGACGATCCACCCGCTCCACCATGCAGCACCACGCCCAGGGTGCTGCATAGAAACATCATCGCTGAGTTCAAAAGTGTCGATTCTCATCGTCTCCCCGCGCCCGCCATCCTCAACCGCAATCGGATCAAGAGGATTCTTGTTCTCGTGATCACTCAGCAAGCGCGCCAGGACCCACGACTTGACATCGGTCACGAACCCAGTCCCGCAATTCACGAGTTTGCAGTCGTTCTCCGGGCGCGGCCCGTAGGTATTGTCTTCGAAAGCATGCAATGTGGTCTCAAGGCAGTAGCTTGGCCAGCCGGCGGAGAAGGGAATGGGTGCGATGGATAGAAAGGAGGTGATAGAGAAGGGCAATGGGAGTCTGTAGCCGACGATCTGCGCGACTGCCCTTTGGAAGATTCTTTCGCCGAAGAAGAGGAGGATAAAGATGATTGTGATTACCCTCGTCCAGGTTGTTTCATTCTCAGGTGTTACGAGGCGGTCCATTGCTGGTTCCAAAGGTGATTGGTGAGTTGACTTGACTTGGTGTAATTCGAGTCCAAACGTTGGGCTTGGAAAAAAAGAGTGGTCAAGACAGCCAAGCCTGTTTAGTTGCTGTTGTTGTTTTTCTTCACGTTCGAGGGTGTGGTGCTGCTTTATAGTAGGCGAGGAGTGTAGCGTGTTTGCTATCATATCAAACTCGTGAATAGGCGAGCAAACGGAGTGAGCGGGATAAAATGCACAGCCTCGAGGACCGGAGAAGTGAATGGGGATGCAGTGAAGGATATAGCACGTGACGCTAGTGCTGGGCAGACTTCGCGCGTAGACTTTTCCAGAACAGGCATGATACGCTTCTCGGAAATTCCGCTCGTGACATGTTTGTAAAGAACACTCTGTTCTTTCTGTGATGCTCGGTATTGTACCCGTTTCCCCCCTGAACTCTCCATTTACCTTTCCGCACAGTATCATCGAACATATATACCTGAAAATCGGTTGTGATCTGTTGTTGTATTGCATGAATGGACAATAGTATAAATAAAAGTACAAGGTATTGTATATTCATTACGTTCGTTTCGTTTGCGTTGATATAACAGATAGGGACAGATGGGCTAGGGGAGGGGAGGGGAGGGGAGGAGAGGAGAGGAGAGAGGAAGGGAAGCCTACACAATATCGTATAGCAAAAAATTCCCGCTGCATATATGGCTCTGACGAGGGAACAGGAGATCAAATGATGTGAACTCTCCCTGAGATTGCCGTGACTGTTTTGACGACAGTCATCTTACCAACGGGGGAACTGCTGAAATTGCCCAAAAGTAGCAGCGAACTGATTCGCATAACCAGCAGTAATGCCACACTCGGCTTTCTCCGCTTGCTCTCTAGCTTTAGGAATCCACTCGCGGATTGTCTCCTCACGATTGTGATTCGACGGGTGCGTTGACAGAATCTGCGGCGGCGAGTTTCCACCCGCAGCCCTCTCCATGCGATTCCAAAGTTCCATGGCGGCTTCGGGGCGGTAGCAGCTTTCGGCCATCATGAGGAGACCGATGTAATCTGCTTCTGCTTCTTGCTTTCTGCTTCCCGGCCAAGAGAGGAAGAGGTTGACGAGCATCATGCTGGTAGCAAGGGAAAGGTCGATGCTCATGAGGGCGAGAGCCCCGAGGCCGACAATCGGGGATCGACTTAGTTGTTCGCTGTATTTCGTGTTAGTGGACATCGGGGTTTTGTTTTGAGGTGAATGGGAGGGGGTGTGGAGGAAAGCATACGCAGAGTGATGAGCTACCACATGAGCGATCTCATGGCCCAAAACCGCAGCGATACCGTCTTCATCGCGGCACATTGGTAATATCCCAGTGAAGACAAAGACTTTGCCTCCGGGAGCGACGAAGGCGTTCACTTCGGAGCTGTCAATGACGTTGACTTCCCAGTCTACATCGTGGAGGCCTGCGCGATGCGCATACGGAACTAGTCTGTCCAAAACTTTCTGTACGAGGCGGACGCGCGGGTCTGTTTCTGGTAGGAATCTGCCTTGGTATTGTTCTCTCACTGCGTCGACGCTGGTTTTGCCCACCCAGGCTTCGATGGCGGGGGAGACAATGTTGAAGCGGCGGCGGCCGGATATCTGTTCGTTTTATTCGTATCAGTTACCTGAACTATTCCTCTTCAAATGTACCTCATTATCCGATAGTGTGCAATCCATGGCTGGTACACTGTGTAGAGGAGACGACGACATACCGGCACCTCTTCCAGATTAAACAGGTAAGCAGCGCCCGCACCACCGGATATGACAGCAATGTCGCGATAGAAAGTGGGCCGGGAAGCCCAGCGTAAAAAGAAGCCGCCTAGGAATTGGCGACTGGACCGCGGGCTATTGTCGCCGAAGCGCTGTTGGCGGTATGGGCGCGAGGGAACATGGCTGCGGATCGGTCGGGCGGCGGCGCGGAAGGAGATGAGGCCGGGTCGAAGCATGGCGCGTAGTAGCAGGTTGGGCTATGAAGGATCAAATCGGCGCATTGTTTGTTATTTGTGCCAGAGAGGGGGCCTGTGGTGTTGATGTTGCTGACCGGTGACGGGTGAGGTTACCTGTGATGATTGATGAGGGAAAGATGACGCGATGGGCTCGGTTAGACTTGCAGTATGAAATCATACATACATACATAGTCATCTTTCTTCGCGTCCTGAAGTTTGAAAGTCTCAGTATACTGATAAGAATTTTGAAGTCTACGGCTCTGCAATGTTTAGATTTTTCTATTCACATTAGAAATATTGGAGACGGAAAAGAATATGCGTCCCATGATTTAGGTCTCTGCCTGTCCATTCTGTCTGGCTCGTTACAGTCGAATCCTGGCAGAGAAAAAGCAATTTCACATTCTTCCAAACGCGTAGGGCGTTTTTGCGAGTGAATGAACAAGAATTGTCCATCTTCAAGTTGTACTCGCATAGTGTTGAAGAAAGACTTGGAGCATGTCGTCGAGGGATCATGGTGTATTGAATAAGCTGGCCAATGACGGCGCGGGAGAAAGGACCCTGTCAGCGCCAAGCCAGGGCTCATCCTTCCACCATCAGGGTGCTAATGTTCTAATGCCAACCTTCGTCCGTCTTCATTCATCATTCATTCAATCGCCATCTCCCTTTACTTGGCCCATCGCCTTCTTGTTTCGCTTCGATTTTATTTTCTCTTCAGCATCTATTAATCGCACCGACTACACTGCTGCTTGAGAACACATACTCTGCACTCTCGCTTTGTTACGTCACACGGCAAACGTTTCTTTCTTGGCCGCATCATACCCTACCCGATCCAGCGAGCAGCATCATGGGGCTCGACAACGACGCCCGGGGGTGGATCATGACCGCCGTGAGCGGCATAGGTAAGAAGCCTACCCGCAGGACCTCGCTGATCCCTTTCGCTAACCCCCATTTTTCTCGGCAGCCTGCACATTTGGAGGTGGGTACTTTGACATTCCCCAATCTGGAACCACCCATAACGTGATCCCTGGCTAAATATTGCACGTGTAACCTTCTAGCATCGATAATATGTGTCGATGTGCTGATCCGGCAAATTCCTGGGAAGCAGGACTTTCGAATCCAAGACAGCAATGCCTTTTTATCCTCCGGGTTGAGTCTCTCGTTCGGCGTCATGGTCTGTCTGCCTGTCTCCCGTCGTCTATGCATCTACCCGTCATGTCATGCCACTAACACAAACCAAAGATATTCTCTTCGCTTTATAGTATGCTTCCTTCTTCCAAAAACTATCTGCAAAAGGGCGGCATGACCCCAAAAGCTGCGACATTCACCATGATTGGGTGTTTCCTGACTGGTGCTCTCGGTATTGCTGTGGTATCTCAGATCCTACATCGATACATTCCCCATTCGGTGGTCGACTGCGACAACGACCATGGTGACGAAGAGGAAGGGAAACTTGATGACGAGCATCATGCATCCCATCATCACCACCATCACGACCATGCCCACAGCAGCCACGGCGAGCAAAGCAACGGCCATTCCAAAAGTAACGGCACCACCCACATGTCATCGAGCCATTCCTCGTATGGCGCGACGGATGAGTATCAGCCCTCTCCTTCATTGGCTCGGAGACCCTCGTTGCACACAGCCATATCCTCAAAAGTGTCGCAACTCGTCCACGGCCATAAGCAATTTTGTGACGTCAACGGCCAGTGTTTTGGCTGTGCCGATCCTTACGGAAACAATTTCCTCCAAAAGCGGCCTTCCATTCTCTCCCTTCACACCGCTTCGACCAAAACTTCAGTGCGTCCCAGCGGTCACAGAATTCAGACGCAGCCAGGCGAACGGCAGCCTCTTCTCCAGGATAGTGCCGCTACATCGAGTCCCCTTACGCCTACCGTGTCTGGCCCTGCCGCTATGGAGAGCTCACATAGTGACTCTTCTGCTCCGTTCAAGAGCCAGACAGTACATAAGAAGCATAGCGACGACTCTCTCTCATCACACGCATCTACATCCTCATCGTCTGCTTCTGCTACTTCTTCCACGCACAGCCACGGAAAGCAGCATCACCACCACGTCCCCACCAATGTGTTTCTCTCCATCGGTCTTCAAACCAGTACAGCTATCGCATTGCACAAGATCCCCGAGGGATTCATCACGTACGCCACCAACCACGCGAATCCACGTCTCGGCTTCTCCATCTTCCTCGCCCTCTTCATCCACAACATCACCGAGGGCTTTGCGCTGGCCCTGCCCCTATACCTGGCCATCAATTCCCGGTGGAAAGCCATGTTTTGGTCCGCCTTGCTGGGTGGAATATCGCAGCCTCTTGGTGCGGGAGTAGCCGCATTGTGGTTCCGCATCGCAAAGAGAGGCGTGGGTGCTGGCGAAGGAGCAGGCGAACCAGGGGAGACGGTGTACGGGGCCATGTTTGCGGTGACGGCAGGCATAATGGCCATGGTCAGCTTGCAGCTCCTTGGAGAGAGTCTGGATCTGACGCTCTCGAGGCGACTGTGCTTTATAAGCGCGTTCTGTGGTATGGGTATTTTGGGACTGAGCAGTGCGTTGACTGCGTGATGGCAGAGTGTGACGGGTTTCGAGTGGTGTTTGCATAGGAGCATGGAAGGGGTTAAAAGGTTCCCCGTAGCATTTGGATAGCTCCCACTCTCACGGAATAGAAATCGATGCTTCCACATCTCAAAATTTGTACAAGGCATGGGCCGCCAAAGGGAGCACCTGTAGATGCTTGGGCTTGTCTGCTTGCTGCCATGGCAGTGTAAATTGATTGATCTGCCAACGTGTTTTACTCCGATGTGGTGCTGCTGTACATATATGTATGGGATGTACTCCGCGATCAGTTGGACGTGCCATTGACGGTCTCCCTTTACAATCTCGAGGATTGAATATATGCATCAAACCACCTAGGTATATACATAGATGTCTCTTGGCTTTTCCTAATTGCAATTGAACTTGATTAGGTATTACTGTCCATTGTGTACTGGACAGAAGTCCCTTTGCAGGCATTTCTTTCAACTCGGACCCCCCTCACTGTTTGTATATCTGACTGTCTGCATCCAGGCTGTCTAGAGTTCTTTCTGTTTCTGCCTGGTTCGACACGTGGCTGTCGGGGCGCGTGCGTCCGTCCGTCCGTCCGTCTATCACGACAACAACGCCGGCTGTCTTCGTCTTTCCTCCCCCACACAGCCAACAAGGCCCTAACATGGTGACAGGACGCAACAAAGAGCACAAGCTGTACGACGCCGTGCTTGAACAGTGTACCCAAGGCATCCAGCAATTCTCGATTACAAGCCCCAAAAAGCGACGAGGTCAGTCGGGTTGTTGACTGCTTACTTACCTACTCCACCCACGTCCCCCCCTCTCTCTCTCCTTCTCTCCTCCACACACGCGACACACCCGCGTCTACGCCACCACCACTGCCTACACGACGAGCATCACCACCCTCTTACTTGCAGGACCACGACTGCAGCTGCCTTACTAACCTGTCGTCTCTTTCTTTCCTTCTCTCCGTCTCTCTCTCTCTCTCTCTCTTGCTCTCTGCTTCTCCCCGCGTCTCTCCATCGTTCCTTCCTCTTACTGACTTGACCCCACACGCAGTCACGTCACAATCCCACATTCCCGCCCAAAATCCCCCCGCCACCTCTGGGGACGACGACGACGACAAGGAAAACACCATTCACGGGTCTCGCCGTCTCATTGCTACTCCCGTTGGCGCTGCTGATCTCCGTCCTCAGCCACTTCGTCCGTCCGTCACCATGAGGGCATCTCGATACGCCCCCCAGCATGGCGCTTCGCCTTATGCGGCTCCGGGCAACACGCCTCTCCGTGCCAACCCGCCAACTGGCTCTGGCCCTCCTCGCGGCGGAGACGCCAATCTTCGAGGCAGCCAGAATATGACGCCTCAGCCTACTCAGCATCCCGTCTCTAACATGAGCCTCAAGAAGCGCGCCGTGCGCGTCGTCGGTGCCCCCGTTGCCGCCGCGTCTGCCGCCACCTCTACTATTTCGGCCGCTGGCCCAGCCACTCCGGCTTCTTCTGCTTCAGGTGCTGTCCAGCAGGTGATTCCCAAGGTCCAAGACGGGTATGTATCCATCCGTGTGTTTGCGATTTGGTCGAGAGTTTCTCTAACATGATGTTACTTGCAGCTTCCAAGACGGCTCCCCTGCTCTTGTCTCCCAGCCTGCCACTACGGCTACTTCTGTCCACAAGCGCGACGATAGCGGAGACGAGTTGGACAAACTGTTTGCTCGTGTCATGTCCCAGGCGGCCACCTCCTCTTCAACTCCGTCCGCTGGTCGTGTCTCTTCTACCCCGCAGCGTAGACCTCAGACACCTTCCCCAGCCCCAGCCCAGGTGCTTGGGGACTTCACGAATGGACGTAACCCACAGGTCAAGACAGCAGAGGCAAAGGCTTCAGTCCGCGAGAAGGAGGCAGCAGTCCCCTTGCAATCTCACAAGCCCAAGCTCAACGCTGACAGCCATCTTCTCGATGTGCAGCCTCAAGACTCCAATGCAAGCAAGTTTCCTTCAGTCCAGGCCGAGCAATCCAAGTCAGGAGAGGGTCTAGCAATAAACGAGAAGGAGCATCTCTACTTGTCCAAGGCCGCAGAGTATCTCGACGCTCTACCAACCGGCAGCCAGACTCCATCTGCCGATCTCGTCAAGAAGGTCTCTGGCAAGTTGGCTGTTTCCTATACGCCTGGTGTTCACCTCGGACAGGAAGATTTGGATGCACTCAAAGGTCGTTTGGTATTTGCCATCCACACCTTCCTCAACAGCCTCCCTCAGAATTTTGCGCAGAATGTCACCGTTGACAAAGTCAAGCAAACTGTAGACAATACCAACGGAAACCTTCTCCATCTGTGCAGCCAGTTCATCCAGGCTGGAACAATCACCATTGAGAATCTGAACGGCGTCGTGGGTCTCTGCAAGGCCATTCAGGCTTGCCTCGTCGCACAACCCAACTCCGAGTCCAAGACTGAGCCCAATGGCAAGGCCGCTGCCTCGTCTATCTCTTCCTCGAAGGACAATACCTTTACGAATCGTCAAGATGGTTGGCCTGCCCAACAGAAGCGCAAGAGCGGTTCGTTGATCCATTTGACATGCGGTGACGAGTTCGTCCTTACTAACGTGGTTGCAGGTCCTGGCATGCGTACATGCACGCTCAAAGGCGTCGGCTCCGTCAAGGACCTTCACGAGCTTCAAGGTCTGGTGTGGGGCGGTCGGCTCGAGTCCATCTCCAAGGACAACGAAGACTCTTCCTTTGCTCTTGTCAAGTTCCTCACGCCACAAGGTTGTCAAAAGTATTTTGAGGCCACTGGAAATGGAATCGTGCACAATGGAACTGTGGTTCAGATTGAGCAGATGCCAGTCAAGAACTCGACCAACGATGTCGTCAACAATTGCATCACGGGCGATGTGACGCGCTGTGTGCGGGCTTACCACGCGGATCAAGACTGGGGACAGGCTGCGCTGATGAGCCTGGCTCGCAAGACGGGCGATAAGAAGAAGCGCGAGGTGGAAATTATCAAGTCGGGCAAGGACGCCAAGGGTGTAAGTTGGTCCGTCGACGATTGCCCCGCGAAAGATGCTAACAGGACGGACTGCAGCAATTCTACATCGAGTTCCGATTCGGCAACATCTACGACGCCATGAGCTTCAAGCGTGTGCTCATGAGCGACGAGGACTGGGAGACGTGCAACATCCAGTATGGGCAGGATCCTTGCGACGCGGCCACGGGACCGCATTTCAAGGAAGCCTTGGAGGGCAATGGTAAGGTCATTGTCAAAGGCTCGTTCGAATCTGACGGTGTTGCAGCGCCGCAATCCTCGGGCTCATCCTCGGCGATTTTGTGTATGGTGGCTTAGGCCTAGCGACTGGTGGGACTGGGGTAGGATGTCAGGGCTTCCAAACGTCTGCGGATGTTTGCGGATGTCAAAAAGGATGATGGGGAGACCTTGGATCAAAGGATCGAATAATTGCTTCGATGCGGATGGGGTGGTACGGGTGGTACGACTGATAGGTCACGGTTGGTAGTCCCAAGGCTTGGATGCTCGAGCCCGAGCAGGGATATGTTAGCTACCTCTCCATCCACCCACCCATCAATGAAGAATCACATACATTTGCAAAGCTAACGTTCCCATTTCACACATTCGGCGACCAGTGTTTTTGGATCCTTTATTGGGCTTAATTCCAACGGTTTAGGCTGTCATGCCCTCGAATTCCGTCTGGCGCATATGTGGATCGGGCGGGTGGAACCAGGCACATGTAAAGTTTGGGCTAGCCCGTGCCATGTCCCACTCGGATACGCATGTGGGGTGGCTTATACGAGAGAGCGAGAGAGCGGGAGAGAGAGGGTACGTACGCAGGTGCGTATAGGTACCTAGGTACGTACGAGCCGAAGGATTACACGAGTCCGTCAGCCTGTGGTTTATAGGCGGACAAACGATTCGCACCAAGATTCGAACGCGCAACGCAACCGTGTTGGGCTCAGTCATGCATGCATAACGGTCAAATCAGCACGCGCGGCTATTTTGATGGATGAATGATTGAATGATGGGACAGCCAATTCAATTATTTTGTTGGCGACAGCAATTGAAGGAGGAAAAGAGACCCCTTCCAACCGTAGCTGTATCGACTACGGCGCAGGGTCTCTGCAAGGGGCATAGTAGCGCTGGTGCATCCACCGATCGGGGCCATTGGAATTCCCTAGCTCTCGACCGACAAGTCACTAAGTCATACAACTATGGGGTGCACTGATGGAGCCAGGTTTACGTGGACGTGGAGCGACGCAAGTCAGGGAGGCTGAGGCACTGGCTGCTTCTTTTTTGTCCCTCTGCCACAGCATTTTCAGCTCCGTCCGTCGGCTGAGACGACGACTAAAGGGGACTTTGTTGCGACATTTTGTTTCTTTTACTACTCTTCCCCTGTATATTCTTTTTGCATCTTTTTTTTTAGTCCTGCCGGTTCTCTCTTGGGAAGGCATCACTGTCGCAACACCCTTATACCCCTACAATCACTCACATAGACAGGTACATATTCGCATACAGTCCCTACATAACCTGCATACCTGTCTACCGGGTTCGGGCAAAACCTAGAACAAGTCGAAAAAGTGGCCCAACAGATCGGCGGCAAGTAATTCATCAACAAACTCACCCGACCAACCACCCACCCATCCGTCCATCTATCGATATCGACATCACCAAGTCCCCTTATCCATCAAATTATTCCCTCCCTCCCTCCTCTTCGACCAAAACCAAGCTTGCGAAGCCACCCGCACCGTTGCCAAGTACACCTTCTCCCTCGTCCCCGCCGCCCTAGGCGTGTGGGTTGCACCGTTGCAGGTGTCCATATCCATGCCAACTTCGACCATGCGCCGCATGCAGCGATCGTCGCTCGCAACGCTACACAGCTACCGGCAGCACCATCACCGCTACGAGCCCCTCCCCATTCGCGACATCGATGATATCGTCGAGGAAGAAGATGACCATGGGTCCTTTCATCCACAAACTGCGTCGCCCGACGAAGACACATCACGGCCAGTGAAGACGCCATCATGGGTTTCGAGCGTGGGTGAGGGGTTTACATACTCGAGGGGTGCAGGGCAAAGAGGATACACTGAGCTTGGAGATGGGGATGACGGCCATGAATGGGACGACGACGACAATGATGATGGCCATTACGATGACAAGTGGCGAGGAGGATCGAAGAAGGCATCGTGGGCCGGCTGGTTGGGAGGAGGCGTTCCTCTACCTACCGTCAAGGGCTTTACGAACCGTAAAATCTACGCACACTACCTCACCCCGCGGCGGAGAAAACGCTCGGTGCTGCGCTGCATCTACTGGACCGTCTTCTCCTTCCCGTACGCCTGTCTCTTCCTCGTCCTCATCGCCGCCACTCTATTCCCCTCGTACACATACCATCCACCACACTACACCGAGCTGCGTCGTCGCGCGGAGGCCAGCAGAGAACCAGGGCGCGCGAACGTGTACAACGAGAAGGTCTTCATCGCAGCGTCGATATACGAAAAAGAAGGCGCCTTGACATCGGGGGCCTGGGGAAACTCCATGCGCGAGCTCGTAGATCTGCTGGGCCCAGAGAACGTCCATTTAAGCTTGTATGAAAACGATGCGGACGGCCTCACGAAGCAGTCCCTAGCCCGCTTCGAGCGAAATCTTCCGTGTACGTTGTGACGATCCCGTTCATTCCTTTCGACGTCCCTCTGCCTTTTTTCCCTTTTGGGTAGCGGGAGGACTTCCAAGCCTCTTGGAAGCCCGCTTAGGCCCACTTAACCCCCCGGGGTACTGTACGAATTTGGGGTCCAAGGGCCTGATTTCTGTTATTTATATCTGGAGAACTCTTGCTGACATCTTGTTGTTGTTTGCGTGCAATGTAGGCAACAAGACTATCGTATCTGAAGATCTCGATCTCCACTCGCTCCCGCGCGTCGCCCTCCCCAACCCCGCTGCCGCCCCCCGCATAAAACGCATCGCCTTCCTCGCTGACGTCCGCAACAAAGCCCTCGCGCCTTTATCCACCGCCACGCAGGCCGGCATACGCTTCGACCGCCTCCTCTACGTCAACGACGTCAATTTCGATCCTGTGGACGCTGCGCAGCTCCTCCTCTCTACCAACCGCGATCCGCGTACCGGCCGCGCAAACTACGCCGCCGCGTGCGCAGTCGACTTTATCAATGCTTTCAAGTTCTACGATCGCTTCGCGTTGAGAGACACCGAGGGGCATCCGCCGGGCATCCCTTTCTTCCCGTGGTTTACGAGCGAGGGGGAAGGAAAGAGCAGGAAGGATGTACTTGCCGGCAAGGACGCAGTGCGGGTGAAGAGCTGCTGGGGCGGCATGACGGCGTTCGAGGCGCGGTGGTTCCAGGAGGGAATCCCGACGACACAATCTGGTACTGGCGATGATGACGAGGTAGCGGAGGACGCGAGACATAGCACCTCGACGACAGCGACAGCGACAAAGCCAGCACACAACGAAACCGGCAACGCAACAGCAAACCCCGAACCGCTGACGGGCATGCAAATCGCCGCCCCGCTCCGCTTCAGATACAACCCAGACCCCTTCTGGGACTCGAGCGAATGCTGCCTCATCCACGCCGACCTCGCCTTCCGTCTTCGTCAATCCTCCTCCTCCCCGCTCCACCTCCCCACCGCATCCTCCTCCACCACCGAACCCGGCGAAGCGCACCCCGCCGACGACGACGATACACGCATCTACATGAACCCATTCATCCGCGTCGCCTACGACCCAACCACCCTATCCTACCTCCCCCTCGTCCGCCGCCCAGAGAAACTCTACGCCCTCATCCACGACATCCTAAACCGCTGTGTCGGGTTCCCGGGCTTCAACCCGCGCAGGTCCGAGACCCCAGGCCATGTCGTCAGCGACGTCGAGTGGGTGCCGCTTCCGCGCAACTCAACCAACATCGTTGATGACAATGGAGAGTGGATGGGGAAATGGAAACATGTGCAACGTGTTGCGGGGACGGGTGGGTTCTGTGGGACTAGGCAGTTGCTTGTTATTAATGAGGATCGTGGAGGGGATGGAGATGGGGAGAGGTGGAGTAAAGTCGAGTTACCGCCGCCGCCTCCGCCTCCTTAGCTTACGGCCTTCTTCATCTTCTTCCTCTTTTTTGCTTTTTGTAACGATTATCTTAAAATAAATTAGCACCGAATTTTAAATATATATTTTTTTTTCTCCTTCTTCTTCTTCTTTTTCTTTTTTTTCTTCTTTTTATTCTTTTTATTCTTTCTCTTTTAAATCCTTCTCTTTAAACTTAAACTCCTTAAAGACAGTGCAAACTCTATTTCCTACTCCTTACTATTATTATTACTTTTAACATATTCTACCTCTTTGCATTAATTATATATATACCTGCTTATTTTTTTTAAACTTCTACCTTTTATACTTTTAATATTACTATTATTAACCTTGCTAGTAGTTTTATTGCTTGCTTATAATTAGCTTTTCGCATGTCTTTGTAAGATAGGGGAAAGGAAGTTGTTTATTATTATGTAGTAGGGATTGCGCGCTTGTGTTTTAGGATTATCTCTTTTATTGTACTGGACTTGAATAATTGCCTGCCTGGCTAGATTGTAAAACACAAGGAAACACAGTAGGAGAGCGAGGATTGGGAGGAGGGCATGGATTTGGTGGGTTTGATTGAGTGTTATGATTCTTTTTTTACAATGACATGATAGAGTAGTGATCGTCGTAGTCCTCGTCACTGCTATTATAGCTGTCGTCGTAGTCGTCGCTGTAATAAAAGCCTTCTATAGGACGTCGAAAGACTGGGGCCAACACAGGGTGCGTGAAAGAAAGACTTCTCCAGCGCGTTCCCGGGCGTGTTTTTCTGTGCTCCAACTCTTGAGTATCTTTTCCCCATTTGTCTAGCAAGATTTGCAGAAATTTCTTGTTCTCTGGGTGAACTATTTGTAGAGCGGTATAACCGCTACGATTGCGGATATTCAGATCAGCTCCATGATCTAGCAGAATTTGGGTCGCAGCCTTATATCCGTTGTACACTGCGTAGTTAAGGGCGGTGTCGCTGTTGATATCACGCATATTGATATCTGCACCATTTTCAAGTAGTAATCGAATGATCTTAACCCTCTCCTGTGTACGGTTATGGGGCGCGTATTGTCCAGCGTGGTGTAAGGGCGTCTGGCCTGAGTCGTCTGTTGCATGCACATCGGCTTTTGCGTCTAGAAGTAGCTTTACGATAGCTGCGTAGTCTTGTCTTACGGCCATGTGCAAGGGCATAAAGCCACTTGGGCTCACATTGGCTCCCGCATCCAGCAGTAGCTTGACGATACCTGTCAAGCCTGACTCTACAGTCATATGTAAGGGCGTCATGCCGAAACCAGTTGGTGCATCAACATCGGCATGGCCCGCGAGAAGTATTCTGACGATGCTTTCGTATGGCACGGATATCGCTATCCCCAGTGGTGTCTCACCTCTGGCTGAGGGCAAGTTGACGTCGGCACCTGAATCAACCAAAAGCTGCGTAATTTCTGTCCGCCCATTTCCAATTGCGTAATGCAGAGCTGTGCTCGCCGCAGCATGTTTCTGGCCACTCCCCGTCGCACGTTGGACCCCAGTTTCGTACTTTCGGTGCGCAACGTTTGCATCAATACCCTTATCAAGAAGCAGTTGTACTACCTCTATCAATCCTGTGGCAGAGGCAAGATGCAAAGGTTCTCCTAGGCTATTATTTCCTACCCGAAGCCTAGCTCCAGCATTGATGAGCGTTTTCGCGATCTCCGTATAATCTATTTTTCTTGACGAATCCTCGATCACTGTTTGTAGGGAATACCCAAGGTTTTCAGGGTTGGCCTCCAATATGTTTTTGTGGTATGGAAACTGAGCTTGATGTATACCCGCAGCTGTTGCAGCTAACAGTGCTGTTGTGCACCACCCGCCCTCAACATTAGGGTCAGCACCTCTAGCGAGGAGTGTTTGAACAACACCATGGTGACCACCTGCGGATGCAGCTTGAAGTGCCGTGCCGTAATATCCATTTTCCATGTTCACATTGGCACCATGATCAAGAAGCATTCGTACTATATCCTCGTGTCCTCTGTATGAAGCGGCTTGGAGGGCATGTCCCAAATGGACATCCCTCAGGTTCACGTCAGCACCATCTCCAATCAGTGTCTTCACGAGGTAATAAAGTCCTTCAAATGCTGCATAGATCAGCGGTTGGTGATACAAAATGACCTGATAGCATTTTGGCGTAGACAGAACTTGTCCTAGTTCAAATGCAGAGTGTGATGAAAGATACTCTGAAACGGAATCGAGGCTTTTTTTAGTGAACTTCTCGGCCTTTCGGGCATATTTTGTCCAACTAGATGCAGAAAGTGTGGCGAATGGATATATTTCTGTCAATTTATGTGCTGGTGCATGATGATTTAGATCCAAAAGGTAGCGAAGACACACATCAGTCATAGCTTGATAGGCCTCTGGTTCTCGAAGTGCGTCCTCGAAAGCTTTCGAAACAGCTTTGGGTCGTTTTGAAAGAAGATACTCTTTGACAGAGAAGTGCGCAAGTTGTAGAATCCGTACAACTGCAATATCCCTTTGGGTATCTTCAATTGCATCGACGAGGATAAATAGGCCTCCACCATACCGGGTGATTTCCTTGGGATTTGGCATACGATCGGCTATATCAAAACTAGGTCGCCTTGTTATATCCACATTCAATGCATCTACAGCTTCTTTAAGGCGGAGTGGCCGTTCTGCATATGTGAGAAATTGCAGAAGTCGAGTTGTGTAGCGAAGATGGTCGGGATGTAATCTTCTCAAAATTACATCATACGTATCATCCAAGGTCCTGGGAAGTTGAGACAAAGCTTCACGCACTGCTGGGGGGTCCAAACAAGCCTCTAAGGTGTCAAATTGACATGAAACCCAGCGAAACCTATCGTTCAGTCAGTAGTCAGGAGGGGTAGATGGCACTAGTCGATTCACTCACATTCCATGTGCCTTTTCTGAGAGGGAGTTCTCAATCTGCGTTTGTATGTCTGGCCTTTCCTTCCATCTGACAATGTTCTTAGTTCGCGTCTTGATGTATGCATCGATATCATGTTGATGGCGAGCTTTTTCGAGAGATATCACTTTTGACCCGCATCCCCAAACTCCAACAGCCTCCACAATAGCGTGTTCGGGGCGGCCCGTAATCAAAAGATGTATATTCAAATCAGCGTCCCGAAGCTCGCCAATCAATGCGAACAATCCACCGTCTTCTAGGGAACATTCATCGAGTGCATCCAGAATTATCCAGCTTTCTCCAGCACTCTTTATCATGTCCAATAGAACTGCGATAAGCTCCTTGGATCCTGGCTGCTCCCGTCCTTCACCACAATTTGCATAGAGATGGTCCAGTTTTTCATAGCGTTTTCCATCTTGATACAACTGTAAAACCAGCTGCCGAATTAAGTTTTCGTGGATCTGTTTGCTCTTGTCGCTGAAATCAAAGTAGAAGTAGAGAACTTTTTGAGGCGAGTTTCCCTTCAAGTCCGCGATGATAGTAGAGCTGAGAATCGTTTTGCCGCTTCCGGGAATGCCGCTCAGCCAAAGAAACGAATTGCGGTCTGTCTTCCATGCAGCGTACTCGCTACTTTCAAGGAACCACCCGCCACTACCTTCTTGGTGCTGTTTTCGAGCTTTGTTGAAGTTTGTGGATGGTTCAGGTGAGGAAAGCCAAGTCGCGATTTTACGACGATGTTGGTCTTCCTGAATACCTCTCACATCTCGTATGACAGTTTGTACATCTTCCTTGACTTTTTTCTATTAGCGTTTATATGCAGGATAAGATGAATAATTGCGAATCAGAACTATTTGATTAAGGAAAGTAGACATATAACTAACCATCACCCAAGATATCAGCTAATCTTGTCTCGGCCTCTACCTTAGTGACTGAGATACGAAGGAGAAGGTCTTTTGCATATGCAGCTGCAACCATAGCTGCATAGCATTGCCAATCTTTGTTCTTGTGTGTATCGGCATAGTCGCATATACCACGAATGACGAGACAAGGAAAGTGATTCATCAGTCCCGCAGCCTCCATCTCGAAGCACAAAACCCCATTTTCCCTTGCAAACTTGTCGCGAAGTAAAGCATCTTTCATCAGCTGGTTGGCTGAAGCTATTGTGCCATGATGAATTGCCGGATTGTCTTCGTCTTCCGTCCTTGGACCTCGCGGAAACAGTTTGGAAACGTCTTCGCCACAAACGTTGGCACACGACTCTTCACCATCTCCTCCATGAGTTACCTCACTCAGATACAGCCTATCACTATCTGGATTCGGTCGGCTGTACCTTTTCTTCAAGCGAGGTTTCTTCTGCAAAGCCCGTTCAACAGCATCGAGGAGCTGATGTCCATCACTCTCATATTTAGCCTTGAGTCCGCCTACGGCAGTCCTGAGAACCATAGGAGGCAGGTTTAATGACCCTGTTGATTGAAAACTTTTCTCCTGGATTGTTTTGCCAAAGTCGTATTGAAACACACCGCTTTTCCCGTCACGAGGAGAACAGACGACAACGTCTCCCAGACGAATGTCCTGCTTGGGGGTCGGTGCGCCACCGCCAATCCCAACCAGAAGCCCAACTCTGATATTGAGGAAGCTGTGGAGCATATCCCGTGCCACGGCTGCCGCAGATGTGACACCGTACTCTCCATCAGGCAAGACAGCTATGACGATATAGTGCTTGCCAATCTTCCCCAGAGTGTAGTCGTTGTTATCATGGGAATGCACGTATTCCGGTCGGTCGTGGACCTCGTCGAGGAATGCTTGGGCTGCGACGTACTCAGTCGGGATTGCGCAAATCCAACCCACTGTATATCTTTCATTACTATACAGTGGCAGTGCCGCATTGTTTTCCAGAGACATGATTATAAGGGCTTTTTGTGATTTCTTCCTGGGGAGAACCCCGCGAACATGTCATCCAAGGTATTCGATTGACGCCGAGATCGCCCTACTTCGCTACGGGCGTCAGGACGCTCTGATTCAACGCGCCGTGATCAAACGCCGAGGAAGTCATCAAAATGAGCTTAAGATATGATGCTGATGAAGTCTGCGCGAGAGTTTCGTAGATGGGAAGGTGTGATGGTTTGGTTATGAGCATAGGGTTGAGTGAAAAGAAGGCGACGCCGACAAGCTAAGGGGCGGGAGGCTCGTTTTTAAGCTGGCTATCAACAAGAGTAGTATTGACAAGGCTATGCATAGGCAAAGATTCGTCCAATCAGCTACTTCGCCATTTGCGAGCTGATCTGCATATCGATGTTTTGAGCGACACCGGTGAGCCCTCAGATACGGATACGAGGCATTAGCCTCTCATTCCTGATCAATCAAAAAGCTTGCCCACCACACCCGCTCATAGCTGGCTGCTGGCTAACCAGATACTTGCTCGATATAATTCTTCTATTCACAGTGATTTCCTATCAAGAACTCTCTTATAAAATGATTCAGTACCCTTTTACTATTGTTTCGAGTAGTTTATAGCTGATTTTAATAACATGCAGTAGAAACATTAAAAAACAAAAACCCTCTATACATAAACTTGAAACGGGAAGAGAATCATTACGCCTATATCTGCTATACCCTATATGAATGAAGATATAAAATGAAATAGAAAACTACCTAGAACTACTTTGATAATCTCATTAAAGTGAAAAGCTTTGGATTCTTAATTCTAAGTAACATGTCTTTAAAAAGTCTGTTATATATACTGTAAAAGGACCACAGATCTCAAAGCCCAGCTTACGCAGAAAAGTCAAGCCATGCAGGCTCATCGTGACCCGGCTTATGCTACAAGTACCCACTAACCTATCCACATATTGCTATGGATATAGATATCAACAGCAATATCAGCCACCAGAGGTTTTCGAAGGGAGCAACAACACATTTCTTAGCTTAAGAACGCCCACTCGGAGCTGTTTAAGTGATATTTGGTCTATAGGTTGCATTGCTTTAGAGCTCATCATCTGGGTTCTCTATGGGGCCGAGAGCCTCTGACACGGCAGTATGGACAAACTATAGGGGTGATGTGTATGATTGTGTAGCTAGCTAGTGATGCCTGAGGCCTATATGGTCCTATAGGTCCGTGCTCCCGATGGGATCACGTGACCATACTCTCACAGCCCCCAGAGCGTCGTCAACGAAGTTCCCCACAAAAACCCTCAAATATGCCCTAGATATCATCTGAGATGGACTTCTGGTGGTGAAGCTACCACCAGGGAGCGGAAAATAGAGACGTCATGCTGCTGAATTGCAGCAAAATAATCCTTCTCACATTCTCATCGTCCAAACACAGGAGAATGCGAACATACCACGAATTATCATCACTCCGCCTGATGCATTCACCACGACGCAAGGCAAGGAAGGCGAGATGCATATGCGCGATGCAGACTCAGTGACTCTTCCAGATGACACTCGAAGTGTAAAACACTTTTTGAATCAGGATATCAAGGAATGAGTACGAATTCCTGCAAGAGACTTCCGGCGATTGATGAAAATGGTGGTAGATGGCTCTCGAGGCTCTGGGGACGAATATTGGATTACTGAGACGGCGACATTACCACCTTTCCGTCGCGTATGGGATATATAGGGTGTCAAAAACTGCTCTCAACGGAAGATGGAATTCCGATAATGATGATACCGTAATTTATTATTGTTGAGCTTCTGTACTGTGGACATCTATCTGATGATCTCTCATCTCGCACCAATTCCCTAGTCTTGACTGCCAAAGACGCTTGTTTTAGTAAGAGTTGATTCTCGATGGGGGATACTGAGCCTGAGATTTCGACCTGGAGCTCGAAGGCGGTTTATCGTGTGATCTTTTAACACACCTGGTGTTTGTGCCGCATAGGAAATACGATGATGATATAATAGACTCAAAGCCTAAAATTCAAGCCAAAATTTGTTTAATTTTGGGCCCTGGAAAGACAGCTCCACTCATACAGAAATGCGACGTTACTTTTCTTCTGAATAAAAAGTATGGGATGTCCCAGGCGAAGTCAACATGGTCTGTCAGAGACTTGGGGCGGGAGATCTGCTGGGCACATGCATTTCTCGAACAACCCGTGGTGTTCGCATCTATTCGGAATACCAAACAATAAGACAACAGCTAAAACCAGGTCGTGGCATCGATTCTTGTCAACAGATCATACATAATGTGATGAACAGCGGCGATTTCAGCGACTTTGAATTGGCGGCTATGGTCAGTGGGCAGATCACCTGCTAATACTGCGAATTACTATCTCGTATCGATTAAGTCACCGGCTTCAACGCGCGTTGATCCTGTCAGACGTTGGAATCCTCCTAGAATTATCGAGGCGCCATTCTTCTCGGTCTATTGCCGTCGCTAAATGACAAACACGAGCCAATTTTTCTGGAATAACCCCAACGCCGGCTACGGAATCCTACACTTCAAACCTTGAATACAACAGTGCACTTTGCGCAACCGTGCATCCGCATCTCGAACCAATTCATCCTGTATGGAACATTATTTTAAGGTAAGAATAGATGATGTGAACGCTGATCATACTTGGTGATCTGCGGGGCGGCGAAGTCGCTGGGGCGATGTATGTGAGCCGCGGCCAATCCTCTTAATATGGCTAAATTGGCGGTACCAAGGTCCAAATATACAGTGACTCTCGACCCAAACTTCGAAGGCTGGGGTTCATTAATTGATGATTAAGGGCCTCTATGATGTAGTGCACGGTGGCAAAAATGTTTTTTCGACCTGAGCCAGGACATTTTTTTTTCGTTCTGGCTGTACTGCAGTACAGAAAAGAGTTTATGCTGAAAAGGGATATAGGATCACGGCGGTGGTGTATATAAGAGACCAGGTGGAACCTCTTCATTCACCGAGCCCCCAAGTTCAACTCTGCAAGAAGAACTCAACGGAAGCAACACAGACGCCTCTCTTATACCCAAGCCACTAAACTACTTTTATCCCACAATTCCCATCATAATGCGTGCTTCCCACCTCATCGTTTTGGCATCGTCCGCACTAGCCTCATCACCTCCCTCCGCGCCGCGCATCACTTCCCTCCAGATATCTGGTTCCGGATGCCCCAATGATTCCAACTCGGTAAAGAGCACAACCGGTACTCTCACCGACTCTGCGACCTTCACATTCGGTCAGCTACGTGGCGTCGACACCAGCAACTGCGAAATCCATATACAGTCTTCAGGTGCCAGCCAAGGTTGGCAAGTAGCAGTCAAAGAAGTGGCATATGGTGGAGATGTGCAATTGAGCAGCGGAAGCCAGCTCGATGCCATCACGCAAGCATTCTGGAGTGAAAACGCTGGTAACACTGTGAGTTATTCTCGTGGAGAAAAAAAATACTTTGTGCGAGCTTCTAGCTAATCGAGTGAACATCATCAGGCCGTTCTCAGAGCGTCACTTGCATGCGCCGGCCCGGATATCAAAGACTATGTAACAGTCAAGTCAAGCACGAATGACCTGAAGTGGTCCAAATGCACAGGCTCGGACGGAAACCCGGGCATTCTCAATGTCAACTTCCGACCGGTCGTGCAGGGCAACTCGGGAAAATATGACTTCAAGCAGGCGCGTTGGGGACTCGTGTGGCGACAATGCTAGGTTTTAGCTGTTGTTGATTTCTGGGAAGCGTTCTTTTTTTCCCTGTGTATCGGACGGAAAAGCAAGGAGTGGATGACCTGCATTTTTAATGTGTTTTACCCATCTGTTTTTCTTATGGGAGGGATCCTTCACGCGGGATGGCGGCTTAGCGTGGGTTGAAGGTTTTGATTGATATCATCTTTTTTTAAATCAATAGATCACTGTTATTTGGCGACTGAGACAATTTCCATCAAATGTGTGACTAGAACATTAATCAAATGGTGGAAAAAGTTACATGGGCATGATAGGTAACATTAGCGTGTACCAAATCATCTGTAACATGCAGGGGGATGCCGAAGCCATTAGAAATGCATAGCGTTAGAATACGAAGAAGCGTGGAAAGGGCAGATCAGGAGAAAATATTTTGCCAGTGCGCTACAGGACCTTGTGAAAGAGAGTTCGATAGACACTAACTCGAAATTCGACATCCTTGTGCTGCAATAGATCTGACCCATGAACTTTCTGGCACACTAGATGCATGTCTATTGCTCATTCAAGCGGCGTCCTGTCACGCCCACCCCATGGAAACATAAGTGAATAATGGCTTGCGCCATTGAATTTAGTCTCTGTAAATGTCCTATATTAAATGTCAGCTACATGCATGTACACTGCAGAGGGGAAACCATACATTGGAGACCCTTCAACTCGGTAGCAGCGCGGACTGTGGCATGCATGGCCCGCGTTCTTATTAACATCAAGGAACATGAATAACTTTCTGTTTATCTCCTCATCATCTATCCCCGCTGGTGTATAGACATAGTCCTTTTCCCAGTCGAATTTCCTCTCGTAGTTCTGTTGCATGAAGGCATCGGCGACTGTTATTGAACGCGCGCCTGGCTCACCGGGAATATCCTGAGGCTTGAAGCGGAAGCAGAAGCGACCAGGCTTTTCTTGAAGTGGAGTTTGTTTGGTATGAGCATCCATTTGTCGAAGTAAGGTCTTGTGGAAAGTGGTGCGGGCTTCGTTACCTTGAGGTCGAGGCTTCGCTTATCGGCTATATACCTACATAAAGTAAGTACCTGGATAGTCAGCCGGCAGAGGTCAACCGAAACCCCCACCGTGGCCTGGCCCAACCTTCCTCACTCATGCCTGATCATCTCGCAGGACTCCAATGTTTCCGTTTCCCCCCGCTGAGATCAGGGGCAGCACTTAATACGAGCTCAAGTATTAGAAAACGCAACAACAATGACAGCAGTAAGGCATATTAAATTGTGGTATAAGAGTAGTCAGGAGGTATCCGCGAGTCCGGAGTGGTGATTATAGGCAGGCTTCAAAAAGTCATTGAACATTCTCGTAGGAGCCTGGTGCCGTCTTCTTGATAGCACAGGTGAATAGGGTACGTACAATGCGCGCGGCTACTGTGAGCACGAGAGATTCACTTACTATGAAAAGCCCAGCGGCTATGAACTCCGAACGCTTCAAAGTCCCATTGAGATGAGCCATTGAACAGAGCATAGTTGACAATATAGCGAATATCGAGATTGTCCGTGCGAACTAATAAAATGATAGAGATTTAAGCATAGAAAAAGCGTCAATCAAGATCTCCAAACCGATAAGAAGCCCAATTGAGGCTTCGCTCAGCCATAGTCCAAATCCTGCGCCCAGCACTCGAGCCTGCAGCCCCTACAACCACGTACATCGGTAGTATATGATCCAGCGTGGGATGAGCCTGTCTCCCATCTTCACGATTCATCAGAGAAAGCAGCTCACTCTTGCGTATCTTAGGCTCTGTCTCGACGGCATCTTTGAGTGCATTGTCGAATGTGGTTGAGTATCTGTGTGATAACATTAACTGGGCGCATTGTTCAAGACACTATAGATCATAACCTACGACTGAGGTGCAGTGCTTCCCGTAGACATCGATCTCCTGAAATCTTGGAGATTGTGGACGGTCATCCCCGCACCTATAATGAGAATACCCTCATCTCTCAAGCTTTCGAGTGCTTTGCCAACGCGGTAATGCGCTTCGAGATCTTCACTTCCAAAGAGCGAGACCTGGACGATTGGGACGCCCAAAGGGTTCTTCTGGGGATCGAAAGCTATATGACCACGTATTTTCAGCGTCGTAGAAAAAGGAATGTAGGGTTTTTCTGACCTGCTAAAAACCCCACCCAAACCCCGTGATCAAGTCCTCGTTCTACTTTCTCAACATCCATGCCCTCGCCCCTCAGCTTATCCGATACCTTGTTTGCAACCTTTGTACTCCCGACATATGGATATTTGATCTTGTAGTATTCGTCTGGGAAACCATAGAAATCGTAGATCAAATCTGGGTGTTCAGCAGCATTGATCTGCAGAGTTGTTGGGCCGGCTTGCCAGTGCGCAGAAAAAACGACGACGGCACTCGGTTTCACGACTTTGGTGATTTCTTCACCGATGCTGGCGAGGGATTGGTATGCGGGGTGTTTGGTGTTGTTGATGAAGTTGGGGCCGCCGATGCCGAGGAAGTAGACGGGTGTGCGCTGCGGTGTAGACATTATATCTTCGAGCATAGTGAATTTGCTACAAAAAGTTGTATTGCGCGATATGTAAAGTTGGCAAAAGCTCAAGTTCATGAAAGACGGGGGGATGTGTAAGTCAGCACTATTTCAAATATCGATTGATGCTTCCGAAGAGGGTGCGGGAAAACCTGTAAGGAGATGTCATTATACCTTTATACTTGCAATTATTCAGATTCTCTGCGCGTGGGTGATGTTATGAAAACTCTGAATATCGCTGGTTTCGCTCTCATCAATGTCCGCGCGGGATGTTGAATACATTCAGGCCACTGACCAATCAGATTGCATGACTGAGGTGTTATCCCGCGCGGCTTCGAATCCCGATCTTCCTGCTTCCAAGACACGTCGTTTCCTCACTCGATATGCATAGCCGCCAATTAAAACTTCGCCTGACATTCTTTTTTTAGTCCTATATTAGCGTGCTGTAATTCTGTTTCTGCGCTTCTACTCCAGTGCTGCTGGATCTACTGATCGTGATACTCGCACATCGCCTTTCGCAAGTATCGGCGCGATTTACGGAAATGTGATGCATGTTACAATGTCAACTAGAAAATCATGATATTATATTGTTTCATGACCTTTGATCCACATGGAGTGTAGCTTTCTGCTTCCTCGTGTTGCGTAATATTATGCGGCCTCGCGGATTGTACCATTCAGAATTCTAGCAGATGCGATATCAAGGATAGAAGTGCTAATCGATCGTCATCGCTAGCTATTTCAAACACTTGGGCTGGGATGTGATGGCAGAATACAAGTCGCACTTCCTACATAACGCGGGAACTTAGAATCTATACCACGGGGGATAAGATGATGAGCGAATAAGCCCATGAATGATGGATGCTACATATCGAATTAGTAATTCGCAGCCTGAAATCAACCCATATCGACACTAAATTCATTGACTTCAGTCCAGCGTCGAGTTTATGGAGTCATTATAAGATTAAAAACATCTCCATGAATGCATACATTGTAACGACTTTGAATTGGAAGTCTCATATATCGAGAAAGAACGCTTTGTTCTCTGCTCAAACCGCGAGATTCAACCAAAACTTACTTGATCCAAATTCCCACTGGTCACGGTGATTGACACCATGTGGGGCTCATTCAGGATTTCGATCGGAATCATGTATGAGTTCGTGATATGTCACTTTTGCAGGATCACTTCGTATTCAGAAGCATTTGCTTACAGCAAGTACAGGCGACTAGGAGCCCGGAAGGAAGTCCATTACGTCTACAACCATTTGCCTGAACTGGCCTTCTAGTTTGTGATCCGGTGCAACTTTACCTGAAGTGGTGACATTTTCCCGGCCGATTGTCTTTTCTCGTTTGCTATTGGTTCCACCATAGCCTGCGGTCTCTTTGCTTTCAACGGAGGCAGCGGCACAGCCGCTCATATATTTCTATCTGGCGATGGACTCGGAGGTGGTGTCAACAACATTATGAGGACCACGAGCTATTACTGGATTTCGAGTGCACTGTAGACATTGTAGCATGTTATCGTGTATCTCAAGGTTGAAGCGTTCGGTCCAGATCACATGATCACCACAGTAACCTTCTTCTCAGGACTTCTGGCTCCTTCTTGGAGAGCCTTCTGCGTAGAAAACAGATAATGATAAACGAAAGGGCGGATCGCGGAAAATAAAGCAGCAATGCCTTGCGAGCACTTGAAAGTGAAGTCATCGAGGATTCACGTGACGTGGTCCAAGCGTTCTTAGTGTGGGCCGATCTAAGGCGCCACATTCCCCGTCACTCTTCTTCATTCAGGTCAACAATGTCCGACCCGCCTTCTCCTCCACCTGGATCTACGCGAGACGAAGCGGAAATCCCTCTGAATGCTATCGATCTCTTTCCCCGCAAAATTGGACCGAGAATTTTCTATTTGCCGGACAGAGGTGCAATCTAAAAAGTTGGGAGAGGTGTGAAAATGACTGAAGCTGGGGCCATGCAATTCATGTCTAGCCATACTTCGATTCCCGTACCTGAAGTTTATGAAGCGTACGAAAAGAATGGACTGGGGTACATCTACATGTGCAAAGTTGAAGGATCACAGTTGGGGGAGACGTGGTCGTCATTGTCGGACGATAGCAAAGCATACGTTGCAGATCAGCTTCAAGGATACGTGAGAGCGCTTCGCGATTTGCGCGGGGACTTCTATGGCGCGCTTTGGAATCAACCTAGTCAAGATATCTTCTTCTCACACTTATGTATAAAAACACACGACAACAAGCAGTACGGTCCCTTCAAGTCAAGAACCGAAAATAATCAAGGGCTAGTCAAGGCTCTGGTCAATTCCCGTCCAGGAGGCCAGCTTGGGGAATCAGAGAACAGCATCATCGCCAAAATCTCAGCTTTGACTGAAGACGCCAAGGTTTTCTCTCATGGCGACCTCCACCTCGGCAACATCCTAGTCGATGGTAACTGCAAGATTATGGCCATCGTTGATTGGGGCTCAGCCGGCTTCAGAATACCGGGCCGAGAATATTTAGAGGCCAATCTACGTGCTCGAAAACCCGAATGGATCGAATTACTCAATGATGTATTCCCTGAAGATGCAAAGACGGAGTACCATATCTTGAAAGAGCTCGATCCCACACTTGTATCATACAGTGGCTTTTAAGTCGAATGTCGTACTTGGAACCATCCAGTACTTGACAGCCATGCTTAAGGCGTCTCTAACCAGCGGTACGCACCCAGCGGGTCCCGATCTTACTCGCTACCGTCGCTGCTGGCTGCCCCACCAATCCCCCAAGCCACTCACTCGTTCCTGGCGGGACAATCTCTTCCACCTCGAGTGCAATGATACAATTCTGTACCCAATCTTGACACCTGTCACTCCCATTATTTGGAGCCGGCTCTTGACTGATGATCCGATCCGCACGAGGATACTGCTCTAGCGACAATGTTGCGATGGTAAAGTAGCCTTCAGATGATTTGGACTGAACCTCGACGCCTTTGCGCTTGTCGAAAGCATATATGAGTTTGTTAAGATCGAGAGGAGTGACATGGAGAACGTTGCCGATCTGGGAGCCGGGCGCATGGATAGCGAAGGCCCAGTGGGAGCGGTGATTTGGATCGTCACCAGGACCGTCAACGACGATTGAGAGGTAGTATGACATTTCTATGTTGTTGTCACTGGGAACCTCGGTGCTAACTTCCCATATTCAACTCACTGGTACAGTCCCGCCTTTCCCTTGGATGCAATAGAAATTGAATACCAAAGAAGGTGGTGGTGGCAACAAAGATCAGATTATAAGAATAGTTTAGTAGGAGCTACTAGGAAGGTTAATGTGTTCTACCCAGCATCTCCAGCAACGCTTCCATTTATATCGCCTGGAAGCGCTTATTGTACCACCCACCATCTCGCCATTGAGCATACTCGGCGGCAACAAGCGTGCACGAACCCATGGAGGAGGCTGAAGCTGACCGAAGAGAGTTGATTAAAACAGTAAAAGCTTGGTTCCCATGGATATTATCATGGAATAGCCAATCAATCAAGTGCAGCATAGAAAACAAGAAACACCTACTGTATCGAAATAAAGCGCCTCAATTCATCGTCACGTCTTAGGTACATTGGGTTGGGAGAAAAAGGGTGAGGCACAGTCATGTTCATCCGGAAACGCTCGCATACGCGCCAACTGCAGCACAGGGTTCCACTACGCATCACTATAACATGCGATCCACCCTAACGCAAAACACTACGCCTTAATCCCACATTCATAGACAGAACTCCCAAGATAACGACGGGCGCGTAATACAGCGCCGTTACCTCACGACACGAACAATACTGGATCGTTGCCCCTATCAACTTCCTAAAGAAGAGGACATGGAAATAAGCACAGTCCCTTAGCTCAAACCGGAGAGGGAGTCCCTGGACAGAGATTACCAATTTCTTTCAAATCGGCAGGACAAATCAAGAGAGAGAGAGAGCTCCTATTCTTATCGTGGGTTTTGGTGAGCCAGGTCTCGATCGTTGTGCCCCGAAGCCTTTGTCGGTTCAAGCATTCGTTGTTGCTCCCGTGCTTTTGATGCCCCATTTTTACACTGATAAATCGATCTCAGATATCTCATATGTCCGTCATCGGGGATTATCGGTAGATTTGAATTTAAGCCCTGTCGATGTTTCGGACCTTGATACTGTAGGATTGGATCAATAACGTTTTATCATATATTGCAGACGATCGGGCATTCTGTATCTAGTTTCTCGCTGACATCCGCAGTCTTAGACTTATAGGGAACTGTTGATGAAATCGAGCACTGTTCCAACACGCGCATAGACACCAGGAAATCCTGCCTCAGCGCACCCCTGCCCCCAAGAGACGACCCCGATTACAGTCTTAGAGGAATCCACAAGCGGTCCACCGCTATCACTGCTGCATGAATCCTTTCCACCCTGTGCAAATCCAGCACAAATCATGTTCTCGGAAACCAATTGGCCTCTGTAACTAGTCTGGCACTGCGCTCGCGATACTACTGGGACGTCCACTTTCAGTAGTACCGGAGAAAAGTCACCAGAAGGCTTGGTGAGTCCCCTGTTACACAGGTCAGATATTAACAACGTGATATTTCGGAAAAAAAACGAGTTCAAGACTTACCAGCCAGCGACAGTGAGCAGAGCACCTGGAGTAGGATCGAAGTTCGTAGGTGCAAGCTTTGCGTAGCTAATACTGGCGCTCTGCGCGATGTCCGTCGAAAGCTTCAGAATAGCAACATCGTTATCTTGCGTTGCTGTCACGTAGCCAGGATGCATCTTGAACGAAGAAACATTGGCTACTATTCCCCCTGTTTCCTTACTCTAAGTTGGCGGTGATCAGCTGTTATTCAGATATCTTTGGACTACAATGCCAATATTGAAGGAGCTTACCAGCGATCCAACGCGGATAGTCATGCCTGAAGCGACCCGGTTAACGACGCAGTGTGCAGCGGTGAGAACAGTATTAGCGTTCAGCAGAGAGCCGCCACAGTTGAACAGGCCTTCATAATAGAAAGCAATGATCGATGGGAAGTCTCCAGCGGCTGCTGGCATTCCTCCGACAATCTGCACGCTCGAAAAGTCGTCCTCTGGGGATATGGCCGGAGCGCACAAGGCGAGCGATGGTAGAGCGAGGAGTGTAGTGAAGAACTTCATGATGCTGATCGTGAACCGGGACTCAGGAGGTAATGCTCAACGCAGTAGTTTACAGTAGGTCTTTGATCGTTCTTATAGAAATATAGAAATGATATTGCTAACTGACTAGTCTAATTGGAACCTTCCTGTTCTGGTCACAGCCGAGCTCTGGCATTCACGCCAAGCTTTAATTTCCGATGCGCAATGCTCCTTGGCGTCCTGATCGAGCAATTTACTAGCGCCTGCTTGTCACGTAAATCAGAACAGGTAGGCTAATTATCTATGCGGAGTTGACTTATAGGAGGCCGGGAATTCTGTCGTAGGCGTCATGTGCAGGTTTTTGTAGGATCGCTCTCTATGTCATCAGCTCTGCCCGAAGGATAGAGCACAAGCTAGCTTCAACTCGTAAACTTGATCTTGCTATAGGATTTTATTTCCTACATGGTCTGAAAAGTGACATTGCTTTTTGGTGACCTGCTCTTTACATCCTCTACATGTTTATGATGACATTCTCACCAGCATACCATGCTCAGCCGCAAAACTTAGGTCTTCAAGATGCGATATCTGATATCTTGGAATGACCAATACTACAGCAGTTGCGGACATCAGATCAATTGACGCAAGAAATCCTGCGTGTAGCTTTTCGCTCCAATATGGACATTAGAGCAAGCGGGTATGTCGTAGAAAAGTGCGCGGTGCAGTCGACTACCTATGTATGTACAGGCGATTGGTTTAGTATCTAGCCTCGTCTTCCAAAAAATATATCTGTTCGCACTTTTTACGGACTCGATGATCTGTGTCTAGGCGACTGATCAGTTATTTCAAGACGTATTGTCGGTGATAAGGCAAGCAAGTCCAGCATGATCACTATTCCCTTACTCCAGCTAATGATTCGGCATCTCAGTCGCTGTCAAACGATATAACTAGAAGTGGTATTATAACCTCATATAAATAAGATGCACGTCGATGGAGACATCCTTACTATCTGTTGGTGCCAGCCGTACAAACAGCTGGTTAGTCACGTGATGTGGGAATCTGTCACGTGTCAGATACATGGTCATCTAAATTTGAGTCTGTGTAGATCTATGTACTTCCAGGTATGCTGAATACGTTAATTGAAACAGTTTAATTTAGGTAATCGTCTTGAGTACAGTTTCGTCATGATTATTTTGGTTCTCTTGCCCGTGTTGACCCCTACATGTAGTGATCAATTCTGAACACTCCATAGGCATCTACTTACGTACATATGTACCTAAGTGGGTAATCTTTAAAGATTGTTGGAAGGATGTGCATTCTCTCATCCTCAGCCGCTGAGCTGAGATCTGTGGTATCTGCGTGAGGGCGAGCCCGAAGTCTTCCCTTCACCAGAAGAATGTGGCTGTCGAAACATCCGATCTGCACCCGATAGTCTGACAAATGCCCTTCATTCGTGTCCAAAGCTCTGGCACCAATTCGGGTATCATTATTCGAGATAGTCATTTTGGGCACGATCCTGCGAAATGTCTGTTTCGGGTATCATCTTTCGGCACCATGACTTCGCTGACCAGCCAATCATAGCGCCCCTGATGCCATCGGGCCGCATTATAAATGAGCTCTACCACCACCAAACATCCAGATAGCTTGAACAACAATACTCTCAGCCTCAATCATGACTTCAACACCGGAAAAGACGAGTTCACCACTCGAGGAGACGGAACGTGGCCAAACTGTACAGACAGTCTCGCCGCCGCCGTTAGCTGCTCACGACCCGAAAGCATTTCCGGATGGCGGCTTACAGGCATGGTTAGTTGTTGCCGGAGGCTTTTGCGCCATCTTCGCGAGCTTTGGTTGGATAAATTGTAAATCACTTTCTGCGAAGTCGATCAAGAGTGAATGCTGATGATGGTGATAGGTATCGGCATCTTCCAGAATTATTATCAGTCGAATCTGATTTCGAGCTACTCGTCGAGTAGTGTGGCCTGGGTCCCCTCTACAGAATCGTTCATGATGTTTTTCTGGGTACGCTCCCTCGCAATCTACCCAAGCATCGCGCACAAATCACTAACACCTCGAACAGGGACCGGTGGCAGGGAAATTGACAGACTTTTGGGGCCCGCGCGTTCCGATTGTCATTGGTACCTTTTTGCACGTTTTTGGCCTCATGATGGCTTCGATATCGAAAGAATACTACCAAATATTTCTGTCGCAGTCTGTCACTAGCGCTATTGGCTGTAGCTTTCTCTTCTATCCGAGTATGTCTGGTGGTCGACTATTGTCCAAGCTTTATACTTACCTCCGCTTGTAGGCATGACAGCTTGCGCTAGCTGGTTCCTGAGACATCGCGTTCTTGCCATTGGCATCATGGCTTCCGGATCAAGTGTAGGAGGAGTTGTGCTACCCATCATGGTCAACCGGTAAGAATCATCACCAAAGGCTGTCGACTAGATAAAGCTAATCTCTTGATTAATCCCCCAGTCTTGTGGATGAGGTCGGATTTGGATGGGCTATGCGATCCGTCGCCTTTCTGTTCTTAGGCCTGTGCACCATTTCCATCATCACAGTCAAATCGAGACTTCCGCCATCGAAGCAACCGTTTGTGCTCCGAGACTTTATCGCACCTTACAAAGAGGTTCCATTCTTGCTCCTCACCATCGGAGTATGGATTACCTACATCGGCGGCTTCATTCCTTTTACGTTCATCATTGTTCAAGCGAGAGCACAGGGCATGTCCGACCATCTTGCAAGCTATCTCGTATCCATCCTCAATGCTTCTTCGACTTTCGGACGAATCATTCCAGCGCATCTCGGAGATGTTTTCGGTGTCTTTAACGTCATGATTGTACTTTCTCTTGCAGGAGGACTCGCCAACATAATCTTCTGGTTGCCTACCACCGTTATGTCCGCACAGAACACAAACGCCTTGATCATCGTCTTTGCGATCGTGTACGGCTTCGCGTCTGGTTGCATCTTTTCTCTCGTCCCGGCCATGATCGCAAAGATCTCCCCAGATCTCTCGAAACTTGGAGTCAGAACAGGAAGTTTGTACGTGGTAGCTGCTACTGGCGTATTAATTGGCAGTCCGATTGCAGGCGTCATCTCCTCTGGAGACGGGAATGGGTTTCTGGGATTAACACTTTTCTCTGGCTTGTTGCTGGTTGTTGGAACTGTTTTCCTGATTCTCTCCAGAGTAAAGCTGACGGGATGGAAGCTTATGGCCAAAGCATGATTGGATAATGAGAAAATGGAATGTGCAGATAGACTGTCACCGAGTAGTTAAGGATCTCTCCTTCTCACCGCTGGAGATTGTAAAATTAGTGTGTAAATTACGTTAGATTGTAGAATGAAATCCTAATTCAGGGGTCTTCCCACGCTGCTACTACTGAAATTGGGTTTATGGTATGTGAAACCAACCTTGCGAGTTCTTTCAACAGTATTACTGCCCATTTTCCGACTCCGCTCAGGTATAACTTTGACGTATTTCCGACGCGGTTAAAAGCGGAAGAAGCGCTATGACTAGCAATACACGATGAATGCCTCGTAGGATTGTTCTGTTGCATTCATGTATAGCAAAATGTCTCCGCTCTTCTTGCTCGTCAAATCCACTTACAAAGAGCAAGAAATTCACCAACTTTTCAAGCCTCAGTGGTGGATATGATATAAGTGGGAACCTCGAATGATGAGTACGTTTTGGGAATAGCGCACTGTCTGCTCGGAACGGAAGACTCAGATGGCTGTCTCGCTTGTGTCGGATATAGAACCAAACGCATCTGATTGGCCTACTGTCTACGAATTCGGGTGACCTGTGCCCTCTTTTGTGGAGTTCGGCTTTCCTTAGACGCGAGCACCGAGTACTGTACAAAGTGTGCGTCGACACAGAAACAGTGCTACGCCAACATCATCTATATATTGTAACTGCATCTCACGTCTAATCACATCTCAGATGGTTGGGGTGGCTGGAAAATCGAAAGCTTGCAACGATTGCAAGCGACGGCGCGTCAAATGTGGGTTTGAGAGGCCAGGATGTCTTCGATGCGCCAAAGCTCACATACAATGTTCGGGTTACAACCAACGAACGTTTTTCGTCAACAGGACTCTTGCAGATCCTGCTGTATCGGCGCCGAGTGTGCTCGCGAAAGATAGTCGAACTAGACTGGAAGATTCGGGAGGAAGCTCGATCCAGCCTGAACTAGACGCACTACAAAGCTTGTCACAGCTCAATGCCGACGTACATTCATCGACGCATTCCCCTCGTTACTTTCGAGGGCAAGCTTACCGCCTCATCGAGAAGATCTACCTCCCGCGACCCGAAGGTACGGACAACAGTCCGAATAATGCCATTCCGACGACCTGGTTCGGCGCTATATGCGAGCTTGAGGATTACTGCCCTACGCTCGACCATGCGCTTATTGCATTCTGTACTATTCAGGTTCATATCGCAGCTACGAATGGAGATGAAGCATCACGTGATAAATGTCTCGAAAAGTATAAATTCGCTCTTGATCGCTTGTCCGATGCGCTGAATCTTGGAGAAGAGCGGCAGCTACATTGCCTCCTTGCGTGCATTGTAGTTTTGTCGACAGCCGAGTTCTTTTGCTTCCCAACAGACGATAGTTTACGAGTTCATGCGCAAGGCATCGCCGATATCTTGCGCTTGAAGCAATCGTTCACAGACATATCGTCAAGCATCTGGACAAGGCTATGGTCACGCTTACGGGTTATCGCTGTATGTTTGAAGAGTCATAGATGTCTGTAAATTATTACTAATCGTGAATCAGATCCTATCGCAACTCACAGGGGAACAGAGATTATCTGTTAATGGTGCTCAGTGGGCGGATTTCATGCCTGAGAACCATTCCGTAGATCCGATCGACCAGCTGTTCGGCATCATCTGCGATCTGCCTCAACTCCTCAGGTCAGCCGTGGACGCCTTTTCAGGGAGACAATTTGAGAGCACTGATGGCATGACAATTATCGCAGCCTTGTGGAGTGTCCTCAGAGATATCTACGCATGGCAAGCGGTTATATACGGCGCTTTGTGTCCAACACCAGCATACACATTTCATCCCTCAAATCTGCGCAACCCCACCGACGAAGTTTACGGAACAAAGCTTTTCTCCTCATCTATACATTTCAACTCCGTACAAACAGCGCTCAACTTCATCATGTCATGGGCTTTCCAGTTACACATTCTCACTGTATTGCATTGCATCACCCGAAAACATAGTGAAGAGAGATCGATCGTTCCACCACAATTCATCCACCTATACAGTGGTTTTGGCTCAATCAAGACCGAAGGAGTGAGAATAGCTCGTCTATTCTGTCAAACGATAGAATATTGCCACCGCCCTCGCATGGGAACGTTTGGGATACAGATTGAATGCTACCCATGCTGGGTTGTTCGACAGTTCTTTACCCATTGTGGTGCTGAAAGAGAGTTACAGTGGTGTCAGAACGTTGGCGGTATGAGTGGGGCCGGGACAAGATTTGGTGTGACGGTCATGGAATTTCAGGGGAGTATCTCAATTTAGAGGATCACGATGTAAAGTACTGTTTTCCACACAGGTTTTTCATTTCTGGTTTCTGTTTGATGTATATATTGAAGAAAAAAACAAGTAGAGAGCGGTAGAGACTGGATAACGAAGAATCGAATCCTGGGAAAGAAACGAGCTACGAACAAGAGATTGAAGGTAGCGAATGTGAGTTGAATATGGAATACTGGAAACCCAATTCCAAAAAACTGAATGAGCAGCATGAAGCCTACATTAGTTCTCAATCCCCAGAGGGCTTTTCGAGACTGGCGTCTGCGTACAATGCTGCGTATATCTGCACTCAGCCATGTACATTCGGATCATTGTGTTGCAATGGCTGCTCGAACGGGGATCCACTAGCAGAGTGTTGCATAGAAGGCTGAGAACCTAGAAAATACGGTCCTGGACTCTGATTGTTCCGATTCTGGTTCACGGGGTATGATTCTCGTTGAGGATATCCAGAAGGAGGGTTGGCAAATTGTGGTTGGTTTCCGCCAAATGCCTGGTTCGGCATCTGACTCTGGTATTGCTGCTGCTGCTGCTGATCAGGTTGTTGGTAGCCACCAACAAAATTTGGTGAGTAGGATGGTTGCTGCGGCTGTTGCTGTTGCTGAAAACTCTGCTGTGGCGTTTGACCCATGGGCCGAGGTGCTTGACTCTGTGAGGCACGCAAGAACGCATTTTTCTTGTCCCTTGGACCACCCATACTCGCTGCGTCAATTAAATTGTTGTTTTCGTCAACCCATACAGCTCGCAATCTTGATTCCTTTGCTCGTCGCGCAGATGTCGTACCGTACAAGTTGTGCATGTATTTGGTGAATTCCAGATATGCGTCTCTCACAATCGTGAAATGCTCAACAGTCAAAGTCACCGGCTTGTCAGAGTTCTCTGTGTCTTCCAAGCTTCCATCTTGAGCCTCGAACTCTGCGAGGGCTAAGGCGGTCTGGCAGGCATTTCGTATCTGCCGCCCGTTCCATCGAGCGTTGGGATACTCGGCGAAGTATTTCCCTGCAAAGCTACCAATCTCCATTCGATCAATGTTGATCACGCGCTGTTTTCTTCTAAAGCGCTCCTCAATCATATCCATGTTAATTTTGAATACCTTGACTGTCTTGTCTTCATTCAGTTCCGGGTAAAACAGACTGACGTGAATTCTCGACGTGAAAGCTTCGTCAAAGTCGCCAACGCGGTTAGTTGTCAAGAAGAGAATACCAGAGTAATACTCCATAAGCCGAAGGAACACTAAGTCTCATGTCAGTTGTCACATTACAACAATAGGTACGGTTGACAGAACGGACCTGCAACGAGCCCGTTTCTCTTGAAGTCTTCTTTGGTTCTCTCAGCGAGGAAGACATCTGCCTCATCTAGAAGTAAAATACAGTCCCACTTGTTCGCCAGCGAGAAGGTACTCTCTAGCGCTACTTCGACTTCCGCAGCAGTTGTTCCGAGATCTCCTGTAGTTGGCAAAATCAGTCAGCCAATAAGAACCTGTCACTATGTTACACTAGGAGCAATTCGTACCGCATGTAATTTGGAAAAGAGGTTTTTCAAACATCTCCGCAACCCCCTCTGAGTTGCAAAAAAGTCAGTCGTAAGTTGAGTAATTTTAATCACAGATATTACTGACCCGCGGTGGAAGTTTTGCCCACTCCCGGGGCACCGTGAAGAAGGATGATCAGTCCCTAGGTTCTAGTTAGCTGCGGGTCATTTATCTCTTTTCGAATATTCATTACCTTTCCCTTTCCTTTGACCAAGTCAAACTCCTCTCTCTGGCCCGTAGTTGACCTTTTGTCCCGGAAGTGTTGAGCAATCAGTGATACTATCATAGAGTGATGCCCTTTTTCGAGCACCAGACGATTTAGCGTCAGGGAAGTGTCTTCATCCTTTTGTTTGACAGTTTTTAAGTTAAGCTCTACGTTCGTATTGGTAGATGGAGGAAACTTGGGTAATGCAACATCGTTCAAATATGATAAATCGAGTTTGGCTATGAACGGTATTAGTGGACGTGTAGGACATAAATGGGCTCTGCATGAGAGGTCTTACCCCACTTGCGACTCCGGAGAACGAAACCAAACACGCGCTATAATGGATATGTCAGAATGGGTAAACAGGTTACGCATGATGTCTGTCTTGTCGATCCAAGGGGTTCCACAGCTTCTTCAAATTATACAATATCTTAAAATGACTCTCTGGGGCATATTTACTCACATACGACATGATCACCATCTCACTTTCTGGGCATGTGATGCTCTTCGACGAACCGGTCTGCAGCTCTTTGAGAGGACGCGGTATTATCGTGATTGGAGGCTGTTCGTCTAAATTGCTTTCGTTGGGAAGGAGGCTGTTGACATAGTCCGTACTCTGCTTCTGATCAACGAACTGATCATCGTGTACATATTCATTTCGGCAACAATCGCCTTGGCAATCCGTTGTGCGACTGGATGTCAAATCGCTTTCTTCAAATACGACCGATCCTATCAAGGTGATCAACACAGGCTTCCACTGTTGCTGCATGTGTTCGCGTTCGGCGATCTCTGCTTCTTCGCGATTTCTCCAACCTCCCACAGGCGCTCGTGGAGGTGGTAGATCTTTGCGAGTAGTAAAGGCCGTTTCGAAATCAACAACAACCGGGCTTTCCACCTCTTCTTTGGCTTCTAGAGTAGGTCCGGCGTAATACATATGCTTCACTCCAGCAGCGTCAAGAAACTTTGCCCCTCGAAGTATTAGTTTCTGCCGATATCGCTCCTCGATGGGGTATTTCTGTACATGTCGCCACTCCACATCGCTGTATTCTGAAGGTCCGGGAACATGCAGGCGCAGGGGATAGATCTCGAAAGAAGTTATCTCTCTCTCGCTATCAAATCGCTTGAACTCGAAAGTTTTCATGACTGGTCCGATATTCTTACCATCGAAATCAATGTATACACATTTAACGCTGAAAGGCGACTCTTGTTTCTGCGGGTTTCGTGGGTTATCTGATGACCATCTTTCCCAGGCCCGAGTGACACGGTGCTTAGCACTCTTCACACCAATGACTTTATAAGCCTGCTTTCCTTCCCTGTCTATGACTTCAATCCCAGGACGAAATAGATGCCACAGGTCGGAGAAGAAAACCTTTCGACATTGCGGACCGTCAAGATACTCGCGTTTGGCTACAACGCTGGAATCTATAAATTTGAGAAGACACTTTAAGTGATCTAGTGCGACCGATGATGTTGTAACATCCGATATCTCGACATTCCCCTGGGTTGGAGTCTGTTCATCGTCCGAAACTCGCAATTGGTCGGCAACCTGATGAAGATCCGCCGTCTGCTGTTCCCTTGCTTCCGTCTTTGTCTCCAGGTTGATGGTAAGAGGATCGGCTGGATTTCTCGTGCCATTGTCATCGAGATCTGCATTTGATTTGCTATGTTTGCTCCAATCAGTGCCCTGTTCTGATTCGACATCCGCACTAGACAAGTCGACAGCCGGGATCTGGTCTTGAAATGTCGAGTTCTTTCCCAGTTTCTTTTCAAGCGCAGTGCACCAATGTCTTAATGCTTGCTCCGTAAAGGCCAATGCTTTGAATGGACGGATTATGATAGCAGCCGCGTCTTCTGAACCTAGGTAACCCCCGTATTCGGGGCCGATTATAGTAGAAAGGATGCGTAGAAGAATAGTGGATTGAATTCGGATTCTCTCCGGCAAAGGCGATTGTCCTGGTTTCATAGGATCAAATGGCTTCTGACCCCTAGTTTTGGCTGAACTTTTGTTCGCTCTGTGTCCCGAATACCCAAACCAAAGTCGATTAACGGTAGCATCGTCATCGATGATAGGATCTCCGATGAGAACATCAACCACACATGCCTCCCATTCGTCTAAGTATCGCAGTTGCGTGAATTGGGACCATTCCGTCCAGTTCAGCTTAGCAACTCCAAATGAACTCTCAGATTCTACATCCTCGTCGGTATCCTCATGGTCAGATGCGGCTTTCTTGTCAGTACTCTGATCTGCCAATTGGCCATCAGCTTCAGCCATGCGTCGCTCCATCGGCTCTTTCTTCTGATCTCCCACTTGGGCATCCGGCTCTTTCTTCTTCATAGAAGCCCTGAATTTTCCTTGCCTTCTCATCTGGAGCTCCTCATCTAGAAACAGTCGGTCCATCTGCCATTCGAAATTCTTCCGTAACCTTCGAAGCATAGATGATTAGTCAGATATACGTAAGATATTATTCTCGATAAATTGACGGTAGAGCAGGAGCTCCGGGTCCTCGTTCGTTTTTTCTTTCAATTTTTTATGTCAACTCAAATTTGTACACACCTGTCTCGACGGTTTCCCCAGTCGATTATGCTGTCATACCTGTCATACTCATCCTTACCACCGGGCCATTTGTTTATGGGAGGATTACAATCATGATCCGCATCAAACACATTCGGCCTAGTGTAATAGTGATCTTGATGTAGAAATGGATGATGCATGGTCCATTCATGTTCGCCGTATTCGCCGTGTTCGCCGATGCCGACTACTCTGCGTGTCGCGTCCGTCGTTCCCCACCAAGTGCCGGGCCCACCGCTCATTTCCCACTCTTTCCGATGGTTGTAAAGACATGATTCCATCCGTTTATACCGCTCGATTTCAGCAAGTGTTTGAGAATCTTTCTCCTGCCTTTCGACATGTTCACCACTCGCCTCAGCTTGGAGTGCTTCAAGTTCCAAGATCCTTCTTTTTAAACCGTCAATGTCATCCATAAAGGCACTAGAGAGCTCGGGCAATTGGGATGGAGACTTTTTAATTTCAGTTCCTGCGTCGGGCAGGTCCGCACTTTCGGCAGTCTCATTGACATCCTGGTGTAGGCCTGGATCTTCATGCTTTTCGTCCGCCATTACGTTATTAGAGCTGCGAAACAGGCACCCGATGCACAGGTGAATGCTAGAATACAATTTTCAAGACTCAAGTGGATTTCTGGTTGATTTGGATTCAAAACTTGTCGATATAAAGGGTTAGATCTTACACCAAGGCTGGATGAATGGATAGCATGTCGTTTGAAAACAACAATTATCCAGAATTGAGGGTTGGATGATGGAGTAAGTTTGGAGCGACCTTTCGGAGCTCATATTATCTAGCGCTGAAACTCATTGACTGCAAATCCTTGTCGACCCCGCTCAGCTGAGGTTTGGTGTGGGGGCCGACCACCACACTCGTAGCATCCGGCACTTCACCTGTCCTATGATCGGCGATTTCGTTCTCTCAAGGCCAAATCTCCATTTTTTTTTCATTGCTATTACTGCCTCGTCAAGCACGACTGTCTATAGTTAGGACCATAAGCGCCTCGTATCTGCTTCATCCCATCTGCCAGCGTCTTGATGCCATGGATGAGACTGTCCAAATGACGAATAGAGTGATAGGTGGTGTTCAGCCTCGCCCATATAACGGCACTTAATCTGAAGGTCTAGCTCTCTCTGTGCCACGAGAAACCGGAAATGGCAGGTGACACACAAGAGCGGGATATCTGTTATCTGAACCCAAGCCATCATTGCGTATCCCTCGTAATGCTGAGGTTACCTGCTAAGATATATCAGGCTGAGGACATGGTCAAGAATACGGCGGTTCCGAGGAAAGTAGAGTACGCCTATAGCCCCTTCCCCTCACTTCTTGTACGAAACTTCACAATGGCGAACCCACCCATACCACCAGTCACACAAAGGGCACCGAGTATCGACTTCATTGACCAAAGGCTTGCAAAATATCATCCATTATTTGCTTCCCAGACCGTGCAGTACGATCAGATGACGGGGCAATACATTTCGGCGGTAGCCAATCACGCCTTGAGCCCGAACACTCATAACAGCCTTGTGTCTCTGCCTTCTTCACACCTATACCCACAAAACAGTTTACCTCCAAGGCCATACTGGACAGACATCAATGCCATGAAATCTTGGAACCGCATATTTCCAGAGTCTATGGCACGATTTATGGCAACGAAAGAACCGAAAGGGCGATCGAACACGCAATACAATATAAGAGACAAATCAAACTGGGACGAGATATACCAAACACTTGAGTCCGCGCGCAATAGATATCAAGACACTGGCGGTCGCGTGGGCTGGATTCGGAAGGTTCGACGAAAGGTCGCTGATAACATCACACCAGGGGTTGAATCCGCTAAAATAGCATCTAAAGTTGTTCCACAGGACCCACTATCAACACCTGTTGTTGGTGCAGTTGAGGTATTGTTCGATGCCATAAAGGTTGCAGCAACAGTACGTGGAGAGGTGTTAACAGGATTGGATGGTCTTATTCCAATCTTCTCCGATGTAGAGACATTCCTCAGCACATTTCCCGACGACGCAATCATAAAGCTAGCCTCTATAGAGCTAGTTGCCACTACTCTTTTTGCCATCGAAGGCACCATTGGATTTTTCATTGGCAATGAATATGTGCGTGGGGGGAAAGCCATATTTAGTGGGGCAGATTATGAGAAAGGGCTTCGCGAAAGCCTTGAAGCAATCCAAGCCAAAGCCCAAGACCTCGTCCAGCAAGCTCTCAAGTCCCATGTTTTTGCGTCTCACATGTACTCGCAAGAAACGCAGAGAATGATCAGGCTCATGTTGCAGAAAGCAGACGTATTAGTCGCTGCATTCAATTCAATAGAACACCTCCTCAACGGCTACCAGCTGAAACAAGAGATCTTGATCAAAAGAGAGGAGGAACTACTGGCTCAAAATGCTATGATGGCGTCGACATATACCGTGCAGCAATGGGCCACCGCATCGCAGACAATAACCCCGCCGGCAATGTATCCATATACCAATCAGAATAATATACGGACTATCACCAACTCTTCTGAGCTAGATATGGCGGATTGGATCTTTGTTGCAGAAAAGAAAAAGTATGACTCCCCAATTGTGAACGTAGCTAATACGTCGGACGATGCCATGTCTACTGCTTGGCCTTACACAGTCAGCTCTCTTCCAGACTTAAACGTGACGGATCTACGCAGTAGTATGACCGAGTGTATAACTCTACTTCACTTTGAGAAATCTGCTAACCAGATTGAAATGAGATTAGGCAGCTTCGTGCAAAGGACCTGGCCAGAGCTGAGCAGATCGTACAGACCCAATTGTTCGCCAACTGGATTATGTCGACCTCATCCGCGAAGCTCTTGGTTCACTGGAATTCTAGTCTACCTAAAGAGGTAGCAAATGTCTCGCCACTTTCGATATTCTGTATGACGTTGGCAAAGTCTGTGAGATTCAGTGATCGATTTATTTCGATTTCATGGTTCTGTGGTCGTCACGCGGATGCTATTGAACCGGGAGCAAGAATTGGAGGGAGTGCTATGATACTAAGCCTGGTTGACCAGCTTCTGGAACAGTTCGAGTATAGCACATACTTCCTGCAGAATCATGTCGACATCCGGGCTTTGGAAGGTGCTAGTATGGAAACATGGATCAACCTACTTGTCTTGTTGGTTCGGCAGCTTCCACGAACCATAACGCTTTTCTTCATCATTGACGGGGTATATCTATTCGAAAGAGAGGACTTCGAGGCAGATGCGACACCCGTTTTCGAAACACTACTTCAGCTCACCAACGAACCCGATCTTGCGGCGACCTTGAAATTGTTATTCACGAGCACACCAGGTACGGAAGTAGTTCGAGTAGCGTTCGAGCAAGATGATCTCATCCTGGAGGTGAGCAATTTGCCCAGACCAGATGTGGCAAGCGAAGAACGCATGATTCGGGAGATTGAGGGCGGACTTGTCTGAGAGCATGGTACAGGATCATAATCGTCCTATGATTGATGCAATTAAACTGGTTGGAAGGACTATGAACCATTGCTGCCTGTGCCGCGTCATTTTTCTTATGACGAAACTTGCGGGCAGGGATGAATTATTGGTAGCTTAAGTGCAGTGAATGCATTTTTTTTAATGGGGTCATAATACAATGAACCAAAAATGTATTTTTTGTCGGCCTGCGTCCTAACGGTCAAATCTCGCGTCTTCCTGCTCACGGGCCATCTCAAAATGTACCCAGATCCTTCGCATGCTCGGAAATTTGATCCTAATTGACATTAAATGCTAGTCAATACATGTATGTTTATTGTTGAAACGTGATGAGACTCAAACACCGGCTATATTGAGATCCGGCATTACCGGGAATCCGAGCATTCCTTTCGCTCTAGCTTCGCTGAAGTAGGCGAAAAGAGCGAGGTTAACTTTGTGGTAACGGTCACGATATTCAAATAAATATTCGGCTGGATCCTATTCCCAATTGTTCGGACTTCAATTAGCGATCGAGCTCGGGATTTGATAGCCACCGAACCGTACGATAGATGTGTTCGAAGACTCCGGCGTCCCATTATACGATGTTCTGGAGGAAGATTGTAAACTTAAGAGGGAAAAATTCAACGAGACCATATGCCGTGGACTATTAGCTTCCAACTTGTGTTCATCGTCAATCCTGTAGATGCGCTTACATGTGAAACTGCAAATAGCGCAGCTAAGCGAATGGACCAATGAAGACAGTCCATCTCGCCCTGGATATGGTCACTAAAGAGTCAGCCTGCAGAAATATCGCGATTACCAACCAAAAAGTGTTTCAAAGCATGATCGTTTCCTCGCTACTTTGGATCTCCGGGAGGGACTAAACCAATATATGCAAGAACGCGATATGGGATGGTACCGAAGGGCGGACCGGGCAGCGACAACGCCCTTTGCACATTTATTAAAACCGTAAAGACTTCCAAGTCAATATTTAAACCATATACCGTACCTAAAACTTAAGGAATTGTACGCAACACAGACATGCCTTTTCTCAAAGTCCCCAACGCCAGACTTTACTACGAGCTTTTCCCAAACACACCGGCACCACAGCTGCCCCTCTTAGTCCTCATCCATGGCGGCAACGGTAACCTAGATTACTTCCGACCCATAGCCCAGATACTGGAAAAACACTTCCGAGTCTGCATCTACGACCGCCGCGGCTTCTCCCGCTCCGCGCTCACCGGCCCACAAGACTACAGCACTGGCGCAGCTCGTCTCGCAACAGACGCCGACGACACACGCGCGTTGATAGAACATCTAAACAAACATACCGCGGACAAAGAAAATGCACAACCGGTTCAAAGCGCTACCGTTCTGGGGAATAGCTCCGGTGCCATCGTCGCGATTCAAGTACTCGTACGCCATCACGATGTTGTCACAGCGTTGGTTGCACACGAGCCGCCTGTGACTACATTGCTACCCAATCGCGAACACTGGGCTGCGCGCCAGCAAGCTGTGTACGAATTGTATCGCCGGCAAGGACATGTCGCTGCGATGGGAGAGTTTTACAAGATTGTCCATGCGGAAGGCGATCCTGGATTTGTGCCCGATGTCAGTGAAGATCCGTACTTGGCCGGCAATGTTATGTATTGGTTTGAGAGAGAGATGCTGGGGTATGTTCACTCTGAGTTCGACTTTGATGCGCTTGAGAAGGTGAAGGGGAAATTGGTGTTGGTTAATGGGAAGGGCACGCACGTTGAAACACCGCAGTATTTGTGCAATGTTGAGTTGGGGAAGAGGTTAGGGTTGGATGTGAATATGTTTGGAGGTGGGCATGTCGCTTTTAACGTCGATCCGGAGCTGTTTGCGGCTGAATTCAGGACTGCATTGGATGCGCGGATGTAGCAATTAAATTTACTATAGACGAGTGATGCGTATACCCATTCAGCGAAGAAGTTTCGCCCACAGTAGCTAGACCAGAACTGAAGCAAGAAATGTGCCATTCACTCCCGTCACTCTTGAGGTGACTTTACCCCGGTTTGCGTCCTATACCCTACAGGATGATCACCTCAAGCAAAATCCCACAAGTTCAGATGCGCATCATGCATATCCGTCGCGCCGGAAAACTCCGTAAAAAGAAATTGCTGCAGAGCCTCGTCAATGTGAATTTCCGCCGCCGTCAACTTGTCGGTCACATCCGCATACTGAGCCAGACATATATCCCCAATATCCCAACCGTACTCCTGTTTATGAATCCTCAACGCTTCAATCATACTTGAAGCCAGCTTCAAAGAAATACTTTGCGCTAGCCCGACGTCGTGGTGCTCGATTTCCAAGGCGCACCGGAGCAGGAAAGCAACAGTACTGGATAAGACGAATGCGCACAACGGGAGCCAAAAGTCGGTGAGGGCTGCGCCATCCAATTCTTGGACCAGGGAAACGATGTCTTGTGCGACTCTACGAGCCTCTAGCATACGGTTCGGATCTAGGGCTTCTAGTGCAGTTGTTTGATGACTGAGGCGATCTGCTTCGAGGCGTCGGTCTAGAAGTCTGACATATAGATATGCGAGTCGCAAATTGGAAGATCCCGGGTCTTGAAGGTTTACACCTCGGAGCACTATGCGTCTAAGCTCTGGTGGCAAAGAGTACTCCCAATTGGCGAGCTTGTTCTCGATTTTTGGGCGATTGGTGAAGACATCCTGCTGCAGGTGGAAGATGTGTTCTAGGTAACTGTCCAGCACTTGCGTAAGAGTGATTGATTGAACGAATATTGATGTCGCAGTCGGATTGTCTGCTGCATTTGTACCCTCGTGCAGTAAATCAGCACTCGGGGTCGATACGTTGTGCTCAGTTCTCTTCAAGTGCGGTGGAGTGCCATAGGCAACGCTGGACCTGCAAGACATCAGTAGCCTTTCAACCTTCACGTCAACCTAGCTGGATAGTCTCACCACTTGTCATATATAAACAAAGCCCACCACAACCGAGTTCGCAAGCGTTTCTCTGAGACCGAAATCTCCCAATCTAAACAATTGCGATTCAAACCCAACCCATGTGCAATAGCCACCGCAGATCCAAGAAGAATGCCGTTGCCAATGACAGATGTCAGTGGGCGCCCAGATATATTTAGAAGAATGGCAATCAGAACCGAGATACTAGGTGCTACATGAAGCTCCGAGTATAGTGCTTCATTAGCTTGGTTCCATATGAACATGATGTCTGGAGCCCAATGCGCGGGAAGTGAAGCAGAATTGCGCGCGTAGACTGCTGCATTAGCGTACACGCAAGCCAGTAGGGATGGTGATATCGAACTCTTGGACGTCGCATATTGCGATTTGAATGATACCTCGTCGAGCAATGGGAAGCAGACGTGGACTTTCTGAAAGTATCTGTGATCCACAATGGTCAGAGAGTAGTTGCACATCAGAGAATTGATGGCGATTCTGGAATCAAGGCTGACGCTACATACATTTCAAGTAGATCACCGCAAAAAGCGCCAAGAACTTGCTCTATGATGTGTAGTTTCATGGATGCAGGGCTTTCTTTGACCATAGCGCCTAGCGGACGTCTGCGCACAGTATTGAAAACCACCGGATCATGGTTTCCCATGGAATATATAGGAGTTGTCTTTGTGAAGTTCGACCCGCCTAAAAGAAACCCTGTAGCAGAACTGTTGGAAATATAGTCTGCGATTAGTCGGGTGTCAGTATCATTGACAGGCCCGACGACATGCATCTCATCTTCATCTTCTGCAATGTTACGAGAGGGACCTGGGAATGGTGTGTCCCCAGGAGTGAGAATCTCAGCACCGCGGGAATTGCACATCGAAGGTTGCCCTCCGCTCCCATGGACGACGGAAGAAGTGGGCTGCAGATGCCGATCCCGCGGTGTACGCACACGTCGGATGCCCGAAGGAGCTCCGTTTTGTTTGTCTGATGCCGGGAATATGCATTCGGTATCGCGGAACCTACACATCTGGCATCGATGGGAGACTGCTGATTCTGTCGCACAACGCGATTTTCGCTTTTGACAGGCGAGACATGCCCAACTTGCTTGCCCGGGGCGGCGTCTACGTACCGCGGTCGATTTGGGTGAGATATACGACGGTGGAACAGGTTTTGGAGGCATTGTTTGGTGTATATGGAGAATGAAAAGCTTATTGAGCGTATGCGTTGAGATCGTGAAATGGTACGCCTGTCACTAAGTGCCCCGCCCCGCGGGGCTTCTAATTCCCGCGGAACGGAGCTTCTAATTCCCGCGGAACGGAGCTTAGGCTGATAGCCCCCCAACATCTTGACATTGCTATCCGTGGTTCGTATTCGTGATAAGAGTATGATACAAATACCCCATTTCAGTCTGATCTTTTCTTCACTTCCTCTCGCTGCCCAGTGACAGCTCGAACACAATACCCCCCATATCTTTGTTGTCCACTATTCTATCTACCATTCCTGCTTGCCACTACACAGCATCCAGCATGTGTCCTGCTAGAATTACAGACACCAAGGAAGCGGAGGCTTCCTTTTGGAAGAAAGCTGATCAGCATCTCATGTCGACTGGTGTTCCGTTCTCGCCAGCTATCATAACTCGGGCACGAGGTACCAAGTTGTACGACATTCACGACCGCCAGATCCTAGACTTTACTTCTGGCCAAATGAGCTCACTCTTGGGACACTCGCATCCCGAGATCGTGGCTGTCGTCAAGCACTATGTTGAAAACCTCGACCATCTTTTGAGCAACATGATCACACAACCCGTCGTGGATTTGGCCGAACGTCTAGGCCGCTTACTCCCACCGCCACTCGAAAAGTCATTTTTCCTCAACACCGGGTCCGAAACCACAGAAGCAGCGATAAAAATGGCCAAATGCTACACGGGAAATTTCGAGGTAGTGGCTTTCTCTGCTAGCTACCATGGTCTGACTTCAGGATCTGGATCGGCAACTTATTCCGCCGGTCGCAAGAACGGTGGTCCAGCAATGCCGGGCCAACTTGCCTTCCCAGCGCCCTACGGATACCGGTCTCCGTTCCGGAAAAGCGACGGGACATATGACTGGGAGACCGAGATGGATTTTGGATGGTCGATGATTGACAGGCAAAGTGTGGGTTCCCTGGCTGCCTTCATCATGGAGCCTATCCTATCCACTGGAGGAATACTGGAACCACCCCCAGGATACATCAAGCGCATGGTTGCAGAATGTAAGAAACGCAATATGCTTGTTATCATGGATGAAGCGCAAACTGGTGTCGGTAGAACCGGGCAGATGTTTGCATTTCAGCACGACGATATAGTACCAGACATACTCGCGCTTTCTAAAACACTGGGTTGCGGACTTCCATTGGCATCAGTCTCCACTACTGTGGAAATCGAAAGAGGCTGTAAGGAGGCTAGTTTTCTTTGGCTGACTACCCACCTCAATGACCCTCTGCCTGCGGCCATAGGCAACAAGGTGCTTGAAATAGTCGAGCGTGATAACGTCTCCAAGATGGCGGTGGAACGAGGAGATCAACTGCGCGCTGGTCTAATCAAGCTTCAAGAGAAGTACTGGTGTATTGGGGAAGTGCGAGGTCGCGGACTATTGCAAGGGATCGAGATCATCTCCGATGCGAAGTCGCGAGCACCAGGACCGGAACTAGGTGCAAATGTCTCCGAGGTGGCTCTTGATATAGGTTTGTCATGCAATATAGTGAACTTACCTGGTATGGGTGGTGTTTTTCGATTGGCCCCGCCTGTCACCGTATCTGCGGAGGAAATTGACGACGCTCTACGCATCTTGGATACAGCTTTCGGTCAAGTGCTGCAGGATTATAATGGAAAGACCACGTCCTATGAGGTCGAAAGCAACCCTTTGTAATATGCCAATTCACGCGAGTTTGGATCAGCTTCTATCCTTAGCTCATTCTTAGACCTACAAAATAGTCCAGTGGCAAAGGTTCCCCTGAACCGTATCAATCAACCCGTCAACCAACGGCAAAGTCACCACTTTTCCTTGTTGAAGACTGGATTAGTATCCCTAACCTGGTACCATTTGCTCACAAAAGTGGCGCCTTCAGGTAGCTCAGTCTGCTTATTCCTCAATCGCACCAGCAACGGCCAGATCAACCTCAACGTCCGAGGTTCATCGCATACCCACCTTTCAAAATCTGCACCATGTATATACCTCATCTCTTTGTCTTCCATCTTCCAGTTGCGGTGTTCCCCGATAGACCACTCGATTTTGAATACCCCACCATATTGGTTCACGTGATTTTTCATGCCTTCTCTACTGTAGCGTCTGTATGGGAGCCCCCATGTTGGAGCCTTTTCATGCACCTCATCTACGCACATAGAGTAGGTTCGAGAGGCTGTAGTATGTTAGTGGCTGATCTGTACGAGATGGTTGTCAGACACAAAAATCGTGCAAATACATACACGATGGGCTACGGTGTGTCCACCCCTGCGCTGCACAGGCGCGGCAGAAATACCCCTCCTTGTATGACAAAGTTTCCATATCATAGAACGGTGCGCGGATCGAAGTTGCATATTGCAAACGACTTCTAACTGACCAGTTGTCTTCGGGCTCCCTAAATTCGGTAGGGAATTTTGTCTTCAACGCAATCATGTCGAACATCTGATGTCGGGACCGTGCAATTCCGTCTCCATCGCCACCGTAATTACCCTCTATGAGGCGTATCACGGGAATGTTTTCCTCTAGCATCTTCAATAGAGTGCTCCTTTGCTCCTCCGGTTGCTCGATGCTGTCCTCGCTGCATTTCTGCAGTTTTGAAATGCTTTCCAGCGATTGCATTCTGATTATATCGTCGTGGATGAAACATCTAAAGCATCGTCGCTCTGGCGTCATGAGGTCCAAGATGTCGCCAAAGTACCCGCACATAACGCAGCGCTCATCCTGAATGACGTCGAAGATTGTTCCGATTGTCCAATGCCTGCATTCCAGTGCAGATGCCACGGCGAGGAGCTTAGGAAAGGCCGCAATTTTCGCAAAGACGTGCCAATCTTGAAGAATTTGTAGAAGATGAAGCGCGTCGGGTGGGGAAAAGTCGAGTCTGGCCAAAGTCAAAAGCGAGCAGATATCGAGTTGGATGAAGATGGCACATAGTATCTCGACTGGAAGAGTGAAGATTCGGGAGCGAGGGCTATCATCCGCATTACTATTCTGGATGGCCTTCTTCTTGATTCGCTCGAGTTCGAATTGTGGGCAAGGCAAAGGATTCTTGGGTAGATCGCCTGCAAAGAACCCAGGGCGCGGCGCGCGGAACGTGTACTCTTCGAAATCGTCGACTGGAATTCTACCTTCTTTGGGAAACCCAGCATCAGGACCTTGGTTATCGGCGTTCATGTTTAACTTAGTATGCTAAATAATAGTGGTTGCAAATTGGATGGCTAGACATATGAGGGAAAAGCTGAGGCTGATGAGGCGGCAACTGTGCCGCAAAGCATGTCCGAGCTTTCCGCCTGTGAAACGGCAGCTGTCTTTCTTGCGGGATTGGTTCTTACAGCACAATGCAGATCATTGACTTCCACAAAATGTGTACATACACATATGACTGGCCCCCACGTTTGCTCTTATGCCGAACATACTAGTAGACCCAAGAAAACTTTATGGAATATCCTGATGGAGCTTCACATCGAACTTCGACTGCCACGTTCTTTAACGAGAGCACTTGATTTGGTGCGTTTCATGATGGCGCTACGCTGTATCGAGCAGGCGACAAGAAAGATCTGCTAATCTCCACCTTTCGCATAGGCATCGAAGAGATTTTTATGGGAGACTCTTTTTCGCGATGTTGACTTCATTGTAGTAGGGTAGAGCTCCTGCCAAGAGCACGTGCCCGTGGTTTATTGGGCTGCCCAAAGGCTGTCTAATATTGGCGTGAAGTCAATCAGCTATAAAGTCCTCGAAATACCCATCTACTTTGATTTCTCTGTAGACTTGGACGATATTCCTCACACATCTCCAATTCCGCCAACGCGCCGCCGCAATGCGTTCATACGTCACGTATCTCGCATGCGCATTGACGGGGCTCTCGGTCGCTTCCGCTCAAAATGCAAACATAACCCTGGCCCCAGCGGCAACCGGATTCGAAGCCGATGGAGCCTCATTTTATTACGCATCAAACCCACTCGTTCTCGCGAATGACGGCAGCGCTGCAGATGGTGGCTTCAGGGTATTCAATGCCGGCGCGAACTCATCATGGAGCCAAACATCGCATCTCAAGACTGGACGGTCCAAGATCATCACGCCTGTATATGACGTCGGTGGTCGTGATTTGCTTCTGAACATCCCTGCTCCGGACTCCGTATTGAGAGCTTTCGAAGTCAGCGAGAATGGGGTTGCGGGAGTCGAGCAGGCGAGAAAGAAGTTTCTAGGCGACTGGTCGACACTATGCGTGTGGCGAAGCGCAAAGAGCGGGGAAAACTATGGGTTTCTGTTTGGCAAGAAACAGGTCGTGCAGTTTCTAGTAAGAGGAACGGAGAACAGCACCGAGATTCTCGAGGTACCATTATCGGAAATTATCGGAATTGTAGACGATGCTGATGCGAGGTAGATCCAAACATTCCCGATACCAATCGAAGGGGAGGCTTGCACGGTTCTTTCTAACGGTCTGGTCTATTTCTCCGCAGAAGACCAGCCACTTTATTCATTCCAGGCAACCGAGTCTACGGTGACGCCGGAGATCACGACTGTCAGCGAGGAGATAGAGGTCATTGGCCTGGCTACGTACTACCGTATTTCCGGTGACTACCTTTTTGTGGCGCATGACGAAGTCATTGATGTTTATGACGAGAAGTTAGGTCTTGTGGGCAGCATATCCTTGACTGGAATCCCTGATCTTTCCATCCAAGGGGGTCTCTCTATTTACCAAGCATCTACATCTACATTCCCTTCCGGTGCGATCGCGTTCGCGTTCGAGGATGAGGAGACTGCTGGAATAGCCGTCGGACCCCTCGAAAGCGCTCTGGCTGCCGTCGGAATTGAAGTTAATACGGACTTCAACCCTCGAGACCGTCCATGCAATGATTGCGAGGGTACCATTACGAAACAGTGCTCTGAAAATGGATTTGATGCAGGGTATTCCTCGTGTCAATGTTTTGTGGGCTTCTCCGGCTCCGACTGCAGCGAGACCATCTGCAAAAACAGCTGCTCCAGCCACGGCAAGTGCGCAGGTCCGAACGTTTGCCAGTGCGATGCAGGCTGGGAAGGCCCCGACTGCTCTTTCGTAGCCGTGCAAGCGAAGTATGAGACAGCAGCGAACGGAGGAGATGGTGACGACCCCGCGATCTGGATCCATCCCACCGATGCTTCGCAGAGCAAGATTGTCACAACCACTAAATCTGAGGCTGGTGCAGGATTTACTGTCTTCGACTTGAAAGGCGAGCTGTTGCAGCATACACCCGCGGAACAGCCGAATAACGTCGATGTCATCTACAACTTCACTCTCGGCGACAAACAGACGGATCTCACATTCGCGGCGTGCAGGGGTGATAACACGCTGTGGTAGGTGCTCTCCCATTTATTCCTGGGAGAACTGTTCCTTGTTAACAATTGCGCAGTCTTTTCGCGATCAACTCCACCGGATTCCTTTCGCCGATTGCTGGCGGCGTTCAGCCCACGCCCGAGGACTATGAAGTTTATGGCTCATGCACGTTCCGCTCCACTAAAACGGGGAAGCAATATCTCTTCGTCAACAACAAAGATGCAGAGTACTTGCAATACGAGCTGACCTCCACGGCCAACGGAACTCTACAAACCACGCTTGTCCGTGAGTTCATTGGAGGCTCAGGTGGCCAAGTCGAAGGTTGTGTGGCTGATGACGCTGCGGGTTTCCTATTCCTAGGAGAAGAGCCGGAGGGTGTTTGGCGATATGACGCTGAGCCAGACGGTGAGTAGTTATCCACCCTAGATTGACTGCACATTCGACCTAGTGACGTATATGACGTCCCCCTATGGGATCGCAATTTTCTGACATACTGAACTCTAGGCTCGGACACAGGGATGCAAATCGCCAAGGTCGGCGATGGTCGTCTATCCGCCGACGTTGAAGGCATCGCATTGGTCCCAGCTACTTCCGGAGGCTCGGGCTACATATTCGTGTCTTCCCAAGGCATTAGTTCGTACATTGTCTATGATCGCGCACCGCCACATGAGTATGTCATGACTTTCACCATTGTAGACAATAGGGAGGCGGGAATAGACCATGTGTCAAATACGGATGGAATCGCTGTCGTTGGTGATAGATTGAATAGTGACTTTCCGGGGGGCTTGTTTGTCACGCATGACGATGCCAACGAGCTGGCAGAAGGAGGCACTGCCTTAGAAGCATCGTTCAAGCTTGTGAGCTTAGAAGATATTTTAGGTGAAGAACGGACCAAAGCACTAGGCTATTAGATAGACTGCGCATTTGACGTAGTAACGTATACAACGCCCCACAATCTAGTAAAAATGTACAGAGTTTTAGTGTTAAGGTTAAGAACTATAGTACGCTTGTTACCTTTTACTATAAAACAAAGCTACAGTAGAGTTCTTACAAGGCTTTCTACTTCTATCAATCCTCACTATGGCACCCACCCTTACACACACGGGGCTATTAGATATGAAGGTACTATTAAAATTTTATGCCTCGCTTGAATACCCGCTGCTTATTTCACGGGCTGTTAATGTTGTTCCTTCGTGTGCACGATCGATCACTGGGACTATCAATTGATCGTATACTTCGAGCTCAATGCGCATACAGAACAATGGGTCCCGACACACGAAGGAAAAGGAGTAGACATATAAAACTGATTAATTAAGTGGCTCAGCTCTAAAGCATGGACGGCATTGCGATTGGGGGTCTCTTTTGTCACGTGACTAGCCCAGATCGCGACCGAAATGACCCGTCCGACCGTTTGATGCATGATATTTTAATTTCACGGCTTCGGTCAATCAGCGAATGTTCTGTTTCCTGGTTTGCGCCACCTCTTATCTATCACCACCGTTCGCCGTCCCCTTCAGCTACCCCAGCCGGCATGACGATCCGCACCCAAGATGTGAGACAGTTGGCACGGCGCGGAGTCAAGCGATCGGATCCAGCAGGTAAACGTTTAGATGATGTACCGCCGACCTTTATCTAGACTACCGTGCGAATGGTAACGAACAAAGGAGTTATCGCACCGCGCCATGCATCTTGGTCCATCGTCTTGGCAGATCGCCAGTCTCTGGGCATACCCAAATCAGGCAGGTGAGCGAAACGCGTGCCCTCACCCCAGACTTTCTTGGTAGTAAAAGTAGGAAAGAGGATAAGAATGTTTTCTGGGAAACTGGAGCGGGGAGGTCGCTATAAGTACTGTGTCTGTCTTCTGGAGGATGAGAACTTGCTCAATCGTGCTCACCACGATCAATCTCTGCCTTCAAGATGAGAGTTACTTCAGCTATTTTGGCGTTACCCGCGGCGGCTAGTGCTGCCCATTTCTCGCGTGCTCAGTATGATTCTGGTGAGGTGCACCAGATGATCCTGGACATGAAGAATGTACTTGACCCCCGTCCTCCAGAGTGACTATCCGAATCCTGCTGACATCGCCTCAACTAGGCGCAATGGGATGCTCTTGAGGCTGCCGGTGCTCTCAACTCCAGTCAATGGCCATCGTGGAAGACTTGGGACAAACTTGATCGTCGTGTGAAGGGAGATCGTCTACAGTGCAGAGACGGTCTCGCCGTCGCAGAGGAGAGCAATCCAATGCAGACTTTCCGCTGCAACAACGTGAGTATCTCCTCCCAATATCTCCGTAATCTGCAGCAACGTCTGTTAACATTGTATCTAGATGGATCTTCATGACTTTCTCAACCACGATGACATGGGTGGAGGCGAGACGGACCCACAATACCCAAACCGACGAGGCTCTTCGGTCTGGGGATGGGTTTCCCCAGAAGGACGTCAGATTGCTCTCATTGGTCAGCACACTGGCACAGCATTTGTTGAGATCGACGCACGTGGTAAAATGACATTCCTTGGAAAACTCCCTTCGCAAGACCCGATCGGATCATCGTGGCGCGAAATCAGAGTTTTGAACAACTTCGCCATCATCGGATCTGAGGCGGTTGGCCACTACGTCCAGATCTTCGACTTGAACAAAGTCGCTGCCATCGATCCTAAGAACCCTGTCACGTTCAAACGCGAAGATGTCGAGAGCATTTTCGACGGTCTTCCTATTGGCCGCGCCCACAATATCGTGATTGACTGGGACAACGAGTATGCGATTGCTGTCGGTGCCCAACCACGCAACCAGACCTGCGCTGCTGGCCTTGAATACATCAACTTGGACGACCCTAAGAACCCCACCAAGCCCGGTTGCGCGAGCTCGGACGGCTACACGCACGACGCGCAGTGTGTCAACTACAATGGTCCTGATTCCAGATATCTTGGTCGCAATATCTGTGTTGCCTACAACGAGGACTCCATCACTATCTGGGACTCGACTGACAAGGCTAACTCGGAGATGCTGGGGCGTCTTGAGTATCCCGGTGCTACTTACACTCACCAGGGATGGTGGACTGAGCGCAACTGGCACCAGTTCGTCTTGCTGAATGATGAGCTTGACGAGGTTCGGGGCGTAGTTGAGGACGGAATTCCCATCACACATATCATCGATTTGACTGACCTTACCGAACCCAAGCACGTACGTACATACTATCCTATGATTAGTCACGGCAGATTATTGGTTACTGGCTGACCATCTTCTAGACCGGTACCTTCCAGTGCACTGACCATAAAGCCGTGGACCACAACCTTTACATCGAAGATGGAACCATGTTCCAGTCTAACTACGGAGCCGGTGTGTGGGTCAAGGATGTGCGATCGATCGCCGAACACCCCGATGGAAGCCAGGTGAAGACTTTGGCATTCTTCGATATGCACCCAGAAGACGATGCTACTGGTGGTTCGCTGGACTTTGTCGGGTCATGGGGAAATGTAAGTTGACTTCCGTCTTTTCATGAGAATTCGATCCTAGAGAGAAATATACTGACCGCATCTCACTATCTAGTTCCAATTCCCTTCCGGTTACATCGTTGCAAACACTTTTGAGCGCGGTGCATATGTGTTGAGAGTCGCGTCAGGCCGAGGCCGGGATGGTGGTCGCGGGTTTGGCGGCAAGTCCGAGTAGAATATACCTAAGTACAGTGATGTCACAAACAACGTTGCCTTGTAATCAAATACTGTTCAATCCAAGAAGCACCAATTTCCCAATCATTGTTCAGACAATCGGTAATAGTCATGAATGTTGTTATATGGAGAATGAGGATATAACTCGAACAGTTGTACTTCTTCTATGCCAGGTTCATCGACCAAAGTCCGAGTAGGCAGAATATGTGTTAGTTTGTGAAGATATCGCAGAGCGACGATGTATCACTTGTGCGCGTGCTGTGTGGAGTATAGGTCACTTGACGAAGGTAAATCACACTCGCGCACATACCCTACATACACTGCCGAGATATTACACCGACACGCGATGGGTACGCTAGTATTCCGCATTCTCAGCCCTATACGCGCAGGAACAAGTGGCGTGATCAAACATAAAATCGCTCAATCCTGTTCGGAAAAATGACTCGGCGCGCCTCACTGCGCAGCGGAAAAGCCGCGATCGAGCCCATAGAACAGGGGCAAGACCACGTGAACAATATTGTGGTTGATCATCGCAAATCAATGAATGGTCGACATACACTTTAATGGTGTTGATGTTTGTGCCGGTTCTTATCCAGCACGTTAACTTCCATCATCCAAACTGTAGTGCGCGAAGACCACCGCCGCCAAATTTATGCACAGGCAGCCATTCTACTATGAACATAAGCACAGCTTGCTAAAGCATGATATACCCAGTATCCTGCCCGCTATTCATGATGGTAGATTAAGCATGGCGTGTTATCCTTTTGTCGCTTAAAGTACAACATGTCCCAGTCACAAGAAATCCAAGGCTGATTTTTCCGAGGCAGCCGAGTTTCGGCCTAAACATGAATTGGCCCCCCGTAGAATCACCCCATCCAAGCTGAAAAGTGGAACCACAATTCCGGACCTGTTTTTCTTACATGTGTCACTTGCCTCATTTCTTCATCAGGACCACTTACCCAATTCTTTTCTACGTCTTTTCACGCATTTCCCACTCGTCACATTTTTCTTTTCCCTTCCGCTGCGGTGAGCAGTTCTCTCTTGGAAGCACCGGTCGTCAAAGGAACAGCGGAAGGTTCAATCCTGGAGCGATGTTGATCACGCGCGGCTTCTCTCTGACCAACTTCGTCATCGGATCTTCCGCGCTATGCTTCCAGATCTTCGTTCTTTACCCATGGCATGAGAAGCTCGAGGAACACTTCAACGAAATGACCAAATCGCATCAGACTATGCTGCAAGAGACCACAAGAAGACACAAGCAGGAGCTTGCTGGTATTCGCGCTGAATTGGAGAAGTTGACGAAGGAAAAGGAACGGAGGGGAAGGTTCTGGTGATTCGGAGATTCAGAATCGTTGTCTGAAAACCATGCGACAGGGAGACCAAGGGGAATCGCGCGCCTCATTTACATGGAACTTCTATCCGGCGCCTGATCGTCCGCACATCACGAGACGCTGTTTCCGGGGCAACTTTTGGCATAATCCCCTTGCTACGCAGATCGAAAGCAGAGCAAAACCGTCTACTATTCGAACGTGAAATTGGGAGCCTGATGTCTGTTCATGCCTCGATGATCACCTTGAGCGCGCATGTATTCCCCGCCGGCTGCTCTTATCAACCAATATGGTCTCATATTTACACAACTCGGCTCCCCCAAGGTCGAAATGTCATTTGTTTCCCATTTCCATACCCACACTGCATCGACGACTTATCCTACCCGACCTCGTTGTGGTCTTCCTTTAGACCGGAATTTTAAGATCAACTGCCGGCAAAAAAATTGAATACAATCTTAAATCTCTCATACATTCTGCCGATACAGTGATTCCAGTCCCTCTTGTCCCCATCTCCAATAGTGTCTGCCAGATCTGCTCAATGTTGACAATTCGCAGTAGGACATAGACGCCTCATTGCTTGTGCGCACGACCCCCAAATGTCGCATCCAACGGCCGTTCTACGCTAGCCCACTAGCCACTTATTAGTATCGCGTGGCCTTTGCCGCAGTCATCATCATAACTCTGTCGATTCGACTTTTTTTCATCGCCTACTCTCCTATACCATTTTTTCTGGGACTACTAAAAGATCCTGGAGGAATGGGTGTCGGATTTTGGAAGTACAGTGGGAGAGATACTCATATCGCTGGGAAGAAGTGGACGAACTTGATACGAGCCGGACGTCTACAGCCTTGATACTTCACTCGGGTCAATGCCATAGATACATAGAACGTGAGCCAACGGCATCAACAAAAATAACGACCACGTTGATGCATTCTCGGCAGTCCCCCTCCCATATATCCAGTAGGTCAAAAAGAAGAGCAGCAAACTAATACGGTGTTGTTGGATTCATGCGATTCACTGTGGTAGCCATCCATGGCAACAGTGAAGGGATATTCCTATCGTTGCATGCCCCCTTTCTCTCATTCAGTGCTACTCGACCTGGTGGATGGTAGAACTCCGATACGAAACTCGTGATTATTCTTTTTATGCAGGGTGAATAATCCATCATCAGGAGCAAAATAATGGCTACCGGCATACTTCCATTCTTGTGTATTGGTGTTGGTATGACTCGCATGAGTTTGAGACAAATCACAGCCCGCACTTGGTAGAGATGACCGTTTCGACCTGTCCAAGGAAGACTTGCTCGATACGAAAGAGCGGCAGGAGTGCTTGAATCTCGACGCAAGGAAGCCCGGATATTTCAACAGAGGACCGAAGGTTGGTAGGCAGGCACAGATGATGGCGAGACCAAGTTGAATTGTGGACCAAAGCATCACGTTTCCAACATCGAAAGCGGTTTTTGGACTAGGTAGAATCCACATATATCGCAGACGAACCATGCTAGTGATGCATACGCTACTCCAGTTAGTCACAAGACAAATTTCGATGGCGGCCCATACTCACAAGCCGCCGAGCAGGAATATGAGTGAAACGGCACACTGTCGATCGTAAGGCAGTCCTGACTTTCGTATCATGCCAATAGGCAAACACAGTATAAATATATCCACAACAAGGTTGGTCAATTCGTAAGCAAGGAGAGTCCTGGCACCATTATGACAATGCTGCGATCGACCCACAATTTCCAGAATGCTGCAACCGGAGTGCACTGGAATATGACAACAAACGTGATGATGATGAACCATGCCAGACATGCGATACCGGTCGCCAATAGAACGCGACGGAACGTGACGCTGGCGAAGAAGATTGAATCATAGAACGACAGAATACTGATCTTGACTGTAGTTATGACTGCCACAAAAAGGAGTTCGCTGATGAATAGTGTCTGTGACATGGAGTTGTTAATCATCAGTAGACTATTGGCCGTGATCGGGTGCCCCGTACCTTTAGAAGAGATTGAGCATCCCTCATCGAAGACAATCTTCCTGGATAGAATTCTCCATTCTCTGAGCTGTAGCGAATATCTATATTTTGATCTGTGAGTGGTCGGTTTGAACTATGGATGAAAAGCTTACAATGAATCGATACTCCCACATAGACGCCGAAAAAGCAGAGCGAGAGCAGACACAGCCATTCTGCCACAGCAGGCGGTTAGGCCAGACTTTTTCGTACAATGAAACGAATTGTCACCGAAATCGACGCTGTTATAAAAGTTGTGATACATGCTGCATAGTTGCTCCGTCCTATATCGCTCAGTTGTGCCATGGTAAGCAGTAGTGGATATGAGGGGATTGCTGGAAGAAGGACTTGTTAGACGAATCTGATTGAAGAATTACGGCTTATCTAGAAAATTCAAGTTTGTGAGCGCGTGCCAGAATTTTGCCTCCCGATTGCGGCTCAAACACCTCTTACACACCGGTGTTGTCAATTCGAATAGTGTTCGGCAACGAAATCAAATTAGGTTCAACCGCGCGACTACTGGGCTTTCGATGTACGCTATCGCCGGCCAACCATGGGTCGACAGAACGCCACAGTTTAGCACGTATCTTGACTTGTATGAAACTGACGACATTCGTCGTTTCGCAGCGAACTTAGATCATTGCATGGCTGACTCATTCACTCAAAGATCAGCGTGAAGAAAAAGAAATCTGGCCTGACGTATAAGTTGGTACGATCTCTCTCTCTCTCTTCGCACGCCATTTTTACAGTATTGGGTCTCCTTAACCATATGCCCTTGCGGAGGTGATATATTTTACTCAAAGAGCCAACATCAATAACGCCGAACTAAGGTGTGGCGAGACCAATTCCTGAATGACTCCATACTTGTCGTCTGATACCTAAGCTAGCACGCAGGTGGGCCCTAAGCACTAATGTTTGCCCTGCAGTAAAATGTATTTCGCTTTCCCACTCTTTTATGATAGGGCAGTTGACCTAGAAAAGTCAACTACTCAGTCTCGTTCCACGTGCTTGATTGATACCTACTCCAGCTTTCGAATCCCCCGCATGGTGCATACTGCGATACAGATGCGACGACCAGCTTTAGGTGTTAATAATGTCTCATACATCGTCAAGCAAGTGTGTCGCTGCTAGACCCTCTCTGTAACTATACATGACACGATTAGTGCATAGCGTGTCGGCGCAAGTACAGCGTAGTTTCTATTCGTGCGCACCACGTTGCATGTTTGTCACAGCGAGAGACTAACGAAAGGTCTGCAGCATGCTATCTTTTGGATAGCAAGATTCAATTTAAAGACTTTTAAGTCCACTCTGGCCATGTTCTGAGCAGATATTGACGCAATAAGAATGTAAAAAAGTGTCACAAAGACTTACTAGTCGATATCTGCGAGCGTCAAGTGATACCGCGAGAGCAGCCCGGAATTGTCTCTTATCTCAGGCTGTCGGTTGATATTTTGACCAGGGAGTTCTGGACAAAAACTTCCTCCACCCACATAATGCTTGAGCTGGCAGGAGAGAAGCGAATTTATCAGTCAGGACAATCCGTTCATCTACCATGTAGTCTAACCTACAGTATGTCACGCTGAGATCTTCAACAAATACCACCCATTTGATGTGATTAGATCACAAAGTGGGATGGAACTTATAAATCAAAACTCAAGAGAAATTCATTTGGATATTGGACCTGACTAAATCTAATTCAATGTAATTCTTTCTAAGTAAGTCAAAGTATGCGTGAGGTATCAAGATGTAAACCAAGATTCCCTATCAAAAGATTGTAACGTCTGGCCACAACGTAAAGAAAGCAGCAGAATCAAGCATCAAATTGACCAGCAGCTCATCAAAAGACTAGTGTGCACTCCCTAACCCACCGCATTCCTTCACCAAAATCCCGATACTCATTTGTCAAACTTCTTCTTGCACTTGCAGTCCGAACATCCAGAAGGCCTCTTGAGCGCATTTTTCTCCTTCCAAACACAATTTCCGCGATTGCTGACCTTGCACTGCCCTGCCACAGGAAACGCAGAATATTGGCAGTCTTTACCGGGTTTGCTCGTGATGTAGCATCTGACATGGCCGTCGAGGAAGACGTCAGGGATGACAATCGTGCCACCGAGAGTCACATCGTCGGTGGGTTTGGTAGCTTGAGGAATAGCGCAAATTAGCAGAGCGGTGCCGATGATGGCTGTGAGAGGGAATGGTCGATCTAATAAGCGTTTAGATGCTGACGTGCTGACGGGGCGTCGTGCGTTGGCGATATCCGTGATCTTACGTTTGATGGAGTGAGGCAATACATCGTACAGGGAACAGTAGGATTTGCTGTGCGCAGGATGAGCAATGCGCGTTTAGAAGTTCCCAGCGGAGGATTTATAAGTATTCTCGCCCGAGAGAATGTGGAATCCGCGCATGCTTATTTGGACATGATTCCACCAGCGCCTAGCTTCTGTGAGTCTCACATACACTTGAGACTGCTCGTTGTACAATGAAAACGATGGTAGACAAGGCAGATAGCGAGTGTTTATTGTTCATAAGGCTGGACCGGTTGAACGTGACGCAGGATATTCGTTGGTTCAAGCCTGGCTGCGGCTCTGCACCACCCTGCACTCCCAAAATCTGACATGTCTTCGTTTCTTCTATCATGGGAGCATTGTTCTGCAATCATTTTCCTCGATGGAGTTTACAGGCTATTCCAGCTACCTTCTCCATTTGGCACCGGAATCAAATGTACTCCGCCCTTTAACATCATACTCCGTTGCACGACCCAGTAGAGATGATGATATCAGATCGTTTATCGCATTAGGCAATTAACACAACTACGTTTAAAGATCTCTCGTGAGCCCACGTGAGACGATTCACTACATCGATTAAGCCGCGCGGATTCACAAATCATCGCGGCGGACTCTGAAAAGCTGTGGGCTCGGAAGAAGGACTCAATTCTTCAACTGATCACACTGTGGCCTTGGATTCTCCCAATGCGCTTGGTATAACGTTTGAGGCAAAGTTGCACATCCGTAGTAATCTGCGTGCTCAGTGTTCCAACAGTTTGATGATCACAAATCTCACAGGATAACTGCAGCAGTCTCTCGTTTTCACAGCGGCGCATCTTGATTCACTACCAATCGTCTCCACTTTGGTAACCTTGAAAATTTGCAGCTCTTGTGTTTGTCCTTTGGGGTAGAGGTTGGGCCACTTCTGTAGAGTCCGCACCCCGGCTAGTATCGAACGGTGAGACATGCCTCACACTTGTAGAGCCATAGCCTGCCTGCTGAGTGTGTTATAACACCCCGTCTGCCTCAATATTCCGACTGAAAATCTTTTATCACATGAATCGGCAGCTATAGAATGAATGATAGCACATTTTGAAGGAGGGGGCGAGTATATATGGGGATGTGATGGAAATCCTGCTCGCCAAGGCGCTAGTCCACGCGCTAGTACCAGGGAGGAACATCATAGTCAGATATCGTCAGGTTACAGCTCAACTGGTGATAAGAATTCATGTAATTGCTCAAATAACCATCTATCAAAAAACGCTAAAGGACTATCTTAGAAACCTGAGCTCCCAAGAAACGAAGCGAATCTTCCCAACATACAAGTACATCAAAAGCATGACTGACTAATGCAGCCTTCCACCCCCCCTCCGCCGAAAAAAGAATAATGGCGAATAAACTTAAACGATTATTGTCAACGTCAAATTTATTTGACACCGATCTTGATCAAGTTGCTGACAACCTTGCTGGATGCACCAGGAAGAGGAGTGCTGTCGCCGTTCTGGCCAAGGGCGAGATACTTGGGTGCATCGTTGCCCTCGTTCCAGATCAAAGAGATACTTGGGCCACCATCAAGGCAGACGGCTTGGGTAGAGCCGCTGATGCTCTTGCCAGTCTCGCCCATCTCCTTAAAGAAGAGGTCGATCAAGGACTTGAATGCGTTGGTGGAGAGACCGGATTTGCGGACGTCAGAGGTGTAGGCGAAGTTGTAGAAAGTTCCGCCGAAGCTCACAACGGCGAGGCGCTCGTTGTTTTCGGCAGCGTGGTTCAAGCTACCGACGGGGCCACCAGTCTTGTACTCCCAGATACCCTGCTTGGTATCTATCTCAGGGGTGTTCTTCTTGAGATCAGGTCCAGACCACACCTTGGTGCCCTCGGTACCGGAGATCGAGGTGTAGTAGGGAACGTAGTCTTCAGGCACAGGGAAGGGGTTGGCGTAGGTCTTGACACTGCCATCGGCCGTCTTGATCTTGGTGTCCTCGCCGGCTGGTGCGTACCTGCGTTCGTAGAGCTCGTGGTCTGGGTCACCGATGTGCTGGAAGAAACCTCCGTTGGTCAGGATGTAGTTTCCACCCTTCTTGGTAAAGTCCTTAGGGTTGGTTCCTCCATTATCTCCCTCCTCGACGTTGCCGATGACGGTGAGCTCACCGCTGTTGATCTTGACTACATCCAATTGGCCGCTAGATTTCATGGTGGTGAGAACCTTCTTAGCCTGAGCATCGGCATTGTAGTCCTTGGGGTCCTTCATGGTGTTGAATCTCCAGTGGGTGACCTTACCAGCAATGAGGTCAGTCTTCTTGTAGAACTCATCACCAGCGCATCGTCTTTGGATAGTCTTTCCATTGCTGTCTTTCCTGGGAAGAGGGCAGGCTGAGCCGCTAGCGCTCTGCGATGCTGACATGGAAGTTCTGGTGGCTGATCGGGAGATGGAAGAAGAAGCGGACATTGATCCGCTTATCTTGGAGGAAATAGATGAGCCACTGGGCTTGATCGAGGAGGAGATTCCAGAAGAAGATCCACTGGCAGAAGCGCTCTTAGAGGAAGAACCCCCTGAGGAAGAGGCGGTGATAGAAGCGCTCTTTGAGGAGGAGGTCGCTGAGGAGGAAGAGTCCTTAGAGGAAGAGCTCTTGGAGGACGAAGTGGCAGAAGCAGAGGAAGAAGAGCCCTTGGAGGATGAAGTCGCAGAAGCAGAAGAGGAAGAGCTCTTGGAGGATGAAGTAGAAGAAGCAGAAGAGGAAGAGCTCTTGGACGAGGAAGATGACTTGGACGAAGAAGAGGTCGTAGTGGCCTCAACTTTGGTAGAGGAGGTCTTGCTGGTGGTAGCAGCCTTGGTAGTAGTGGTCTTCTTCGTCGTCTTGCGCTTCTCGATGACTTCAATCTCGCTGTCGCCCTCGGCAAAGATCTCATACAAGGCGGCATCGGTCTCGGAAGAACCACTCTCAGGGTTTTCGGCGATGAGGTCACTGAATGTGCTCACGCATTCCTCCACGGAAGATGGAGCTCCAAGACGAGTGACAGTCAGGATAGATGAACCACATGGCGCGGTGTCATAAGATTTGTCTCCCTTGGAAGCACAGAGGTCCTTGATGCAAAGAGTGACTTCATCGGAAAGGGTCTGGACACCACGGGTGACAGGGATGACACTGGAGAGCACTCCAGGTGCACCGAGGCTGAGAACAGCCGCGAGGGCTGGGATAGAACTGTAGCGCATTGGGCAGAAGAGTCGTAATGCAAATTCGAAGTTCTAGTATGCAAGTCAAGATGGAAATTGAGCTGAAAAGAATGGAAGTAACGAATGTAGTTACGGAAAAGAGCGTGTGTAGTCGAACAAACGAATGAATGAAGGAAAGAACGGAAAAAACTGTGATACTTTCTAGAACAACCAGAGTTGTTCTGCTTTATATCCAAAATGCTTCTCTATACGTCACGTACGATTGCGCGCGAATATTCGAATTACGGCGCCCGTATTCTGCGACTCAGCTTACGTTGGGCAGGTTGGAATCGCAAGCTCTCCGCTTATTGCTTTTATCAAGATTTGCCTAGATTTCACTCAGGAGTTGGCCATTTGCGGGCACCGGGGGTCGAAAATGTACACTTTGGGGCCGAGTCTAGGCCTATTGCGGTATTTTAACGGGACCACTGCGCCTCCTTAACCCCGCGTGCAATAACTGCGCCGCCGGCCTTAAATGTATAGATCGAGTGAGACGTATCATGAGAAAAGGAATCTTATGTCATCTAATTATACTTTTGGCGTCGTCGTGTCAGGCCTCCTACAAGACAACAACAGCGCCTGATCCCATGTCAACCAATCGCCCCTAGCAATACACTCCCGCTTACGTCCGCTGGCTGGATCCCAGTCTTTCAAACGAACTCGGCCCTCCAACTCCGTAGCCAAGGCTTTTACCATTTTGTTTCATCATTTCAAATTGATATCCTGATCTCCTACACCGACCGCATGCTTCTTCTTGGCGCTGCCTCGTGTTGAGATCGTTGGCGCTTCTACACGCCCCCACCGGATCTTACTTCTATCGTACGAAACTCCTTTCCATTAAACAACTCTCCACGTGCACATTCCGGTGCATGCATCATGGCTTTTACCTACTTCAGCAAACTACCGCAGGAATTGCGCCAGCAGATATGGGCGGAGGCTGCGGTTTTTCGTTGTCAACAGGTTCGTGCACCCAGTCTCTGGGCAACGGTGACCAAGTACCCCTCTGAAGCCGTTTGCTAACCGTCCCATAGTCAGTACCTACGCTCTACACGATATCCGTGCATTCCCTGCCCTTCCCCCTCCCAGAGCCATACTGACGCAATTCGTTCATTCACTGCAGGATCGTTGATGAACCGTGCCCCACTTCGAAGGCCGAGCGTCAGCGACAAGCATTGATAGGCTACAGTAGCATACCAACAGACTCGCCCGAATTAGAACAGCAGAGAAGACCTCTGCGACTCTATGTTTACGTTTCCAACGAAACGGACGAGCTGCAAATTGGGGAAAATGAGTTTCACACATTGGTCAACCGCTTTTCCATGGCCACCGCCTGTGTCGAGGCGCGCGCTCACGTGACCAAGTTCTGTCGCGCGCGGATCGAATTCGTGACTTTATTCCCGGTCATCGATCGCCAGCTACCCGAAGACAGACCGATCCTGCAGCAGCCTGTATTGACTGATATGCCGACTGTCATGGTGACCACCTCTACTTACCACCCAGATGAGGGTACCGAAGCGAAATTCGAATCTCCTGAACAGCTCGTGGATGTCATTGCTCGTGTGTTTGGTAACGGCATCAAGAGGCTCATCTGGAACGCTTGGGGTCAACCTGTGATTGGAATGAGCGGTTTTTATTGGCCCCATACTTCCCTACTGGAACATCTGCCGGAAAGGTAGGACCTTGCCCACAATTCTCGCAAATGGATATATGTGCTGACCGTTATACCAGTGCATACGACTTGATCGAAGACTCCAGTCACACTGAGCCCGCGCATTTCATGTCATCCGATCTTATATTGCACATCCAGAAAGAGCTCTACGAATCAGAGATCCCAGAAGGATCATCCTACTATGATCGCCGACTGATTCTTCGACAAGCCCTCAAGCATTCCGAGTTTTGGCGAGCGGCGACCAAGACTTTGCCGCAGCTACAATTTTTCGAGGTCGAGCTGCGCACAACCAGCTGGGCCGAAATAGTGACGACACGCCTTGAAACAACGTACAAGGATGGCACTGTTTGGATCGGCAAAAATAATCTGCCAGTATCAGAAGACATTAGAATGGATTACGGGTGGAATAGTATGTAATTTGCGTCGTGTTGGACCACGCATTAGGCGCGGACAAATGAGTTGGGTTTATAAGGCGTGACGCATTACAACACACGTGCTCACGAACAACAATATTATTTCATTATTTTGCGGGAATGAGAGATTTAGCACTTGCGTAACATCACAGGCTGATACCACTATGTTGTTGTCCCCGAATGCGCCGGTCGCGATCCAATCATTCCGCATCATAGACTTCTAGGCTTTTGCTTTGTGATTAGCCCCATCTCAGTGGTGATTGCTAAGGCGCCCCTTGTGTTGTCATTTTAAACCATTGAAAAAATCAGTGTTTGGAGTAAGGCACAATCAGCCCAAGTACGACAGCATTGCGGTTCGCTCGATGGGAGTGCGGTGAGGGATCAGGATCACGCGTGACATCGTGCGACCGCCTCGAAAGGCAATAACATACCGCATTGCGAGTCGGTTGGATAGGCTAGAGATAGACATTAATTTGCTTCGTTCGTTATGAGTCTGGTATTTCACACTGGTGGGGATTGTTATCAGTTTACACTCTCAATATTCTTTCAAAATGTTCCCTTAGCTCGCTTCTTTAGAAAACTGTCACACGACGAAGTGGAAGGCATAATGGGCATCAGAACATGGTGACCTTGAAGACATTCCGCCAGGCTGAACAAAGTAAAAAAGAGTTCTGATAATCATCATGTGCTCGAAAATTTAACAGAGATTACTCTGTCGGTGCATCGCGATCGCCTATGGCGGCTACGGGTAATGCAATCGGTCGAGCTGTGGCTCCAATTGACAAGGTGGCGGCGCTACAAGCTGATTGATCTGTTCCAAGCTAGGAATACTACGCGTATAGGATAACATGTACTACTTGTCCGTCGAGCCGTTTAAAGGTCTCAAGTGCACTCGCTACTCCCCTCCAAAGAATCTATTCGTGAAGAGTCTCCGGAAGAATGCCCCAGTAATGAATGCGGGAACAAGAAATATCGCAAGCACACCACCAACAATGGCAATAATATTCATGGCACCATCATAGCCCAGCGTAGCAATAGCGGGGACGGTGGTGTAGCTCAAACCGAACGATATAAAGCCGCGCCCAGCGCAGATCACGAGAAGCAACGGCCCGGCTTTTCTGGGAAAGCTGTCAACGCAATAGGCGATGCTGACCACGTTACAGCCGATGAAAGCGAAGTAGCCCAGGTGATATGGGCCAACGATCGTCATCCATGGCCAGTTTTCAGGGTGCTGGGCGCCGCGCCCGTACAGGACTGCTGAGATGATTGCGCATGCTGCGGGGAAAGCGAGGGGGATGAGACGGTATTCCGGCTACGTTCTCTTATGTCAGCATTGTACAAGAGATATGGACAGGACTATTGAATCGGACGTACTAGAAAAACTCCTTGACGCCATCTGCTCATGGTCTTGACCAGAAAGTCAGCTCCATAACCCAATACAGGAATTAAGATCATGCAATCGACCACTTGCACTAGTTGCACGTAGCCGAGCTGCATACTTGTGAAGAGATGAGGAGGTGCCATCAACACTTGAGCGAATGACGATGCCTGGTAGACATAGAGGCCCAGGTATGTCCCGTTCAGCAGTAGAAGCCAGAAGACGTTAGGTATGAGCAGACAATAAATAGTTTCTTTATAGAAGGTCAAGGTGGAATTCCAGTCGGGCTTGAAGTGGAAGATCCGCAGGTCATGGCTCCAAGTTCTTGGTCCAAAGACTTCGGGCTGCAAAACATGGTTCTGTCGAGTAGTGACCTGGTATAGAAGCGTTTCGTCCCCCTTTGGATCGACATTGCCCTGCTGATCAAACTGGAGGTGAACAAGACCACCTGTGACACTGGAGTAAGTAGATCAATTACGAAGTAGTGGAGTAATGACTGACCATCCGCATCGACAGGTCTGTCAAATCTTGTCTCGACCAGGAGAAAGAAAGCTGCGATCAAAGTGACTCCAGTGACGATCGCGATAACACCGTACCACCATTTCAAACCCAATGTAGGCACCATAGCAGTGGTAGCAATGAACATGACAGCAGTACCTACGGTCTGTACCCCAACAAACCAGGAGATTTTAGCGCTCCTTTCGTGGAGAAAATGGATCTCTTCAATAATGAGAGGTGCAAGTGCCTCGCTCTGTCCAGCAGCAAGACTGAATATATTGCGACCGGCGATGTGACTGGTGAGAGACTTCGCAGTGGCACACCAGATGCTTGAGGCCAGAAGAAGCACGAGCGACGCTAGGAAGATGGGACGTCTGCCGACCGCAACGGAGAGTGGCATGCTGAAGAGGTTTCCGATACCCATGAATAGGGTGGGGTAGGTCAACAGGTCTGTGGCCCTGGTAGCTTCTTCTGGTGGATACATAGCCATGACGTATGGGTAGACGGCACCCAATCCAGATGTTCCTAGAACGGCAAATGCTGAGTAGACACCCACGATAACGATGATGGAGTATTTTTGCCATGTTGCGAGGTTGAGAGGATCTGCATGGAATTAGATGAACAGTGCCGGATGAACACCATTGATATCTCACCCTTCGGATCAGGACTGGGTGTGGGTATCAGAACGACAGCATCGTTCTGAAATAGTTGAGGTCCCCCAAGGCTGGATTGCGATTTCATGTCGTCCTGACCCAACCTGATATCCTCTACCAGGATAGCGTCAGGTTTGGCGTCATGTTGTGTATGCATTGCGGGGAATTGTAAAGCCAAAACGCACAAGAATGCGATGATGAGTTTTCCCTGACCTAGACACTCCGTAATTATATGATAAGTGAGTTTGGCAGACGTCTGTCGGTAAGTGGAGCACAGTCAGGCTTCCCCACAGAATTTCCCCAGATATGTCCCTACTCCACACTACTGTAGCGCGTCTTGGCGATCCAGATCAATCACACCCTCTTAAGTACCATCCTTCCTTCTCTTTTCCCCGCCGTTCTGTTCATCGGCAACTTCTTCACTCTTCGGTATCTTTCTTTCGGTTCGCTTCTCCATGTCATCGGTTCGGGAGAGAAGTCCAACAACGCCTGAACATGCATCTAGATCAAAACGCCGGCGTCTTAACTTTGCATGCAACTACTGCCGCAGTCGGAAGACACGCTGTGATGAACAACAGCCATCGTGTCGCGCGTGCCAGATCGCGGGAGTGCCATGCGTGAGTGTTTTCTACAGTGTTGTCTCGCAATGGAAACCTACTACGGCTGTAGCTTCATAGATCAGAAATCTGGTGGCCTATCACTGTATCTACTACACATTAAAAGAACTAACTGGAAGGTGGTGACACGTAGATAACTGTAAATCGTCGTCGTCCAGAAACCGAAGTCGAGCGCCGACCGGCAGGACAAAAAGATGCCGCCGCCCCTGTCGAACAAGTATCAATTACCGAGGTTGAAACCATCTCCGCCCCAAGTCCACCCCATCTACCCCGGGATGATAGAAGGTCCGATAAGAACCCAGACACGCAACAGTCACGTGGCGTCCGATTCCAAGGACGATTACCTCTCATCGCCCAACGTCCTGCACGCAATTCAGCTGAGACACTAACCAGATGGCTGGAGTTAGCTATGCGCCGCCTGGGTAGACCAAGAGAGGATGCGCACGCTGTCTCCGGGTTTGTCTGCATTCCCCGTGGTATGCCGATGCACCTGCCGAGAGCGCATCAACTTCCCGAGAGCGAGGTATGCTCGATTCTGATTGAAAACTACTTTCGCACCGTGCACTTCATTTATCCGCTCTTGGACAAGGACTCCACCTATGACTTGATTGGTTTCGCCCGACAGCACGGCCCTGAGAATTTCACCGAGCGATATGGTCTGCCCTTGCTCATGCAAATGTACCTGATCTTGGTGCTTGGGGTATGTACTTCGGTCTTAAAGTCCGCATACTTCATTCGATGTATCGTCAAGTCTACGATGTTGTCAAATCATGCACCATCCCTCACTCGCGCTAACTTTGGCGATTGTTTCGTTAGGCAAATTCATGTCCACAGGTAGTGTCGCCAGAATACTTGGCTGGAGTGGAAGACTACTGTAGATCCTTATCCGGTCACACATTACTCCAGAGCGATCTCGATACTGTCATCGCTACTGCATTGCTAGCGCTTGACTTCAAATTTTGTGGCCACGACAATGCTGCAATGGCAACGCTTACACAGAGCATCTCTATTGCATCTTCCATCGGGATCACTGGACCATCTGCGTCTCAGGGTACACTGCCGCTGCCCCTCAGTCTCAATTTACCTGAAGACCGGGTCTGGTGGAGCCTGTATGGTTTCGAGAAGTTTCTTGCCTTCGAGCTTGTTCGTCCCTCACAATTGACCAGAGTTTTTGACTCCACAGACCTTTCATCGCAGTGTTCTGCTGAAGATGTACCGGAAGAATGCGTGTGTCTCGCCGTTACCATTAGTCTAGCCGATGTTCTGAGTGAGATCTATGACCGCTGTATGCGGGTAGGTATCAGAGAGGACAACAGCAGTTCGCCTGAAGATCTCCAAGCCGCTATTACAGCCAAAGTACAGGCGACTGGTGAATGCTGCCTGCTACTATCCGAGTGGGCTGAAAAGCTGCCCCCTCGATACAGGTAAGGTCGTATGCATGCTACTAATGTTTACTACTCTAACACAAACTTTGCACAGAGTCACCGTGGATACCATCTTCGGCGAGCGCGGCTATTCGTTCCAATCGTTCGTAGCCATACAGTATCACAATGCGTATGTTTTTCACTGTCGTCATTGAGCTCTGAATTGACTTGAATCACTAAACAGAATCTTGATGATCACCCGAAACAGTCTATTGATCGACCAGGAATCGATAAGAGTAGCTTCAGAAGTCATGGCTAAGGACCAGCCTTGGGAGCATTACATCCATTCGGGACAAGCCATTACGGCAAGTTCTGCGAGAAAGATTCTCACAATCATGGTCGAAGGGGCAGATCACAATCTCAAACCCGCAATACCAACATTGTCTATGGTGCTACACGCATGTTTTGTTCTCTACGTTCATATGATCAGGCAACCCCATGCGCGAATGAATGTTGTTAACCAGGCTGTAAGGCGTCCAATCCAACGATTAGTTGAACCTTAGGGACTAACTTAAAAACAGATCGTTGTGGCAGCTATCGAGCAAATGGTTGATTCCTACGAAACTTCGCGGCAAATCCCGGATAGTTTTCTTGACGCCTTACGGTCATTCCGAAAAATGATAAATGCATTGTCCCACGAAAATGTGCAAAGCGCGGAGCAGACAGCAAGCAACTCACATAACACTACGCGTAGAGAAAAATCACCAGGCACGATTAATGTCGATACTCCCTTTTCTACCAACTTACCTCATGATTTTGAGCAAAATCGCATTTTCCAGGCAAATCTACTTGAGTCTAACAACACTTGGGAGGGTGTCGAAGAAACATTTGATCTACATATGCAGGATCAATTCGGATGGGACTGGTCGGTATTCTCACATTTGTTCACATCAGCAATGCACGAAGATCCATCGCAAGCACCACTGTAATGTTTTCCAACTTGTAATATAGTAGCTCACTAGGTAGTCAATGCGCAGATCGTGTTCATTTTTGGTATTCTATTTGTGTCTGTCGTCCTAATCCGAATACCCAGAAAAGAGTGAATAGATGATTAAGGAGATGTTCCGCGCTGCCCCAAGCGCCATCGTTGTATTCCTCTCAAGCGACCGACATGTACGGAATGCCCGTCAACTTCCAGCCCCGCTCACTCAATTGAACCGGGTTCCTTGGCTTTCCAGTATTGTACTTACAAGGCTCACCATCACGCAACACGGGAATCCCTCCAACATGCCTAGCATTGGGCCAGTGCGTGGTACTCTGCGTCGTCTCAAGCGCATGCTTCTTCTTCATAAGGTCTTCCTGCGACGCATCCGTGACCGGCATGTAGCAAGTATATGTACATACCCTGGGAATGTCCCCCGTGGCGCTGAGATTGTAGTGTGGAGCTCGACTATCCCAGAGCAATAGATCGCCTGGTTCGGCATTGACCTTCATCCATTTGCAACCTTTCTTCTCCAACCACGCCATACCTTCGTCCGTGAACCCGTACCACTCGTTTGTCCATGCCCAGATCTTATTCGGTTCGTCCTTGAATTCTTCGTGGAACTCTTCACTGAGGAGATGTGCGCCTTTACAGACGATCAATCCGCCATCCTTATCGCCGTTTGGAAGTAAATTGACCAGACCTTGGAGACACCTGAACCCAGGTTTCTGAGGATCCTGATCCTGGTGTGGCCAGGGTTTATTTGGCTTCACGTCTTTGCGGTTCGGGAATCCAACATTGATGGCGTCGAAGGAGACGATGAGGTCTGGGGTATCGTAGACACGTTCAAATGCTTCGATGACGCCGGGTTCCTGACGAACTTTCCAGGTGAAATCTTCATGAGCCACGCCGTAGCCGAGAATCATGCCTTTCTCGGTGATGATGGGCAGGTTTTGCTCTTTAATGGTTGAAGGGTCATCGCGTTTGAATCCGAGTCCGCCCTCGCTGTTCGCGTATTGTGAGATGATGATAAGCACATATCTTACGGGGAAGGTGAAATGACTTACAAGTTTTCGAGGTACGACAAGATGTCATCGGCGTATTGGTCCGCTCGGTCACGTGGAATAGCGCCTTTCACAACCGTAAAACCGTTTTCGACAAGCTCATCTCGCCAATCACCATATTTGACGTCTTTCTCCGCGAAGAGGCGATGAGGTCCGGGAGGTTGAGGCGTCAAAGCACCGACGGCGCTGATGATGTTTTGCGAAGCTGTTTCAGTGGCAGTGGCCATGATGGAGATTGTTCAAAGATGGTAACACAGGAGGTTAGCTCAATCTTGATGATCTAACGATTCTTGATTATATTCGTTTTTATATTCGAGCTGGTGTTTATTGGAATGCGCTTGGCTAGCATTGAGCGGGCAATTCCAGTTGCATCGGCTCGGTTCGGTTCGGCACCATGAAAGTGACTATCGGTTCGGCAGTTAGCTGAAGCGTCAGGGCAATTATGCTGTGTGGGGTAATTCTTTTTAATGTATCACTAGCCTCTTTAAATAAACTCCCGTGCGACTAGCTGTTGCCTAGGCTCTTTCAGAGGCGGCTTGTAGGGTGCTAGTGAGTGGTCACGACGCGGTGCTGCCGTACTCCCCTGTCACCCACCTTGCGGCAACTCCAGTGAATACATATCACGAGCCTATCGTGCAGCTATCGGCTCGGCATCTTTTTCCCTGGTCTACGCGTGCTGACTTGGACCCCACTTCACATTGCGGGCATGCCTTTATGTTGTTCTAACGGGAGCTTCAGTTGGTTCACGTTAGCACTATCTAATGAATTTGGAGACACCGATATTCCTCTTTCACATTGATCACTTCTCATCCCATCGCTCTCTCAAACATTCCCGATTCTTCATCGCATTGCATCTTGATTATCGTAAATCGAATTTCTAATATGAAGAACGGCGTTGAGATCCCGCTCGAGGAAGTTAGTCCTCCCAAAATCGGTCAAGGCGGCTATGTCGGATTCAATCCTCATTCGGAAGTCTTGCCAGCTGGATGGAAATACGATCACCCAGACACCAAACCCTTGGCATCCGCAATATTGGTAGAACATGACATCGCAATCACCATGCGCGACGGCGCAAAACTTTACGCTGACATCTACCGGTCACCCGACCCGGACGACAAAGTGCCAGCACTTCTATGCTGGTCTCCCTTTGGGAAGAAGTTTAATGGCGTTATGTCACTTGGGTTAATGACACCATGGAATCTCGGTATCCCATCTGGTACGCTGTCCGGTCTTGAGAAATTCGAAGGGCTCGATCCAGCTACTTGGGTTCCTCGTGGCTATGCAATCGTGAATGTAGACACGCGTGGCGTGGGTGACAGCGATGACCGCATGACCATATTGGGCACGCAGGAAGCTGAGGATGGATACGATACCATTGAAGCAGTGGCAAAACTGCCATGGTGTTCGGGTTCTGTCGGATTGGCTGGAAACTCGCATCTTGCTATCGCTCAGTGGTTCATCGCCGCTCAGCGGCCACCTTCGTTGAAAGCCATTGCGCCATTCGAGGGCTGTGGAGATCTCTATCGCGAACAATTTGCCCGCGGGGGAATCTACGCTGGAGACCTTTTCGACAATCTCATAGTAAGATACATGCTACAGGGACGTCATGGACTGGAAAGTTTTCGCAAGATGTTCAAAGAGCGCCCACTTGCTAATGAGTGGTGGAACGACAAACGCCCTGATATGAAGAAGATCAATATTCCGACGTATATCACCGGGACTTGGACGAACACTATGCACGGTATGGGTGCCATTCGTGCGTGGCTGGAAGTCGATTCCAAAGATAAATGGCTACGCTGGCATCCGTGGCAAGAGTGGTATGATCTTTGGGGAAACCCACAGTCTGATAGCGAGTTGCTATCTTTCTTCGATCACTTCCTTCGTGGCATTGACAACAGCTGGCCGAGCACACCGCGTGTGAGGATGGCGACTTTGCGATTCGGCAACAAGACGCCCCAAGCACACGAAAATATCGTGGAAGACGACTTCCCATTACCTAGAACGAGCTACAAGAATTTGTATCTCGCACCAGATCAACGATTATCCCTCGACCCTGAACATGGCCCCGCGCAAACAGTGTCGTATGCATCCGAAGAGCCACATGGTGTAAGCTTTTCATACCATTTCGACTCACCCACTCGTCTTGTCGGACTCCCTAAAGCAGTACTATACATGTCATGCGACGATCTCGACGACATGGATGTGTACGTTCTCATCGAAAAAATCGACAGTAACGGGAACCCTATGCTCAACCTCAATATCCCCTGGGAAAACCTTCCGATCAGTTCGTTCGGTGAGGTAAAGCCACATGAATTCACCGAGGTGGTGGTCTACAAAGGCCCGCTTGGTATCCTACGCGCATCACATCGCGCTATTGACGAGGCGAAGTCAATGCACCCACACTGGCCATTCCACCCGCATGAGAAAGAGGAGAAGATCGACCCCGGTACAATTACACGGTTGGATATCGGAATCTGGGCAATGGGTATTGAGTATGAAGCTGGCGAAGGACTGAGGGTATCGATTAGCGGGCGGAATCTTGGAGTTAGCAATTTTGGAAGTACGGCACACTCGTTGAACAAGGGGAATCATGTTGTTCATTTTGGTGGGGAGTATGATAGTCATATTGTGCTCCCGTTCACCTAGTTCTTGACGTTGAGAGATTTTCGATCTACATCAGTGATTTGCGTAGTCAATTATGAGAAATACATGAAAGTATTTTGTGTGATTTTGGATATTGTTTGTGGGTTCGTGCAGCAACATTTCATGCAGAGTGTGCAACGATACACGTTCATCTCAAGCCCCTCAATCCTGTATTTGCTTGATTTTCTACGCCCCGAAGAAACTACAGGAAATGACGACTGCCTTGGTCTGAGGCCACTATAAAGTTCAACTGTTGTACACCTCAGCCCCGTATGCGAATGGCTGCACTAATCATTCTGGCTCAGTTGACGCATTTTAGCGGCACCTACGATCCCCCACATCCCGAGTTTTGTGGGCCCCTCGATCGGGCTCTGGCGACTAGACGTGATAATATAAACATCCGGTCGGAGACTTGAGAAATGGAAGAAGTTATCAGATTCCGAGGTAGAAGTATAGAGTCAAAATACAGCAACAATGAGCATCCAGTGGCGCAAAGGCAAGCGCATCGCCATAGTTGGGGGCGGTCCTGGCGCGATCTCAACCGCTCTAGCCTGTTTGAAACAAGGCTACGATGTCCGTGTCTACGAGCGACAAAAGACCTGCGAACCCTTTGGCGGTGCTGTACTACTTAGTGTTCCCGTTTTGGCTGTATTGCGTTCCTATGGCATCGATATCGACAACTTTGGCGCGCCTACGGTCACGTATTTCAAGAACGATAAGGGCTTGGAACGGGCGAAATTACCATTCAACCCGAAGATCGAAAAAAGACTAGGGATCAAGGGCTGGCATTATGGAGTTTTAAGGTCCACCGCTTTTGAGAAGATGCTCAGCAAAATCCCCCAAGGCGTTGTCCATACTTCGCACCAATTCGACTCGTACACGGAATACGACGACACGATAGAGCTGAACTTCAGCAACGGCACAAAAGTTGAGGCAGACATTCTCGTAGGCGCTGACGGGATCCGGTCAAATGTATCAAAACAAGCATTCGGAGACCCCCAACTGTTCCACATCGGCATACGCCTCTGGCTAGCATGGTGCGATCACATCCCGGACATTCCTCCAAACTACGGTTACATCTCGCACAACTGGCAGTATCAAGCCAGTTTCTTCCCGATGATTCATAATGGCAAACCAGGATTTGAGTGGTGGGTTGTCGAGCCATCTTGGGAAGGTAAACCAGTGCCTCGGGACGTGAAAGCGCATCTTCAGGGTATCCTGAAGGACTGGGCTGATCCTATGCCGCGATTTCTTGAATGCACGGATTTCGACACACAGGTCTATCGCTGGGAAATATATAATCGGCCGTCGATGAAGAAATGGTCAAAGGGACGAGTAGTATGCGTTGGAGATGCTGTTCACCCAGTGTCACCGTACGCAGCGTATGGTATGGGTATGGCGATCGAGGATGGGTACTTCCTCGCGAACGCGCTGCGAGGTGTGGATTTGGTGGATATTCACGCCGTCAATGCTGGGTTTGAGTTGTACGAGAAACAGCGCGTGGGCTACGTGAACCATAATATGGAATTCGCACGCTATATGGGTAGAATCTTTCATGGGCTTCCGTGGCCTCTGGCCTGGCTTCGCGATCTTGTTTTCAATTACACGCCTTTTTTGAAGTACACCCTGGAAAAGGGATATCTGGAGGGGTCAGAGAAGGAGACTTTGGCTCTCAAGGATCTGTATCAGGACAAGAGTTCCGCGTGAATCTAATGAGTATCTCCCTCGTTAGCATTGACGCATTCAAAGAATATCATACGATGCGCAAGGAACCTGTTTCATCTTTCATGAGTACTGAGTCAAGAGGCCATTCAATTAGTTTTAATTGTCGACAACGAATTAGCATACAGTTTTCTCTATATATATAAATATTCTATAAACGCTTGCTAAATGAGAAAGAAAGTATGCTTTCAAAGTACAGTCGATACTCCCTAACACCACAATTTCCGCCATTCCCAAAACATAAAATCCTCCTGTCTGCCACTGAATCTTCAACTACCCCTAGCAGTAATTGTAATACAAAGAAAACCCATTGTCCTGATCCTGAAGCATCGAAAGCGCACCCTCACCCCCAGCCTCAGTATTCAAAGAAGCCAAGTAAGCAAGCTCCGTAGCACAAGGCGGGAACCCAGCAGCCTCACCAATACTCTCCTGCTTTTCCTCCGCACCAAGCTTCAAAGCGCCCACGGCAGCCGACTCCGTTACATTGACGAGCGGTGTCACCGAGGAAGCAGAAAACGTATCGGGGATCTCAGTGAGTCCGTACAGCTTGATCGCCGTGTTCTTTGTAGCGGCGAATTGCTGGCGAGGCCACTTGAGATTCCAGGATAGTCTGCAGGCGTATGCGGTTTCTGGGAGACCGCGGAAGACGACGGCTTGTTGCTTGACGTCGTTGGAAATATTGTAGACGTTGAGTTTGTTGGTTGGGGTGGAGGCGCGCTCGGGGTCGCTGGGGATGATGTCGTAGACTTGCGCTTTTACTGAGCCAGTGAGGGTATCGGAAAAGGAAACTGCTGGGCATGCTGGTCTTGGTGCTGGGGTTGCGGGAGTGGGTTGAGGTGGGGGGGCAACGCAGGGAGATGCATTTACTGCGGTGGCGGCGAAAGCGATGGAGGCTGCGATGGTGGAGAATTGCATCTTGGATATGGAAGAAATTGAATTATAGGAGAAATTGAAGGTGTTGTGTGGTTTTGTGTGAGAGAAAAGTTGCTGTATTGTTGTAGTTGATCGAATGAAGTGTGTTGTGATGGTGGGTTATCGTAGCGCAAGAGCTGGGTTTTATACAAACACCATTCTCAACCACAACGCTATCAATTGCATTTCACGATGTATCTTCGTGCATCGCCTCAGCTGTACTCAAGTTTCTCATTGGCCTATTCTGGTAATCCAAGGAGAATAATTAGTGGCGGAGTTTAGCGTCTAAGCACTATATCTGATGCCAAGGTGGCCTGCACCCACTTTTAACTATAGAAATAGCCCTAAATCCCAACACCAGCCTCGCGACCCACTGCTGCTGCGGTGAAAGTCTTGGTATCTGTCTTTAGATAACCTTGCGCTTGATCATGAAAGGTAAATTGTGCTTGGGAGTAATAGTTCTCGACGAGGAATGGGAACGCTCAAACGAGTATAGCACAGCCTGTATTGGTTTAGACGCGGCGTTTGAGATCTTGGGCTTACGTTAGAGCAATCAACCCGCAAGCTGAAAGTGGTGGGCGAGTGCAATATCTGTCTAGTACGGTCTGTGCGGCTACGCTACGCTTGTCAGCTGCGCCCCAAATAGGCAGTTAAATGTAGTTCTTATTTAGATGTACCGCTGACAGCTTCCTGGCTGTAGTGATTGGAAGCTGTAGACAGATTGTGCGATATCTGTTCACTATGCTTTGGGGGGATTGAGATTTCTTGATCTGAGTGCCGATACTACCTCTAAGTGTGAACATACCCGTTTTTATTTAGCGATGGTTCTCTAGCTTGATATTGCGAGGGTGCCATAGCCAACGAGTGCAGAACAATATATCTACACAGAAATCTACGCTTTATCAGCACTGAATATTGATATAGTACTTCATTGTTGCTCATATCCACTCACGGCATGAAACTAAGGGACATAAAGGTAGTTGAGGGGTAGTGTGGATCGCTAGAGTGTTGTAATCGTGCTATGTCAGATCTAACCGATCGTGTATCAAGCTTGAGACCATCCGTGAGTGATGGAACCGAAAAGCAGACAATTCATTCCGATGGGCCTTCATTAATGATATATATACAAGCTCGAATCAAGGTAGAGCAATGGTAGAAATGTGTATTCAAATGGCGAAGGCCGGCAGGTTCCCCGCCGTGTCAGCCCCCACCGGAGCGTGCACCCCGCTGCTGCGACTATACCGCGCAGACATGTTCTATCACTCGCACTCTATAATACTGAATTGCGACATTGAAACAAGATTATCGCAAATTATATGCGGCACAAACATCTAGACGAAGTTCTTTGAATGGCTTCGAAACTTTAGGAGTGGTACTGACAGTCGGAAGCCGGCCAATCACGAGCATGAGATGTCACTACTCTACTTGGAATGGAAAAGCACAGGATTGATATTAAAGAAGCATTAACGATGAATTAATTCATAATCAAGACATATGAGAGGATCGTGAGATAGGGAAATTCTGATCATGGGAGAGATTGATCTTGAGTTGGAGGTTAGGTGTTCACACAGATGGTTAAAGCGATAAAAGGTACAACAGAAGAGCGATTACCAAAAAGTTGAAACAACGACGCCCTCACACAATCTTAGTAAGCAGGGATCGGGGCGCACCCCTTTCATGGGAGTGATTCGTCGCTGGTAACCCCCGAGTCCTTGCGGCTGTCATCCGCAGTCTTCGACGGTTTGGTGTAAATCTCGAATTTTGCTTTATCAGCAGTGGAATCTGACCTTGAAAACTTCCGGTAGGCTTTGCTAGCACGATAACGATTGCTGATAATTCGCACCAGAGGAGCGAGGGTGGGAAGGTTGGCGGCCCATACCCCAAACAGCATCTCCATCATGACCCAGAAAGTTGGATTGATGATTTTCAGCGCCAGCGGCAGTTTCGCTTCGGGTGGTGAAATGTACCCCCAAGTCAATCTCCCGCGCGGATAGGCCACGCAAAGAAAGATTGTTCGGAGTAGACCTGCTAAAGTGGAGCTATGCTAATCGTCAGCCCAAGCACGGTCAAGGTTGTGGGAATACATACAGTCCGCCCAAGAGAAACACGCCGCAGGCCGCGACACGCTTGCTTCGCCTGAGCCGCAACCGGCGGATGTAAAATAGAGGCAGACCAACGACAAAAGCATCGGTAATCACGCTGGTCAATCCGAACAGAATGAGCAACAATCCTTTGTCCCCACATCGTGCTTTGTTGGGTACTTGATCCAGGATCCAGTGATATTCGGGATGCGTTCCACACAGCAATATGTCAGCTAACATGAAGCTCAAGGCCCATAGCACGATGATGGCCATGAGCCATCTGTTGATTCTCCGAAAGCTCGGCCAGTGCCCAAAGATTCTTGCATAGAAGAATAAAAGCGAGAGTTTGATCGCGCCAAAAGCAGGCTTCTCAATCACCAGCATGGCAAAATCGATTTGATACTCGAGAATTGCTTCATGGTCTTTCGTCGCAGTAGATGTTGCTTTCCCCGCATTTCCGTGGATGGAATTATAAAATTGGATGCCGGCGCATGTTGAAACGATGAGAAGTCCGATGAGCACGAATAAGTCATCCCAGCCGAAAGGATTGCGGCTAGGACTAGTTCGCGAGACGAAAGCTCGGACGAAGAAGCGCAGAATAGTGAGAAGTATCCCCACGGCGGTGAAAACACCGTAAATGGGTATGATTGTGGATGGAGCATACAGAGTCATGATGAACACTGGACGTGCACACTTAGTCCACTGAGCTTAGGAGACGTGGAATTACGAGTCATGCTAGACAAACAATTCTCCACCCGCTCAACATAGCTTTTATACATGTCTTGCTAAGGGAACAATCCCTCTTGGGGTCGTAAAAAAGTTCGTAAATATGGCGATGACGCAATGGGCGCAGTCAAGCTGCAGAGCGATACAGTTCCATGCAGTAGGCGTACATAGACCCCGAGAGCCCTGAAGTATGTCGAGATAACGGTTGCGTGAACTGTTTGCTTCGAATACGAAAAGATCGTCAACACCCATAAACGCATTTGGACAGATGTTTGTATTCACAGGAGACCCTCACGGCGACCAAATGCGCTCGGACTCCGTATGGCCTATCAGAGAGCGACTAAGAAGGGGCCAAGATTTACCCTGGAAAGGATCAGCACTTTCTACGTTGATAGAGACGCGGGACCAATGACAACCGTACAAGGCAGCACAGAGTTTGGATAGTTTTGTGACGTCATGCTCGTGTTTCAATGTTGGTTCTGGCAATGCTGAAAACGCGCTGACCGTTGTGTTCGAATGAGACATGTGAGCAGCCCATAGTCTGAAAAAGGAGAAAACAGTACAGATCAAGCATTGCCCTAGACCTCTTATGTCTATTGGCTTTATTGGCTTTATTAATATAGATTCAGCCAATCAGTGCGAAGAACGCCTGCACTCGCTACGAACCTCCCTTCACTCCAGACAGATGTCGGAAATTGAGCAAGATTCTATGATCCGTTTTTTTTTTTTCGCATCTCAAGAGAACCGCGGAGGATAATTGAATATGTTTCGTAACGAAGCGCAAACATCGCGCCTATTCAAAACAAGCTTCATCCTCTAACATTTGGCAAATTCACCGAGAACAACTGCCTAGATGGTCCTAGTTTCTCTCTGTGCTGACTGGCCAGGCCTTACTCCTGCGCTCGGGTCCCAAACAATGACCTCGACAAACCTATAACTATATACGCGGCCCTTCCAACTGCGTTCTGTCGTTTGCATATTGGTTAAACATTATGCAGAAATCCCGCCACAGTCCGATCACAATTGCGCTCGCCTTCTTTGCAGGCGCTTTGTTACCCAATGCTGCTGCCTTCAGTATTCAGCCCCAACTTGGCCCCTACCCTGTCTCGGTATCCAACATAGCCATCCAAACCAGTCGCGATGATGCCCTCGCTCCCCAGTCAGGAACAAAACGCCGTCTCATGCTCTCCATTTTACAGCCCCAGATGGATACTTTCGCATGCCACAATTCGTCTTACACGCCATATATGCCAGCCCGCACGGCGTCCGTGATGAAAACCCAGGAACCCGCCGGTATTCCTCTTTCTCCCATTGCTGACTTGGACTTCAATGCTCTCGAGGTTGAATATTGCGCGCTTTCATCTTCCCTCGTCTCGCTTGCGGAACCCCGACTTCCCATCCTCCTCTTCCAGCCAGGATACCAAAACAGTCGATTTTCCTACCAGCTCAATCTTGCATCAATTGCTAGTTCGGGGTATACAGTGATTAGCATGGACTCTACTTTTGAGACCCCCATCATCGAATTTCCGGACGGATCAACCGTTGTAAACAACACGGGCATATCTGAAGACGGCCTAGGACCCAACGACAGTCTTCCGGTTAGGGTTGCAGACTATTCATCTGTCATCGACGCTCTTGAGAATGGCGAGCTACAGGTTCCGGGTTTGGAACTATCGTCAAAATCAACAGGCGAGGAAGGAAAAATAGGTGGGATAGGTGTCTTCGGTCACTCTATTGGTGGCGCTGCCGCTCTCTCGGCTGCATCATCCGACCCGCGAATCGCGGCCGCGATAGATTGGGATGGCCAGATTTTCTCGTCGCAGATCAACATTTCTATTCCTGTTCCAGCATTTCTATTCGGCCGTGAGACCCCGTTGCCAGGTCATGTCGAAGGTTGGGAATTCGCTTGGGACAATTTACTCAAAGGGGAAAAGGTATGGGTAGCTGTAAACGGAACACAGCATCTAAGTTTCACAGACCTCCCAATCGTTCTGGATGTAGAAGGCTTGAGGAAAGAATATAGAGAGAACGTGGAGGCTGTTGGAGGGGTCATTGCACCTGAGAGACAGAGGGAGATACTATGGAGAGGCTCAGTCGGGTGGTTTGATTCAGTGTTGAAAGGAACCGGGGAAGATTTATTCCATAACAGGATAAATGATTATCCAGATGTACGATTTGTGAAGTGACACGGTATCTAGCTTTGGAGTAGACTAAAATGCAGCATTGCAGACATTTGTTGCGAGAGTTTCCCATTTGGCATAGGCATCGGGGAATGCGGACCTGCAACACGAAAGTCAGATAAATCGGTCAAGATATATATATCAGCTTCATGAGAATAGATGGCTTACACTTGCACCTTTTGCGCTGCTTGTGCGATACTTAGACTCTGCCAGTTGCTAACGGTCTTCAAACGATTGAGGAATTTGTCTGCACTAGACGCCTGCTGATACATCAGAAACTCGCTCTCTAGTAGCATGACAGCTTGAGCACACGTACTGGATCCATGCGATCTTTGACTGTTCCCCACCCCGGTCGTTGCTGGAAGATGCCCACCGAGTCATGATCGCTCCCCTCGCCATCATGGGGATAGTTGTATGAAGCTGGCTCGCCCGTGTTTGCCAAAACGCGTATGCCGCTCTCCTGCTGCGCAGTTGCGATCGCGACCAAACATGCGCGCTTTGGCAGCCCCAGGGCATGAACCCGAGAAGCGATGATATGTGCGTATTTGGATGACGTGGCTGAGAGGCCGGGTAGTTGACCACCGGACGATGGTGGAGGAGTTGGTGTGCCTGGAGAGCTATCTTTGCTCTTGATGCAGCATTTGATGTCGTTGTCACCAGGGCAGAATCCGGATTCAAAGCTACCGCCGGAACATCCGTTGTTGGAAACACTTCTGCAAAACCCAGCACTTTGTTTGCAGGCAATTTCAACACAGCACTGTAGATTTTGATCAAATTAGGCTTGCACAATCGCGACTCGAAGATATGATGAAGATTCGTACCTGAACATCAACAGGGTCGTTAGGGCAGTCTGAGTCATTATTAGTATTTGTAGTCCTACTCGCTTTATGGGGTTGGTATGGGGAGCCTACAGCCAAGTGGATATGATATCCCGTTACACTTTGACGTTGCCTGACAGGTCCCGGATCCTTCGCCGCCTTTACAGCTATCTCCTACATGACGGCCGAAAATAGCCTCGGTGGGGGATGCAGAAACTCCTGTAAAGGCGATAGCCGACGCGAGAAGAAATATGACGTTGCGCATGATGGCGGTATCTTGTTAGGGGTATTAAATTCGGATGGATGGTGAGGGTTGAAGGAGTGACGATGAACAGACACAGAGTGCGTTGACCAGATTCAAGAGCGGAAGATGGTCATCTTATACACAACCTGCATCGTTAGGATACGAACATTTCACGAACGTCGACTTCTCCTTTCCTAATGCCCTGCGGTCTACAAGCACAACGGTCGATCAACGTATTGCTATACGATGTTCGCCGACACAGGTGCATAGCTAGCCGCTCGTACCTGACAGTCTGTACACGAGATTCACCATGATCTTCAAGGGGCAAGGCTTAAATTGGGTTAGTGAACATAGTAAAGCTAATTTCCGGTGATCGTACAGACTTCGCATTCAAAAGGCCCCCGCAACAAGTTCATTATGGCGTCGGACATCGGAATGTTGATGTGGCCCCCTGCATGCATTTCAAAGCGTAATTGGTAGATGATCCGCTTAGAATGTTTCAGGTGCTCGTATACTCGCTTCTCAGCTGCATCTCAGCTACATAGTACATCCGTTAACAAAGTCCTCCAGTGGGAGCTTTGCGTAGTGGAGTAGAAATAGCAGCACCCAAAGCGTGCCCATGATAGTCACGTAGCTCATTTAGTCCTACTTTTCAAGATCGTAATCATCGCATTTTGGATTGGCACGAACACTTCGTCTACAATTACACCGGGGAAAAGGTACGGGTGCAGAGAAAGCCTTTTAGTTATGCGCCTGATCAATCTTGGTCACCAGTGACTTCAACGGTGGGCACACATCTATTTAATGCCGCATAAAAGTTTTTGCTTCCCAATCGCAGTGGCTATTTCACAATGGGTGGCTCCTGTTGAACGAGGTCCGGTTTACAAGCACGCAATACGTCATTTCAGTATAATACGAAGCACCCAGGCACTGCAGGATTAATGTCCTCCGGTGGGGCGAGGCAAGTGGCTGAGACTAATGAACAAGTGGGGTTATATAGCGCGAAGCTATACTTAATATCTATAAGTATAGTCTACACTGGTCTAGAAGTAGAAGTCCACATGTGTACCTTTGTAGTATGTATGCTTTTTATCCCTACGCTCAGGGAATCAGGCTAATTCCCCGCATTATACGTGGGAGAAACATTATTCCACTTGTCGCGCACCAGCAACGTTGATCATGACGAATGAAGCCCCACTGACGATTTATATATTCTTGTTGCAATCCACAAATAAAGCATCATGAGATCGCGATTTGCTTTGGTGCCGAAAACATGAAGTTGTTCAAGTTCCGCTTCGCCATTGCGACCCTTTTGCCTTTGGTCCCAGCCGCACTTGCAGCAATCAAGTCCTCAGAGGATAGTAGCGCCATTAATATTTCCAACGATCGCCTCTCATTTTCGGTCGCTAAAAGCTCGGGGTCCGTATCCAAACTTTCACTCGATGGTCAGAATTTGCTAGGCACTGGTCGGGGTCCGTATCTTGACTGCCATTGCGTCGACAGTGGATTTTGGACTCCAGGTAATGGCGCCACTTACAAGCTATTCAAAGGTACAGATGGTGCTGGGCAGGAATATGCGGGCGCGATGATGAGCCACGACTACCAAAACACAGGCAAGGTGCTGGAGCAGTACTGGTTCCTGCGCAATGGCGAAACAGGCATGCATGTCTTCGCGCGTGCGTCGTACAACAATTCGCGTGTACCGAGCGGTGGCGACCTGGGCGAGATGCGTCAATTGTTCCGGCCAACCTCTACACTGTGGACACATCTGTCGTCAAGCGATGAAATGTATGGGCCCATACCAGACACGAGCGGTGCTCCGACAGTACAAGATGCCTCTTGGTATGTAGGCGGTAAGAAGGATCATCCTTATGTCAAACAGGTCTCAGATTACTTTACCAAATACATGTTTTCAGAGGAATGGCGGAACCAGATTGCGCATGGCATGTATGGAGACGGCAGCAAGAGTAACGATGGATCGGCATTCGGCGCATGGCTAGTCATGAACACGAAGGACACTTACTTTGGGGGTCCAACGCACTCTGATTTGACCGTGGACGGAATCGTGTACAACTATCTCGGTAACATCGCAACATCTTGCTTCCGGAAACAACTAGCTCTAACGCGATGGCAGTCTCAAACCATCATGGGAACGGCGTACCTGAGATGACCAACGGTTTCGATCGTACTTTTGGGCCGGTTGGTCACTTCATACCACCATCTTCTTACATCACCCCCACTAATCAAATGGGTAGCAATACTATTACTTCAACAAGGGCGCAAAAGGAACGACCTTGCAGCAGCTACGCAGCGATGCGGCAAAGACCGTGACCACCAACTGGACTCCGTTTTACGACTCGATTGCCCAACATGTCCCCAATTTGTTGCCATCTTCCCGCCGCGGAATTTTCCAAGGCACTGTGTCCCTTCCTAAGGGTGCTACCCGCGCGGTGGCCGTTCTTGCTCTCAGTGGTGCCGACTTCCAGGACAACAACAAAGATAGCAGAGCGTATCAGTACTGGAGTGAGATAGAGAGCACCGGCTCTGTCACTATACGTTCGGTGAAAGCTGGCACATACCGCCTAACCATCTACGCCGACGGAATCTTTGGCGAATACACACAGGACGGGGTTGATATAAAAGCTGGGCAGACTCATGCAGCCACAGTGACTTGGGCTTCTGAGACCGCTGGCACCGAGCTCTGGCGCATCGGCACGCCAGACAAATCTTGTGGCGAATTTCGTCATGGAAACGCGAAAAGCACCTCGAAGACCCTCGGCATGCGCGAATACCGCGAGTACTGGGCCGTTCACGATTTCCCGAACGACTTCCCGAACGGTATTAAATACAAAATTGGTACTTCGGACCTCACCAAAGACTTCAACTACGTGCACTGGAGCGTGTTTGGGGGCAAAGCGAACTATATTCGCAAAGATCCGTACTACACCAACGTCAACAACTGGACAATCGCATTTGATGTGACACCACAACAGATTGCCGGAAAGACGAATGCAACGCTCACAATTCAGCTCGCGGGTGTCAAGACCTCCGCCGGCAATAACGACCATGCCGATAAAGCGTGGAACGACTTGCCATATACTGTTGTTGTCAATGGAAAACAGCTTCCCACCTGGACTATTCCATCACAGCACTCTTCAAGCTGCGCCGTACGCAGCGCAGCGACATGTTATACAACGGGGCATAAATTTGAGTTCAATGCCGGCTTCCTGAGAGAGGGTGGGAATGAGATGATACTGAGTTTGCCGGCGAAGGCAACAGCGCCTGAGGATGCGGTACTACCAGAGAGTGTTTACTTGCAGTATGATGCGCTTCGGCTAGAAGTCGCATGATTGAATACATTAGCCATGTATTATGCTTAGGGCAGATTGATACTATAAACCATAGTGCACATAATCCTGCAAGCTGCGGCCATTATAATGGATGAGTGGGGATTGGTTGGAAGCATTGTGGTAGCAGCACTGAGATTCTTGGTGTGTTACCTCAAAACGTCAAACATAACATCCTCTCTCGAATTCATGGTATTCCGACCATCTCCACCACCACAATTGTACCTGCAATTGAGGCCATGGACGCTGGTCTTAGAAGTCTCGTAGTGCAAGACTGCCGGATTGAAATTCCTGGTCCCCCCCTTCGTTTGCAGAACAAGTCGCCTCAAACCAATAGTGGTATCATAAGCAAATTCTATTTATATTCTTCTTGTACTACCCGCGACTAGATAACTTGAAATAGAGAATTATGTATACTTTGCAGATAGTCAATGTCGTCAGATTTGATTCCAAACTCCTTCGTTCCGAGAAACTCTTTTCTTAAGATACCCAAAATCCACGTAGTGATACAGACCAGATGGGAACGACTAGTGGAAGCGAGCCCTTCGTCTGGCAAACCATTCGATAGTTCTGGTCTGGTCTCTGTAACGATTATGCGATTGACAGTTCCCTCGCCCGGGCGCAAAAAGCGGCTACGGTCTAAGATTGGGACGACAGACACGCAGAGTGAGGATAACAGACTTTGCGCTTGGTCGAGTATTGCACGATGATAAGCGATTTTATGTTGTGTATCGTCATCTTGTAGGAAAGATCTTGTACAGTACAGAAGCTTCAGGACTAGCACGTATGTGCAGATGTATTGGCCAAAGACGAAAGCCTTCTGTACTAATAATACATCACTCGACCTTTCGAAGCTACCATAAGGTAAGGGAACAAAGGGTAATGAAAGCTCCCAGGATACTTCAAACTTGATTCCTTCGAGGCAGTTGCACAAAGCTTGGGCCCAGGTAGCATACGAGGCCACGCGATCCTCTTCTGATGGCGAACTCGCGTCTGGTGGCTGCCAGGCGAGGACCTGTCTTTCTAGGCACAGAACCTGCCGTAAAATGTGCTGTACAGCGGACGCAACGCTTTCACGCGCGGATGCCACTTCAGGCAATGTAAAAATCAGATCTTGGTCCTCGCTTGTGTTGGTTGACCATAGCGTGATCAGCAAGACATGGCCTCTGGTTGCTACGTAGAGAGATTGCGACGCTTTTGAGTCGAAGGGTGTAGATGCCCGCTGTTGGATTAGTGCTAGAGCGCCTCTCAGGTGAGGGCGACCATGCTGGAGTGCAGAATTTCGGTATTGCTGGGCAAAGTCCAGGCATAGGGTTGCCATGAGCGTCTCGTCCTTCAAACGTTGGAGTGGATCTGACAATGCTGTACTAACTGCTCGAACAGCAGCGAGCTCAGCTCCAGTGACTAAATGCTGCACATAATCTTGAGTGTGGTGGATGGTGGCAACTTTGAGCGCCATGACTGAAACGGCGAGAGACAAAGCAGACGAAGGTGCCGCAGAGTTGTATAGAGGCAAGATATGGTCGAAGTATTCGTTGCCCAACGGCCAATCATGTTGGGCTGGAAGTAAACAGTGTCGGAAGAAGAAGGCTGTTGTCACGTCGTATGGATTGGAGTGCACCTGTCGCGGCAGTATAGATGGTCTCGCGGGTGCTCGCTTGCTGTGGCGTGCGAAAACGGCCTTGCTTTCGTCCTTGAAGACAATACCGCTGGCGTCACGGTATCCAGGGCATATCTGTCCACGCATGGTGCACTTTCTGCATGCTGGTCTCGTCTTATCGCACCCAACGCGGCGCTCTCTGCATGTTTGGCAGCCAGCGCTAGGTCCGCGGTTCACCATGGTCTTGTCTGGATGAGGCGCTGGCCGTCGGCCACATCAGTCGGAGTACAGTATCTGCAGGTTTCGATCGATTGTGTCTGTTAGGAACCTGGGGGAACGTGATCCGAGCTGTTCACATCTCGCACATTCGTTAAAAGGTACAACACAGAGAGCCCATCGGATGCCGCCCAGCTGAAGGCTTGCGTTGCCGCTATGTCCGTTTCGGTAGACGTTGCGAGCAGGGTTAGACAAGGGCATCTTTGTCATCGTGCCAAGCCATCATATGGCTTGGCACTGCGGTAATCTCAGCGACACAACAACACGATGCTTCGGACATATCGCAAAATCGATCGTACCCGGTTAGTTTATACATCCAGGTCGTCACAGACCACCAAGAATCCTCGTTCAATATGCTGCTGCTCAGCGAATATAAAATTGGCCATGGACGTCTCATTGACTTGGAATCACCGCACTACTTTTTGATCACAGGCATCAGTTGATTCGTCCTTACATTTCCTTACTAGCCTGTTTTCTACATCTATCATGAAAGCAACTTCACTTTCCTCCCGCGCACACTCGGGCTCGATCAGCCAGTTCACTATCGCCGCGCTGCTCGTTGTCTGCTCAGGTTTCACCGTTGGCCTCACGTTTGCTCCATGCCACAGCACCATATGTGTAGAACATTGGTTTCCTTCGCAAGTTCGTACTCACATCGCAGTGTTCTACGGTGGAATCGGTATCGCTGCAATTTATATCGCCGGATGGTCCAAGTCTACAGTTATCAGATCATTCTCAGATCGTTATCTCCTCGACAAGCCGCTTCCTCTGATCGGAATACGACTTTCTCTCGGCGGGACACTTTTGTCGGCGTGGATCCTAGCTTTCACGCTGGTAACCACGGCGTACTGGCTACCAGTTGAGCACGCATTTTGGTACGCCAAAGGATTCGAGGCGGACTGGACGCAGTACATGTTCCGTGTCACATGGGCTGGCGTGACAGGCCACTGGTGCGACATACTGTTCGGACTGGTTCTCTTACCTGTCGGGAGGAACAGTCTCATTTCTGATGCCTTCGGTATACAGACTTCAACGTTGCTGGTCGCGCACAAGCTGCTTGCATACACGCTGTGCGCGTTTGGCCTGATACACGGCTTGCTTTATTATGTACGTGCGCAACAACTTACAATTTCTGCCTCAAGATCTGTGTACTGACTTGCTTCCTAGTCCTTTCTTGCTGCTTGGCTCGCCAACCCTAAAGAGCTGGTTCATGACGCTTTCAACCCAGATAATCCTTTCTATACTTGGAAGCAGATTGAACAGATCGGCCCATATGGTTGGTTACCATTACCTACAGGAGCCGTCGTTGGCATCATCTTGATCCCTATTGTGATCATCACGGCGCTGCCTCACATCCGGAGGAACAACTACAATACTTTCTACTACATTCACGTCATCTTCGCCCTACTCATTCTCGTGTTTGTCTGCCTGCACGCAAGCACCAACTTCTATTTCATCCTTCCGGGTTTGCTCCTCTGGGTATACGACTGGAGCTACCGGGTACAACATGCATTGTGTTCCAAGCAGACAATTGAAGTAGAAGGCGCAGGCAACAACTGGTACCGCATGCGGCTTCCTAGCGCCCCCAACGCAATTACCGACGATGGTTCAGCGGCTGAGAAAGGTCTTGCTGCGCAGAATGCTTCGGAGCCATATTACCCTCTCGAGACGTACTACGTTCGTCTGAGTGCAATTAGCAAGGTTCAAATTCATCCTTTCACGGCGGTAGCGACGGCGACATCCTCGTCTGGTCCGATTATTTTGTTCCAGAAGAGTCCCTCCAAGAAGAAAGTGGCTGCTAGCGACAAAGAATGGACTTGGTCGCTAGGTGCGATGGTCGACCAACGCCCTATGGAGGATCCTTTGAATATTGAGGTTAGTAATCTTTTGACTGGGCGGCGTTTTCCGTGACAGTGGCTAATCCGCCAACAGGCTCGCGTCGAGGGTCCGTACATCACCTCAGTTCCTGGGCTCAGCCCTGAAAATGATGTGATTGCCATTGTAGGTGGAACAGGCATCACCGGTGCTTTATCACTAGCTAACTGGTGGATTTCCCGACAATGTACTACACGTCCAACCAAACAACGACTCAAGATCGTCTGGAGTGTTCGAGATTCCAGGATGGCTGATATTGCCGAAGTTCGTGCGTTCCAGGAACGTCTTCAAGACTTGGAGCAGACAGCTGATCTGCAGATCCATGTTTCTTCACAGTCAGGTCGCTTGCTTCCCGGACTAGTCTTGGAAAAGTTCATGGAGGCGCGACCAGACTCTGCAGACAGCACGTTCGTGTACATCTCTGGGCCGGAAGGTCTTGCTGCTGATGTGGAAACCGCTTGTATCAGGCAAAATAAACAGCTTAGAGCGAATCGTCAAGGCAACAGGAAAAAGCAGATCAGTTGGCACAATGCCTCCTTTACAGTTTGATTACTGCGCAATTGAGATGCACGAGCAGACCATCACAAGATCTATTTCTCTGCCTTATTTTCTCGCTTATAGAATAGTCTTCTTGTAGTTACTAGTTTAGGATTTTTTACTCTAAAGTATGAATTACTCAGATGAATGTCATTATTGCTCTCCTTTCTTGTAAAGATCGAGCTCATATTCAGTGTCCAGATTGGTTCGAAGCTCAACTCACTTTGCAATACCAACAGCGATGGACCCGAAGGCACCAATCGCTGGTAACAAGTTGATATGTACTCTTATGCTTAAGCGCTATTCGCACACTGGGGTACGTTTGGGAAAAGTGAACAAAATTGGGCATCATCACATGGCTCACATACAGGAACCTGATCTATTGGTCCGTTTCCAATATACTGGTTGTTGATTGCGACGCGGGACACAAGTTACGGATGTGGGCTGGGCGTGTTAGATGTAACTCATTCCCGATTGTCAGTGGTCGAGTTTTTGCCTACTCTGAAGGGTGTCTAAGCGATCGATGCATGCCTTACGCCGCATAAGCACTACATAGTATAGCGCAGAACTGTGTTGCAAGCTACCTTACCAGAGGCGCAACCATGCAATCTGTGACATGTTGGTTCGAATCATATGAAGCGACGATCTACTCTGCATCTTTCCCATTCCTCATAAGTCAACGATCTGTTACATATTCTTATCTGTCAAGCGAACTGCCATTGTCTTTCACAAAAATTCATCAATATGCCGTCTTACCGCCTTCTGCCTATCGTGGGCTCAGCCATCAAAGCAAGCATAATGATGGCAGTGGTTCCGGCAACCGTTGGATTAAGGGTAGCCTGCATGATTCCACTTCTTGTGCATTGGTTCAACGAACCATCTGTGCATTCGGATACAAAGCAAGAGGGGAATCGAGGTATAGTCCTGATGTGAACCCTAAAGTCCTCACCAAACTAATGTCTCTAGTTGCGATTTCTCGAGTTGGACCGTATCATGTCATCATCAAAGATCCGGAATTGATTCTGAAGTTGAGACGGATGGATGTCAAGCACGCAGATGAAGTGGTACCCCACAGTTTTCAGGCACTCTCCGATATCTGGTTGGACGGCTACGAGATTCCTAATGGGACATTGATCTCCACACTCTGAAGAAGATTTCTTTTGTGGCGATCAGCATATTTCGTTTACTCATGGGCGCAACGTTAGCGTTTATTCCAAGTTTGATTTTCGCGCTAGGATAAAAAGAGATAATCCCAGCGTGGTGCAAATGTGCTGTGTTCAAATGTTGCAATAAATACACGCTATTCGCAGCGTCAGTTCAATGTCTTTATTGATAAAAATCTACATCTTGTTACGAATCTCCAACACAATTTGACGATTTTAGTACTAAGCAGTTGCGTGCATCGCCGCTACCTGTGAAGTTGTGAACCCCGGGTCCTGCAGCCGTGCCGCACTACATTTATTGACTGCATGCATCTGAATATCAAGCCGAATAGTGAGGCAAGGCAAAAGGCATAGACAACATAAGCGCCCAGGCCAGACCGGGAGCGGGAGCGAGAGAGGGGCGTGAGAGCACTTGACCCTGCTCAACGCAATCAGCGTACGCCTCGCATGATCGAAAGGGTGTCTCGGCTCCAAGTCATCAGTCTCACGAGTCACTCGGACGTACGTCCCTCAGACCAAACCCACTTGCGCGTTGCCTACTGGGATATCTTTCCACAGCCTTAAAATGGGCCTTCTAAAATCATTTGTTACCGTTGGCACACCATTTGCATCAATGCTTATATATGTCTTTTACATTGGCTATCAGAAACGTTCCAGGATCTATCGTTTAAGTCAGCAGGGCGTTGTGAGTTTTAATCTACTACTTATAGCGGTTGTTAACTAATCCCGAATGATTCAGGCAATGCCAGATGGATGGAGTTGGTGGTTTGGCCATCTTCTCGTCCTCGATCAGAAATTAGAAAAGTTGCCGCATGACGCGAACGTGCACATCGCCATGGAGGACATGATTAAGGATTACGAAGATACTGGCTACTTTCTCATGGACTACTGGCCTGTATTTGAGCCTGTCTTGATGGCTTTCAGCCCCGAGATTTCCGCTCAGGTTTCTAGTAAGCAGGATCTACTGAAACCGCCCAGCCAAGAAGAGTCTTTCAAACCCATGGTCGGGGGCCCGAGCCTCATCACCATGATCGGGACACCATGGAAGTTCTGGAGATCGCTTTTTAGCAGTGGGTTCAGTCCATCGCATATGCTCAGCCTAGTCCCTGGCTTGGTCGATACCATGGATGTTTTTTGCGAGCGATTGCTTGATAATGTTGACGGAGACATTTTCTATCTGGACGACATGGCGATGCGTCTTTCTATGGATATCATCATAAAGACAACACTCGACATTGACTTGGACAATCAGCGTGCCGAGCATCAACTTGCCCGCTCTCTGAATATTATTCTAGACTGGCATTCCTTCTGGAATCCTCGAATCCTTCTGAACCCGCTAAGGCTTCCAATCCAATGGTACCATGGGCGTTTCATGGATACTTTCATCAAAAAGAGTTGCAAAAGCGGTTTAATGAGATGAAGGAAGAGCGCGCTACCAACTCTTCCTATCAGAGGAAGACGGCCAAATCAGTCATCGCATTAGCTATCGAGGAACATATATCCCAAAAGCACAAGGACAGCGAAGAGACCTTTGAGGACTTGGACCTAGATGCTCAATTTGCTGATATAGCGGCAAACCAGATCAGAATGTTCCTCTTTGCCGGGAATGATACCACAGCTACTACATTTGTGTATACGTTCCATCTGCTTTCACAGAATCCTTCTTCTCTTGATAAACTACGCAAAGAGCACGATGGAGTATTTAAATCCGAACTTGATGCTGGTGATCAACTCAGAAAAGAGCCGGCACTCATCATTCAGTGTCGCTATACACTGGCTGTCATCAAGGAAACTCTTCGCCTGTTCCCACCTGCGTCGGCCATCCGTGATGGTACGGCTGGTATTTCTGTTGTCGACGGTAAGGGGAATCTAGTCCCCACTGAGAACCTCAACGTGACCGCCGTGCATCACTATGTGCACGTTCATCCAAGGTTTTGGCCGCGCGCTCGCGATTTCATTCCAGAGCGCTGGCTTGTCGAACCCAGGCACGAATTGTACCCGACATCACCAACAACCTCCTATCGACCATTTGAGCATGGACCTCGCAATTGTATTGCACAGACACTTGTAAATAACGAGCTACGCGTCGCAGTTATCATGACTGCCCGTAAGTTCGACATCAAGCCAGCCTACGATGAGTGGGATTCTCGGAGAAGCGAAAGAGAAGGTACCTGGACTAGGACTATGAGGACTTTATGTCTGAAAGGCGAGGAACCGAAGACTGTTCTAGGAGAACGTGCTTATCAAACGGCAAGATCGGGTGCCCACCCTGCAGACAGATATCCATGCCGTGTGAGTCTTGCGAATCCTTAGATACAGATACACTAAGGTCGACTCGTCAACCCAATCAATGTTTACTGAACAACTTGCATCACTCGGCGAGAGACATTATTGATAGAAATATAAGTTTTGCGAACCACGGAACATATGTCCTGCTTGGAGCTCAAAGGCAGATTTATTATATTTTTAATACCTAGTGTTTGTGCCGCATGGAAATGCGATAATTAAATTATATACTTAGTGACAAATCCAAGTGCAGGACGCGACTGGACTAACCAAAGCTAGGGGTATGTTGGAAGAGGGATCCAGTATTTTAAATACAGTAAAGCAGCATAAGTATATCTTTTCATGCAATTGACAGGTACACACAGTGTCATGCAAGGAAGAGAAGTCGTGAGGAGGCAGGTTGCGATGCTAATGCATGCATCTCAGCCGCAGATAGAATCCGTAATGAATAGCCTGTTTACCTGTCGTTCCACGCCCTCAAGCAAATCTAATAAATTTTGTTCAACAACGTACTGATCTGCTCTGTGTTTAGACTTTCTTGTTTCAAGCTTACTGTCAAACATCAGATGGCGTCCGCCGGCTCGCTTAGTAATCACGTTATACCAAGACAGACACAGCGGCGCTAACAACTACGCCCCTCTCTCGCGAAATTCTGTCCTCTTTTCAGTGCTCACGTTGTACACTTTTCCTTATTAAAGCATTAATCACGATCAAACATGAGCGTTCTTCAAACAGCGGATTCGACGAGCGCTGAGCCGTAAGTTCGCACTCCGTATGCATATGTGGATGTTGGGTGACCAACCTTTCAGGTGTCGCTTGGGCGATCTTCCACGTGAATTGCGCGATCGCATCTACGAGTTTGCCATTGAGCACACAGCGGACTTTTGGCTTATGCATTCGAAGCAGATCCGTCCACCCTTCTCTCTGCCTACCATGAGCTCTTCGAACGGTAGGATATGTTGATTGTGCGTCGCGATAGTCGCTAAAGTGGTGCAGATACCGGCCTCAACATGCCAAATGTCCTTGCCTTCAAGCTCCGCCCCTTCACCCCTCTGCTTTTTGTATCCAAAGATATCAGACAGGAGACGCAGGAGGTGTTGCGAAGACTTCAACCAATATGGCGCGGTATTATTCGATCCACCATTCATATCGATCGCATAGTGTCGCCCTCCCCTGTCTTCCGAGACATCTGCTCCCGCAGTCGATTTGTGCTGGATGTTGACCCAAATGCCGTATTCGATTTTCTCAAAAATATCCCACAAAGTATGACGTCGTGTATTTGCAACGTCATCATCACACGCGCATGCGTTGCCAGAAGGAGCGGTATAGATGCTTGGGATCCCTACGGGGGAAGTTGTCCATTCACGGATGTTCTGCAGGCACGATGCCGCTCACTGCACACAATCGCACTCGAAGTTCCGAGTGTCATTAGTGGTGGTCAGTTCGCTATTCTAAGCGCGACAAGGTTTCTTCTACAACTGCTTGTAGATAACGTAGTCAATTCCGTTCATTTCGTTCAGCGCCAAATTCCGCAGGACAACTCGCGTGAACTGATTATATTCGACATGCTGGAATCCGTCGCTGGTCTTTCAACATCTGCCTCGGAACCACAGCAACACGAGGAAAACGCTACACACGCTAGCGCCTCTAGGGTGTTCGACACCCTGAGAGAAAGTGGCGATTCTCTTGCTGAATGGAAGGATCTCGGCTTCGAATGGTCTTTGAGAATTACGCGCTTTGCAGATACAAGTCTTGATACGTCTACATATGCAAGACATGTTACAAGAGGTTGACGCTGTGATCAAGTTTGCCTAGCTGGAAGGTATGCGATGCAGTCGAGCTGCAACCGTTATTGGACACGAAGGAGGACTGCTTCACAGTCGATGGGATGTCACAATGTAGCCTGTGGATAGAATATTCCGTCCAGAAAGGCAGCACCTTATTTTCAAACTCATGGACACGCCACCGGTTCACCATCCCAATTTTTATTGTTTCCATCTGGAGAACATGGACATGAAATCCCTCACACTGTCTATTCAGGATAAATGTCTTATTTCACCGGCGACGCGCGCGGGCAGTGTAACTCGGTAAACTGCGAAACAGTCTAGTTTCTTCCGCGCTAGAATTCTCGTGTAGTCATCTGAAACTTGACATGTCCCCAACATCCGAGTTTACCGGGCTACATCTCTTGGCAAGCTGTTCAAACCCTCCCGCCGGTCTGCCGGTATTTACCAATGTCTTCGACACCCATTAACGTGGAAACTCAACGCGGTTAGCACGTATGATGCGCGGGACACTCCGCACCACCCCACGAAACAGGGTACCCACCATCCCTCGGCACGCCTTTCCACACCTCGACCCAAGCTTGCCTAAGCTTTTGTGTCAAGCATCCACGGTTTGTTTGACCGACTGCGGGGATGTATCATGGAAAAAACCACCAATCCAACAGCACGAATTGAACCCCATTCAACGTTCCTGAATCCCCAATACGGTAGGAGGTCCAGTGACCATGTTCCCGCGCTTTGTACACCATGTTTTATCCTCATGTGGCGCGTACTACGCTTGTCGCAGGGTGTGGCGCTGACGTTTCAACGTCCGCAAACTCATCGTTCAGATTCAATCTCTGCACCATAAAAGCACCTTGGAGAACCCATTCTAAATCGCCTCGCTCATCACATTCTTCATTAGATTCACGCTTCTATTTTGAACATCAGACTTTCAAGAGGCCTGTCCATCTTTCCCTCTCCCTACTCCATCATGTATTTTCAGCAACGAAAGGGCAGTTGCCAGCGACAGCTCATAAGTAATCAATTCGTCAAAGCTTATGACATCATCTCCATCACACTCCTGGCATGCCTACTCTCTACATTCACCTATGCTGGTGACGACGCCACTTCGACTGCATCCCAACTATCCGAGCCCTTTGTCGACCAAACCACGGGGCTCGAAATGGAGCGATTCTTCGGCGCGCGAACATCCTTCGGCTTCGGCTTCGCTCTCCCAGCGGCCAACACAACCTCTACATCCTTCATCGGCCAGATGACGTTTCCACTGAAAGCCGGGCTCGGCTGGGGTGCCATGGGTCTGACAGGAGATATGGAGGGCAACTTCATACTCGCCGCATGGCCCGACGGCAAGGGTGGAGTCATGGCCTCGTTTCGACAGGCCACCGACGAAGACAACCCCCCCGAAGTCACCGGATCCTTTGCCGTTCGTCCCATCCCCGACGGAACCGTGGTGAACGCCACGAGCTTGAGTTACACGTTCCTCTGTGAGAACTGTCTTGACCCTACTCTGGGTCTGAGCCTCGATACCACCGGAAATGCGGTCATGGGCTGGGCCCTTTCCGAAAAGGCTCCGCTTGGAGATGCGACAGATGTTGGGGCGCGTTTGGATTTCCACGAGAGGGGCTTTGGTCCGTTCACGGCGAGGCTGGGGGCAGCCAAATCCCAGAAGTTTGACGCAATTGCTGCCACTGCTTTGGGGCCTGTTGCAGCTTCGAGTAAGGCCGTCGCCGCTGTGCCTGGCGCTGCTGGTGGAGATAGTGATGACGATGATGACGATGACGATGACGATGACGATAAGGAGACGAGTAGTGAAGGTGGGGATGACAGTGATGACGAGGATGATTAGTAGCTTAAGCAGGACATTAAGCGTAGTAGTCCAGAAAGACCCTTTTTGCGAGCAGATATATGATCATAGTAAACTATTATAACTGCACTCTCGCCTGTCTGCATCTGATCTGATAGCTCGTCCAAAGTAAACTCTGGTCACTCGCTTTATCCTCTCACCATACTCTAAGCCAAATCACCCATTTTCAGCCACTGTGTAACTGTTTGAACAATGAATCTTTACGAGCCAATAACTCCGCCGGAGAACCAAATTCTGCAAGCCTGCCACCGTCCAGGACAGCCACGACGTCGCTGTCCTCAATGGTGTTGAGTCTGTTTGCGACCGTGACGATGGTATGTCCTGAAAATTCTTTCCTGGTGATGCGTTGCATGAGTGTATCTGTTTCAGCATCCACATTACTTGTTGCCTCGTCAAGCACCAAGATTTTGCTTTCTCGCAACATGGCCCGTGCAAGGCAGAAAAGTTGTTGTTGGCCGTGCGAGAGTGGCTGCGCTTCCATTTGCGCGTCGAGCCCACCGCGGGACTCGATGATTGACCACAATTGGACTTTTTTCAGAGATTCGATGATGGCTTCATCCTTGGAGGAACCCGATGGGTCAGCATTCTCGCGGACCGAAGACGATAAGACGAAGGGGTCTTGGGGGATAGCTGTCAAGCGCGTCCTGACCGTCTCGCGCGGTAGGGTAGCAAGGTCTAAACCGTCGATCTCGATTTTACCACCCGTAATTTCGATAAGGCGAAACAAAGACAGAAGAAGGGAAGATTTTCCGCTGCGCCGGTTAGATGAATTTTATGCGAACGCAGTCATGGAATGCTCACCTGCCAGTGCGGCCGCAAATGCCAACCTTCTGTCCCGGCATAATAGTCATAGATATGTTCTGAAGAGCAGGTGCCGAAGGACCGTACGAGGCAGTCAGATCCTTGAAGTCGATCCTCCCTTTGTCAGGCCATGCAGCAGGTGGCGTCTCTCGCTCTTCGGGCTTGTCTTCCGGGGGAGTGGTTAGCTCAAAGTTCCTCAATCGAGCAATTGCCCCAAGTGAATTCTCAAGCTGGGTCCAACTCTCTACTAGGAGTCGAAGAGATTGGTTGAAACCTAGGATGTTGTTCAATGCAATACCTATAGCAGCTCGGCTCGATTGACCAGGCACTCTTGTAGCTAACGCGACAACTGCAATTCCGACAGCGGCTACCATTAAGTCGAGGACCAGTGAGAGCCATCTCTGGAGGCAATAGAGGAGATAGTATGGGCGTTGGGATCTATCCAACCGATCGATTTCATTCATATGAGCATCGCTGGCCCAACCGAATGCGCGTATTGTAGATAAGCCTTCCAAGCATTCGAGAAAATGAGTATAGACAGGACTCCGGGCTTCAAGGTCCAAGAATCGGAGCTGTCGAGACGTGAGAAGGTAGACCTTTTGTAGGCCATAAAAAGCAACGACGACAAACGGGATGGCGATTGCCATGTAGCTGGATCCTTGCGCAATCAAGGCAGTCTGAGCAAAGATCATGAAAACAGCTAGTACGACCCTGCCACAGGCCAGAGGCAACATCCTATCGATTAAGCCAATATCCTGACTAAAGCGGTTCAATGTGACACCGGTGTCCGTTTTGGCGTAGAAAGACTGGGGGGCTTTCACTGCCGTATTCAATAGGATCTGATGGAGCTTGATCGAAGACCGAGGCGATATCCAGAGCAGGATCCACCACAGCAGTCCGGCTCTGAAGATCCACGAGGCCACCGCAAGGATGATGTAGACGCTCATAAATTTTGCCGTTTCGTGGCCGTTTGCTTCCGTCCACCAGACCAGCCATATCTGCGGAAAGAATTGCGTGAAGACGAATAAGGCCGTGGAGGCTAGAAAGCAGAAAGTACCGATAGGGCTGATAGACTTGAAATAGTATCTGTACACAGCGAAATCCCCAGTCTTCCGTGTCAGATCCGAAACGTCCGTCGCAGTGACAGTTTTGATTGGAGATTTTTTCTTCTTAGGCCCAGATTTCTCTGCTGGTTTTGCTTCACTCCTGGTTTGGTCTGCACCTAGGACTAGATTGCTGATGTAACCTTCCTGTTCTCAAAGTTGGTCGAAGTTGCCTTGTTGCGCGACCTTGCTATCGGCTCTAAGTACTACAATGTAGTCTGCGAGCTGGAAATGGCGAGAGGAATGAGTTATCAACAGCACGGTGGAGTTAAGCTTACAGAAGAGTCTATTAGGACCCATCAACTGGTCAACCACTACTTTCTCGGTTTTGTTGTCTAATGCATTTATTACATTATCGAGAAGAATAGTGCGTGGTTTAGCATAGACAGCACGAGCGAGAGCGACACGTTGCTTTTGCCCCCTAGACAGTGTCATGCCGCGACTTCTAGGGATAGTTAGATCTCTATCTGGCAGCTGCTGCAAGTCTTGGTCAAGTGCGCAAGCTTGCAGTACCAAATTGTACCACGCTTTGTCGATGCTAGAAGATGCAGACGAGCTTAGACCACATATATTCTGTCAGATAGTTGTATTTAAGATCCATGGGCTTTGGCTACAGTATGACGTGTCTAATGAGGATACAGTGATCTCTCTACGTTCTAAAGGAAGTTCCCCTAATACAGCCCTTATCAGGGTCGTTTTTTCGGACCCGACGGGACCTGTGATGATGGTGGTCGAGCCAAGTTTAAACTGTATATTAATGTCCCTAATGGCAGCATCAGCACTGGGATTAGGTTTTACTGTGACTTCTCGAACAGCAATTGCAGCTTTGTCGGCTCCACTAGCACTATGAGAAGCTAACTCTCTATTAGCGTTGCGAATTGATTGGAGTTTGACGCCTTCGGTGGCACCGGATCGAGAAGGCCGTTTCAACGAGTTTTCTTCTTGCCTGTTGTGCTGGCGATAATCTTTCCACGAAGGAGCAACAAGGAACTTTTGAATCCGTGCGAAACAGCCAATAGCCGCGCCTGTCTTGGGGATAGCCGTTAAGAAGGTAGAGGCTGGCGTAGTCAAAAGGGTGATGGTGGCAAGTGACGTGATAGCTTGGTTCGTTGAAAGACTATCAGATCCCTGGACGCGTGCTTTGATCTCGTAGGCAGCGAAGGTCAGTACGGGGGCGAAAATGTGGGGAGGAAAGCCGATCATATTGGTTGAGACGACCAACCACCGATAACCATTGGCAGACTTCATCTCTTCAGCCCTCTGGCGTTGGATACTTTTCGACAATAGCCCGGCCAGACCTATTATCTTGACACTCTTTATAGCACCTAGCATTGAAGCAGTAGATGCAATACGGGTCTGGATCTTTCCGCCTCAGATCTTCTGCTTTTCGCTCGAAAATTTGGAGGCATAGGTATTGACACTAGCGCATACTGCAGGATCATCAGTATGGAAGGTTAGCTAGGGAAGTGCGATTCTTCTTTCACTTACGGAGAACAACAAGAACGGGTATCACAGAGACGGCACCTAGTTGAATGGATAGTAGCCAGACTCCAATAGCAACTTCAACAAGTTGTGACCACACCTTATTCATGCTTTGCATGCTAGTTGCTATTCAGTCAATGTTAGTACTCATGTGGGTAACGGCAGCTGATTCATCATAAACATCATCTCGCAAGATCAGAGTCTTGTTGAAAATAAGCCCCACTAACCCTTCCTGTAGCATTGTTATTAACTAGTATAGGGCATGCATGTATCGCACAGTAGACAGCGCAACACCAACATAGATTAAGGCCGCTGCGGCGATAAGCCCTAGACTGTCGCTATCGTATGTTTCAGACTTATGGGGATTGCTGACAAGGTCAATCATGCAGGTGATAAGGAAAGGCTAGGCGTAATTGAAACTAATTAGACACAGTTGAGCTAGAACAACAGAGAGTAACGACTAACGAAGGCATTTTGCGCAAGCCTAGATTAATTCATAGCGTTGCTCCGGCGTACCTCGAATATCATTAGCAGCCATCTTTCTGGTGTGTAAAAAAGAAACAACCTACATCGTCGATCCTATGTGATGTGCATCTCATCCCGTAACTTCTTAGAAGATAGATTTGGAGGATTTTCCTATAGATCATCGAGCGATAGTAACCTCTTAAAACCCTTGAGGAAAAGCGAATTGAGCCATAAGAACAACGTCCTGTTCTAGACCCCGGTGATTGCTTCTGGGGGGTATCCTTTATAGGGCTCCTTTAGGTTAGCCGTCTTTTTGCGGGACTCTAACCACTATACTAGGACTATGGCAGCCATGGCGACGACGTAAACCGCGGCAATGGAGTTGACATTACTCCAGAGAAAGAGAGTGCGGGCTTGTGGTATGTTAAGTAGTAGCGTAAATATTAGATATACTTCTAGCACGGTTGATGGCCGGACAGCGCAAGTATGCTTAAGGTAGGAGAGCGGGTACATCGCCAGAGCGCATAGAAACAACAAAGTGGCGGAGGGGACTAACAGCAATGTTCGCAGAGCAGGCTTCGTTGCCTACAGTATTAACAAGATTAGTTAAGCAGCTACTAGAAGCGTTATAGCAGCCTAGAGATTAATTAAGTCATAAGTATATATAGCGATTTTAGGCAGTAATAACAGTGGTCAGCGCTTACAGTTTTCTTCAGTAGCGCTCAGTGACGCTGAGATGTGACAATAGGGCGTCCGTAGAGCCAGATAATTCTGAGGGGTACGATGAGCAGAAAAAGGGCTAAAGGGCTACAAGAGAAGATGGCTTGCTCGAAGAGCAGCGTGAAGTCGAAGCTGCCACGACACGAGGACGCGACAACAGGTCTAAAGACGTCATCGTCTTGAACGGTGCATGACTGGATGTTTAAGGCATTGTTTGATGCCATTGTGGCATGAATCCAGGGGACATCCGTTTGCTAGTGGCGGACATCAAAGTATGTAACTGTAGATGAGGCAGCTGAGTTAATGGATGAGGAGGAGTTAACCGAGTTAGAGCGGCAGCTAAGACTTTCCCCTAAAGCTTATGTTTCCACCGCTAGCCTCATGTAGTAAGCGCTGTTACGTTAGCGCACTATTTCTGTGGGGGCTGCAGGGAAATATGGATCCCAGCAGAAGAGCATTTGAAGGCTGCCACCCTAAGCTCCGATCACGTGCAAAGTCGCTCTCTACATATGTAGCTATGTACATAGGTAATAATCATTTGGAGGCTTGTTCGCTCTTTGATTAAACAAAGCGGTCAACGAGGCAGGCTTAAAAGCCGTAGTTAATCTGGAAGGCAAAGCGACTGTGCAGACCATGTATGATGACAAGACGTTAGAATTTGACTCCGACCTTCTAGACAAATTAACTATTATAGTTAGAGACAAGTTCTAGGGCCTCACATTTCGCGCGACTAAGTTCCTATATCGCAAATCCTACGACGCACGTAAAAGACTGATTCTAGCTTTTGCGAATCTTATCAAAAACATCAAATATCGGCTTCTAAGAATAAAGATTTTCCGTAGGCGAGTGCGTACAAAAACCTAATTGACGCCAGCAGTGCTGTAATACACCGGACCTGATGCACAGCTAGCCTTATCATCAAGCCTGGAATTTGACGTCAGCAGTACCTGCGTGACTAACAAGCTCAACGTTGAAGCTATGCCAAGACGCTTGGATGAGCAATGTAAGCATCGAGAAGGGCATGAGGCGGCACGTGCTGTTGTTCAAATGTTGACTCAGCTTGTCAGCACAACACACAAGTCTTCCAGAGACAGACCCCTGTATGCCAGCTTTGCGCGATGGCAACGCTCGGGCGGCACTGGGAGCAGTCCTAGTGAGGTAGCCTTACTTATAGCCGTGGCTCAGCATGGCAGCGTTCGACTTGCAGGTCTCACTGACTTTCTCGACCCAGCTCATTTCTGCCAACAATGCATCTCTCTTCTCTGCTTCTCCTCCTTCCAGTCTTTGAATGTGGTCTTCTGGTGGATGCCCGCGGATTGCCAGGCGGCTGGGAGAAAACCATGTTCGTAATAGTCAGGGCATTAGACGACCTCCGGATTGCAAAGGCAGGCAGCAAATGGGACGGAAGATACAAAGTTGTCCCTGGACTGAAACGCCCTGCCGATGATAACGCCCTCATAAGAGAGATCATCGATGATGCCAACAAGAAAAGTCTCCCCAACGTCTTCGATGCTGGCTTCACGGGTGTACCGACGGATGTCGCCGCCACAGCCGAGAAGTTCGATTCTCTTGGATGGACAAAGGGAGATTACATACCTCAAAGGATGTGGGATGATGCCAGAAAACTCCCCGACGTTTTCGAAGGCATAGGACAATTCGTTGCGGGCAACATGGAACTTGCCAAGGAGAACCCAGAAGTATTGCGGTCGTTGCAAAACGCCGTACTAGGCACGTATCGCAGTCGCATGACCACAAGCGCTGAATGGTTGAAAGACACATTCAAAAACGACAAGAAGCGTATGAATCTATTCAATTTGGACGAAGGTATCGACGTCGTGCTGAAAGAACGACCGATGTGGAAAGGTTCATCTGCGACGTACAAGGAGGTCGATTGGACTGCAACACGTGAGTTGAACAAGGAGAGATTAGGATGGAAAGGGGATTCAGCAACGGCTATCAGATCGCAGAAGAAAATACTGAAGGACAGGGCCAAGGTGTATATGCCCGATAACGAAGGGCATAGTGAGAACAATTTTGCACTAAAAGTAGTTGCGAAGAAGGTGGGGTGCAAGGTAGAAGCCGTCGCAAACTCTTGAGCGAGGGTAGAGCGCCGCTCTGACGATTGGAAAATGACTTGATAGCTGTCGCCTGGTCGCGAGCAAAATCAGTAGCGAAGTTTAGTCAATATTAGTGCTGGAGAAGGATGGTTTAGGGAGCACGTGGTCACTGTGGGACACTTTATCCAAGAAATGGATATGTTTGCTTTGTTTTTTCACCAATCGTGAGCTGATTTGCAGATGTGGTGATTTGATTTGCGAAAGCTTGATTGACTGTAGAGCGGCTGCCTAGAGGTGAACCACGGTACGCAGGAATTCATTCGCATACAAAAAGCTGCTGCTCAGCACTTTCGCTTTCACTCAGCGAATTCTCTCCAAACATTACACCCACCACCTATTCGTTTATGAATTCGACTGTTACCCATTCCTGCCCCTCAGGTGCTTTACCTTGTGCAGAAGTAACCACTGTCTTCAGCATATGTATGGCATACTATGTGTCGGAACGATCACCACATCTCAGCGTATTGACAACAGAATAGTCATAGAGTGACTCGCTCTTGATTGCAGTGGTCTTGGAACGGCAGGACGGGATCATTCTGCTAGCTCTAGGCTACTGTTTAGAGTGGTAATACTGTATGCGATACACGAGTGCAATCATTAACTCGAAATCTCATACAAAACTATATATTCATAACAGGGTCGGAAGGATGTGAAGCTACATGAGTGAACACGAATGAACCTGATGGTACGGGTGTGTCTGAACTGCGCCCAGTTAAGGACACCTGTTGATTTTATCGAATTTTTTTCTTATAATATGCTGAAGCTTACGTATATTGTATAAAGATCATCATCACGTAGATATCGAGAAACCAGGATTTCTTTCAGTGCCTTCCATTGGGGAGGGCAATTGAGAGTTTGACAAGCGGCAGGCCCGATGGTACAAATGACCGCGAATCTCACGGTCGTAGAAGCAGAACGGTCTGCAGTGCTAGAGGGAACACTCCTTCACAAGTTTCTTGATCTTGCCCATCCCGTCTGACACTGTCTTGCCCATGGATCCTACTACAGCGTCGTCCATTTTCCGACGAATCTGAGCGGCCTCCTCCCAAGCATCTGTATTGCGGTCGCGGAGGTTGCCCACACCGAGCAAGATGCCAGCAATAGCCATTGGAGCACTGCTAGGATCTTCGACAATGCCATAAAGATCTACAGCGGTATTGCCAGCAAAGTCGATCAGACGCGTAATGGTTGCAACTTGTGCCAGGATGTCGATGCCTTCTACCGCTTCTCCAATCCCGGGGACAACGAACAGAAAGGCCAAGATGAAGGCCATGATGGTCTCTTTCTTCTGCTCCTCTGCAGCCTCCTCCCCAACATCGGCGACCTGTTGCATTGCTTCCACGGCAGCTTGCACTGTGAATACTGTCATTGATGCACCGTCGATAATGTCGTCTTCCAGAGGTCCCAACATACCGAACCCAGAACTGATCGCAGAGTCGTCTAGCCAGCTTGAGAGGTCTGTGTAATTCCCAAGTGACTGACTTATAGCTGCACCAGGGTCTGCGACGGCAAAATTCAGGTCCAGGTCGGGAAAGAACATTTGTCCATTGATAGGACAGTTGACGCCAGTCTTCTCGCAGTTCGCGCCGCCGTTCACGGCAGGATCCCGGTAACTGATGACCGATTGCACAATCCAGGAACAATCCAGGTTGTAGTCCATGTCCAATTTGTGGCAGAAATTGTCGGGATCTTTTTCAACGTAGTAGTAGTTGCCTCCATTATTGAATCTGCCACAACCGATCGACTGGTTGGCTCCATTGTGCACTTCGAAACAATTCCAGAGATCATCCAGGTGGGAATTCCGAAGGTTCTCCCAGGCAAGTTTGGCTTGGTTGTGAACGAGAATCTTGTAGGCGTTGTACTTTGCCTGGTACCCATCGGCCATGATTGCGGTGAATTTCTCCAGCGCGTCTGACATTACTGTGGACACTGCATTCAGAACGTATACGCTCATGCAGACCACGGGAAATTGAAGGTCACCCAACACGTCGTCGAGTGTTTTGTATTTATCCTGGTCCAGACATCCTGCGAAATCTCCATCTTCGTTGTCGGTCGTTGTGTTTGTTACAGTACCAGGCATCAGAGGTATGTTCCATGCCTGGTTTGAAGACGCACCATTCGCCCAGATCTGGGAGAACCAGGGATACGGGTCTTGGTCTAGTGTCGAGACAGCGACTTGGTCTGAGGATAGCCCCGCACTGCTCGAGTGAGGTGCGATGGCCGCATGCCAGTAGCCTTGCGTCTCGCCTCTATGCGTGATCAGGGCAACGAATTGCCCGCTGGTACCGTGGAAGACTACGCGATCTGGGCCAACCGTGGCACCGTCTACGAAGGGAGCATAGTTGTCTTCGCCATTCTTAGCGATTGGATACTGCACCAGGTCATTGGGATTCATCTCGCCAGCTGGCAAAGCGCCGCGAACAGTCGTTAAGCCAGGACCGGTGAAGAACATTGGAGCAGGGTAGCGTTCGCCGCCCGCGGCCATGATAGTTTCTCCATTGTTGAAAAGCACTACCGCATCGTATAGAGCTTGTTGAATTTGGTCTCGCCGGTACGATTCTGCTGTCGGACTGTCGATGCCAAATCCGGGAGGTGTGACCACATAGCGCGAGCTCTGTATCGGGCTGCAGCATGACCGTCAGTATATGTATTCTGTGGTAGCGTGAATCATCACATATCACGTACTTGGATTGCTGGGAGGTGTCACGCCTCGTTTTGCTGTTCTGAGCTTCACGCTTCGAGGAGCTGCCTGAACAGGCACAGCCATAAGCTGCACCGGTGGTGCAAATGCCTTCTTCTCCCTCGCAACTTGAACAGGCTGGCTTGGAGGACGGACAAGCTGACGTGCAGCTGCAGCCTTGGTATTTTCCTGCCGTGCAAAATTCCTTTCCGCCAAGGTTATTGAGCCCTACGCACCCCGAGTCTGTACACGACAAAGGCGCAGCAGGCTTGAGAGGACACAACGAGATACAATAGCACCCAGCATACTCTCCTGCCTGTAGTTGAAATGTCAGCCTGAATTACGGTATCCTTGGTCTATGCTTCTACTTACTGTACAGTGAGCTGCCCCATTTTTGGTATTGTACCCATTGCAGCCAGGAGTGGTGTCACAGAAGTCCACCTGACACTTGGACGTACAAGGACAGCCGGCAGAGGTGCCAAATGTGCAGATCGAGTTACCCCCGTTGGGATTGTTAATGCCTCTGCAGGAGTCTGACCCACAGCTTACTGGACTCGAAGGACAGCTATTGGTACATAAGCAGTTGGCCATGCCGCTCGAAGTGCAGATGCCGTGCTCATTGTTGGGATTGGACGTGCCGACGCATGCGGAATCGCTGCAAGCGGGAAATTGTGACGGACAGGAGTTTTGGCACGGGCAGCCAGCATTCGATCCGATACTACAAGCCCAGGAATCATCGTTGCCTCCGTATAGACCAACACACTTGGAGCTGGACTATCGCATTAGCCTACGGATGGCAGCTTTTAGGGTGGGAATCTATACTCATTGCAACTTATGGCATCGGCAGGACACAGGGGTGAACAGGATTGGCCGGCGCATACGCCAGCCGTGCAATAAGCTCCAGCAACTGGTCCACCGAGGTTGTTCAATCCCATGCAGCCTTGCGCATTACAATCGATCTCATCACAACCCCCATTGTCGCGCGGTAATAACGCTGCCTGTAGGTAGCATGTCAGTTGTGAGGCAGGTTTTCCAGGGGGATGATTCATGTTACCTGCGATAGCCGTAGCAACCAGACTCCTACAAGGACGTTTGCGAGTGGCAATTTCATCTCTGATCGAACTGGTAACAAATTGGAAGAAAATATTTGGTCGCTTGAGCGAGCAAGTCAGGAAGTACAATACATATTATTTGATCTGTGCTGATGTCTGAACTAACCTCTGCTACAGTCGCCCCAGAGCATCTACAGATCTAGAAAGGGTATCCAGTCAGCAAGACTTAATCATATGGCCGAGGCTGATGTACCTGATCGCCGAGATAATGACAAGAAATCTTGTTTTCTTAGCATCGGTTTCTTTAGCATCCCTGCATCATCAGAAGCCTGCGACCAAAATAGTAGTATATCGTTCGTCAAGAGCAGAAATGCTCATCATCTGGATTTTTTTGGGCGAGATGCTCATTCACGTAATCATGCCAAAGCAACGCCAATCACAACTCGCACAAAGCCGCTTACATGGTACTCGCACCAGGTAACGTCAGCATGTCAATGTAGTCATGCGAAGCCAACGCTATCAACACTAGATACCGTCAGCTTGTTCATGTAGGTATGCTAAGGCAACGTTGAACGCTATCAAGACCAGGTACCGTCAGCTTGTCTGCTGATTAGAACCATCAATCGATGTAATCATGCCAAAGCAAAACACCATCGATACCAGATGATATCAGCTTATCCGCTGAGTGAAAACAGCAGAAATGAGAATTGTTCCCGGAAAAAAGAACGAGTACATTACTGCTTTTGGGACATTTGTTGGTCCTTGGCACTCCAATTGGCAGCGGCGAAGGTCTGTGCAGTCAGGTTCTGTAGATAGCTTCGGGCCTTTTTCCTTTCAGATAGTTTCTTTTAATCCACAGTTTCACCCGCTCTTTCAAATCATTGTCGTCTTCGTGCTATCATAGCCTTATCTGTGACAGCTTTACACCATCTTTTTGCACCAACACTGCCGGCGATTCTCGTCAACAGCACCCGAGACCATGAAGTGGAGCGTGGTTATCGCAGCTTCAAGTCTGCTAAGCTCCGTGTGCCTTGCAGACGGGTGTTCTGGTAGCCTTCCAGCTGGTGTTGTGTCCAAAGATGCAACACATACCGTCAATCTCAACTCCGGCCGCCTCTTCCACTTTCACCTACCGCCTGGATACGATGCCAAATCGCCTACGCCTGTGTATCTTTCCTTTCATGGCGCCAGTAAATGGCCCTTGGCACAAGAGGCCCTCAGCCGCCTCTCCGATTCTGCTTTCAACCCAAACGGCATCGCAGTGTATCCAAAAGGCATCGGCAACCACCTCTTGTCCCATCCCGGAACCTCTGTAGACTCTCCCAACGACATTGACTACACACACGACGTCCTCGATTGGTTGGAGTCGAATCTATGTGTCGACACTAACCGGATCTACGCCACTGGAAAGAGCAACGGTGGAGGGTTTGTCAATCTCTTGGCCTGCGACCCAACCACCAATGCTCGGATCGCTGCTTTCGCATCTGTTAGTGGCGCTTACTACGAGGACAAGCTTGCCCGCAATTGTTCGCCCGGACGGCCAGTTCCCTTCTTGAGCTTTCATGGCACTAGCGACACCACCATCCCGTATACAGGTAAGAATGCGACATACGTCTTCGAGCATGATGACGGCAAGCATGATTGGAAGAGCCCAGCCGACGTGGAACTGTTCCACACTACATTCCCTATTGAAGATTGGCTTAAGGATTGGGTTTCTCACAACGGCATCTCAAAATCCACTGTCCCAGACACCACAACCCTGTTTTCGGGCGGCCTCGTTGAGAAGAGGTCCTGGAGCCGGAAAGGATTCAGCAACCTAATTGAGCATTACAAAGAGAGTAACCTAGGGCATGCATGGGCAAGCAAAGACCCGAATATTGATTGCCCTACTATTCTTAACCCGAAGTGCCCTATGGGGCATTACACCTTTGATGCAACAAATATTATTATAAAGTTTTTTAGCAAGTGGACGCTAGGGGGCTCTGGATAAGCATTATGTGTAGAATGTATATACAGAGAGGTAATAAGCAAAAAGAATATTCATTCTATTTGCTTTTTTCTATTAGTAATAACTATGCGAGTATTCTAGCTATAACGCTTATTATTTAAGATATAAAAAGAAAAAGCTGTTAAATACTAAGCTATAATCTTACATTTTACTTAGTAAGTACTAGTAAAATTATATATAATTTTCAATATATACTTTTTTTATTTTATTCTATAAACGCTATTAATATATTTTATTTTATAAAAGCTATTACTATATTTAATAGTTAAGAAAACTAAGAATATATTATCAAAAGTAAGCTTAGTTTAGTTTTTATATTTTTAGTAGTAGGTAGAGTAGTAGGTAAGAAGTTCTAGGTCTAGGTAGAAAAGCGTAGGACTTAGCAAAAATCAAAACAGCTAACTTTTGCCTTTACACTACTACTACTTATGCTATAATTGTTAATAAACTTTAAAAACTTTATAGTACTTTTTCTAAAGTAATGCGCATCTTTTACATATATTTTTATTATATACATCTTTAAAATGCGTGCGCTATTGTAGTGTAAAGATAAAAAAAAACAATTATAAAAACAACAACAGATCTTAAAGAAACACAAGATTTTAAAAAAATTAAAAAAAAAAACTATTTTTATAAGAAGTAGTAACAAGTAGTAATAGGATAGTAGTAACAAGTAGTAACAAAGTAGTAACTAAGGAGAGTAGTAGGTAAGAAGTTCTAGGTCTAGGTAGAAAAGCGTAGGACTTAGCGAAAATTAAAACAGCTAACTTTTACCTTTACACTACTACTACTTATGCTATAATTGTTAATAAACTTTAAAAACTTTATAGTACTTTCTCTAAAGTAATGCGTATTTTTTACATATATTTTTATTATATGCATTCTTAAAATGCGTGCGCTATTATAGTATAAAGATAAAAAAAAATAGTTATAAAAACAACAATAAATCTTAAAGAAATACAGGATTTTAAGAAAATTAAAAAAAAAACTGTTTTTGTAAGAAGTAGTAACAAGTAGTAACAGAATAGCAATAACAGGTAGTAACAAAGTAGTAACTAAGAAGGGGTTAAAGGCAACTTTCTAACATATTTTACAGCGTTTAGAAAGTTGCTTTTTTTTTTATACTGCGTAGAAGTAGTGCTGCACATTTAGTGTAAGATGCTAGTAATAAGTAGTAACAACTAGTAATTAGCTCTCTTAAGTAGTAACTAGATAGTAGTAACAAGTAGTAATAGTAGTAATAGAATAGTAGTAACTAGCGTGGCAAAGTAGTAACAGGTAGTAACAGTAGTAACAAAATAGTAGTAATAAGTAGTAATAAAGTAGTAACTAGCGCGGCAAAGTAGTAACAAGTAGTAATAGTAGTAATAGAATAGTAGTAACTAGCGTAGCTAAGTAGTAACTAGCGCGGCAAAGTAGTAATAAGTAGTAATAAAGTAGTAACTAGCGCGGCAAAGTAGTAATAAGTAGTAATAGTAGTAATAGAATAGTAGTAACTAGCGTAGCTAAGTAGTAACTAGCGTAGCAAAGTAGTAATAGGTAGTAACAAAGTAGTAACTAGCGCAGCAAAGTAGTAATAAGTAGTAACAAGATAGCAGTAATATATAGAACTAACAACTAACTTTCTCTTTTACATTTTATCTCTCTTTGTAATTCTATAATACACTTTAATTTATCTAGTATAGGTTAGCCTAAGTATGCTAATGCAAAGGAGCAGATAGAGGCTTAATAAGTATAAAATCTCTAAAATTAAAAAAACTGTTACAGTTAGCAAAAGCAAGCGCGCTAACTTATACTTTTAAAGGTACTATTTGCGCAAGAAAAAGAGCAAACAAGCAAACTTAATGCTACGTTAGACTTTAAGCAACAACTTATTCTACTTTTACTTTATGCTAAACCCTTTATTAATAAACAGTTAAATAATTTAAAGAAAAGTAAGGTAAAGTACTGTTCTGCTATTAAGTGCAACCTTATTTTAAATATAAATATTACTTTTCTACTTAGTGTTAAGGAAGAAAGAGGCAACTTTCTAAATACTTTAGAAGATGTTAGATAGTTGCCCCCCCCCTATTTGTTATTATCTTTTCTAACAGTAGTTTAGTTTAAAGTTAGTTTGTATGTCTATAAACTATTTATTTACTACAATATTAGCAAAGTGCGCATTAAGAATGTACTCTTGTAATTCTTTACTTTAATTTAGGGGTTTTACTATAGTACAGATAACTAAATTTCTATAAAACACTATTAGCTCTTAGGTTTTAGGTAATTCTGCATGCCTCTAACTAATACAGCTGCTTTACATTCTTCTTTACTATAAGCGCACTGCAACAACTTCTATTTTAAAGTAGCAAAAATCTATAGTTAGACTTAATAACAATAACAACTTAGTAAACTGCCCTAGCCTTAGTATTAACTGCACTAAAGCTATGTTTCTTGCTGCTGCTAGACCTTACACTTTTACCTAGTAGTTTAACACTAATAGTATTATTTTTAGCCTGTTGTTGCTTAGCGTCTTTTAGAATAATTTTTTGCTTTCTTTTTTACCTGTATTTACTAATGCGTTTACTAGAAACTAGCATATCTTCTTTAGCTCTGTTAGCCTTAACACACATCGCAATATCCTTTTTAAAATATGTAATTTTTATTAGTGTTACATATTCTTTTTTTATTTCCCTTTAAAGTATCTTAACTATAAAGGTAGAAATATAGTAGCTTAGTTACAGCACTTAGACAACCTTACAATAAAAGCATAAAACAACTAGGTTATTATACTAGCACTTAGACGTGTAGCTTACTCTATTACTATTAGTTACTACCTAAAGAGTTTTGCGCAGGTAAAGGCTAATTTTAAAGCTAATAATAATTTAGAGAAGCAAGTAAATAATACTAGTTTCTGTGTAGATACTCGCTGCTAAGTTAATAGCTAGCTATTAAACTTATTCTAGTAAGCTGTAAAAGAGCTAGCGCTAAGTGCTAGTATTTAAGGCACTTTGCTTAGTGCTAGGGTATTTGCTAAGCTTGTTCTTATAGTATCTTTATATAACTTAAAGCTTAGTAACCTTAGAGAGCACTATTTGTATAAAAACTATTATAAACAACTTAAGCAGCACATTAATTGCCTATAAAACAGCTAGTATATTAATTTAAGTTAATTTTTTTAAAATTTAGGCATCTAAACTAGGTCTTGCACTTCTAGCATAACTACCTTACGCAAAAGTTAATGTAACAGAGAGTAGGTAGCTACATTCTAGCATAGGGAGCGCTAGCTTTACTAAAGCACCTACTATTTTTTTACAGAAACTAATGCTAGTTCTGCTATAGTTAAAATTTAAAAGAGTAATAGTTACTTTAATAATAGTGTTATGCACGCAAAAGTGTACAACACAAAAAAAAAACTGCTATACCTACTTATTAAGAGTTATAGTTTGTTTACTAATCTCTTTTTAGAAGTGCTAGGCGCAACTAAACAGCTGCTAAAAGCTTAAATACTTAGTTAAACTAAAAAAAACAAGCAGAGCACTCTGTTGCAGAAGCACCTTTTTAAGTATATTAATAACTTAAAGTGGCGCATAGCTATGTTATTAGCTAAAAAGTCTAAGGAGCAGACCTTTATAAACTATTAGAAGTTTAGGCTCTTGCTAGAGGCATTTTAGGCTACTTAAAGACCTCTTACTCTAAACAGTATAGTATATAGTTAGCAGGCTAGCGCAGGTGCAGCACACTATAGATTTTAGATTTTACTTATATGTAAAGTAGTAGAGTTGCAGAAAGCTAAATATAACTACTAGCTAGCTGCTTTAAAAGCGCACATAGTAGTCTCTAGTAAGCTTTACTCTACTACTTAGAAGTAGAAAGTAAATACTGCTATAACTACTGCCCTTGTACGCACGCTACACTTTGTTTTTACTAGTAGTAATTTAGCGTAGTTTAAGTTTCTTACTACTAGCAAGTTCTAGTCTAAACCTTGCACGTTCTACAGGCATATACTTTTTTTTTAGTAGTATTAAGGCCTTTACTATAAGAGCTGCATTAAGAAGTGTAGATTTATATAGGGTTAGGGTTAGGGTTAGGGTTAGGGTTAGGGTTAGGGTTAGGGTTAGGGTTAGGGTTAGGGTTAGGGTTAGGGTTAGGGTTAGGGTTAGGGTTAGGGTTAGGGTTAGGGTTAGGGTTAGGGT